>CM033626.1:3380771-3988271 GCA_019453435.1 Rhinogobius similis
TGCACTGAAAAGTTGTGAAAGTTGTGAAAAGTACTTATAATCTTTTTGCTGTTGCTGTGAATAATTAGGATGCTCAGAATACGTGAGAAAGTCAGCAATAAGGTTGAACCACTTCAAACAGTTTAGAATGAACTAGTTGTGTTTTCCCTGTTTTTTAAGATGTTAAAATCAGGTACAGCACATTTAATGTACAGCTTAAAAGAAAGCACAAACTCCAAAGTATTTGAACAGTTTCACTATGTGACTTTCTGCCACACGCTCGTCTCCATGGAGATGCTATCGCTCTGTCTGAGCTGCTCCACAGTATGGCATTCAACATATCCATCTTACACTTATTCAATTACAGATGGTTTTATTGCTAAAAAATACTTAAAAGCAGAGCAGGCTCGCCTCTCCACAGATCTGACCTCACACTTAGCCTGATTATCTACATGGAGACAGTTGCGTACGTGCCATCAGTAAAATGATATTGTGCAAGCGTATATATACTTTGTAGTTTTTGTCATGACTTGTCCCTTCAGAGTTTCCGTACTACTCACATATTTTCAGAATCCTTGTAAACAAATTTACCAGAACATGATTGTACAACATCTTCTCTACAATTTTAACCGTACACACGAGTCCGTCAGAGCAACCTTGGTTTTTAGAGAGCAGCGAGGGGGCCGGGACAGTATCAGTATGAGAACATCAACATTAAGAATAAAGAGTAGAATGAAAACAGTCAGATGGGGTTTTGGCCTTTTGTCTAAAATGGGGTTATCTTTTTGTGGCGTTAAAGTAAACACATTCGTTGATGGTGATGAGTCCAGAGGCGGTGCAGGGCCCGGTGGCGTGTGCTGCACCACGGCTCCCTCTGGTGGCCGGGAGCGGTGGCACATACAGTAAGGTGAGGGGTCGGAGCCACACGCCACGCTAGAGAAGTCCTGACCACAGTCGTTGTCGTTGGCAAACACATCCCAGCGTGGTCCTGCCCACCGCTTTAGAAGATCTTGCCTTTCTTTTTGTTTTTCTCCAAAGTTCTGTAAAAACATAAAAAAATAAAGGAGTTGATTGTTTGGGATTTTGGGATCATCGAGGATTATGTAACAATGGAGACAGACAATTACACAGAAGTAAAATTATTGATAGGTTCACTGATAAAATGTGGGTCTAAGAAACAAACATCTTTGTCCTGCCTACTACCAGGTTCTGTTTATAAATGTCACTGGATAATAAAGACTAGAGTACTCAAAGCTTCATAATGGAGTTCCCAGAACTTAAAAAAAAGACTTATAACTTATAATAAAGGGATGACAATTTAAATACCTACTATACTATGAATTTCTTTCAGGATCAATGGATCGATTAGTCTATCTATAATTTATTTTAAATTGAGTACAGTACTATATTTTTTATTACTGTTAGTATTTTTGTTTTTTTCCAAATCATTGTAAAAATCTATATAACTTGTTCCTAGCTCAAACCAAACCCCAGGGTTCAATGATGGCAGTCAGTGTTAGAGCTCATTGGTAGTGCATAAGCCCACTTTAGCTTTTAGCTAAGCTTTTGAAAATTAAAAAGCTGTTTTTAAGGAAAACCGAAGTTCATGATCTGAAAATGACCTTTGTGAAAGCTGCTGGTCCTTCTCAGTCCTTATCAGCCAAACACCAGCAGCTTGATGTTACAATTGCACATGTTTTCTGGACTATACAGAATTGTTTCACTGCAGCTCCAATGGACTGGCCAAAAGTCCAATTGGAGAAAGATTCAAGCTAGCAATACCCTATCCAGTTAATTTAATAGATCCATGTCACAAACACTTTGGCTAATATTCAGACTGGTACAGCTCGTCCAGTGAAGAGCGTGTAGTTACCTGGACGCCTCGAGCTTCTGCTGCTCCAGCCTCTGCAGCTCCTCCCACTTGTTCCTCTCGTCCTCAAACACACGCCTCTTCTCCTCCAGCTCTTTGTGCTGGGCCTCCAGGTTCTTCTTCATCTGCTCGTGTCGCCTCTGCAGCTGCACAACACAAACACAACCGCAGCCACAGCCATCAGACACAGCTCAATCACACCCTCTGCTGGCCACAAGATTCAATCTGAATCGTCATAACCTTCTGTAGACTAGACAGATAAACATGTTTGTACAATTGATGAATGTTTTGCTTCTGATAGATGTGATCAAGCACTGTAATAAAGTAAGCAATGGTGTTGCACAGTTAATCAAATATGAATCGAAATTGCAATTTTAATAGACGTAATTAGCAAATTGCAAAAGCCGTAATTTTTTAAGTGCAATAATTTCTGCCACAAACAATAAAATATCCTGTTTTATTCTGCATAAAAATTGCAAAACCTGTAGTTTAGATTTCTTAAAACATGTTCAGAAACAAAACCCCCTACAAAAATGCAACTACAAGTGACTAAAACGACACTAAATGCAACAAAAATGCAACTACAAGCAACAATACTGGGACAAAAAACATTCTGAAACAAGCAGTTCTTTTATTAGTTTATTTATATTTTTGTCTTTGTGTCAATTCTCCTGATTGTGAAGTATGACCAGAATCCCATTAATAAAACAATGGCAGATATTTTTCCCAACTTGTCCAGCTCCAGTAAGCAATACAAATTTAGACTAATTTTATGACTAATGATGAGGTCAGAACTCTGGGCTCAATGGTATTCATTCTGGTTTTTATTCATTGCAGCCCGTGTCTTTAATTATATTGTACATTTAAAGCAGGACTCTCGACAAAAACTAAACAGTTCTAGAGTAATTGTGTCAGTGCCATAAATAAGTTTCTATAGACCCTTTGCAAACAAAACTATTTCATTACAAAGGACAGGCGAGAGGATAGAGTCAGCCGGTGACTGGGGCGTGACGCTGGTACAGTATAAGGCGGCTTCTGGGAAATAAAGGTGTGTGGTCCTGCTCACGAACATGTCATCAACATGTATTCCATTAGCCCAGTGCCATTTCATGTGTTAGTTCTAATGGAAGAGTTAGCGTTAGCCTCCAAACATCACAAACTATGAAAAAGCAGGGCTGTTTTGGCGACTGACAGCCACTGGAGCGCACGTGAGTAACACCAGAGCAGAGTTAGGAATCATTACCACATGTAGAAGTGTTTTGTGTAACTTGTTACCTAATAAACATTTTTGGAATTCTAATGTTATTACAGGCAACGATGCACCAAAAACATGACGTGTAACAACAGTTTGAAGGTTTTGTTTGTCCACAGTAGTAAGTGAACTTTAGAAACTAGAGATATTGATATTTATTACTTGTTGGCTTATGATGAACATATAAATAACAACTATGTGTCTGCACTGTCTACAAACGAGACCATTACCGTTTTGTATTTGCTGTTCCGTTTAATAGGCAGACAGAACGTAACACAATTACCGAGCTTCATGTGTGTCCTGGTACTTGCATCACTCCTGGAAGGGTTTATAATATTGCTCATTGTCTATATTTTCTTGTTACAATATCGTACCTCAAAATGTATCATGACAGGCTTACTATCCATGTCTGTTGAACATTTGGACCCGTGATGTCACTTACCAGTCACTCTTTTTGGTATGTTACGACAAATTTGCAACATTCATGCTTAAATTCATGTGATGTAACCATACCATACTAATCCGACCTCTCACATTTGTATGGGAAGAATATCAAGTGAAAAGTATTTACTCCTGTGTAAAACAATTTGTACGTGTGTGGTCACAAGTGTAATATTTTGATTTGCCTGTAACCTATCAAATCAAATATCGGTCAAATCAAATCAAATCAAATATTGATTTCTATAATGTCCAAGAACATCTGTCATCCAAACACCATGTGGTGCTGTGGCGCCATAATGAGCTCGTCCGTGCACTAGGAGCTGGAGAACCACCAAACGAAGCAAACAATTTTAGATTAAGCTTTTATATTAAAAACAAACTGTATTTTGTTCGTCTTCATTTTCTGTATAATGTTATTTATGCCACCTCATGAGTTATTTCTGATTAATATTTATTTCTGAAATTGCAATGGCAGTTTCCGCTGTACAGAACGTTTACAATTTCCCAGTAAGAGGCACTGAATGCACCATCTACGGTGGATCAGATCTGTGTGAAGAGCGTGTCAAAAGTCTGTGTGCTTAACTGCAGGTTTGTCCATGCGATCTGATCTGTAAGTGAGACCAGTGTTGTGTGTGTGTAAAACAGTTTTGTGTGTCTGTAAAATTATTTTTATGAGCATATTTTTAAGCACTGCTCGATTTTAATGTTGACCATTGTGGTGCTCTTATTTTTATACTTGAATTAAAACATGAAACATGCAACTACACTCAGTCACACACAGATCTGAAAATGAATCATACGACTATGTAAAGTCAGACAAATCAAAATGATACAAATACGACTACATGAGGTGACACACACATTGTTTTACAGATGTGTAAATACTTTTGACTTGATATTTATCCCCTACATTTGAGACACAAAATAAATGTATTCTACTTCCCCGATTGTGTTTGTCAGATGCTAAAGTTACCTCCGCCTCCGAGTCTCTGAGCTTCTGCACCTTCTCCTTGACCTTCATCTCAAACACCTGCTCCATCTCCATCTCCATCTTCTTCATCTTGGCCACATGTTCTCTCCTCTCCTCCTCCATCTGGGCCAGAGGACTCCTGCAGCACAGGGAGGCACAGGGGGCACATGGAGGTCAGACCAGTACAGCTCCAGTCAAGTGCAACCAACAATACAGAGTGATTGCAACGATTTAGTCCCCCTCAAATGAAAACTAGATTAAAATTAAAGTGCATGTGACAGGTCAGAACACTATGTATATCACATTTGTCAAAATACTAGTTTGTGTGTTTACTAGTATGGATCATTTTGGAGAAGCTTGTTCACCTTATTCTGGAAGTTGCCGTGGGCGCTGATATCTTTTGTCCGTTGTATTCGTTTGCATGGGGCAGGCGAGCCCCAGTAAATCTGTGCGTTGCTGACTTATTGTTGCACGCGTACATTCAACATTTTACACAAATTGGCCTAGTTTATATATTATTTTAGAGGTGAGACTTTACTCATTCCCGTCTTTACATGCGCCTTTACGTCTCTGTGGCAAAAGAGGCAAAAGTGGGCGGGGTGGAATAAGGTGAATCATTTTAAGACTATATGACAGGTTAGACTACACATTAAACTGTCAAAATAATGTGTCAGATGTCTGTAAATTGTCTCTGTATGTGCAATGCTCCGTTGCTTTTTGATGACGTAGGTAGAGGGATTCCATTTTGTCACTACTTCCCGTCATTTAAAAGTTTTTCCAAAATTTCTTGACAAACTGCAACTTCACGGATGTATTTACCACGACTCCATACCAAAGTAAGTCATATTTACAATAGCATGAGAACCTGTCATATAGACTTTAACTTTTTGATTGGACATCCTGTAACAAATACCTGGCAACCATACTGTAAATTAATGCCAAAGGTTGTGTATTCACACATTTACTTAGTAGTTATTGAATAAAATGTGCTCCTTTCAGTCATTTTCACCATCATCAACTACCACAGTGTAGAAATAGGATTCATATTTTTACTGTCTGGTCAAATAAAATGATTAGAACATAAAACCCTGTCATATGCACTTTAAGGAATGATTATCAGGATTCCCCCACAGAGTCACGATAAATTTGATGAGCTTCATTCCCGGCGAAGTTTGATATGGCATCACATCCCTATGACCCACTAATTGCATAACAATAACCAGTAGTGGTGGGTCTTTTGTACAAGTCAGACAGACACTGGTGAAAGGGGATGCAAAGAGAGTGCAACAGGTGAACCGGAGGAATGAAGAGGATCCACCAGATGAAAGAGCAGCAGAACCACGGACATCCAGGACAGGGCCAGACCTGTGGGCCGGGTTAGAGCGCCTTTGGGCAGTTCGGGCATTCACAGGTTAGTAAGGACAACGATGGGCTGCACCATATCAGGGGAAACTGGTGGTCATCTGTGTAGAATTTGTGTTTTCAGGAATATTTCCAACACTAACAGTAGAGGTGGGCAATATATCAAAATTTAGATAATATGGTGAATGCTGTTGTATACATATGCAAAATTTATAGTTTATAGTATATAGTAAAATCAATGCTACAAGAAGAGCTGTATTAAAAATAAAAAGTAAAAAAGGTGATGTAAACTTTCAAATAAGGATATAAGTTGCTATTTCTGCACTTTTGTGATTCGTTTAGCTGATATTTAACATTAGTGTGATAATCAAACTTCTTGTGTAATGGAATTTGCAATAGATGCATTTTGCTAGGCCTGAAAATTTTAGGAAAATACCAAATTTTTCTTTTCTAACCAGCGTGGCAATTTGATTTATGATTGGTAAAAATGTTTTGCAGCCTTTTGTGATTTTCCAATTTTGAGCATTCAGACTCTGGTTTGATTATTCTTGCAGCCCTAGATACTGCACTATAATATAATATAATAATTTATTTTATTTTTTAATATCTCTTATGTATTTTACAGGGCAGGACAATAACAAGGTGGATTGACACCTTGTTCATTGTTTGAATCAAATGTGTTCAAGACAGTAGGCGGGGCAATAAATCAAATTAGATTTATGATTTATCACAAAATTCATTCAGAGCTAAAAACATTCCAGTATGTAACTTCTATTAACCTGGAATGCAATAACAAGGCGTACTTCAAACGAAACACCTTGTATGTGATCAGGTTTGAGCAAAGAGAAGGTTTGGTTACATGGATGTTAAAGGAGGATAGGGACACCAGAATGATCCACGAGAACCAGAGAGAGGCCCGAGTGTGGGAGGAGGAAGAGGAGGAAGGGTCATTCATGTGGAAAAAACAAAAAGTGTAAAACAAACCACTTACATTCCTTCGACTGTGTCAAGTCTATGAGACAAAACACACAGGTTCATTTCAGTAAGATTACAACATGACAGCAAGCATCTATGTTTGACCGTGTTTTTGGTTAATCTCTCTACTTACTGGACCTATAATAAGTGGATATAGTAAACCTGCGGAGTATTTGGTTAAGTGGAGCGGACACTCACTTGGTGGAGAGTTGTGCTTTGGTGCGGTTGTTGTCCACTCCGTTGTAGGTGACCGCGGCTAACTTTCTGCTCCTGTAGTTCTCGTAGTGGACATTATTGGTCACGTCCTTCAGGTCCTGCATGTGGGTCCTGGAGACAAATTGCACGCCATTACAAATCAGACATAAAAAAATAAAATGCATGCGTTTATATTTCTATTGGTTTTTAGCAGTACCTGATGAGCATGTCCCTTAGGATGGTAAAGTCGCAGTGGTCGCCATTTTCAACTGTGGAAAACACAAGATTAGATCAGGAAGAAGCACTTCAATAGAATTACAGGTTTAGTTATGAGTGGTATGTAACATGAACCAAATGTCATCATGTTACAAGTAAAGATAAGATAAAAGTATACAAAAGCAACATGACTTTCCATTGGCCTTTAGAATTCCAGTAAACGTTGTTCTCCCATTGTGATCTTATTTGTAGTGTCACCGAGTCTCATTTGGTGAAAGTAACAACACTCAATATATACAGTAAATTGTACGGTACTGGTGACACGATTCAACTGAGTCATTCCGGCGCACTCTGTTGTCATTTCATTTGGACCTGTCCTTTGTAGAAACAGAAAGTAAACAACTCCATGGAGGCTTACTGCTGCTGTCTTTGGTGGGTTTTAGCTTTCAGTCACTTTTTATTTCTATTTATTGCTTTTAAACACACTAAAACTTTTTTGTCATGGCGTGTCATTAAATAAGTTGATTTAGCCTTGATCAGTCAAAGTTTAGTTTCAGCTTTGGACCAAATTTTGAAGTGGTGTGACCCTAAAACACTCTGCTCTCATGGTATGTTTCGAGTTTATATCGTGGGCATTTATATTTTAAATAACACGTTTTTCTGAAAGCCAAACATATCAAATCGACATAGCGACTCATGTGTCGAGATAGTTTTGAATAATGACAAAACTCTATTTATATAAATTGTATATATATTTTTTTGTAAATCTGATCACAACTAAAAAAAACAATGAGCCTCAGTTACAGGACAATACAGCATTAACTCAAACATACTGGAATCAACATAGAACTTTGAGAGATTAATGATGAGGAAACACTGCGACAAGGCTAAAGCTCATTAAATTTGATTTAGCATAATTTGTCCCCTTTAATAAAAAGACACTGGAGTGATATAATAATGCACACTAGGGCTGTAGCAGTCTTAAGAAATTCTTGGTTGACTAAAAACCTGCTCTTGTGACCGATTTGTTGAATAAAAGGGGGTGTAGTAAAAAATGTCAAAACTATGAAGTATCTCCATACAAACTATTTATAGAGAAAGGTACAAGGGAGCAGTGCATTTAAATGTTGGACTCCAAAATCTTCAGCTAACTCACTCCATATAGTCTTGTTTTTGACATATATATCCTAGCTAAGGTAAATAATAAGTAGACTAATAAAACTGTTGGTCGACTAAGACACCATGGACTGATTAATTGATTAATTGACTAAAGGATTACAGTCCTAATGCACAGTGCCCAGGCCGTACCTTCTGCCACTCCCCAGGGGTACTGCCTCCCTCGGACCCTCTTTCCGTTCACTTCGATGATAGTGTTGCTTCCTACTACAGCTAGGGGCAGTTTGTCCTGTCAAAACAGCAGCAGTTTTACAAACATGAACATGGATAAGCACAGGCTGTAATGCTTCTTAAAAAGATGTGTGTGGGCACCTTGATCTTCTTCACCATCCTGTTCTCCTCCTCATCATCCGTTTCTGGAAACTCATAGATCTTGATTTTGTGTTCTTGGATTTCACGCATTATCTACAAAGGGAAGAAGTAAAACAATTCATAAATAGAAGTCTGGACTGATAACACTGATGACACTCACTAGACCTAACAACAGATATTTTTAGTAAAATGTGTAGTCAAACCTGTCATATGTGTTTTAATGTAATTCCGGGAAAAACCAAAGACTCTCCATCAGAAAAAGTAACAGAGTACCTTTAAAAATTGCATTCAATTTAAAAATAATTATCTGCATAAACCTTTGATATTAAAACTGAAACTAAATAGAGTTCGTTATCATGCTGATCAGTATTCTGGTGTGTATATGTGAGTGTGTGTGTGAGGGTTAGGGATGGGACGATTCTCTAAATAGTATCGAATCGTTCGATACTGGTGGTTCCGACTTGCGTGTTGGGTTTGATTCTCACGTCTAGAGACCTTTACTTTGTATAATTGTATAAGTGTTTTATCAGTGTCAGTGGGAGGAGCTGCTGAGGACGCAAGAAAATAACCAATAGAAATAACATGCAATGTAAAATGCACAATGCACAACATAAGAGAAATCTAAAGTTTAATAGTTTATATATATTTATAAGAAACATAAATCATAAACACACAATATGGGACACAATTATTACTTTTTTCCAATTGTTACTTAATACTAACAACAACACTTATTATATATAAATATTATTCACATTAATATTATTATTTTTAAAAATTGAAATTCAGAACTATAGTTGAATCATTAAACCAAATAAACAACAAAGTCCTGACTTAATTGCCTATAGACTACATTCATGTATATTGTAATTTACAGAAAAGGTCTATTTTATTTAGCAAATACACAGAAAAAAGTTTTCTGCCAAACAAAATAGAAAATAAACCTCGAAATTGTGACCCACGTATCGAGACAAGAACTGAATTGTGACCAAAACAGTTTGTGCGTGTGTGTGTGTGTGTGTGTGTGTGTGTGTGTGTGTGAGTGCGTGTGAGTGAGTGAGTGTGCGTGTGAGCTGGGACCTGTTTCTTGAACTGCTGGCACTCCTCGGGGGTGAGTGTGTCTGCTTTGGCGATCAGCGGGATCACGTTGACCTTCTCGTGCAGCCGCTTCATGAACTCGATGTCCAGGGGCTTCAATCTGCAGGGACACACAGACCATGGAACTCATTTAAACACACACAGACACACACACACACAAACAGGGTACAGGGGGGAGGGGTAATCGATCTGTCCCACAGCCTCGGGGAGAATGGCCTCGTTCACAAACTGACACTTTACAGGATGAAAAAAGGTCAAACCTTTGAAATAATGTTTAGTCAAATGTTCGTAGACAAATAGACTCAAATTATTCTTTTAAGAAACCATGATAAGCCAAGTCACAAATTACAAATCTTTGAGAGGCAAAGGATGGATTAAATCAAATAGAAAAAGATAATAAATATGTAATCTACTACATAAATAACAGCAAGGGGTTGTCTTTCATTTCAGAACCTACACATATATTAAGACTAAATGCATGGACATTGATTATAAATGCACAGGATATTTTGATATTAGTTGTTAGTCAATCTCAATGCTCATGTCCATTATACTGTATGTCAGATCACATCTCAAGTCCTGGCAGCAGCTGTGTGGAGGAGGGTCACACCAGTGCAGTCAGCTGCTGTTCAACATGCCTGTGCTTCCTCTGGGCTACAGTAGTACTTCATTAGTACTTCTCTAGTACTTCACTAGTGGCTGTTGTGGAGGACAGAGGAGAGGCTGTCCCATGCACCGCAGCCGGACACAGACACTTGAGTTACAACAATCTGTCACACACAGCAGCCCTATGAGAACATACTCAACAGTCATTACATGTGCTCAGAGAAGACAAGACAGCAGCTCGCACCAAACCGTTACAGTCAGAACACTAGTTCACATGGCTGCTCTCTTTTAGATCACCAAATCAGCTGGTGAATAATGTAGTACTAGTACAGTTTCCTTACATTTTTCAACATTTACTAGATGTCTTGATGAAAAGAAAATCACAACAGCAAATATATTATAGGTCAAATACTAGCCACACGCTAATAATTAATGTAACATTTAAATGTGGAATAGTTTAGGATCTGTGAAGGGTTAGAAAGCCCTGACGGTTCTCCTCAGCCTTCCAGAGGACATATTTTGAAGGAATGTCTCGTGTCCTCACCAAACACAATCTAGGAGAGCAGAGTAAGACTGAGGTTTAGAAGAGAACTTTGCTGCTGTGTCTGCTGTGATGCCCGTGCTGCTACTCTCCTGCTGCCTCTATCTGACCAGTCCTCCTGTCCAGCTGCACTGTGACCTTCGTCTGGATCATTCTAAAATTATAGCATTAGTAAAGAAATCCTCTGCCGATCAATTAGTCAACTAAAAAGATGGCTAAAACGATTCCATATCTCTATAGCCTGACCATGAATCTGAGCCAAACTGCACTTACAAAACTAACGTGCATGGGTGTTCATGCAAAAACACTACAAGGAAATAGTGTATTTTTAATGGAAAAAAAATGGCAGATTAAGCTCATGATTCACTCCCAAGTCTTCATCTAACTCACTCCAAGCCTTCTCCTTTTTGCTGTACTATATAAATCCTAAATAAAATAATGAGTTGACTGTAGAAATTTTCAGCCAACACCATCAACTAAAGGGTTACAAGTTTACAGCGCTAATTTAACAGTTCAAAGTGCTTAATGGGGATGAATAAAGTTATATTGTTTGACTTGTGAGTATATCATTTTTTACAATGTGGCTCTACCTGGACCAGTGCCAGAGCCTCAAGAACGTCCTCCCTCTGTTTCCTCCTCTCACAACACACTTAACCCTTCTTCTACAGCACAGGCCCACTCAGCTCACATCAGCAGATCTGTGCAGCCTCAGGGGCAGATACAATGACAGGAACACCAGCGGACACAACACTCTATGGAAACACTACACCGGAGTGGAGTGGGAGACACAGTATGAGCAGCTGTTGTTGGGAAATTGTAGATGGTACGGAAAAGGACACTACAATTAAATTCTTAGAAATTCTAAAACAACTATAAAAATGTTCCTTATAGTGGCAACAAATAATCTAAATATTCTTCGGAATTCTAATCATAAATCAGATTATATGATATGCAATCCATCAGAAATGTGCTAATATATGTCTGCAATTATCCTACAAGTTATTGTCCAGTTGGTTTCATTTGATTCTCTTTTCTTTGGGCTGGGCAATATAGCCCCACCAAAAAAAACAAACAAACAAAAAAAAAACGGTGATTGTTGCTCTTTAAAACATCACAGCACATAACATTTTAATATACCTCTCATGTATAAAGCATGTAGCCTATGGGATTATAGTCATCTTTAGCCAAATGTCACATCCTGAACTGCTAGAAGATTCCTGCCCCTTTATGGCTGGAAACATACAAAATGTATGGAATGTGATCAGAGGTAAATTTCAAACATCCCAAAACTATATTCAGTGATTTCTATCACACTGCGAAAGCCAAAACAAACGCAAAAATTCATAGAAAGGATGGGGTGTGTGTGTATATATATATATATATATATATATATATATATATATATATATATTTTTTTTTAAACATACATCTGTGAGAATGTGTGTGTGTGTATAAATACAGCAGCCATTACTCAAACACGTGTCCATTGGTACATACATCTGTGAGAATGAGCGGCTGTGTTCCTGTGGTTCTGATGGTTGGTTCTCAATATTTTGAGACTTAATGGACAGAAGATCCAACTATTTGTATTAGGGCTGCACAATATATTGCAAAAGTATAGATATTGCTATACTGGCTGATGCAATAACGATATCGCAACAAACAAAATATATCCTACTGACACCAAAGTCTTCCATTTCTGATAGAATTTTTTTTTAAATAAAACGGGAAAAGGGGAAATATTGAAGAAAATCTAGCTTTTTCAAACTAAATTAGTCTCGGTTTTGAATTGGTTGTTTTTTTATTTCAATATAGCAGACATTATTGCATCAGAAATATGGGCTGCAACAATTAGTAGATTAATTGTGACTTGTCGACTCTAAACAATAATTGTGGTTGTATTACGATGACAGACTAAAACACAAACTTAAAAGACTTTTATAACAAACACAGTGATATTATTAAAATGCCAAAAAAGAACAGACCATTTCTGATTTTCTCTATTATTATTATTATTATATATAATTATATATTATCTAAATGTAAGTTTGTTTATTATTATTTGATTATTATTTTATATATATATATATATTATGATTATTATTTACAATAGAAATAATGGCTCACTAGTTGACTACTAAAATAATTGTGAATTTCAGCTGTAGTCCACGAGTGTATTTAAATATTGCAGTAATATCGATATCATTAGATCTTAATAGCCATCCATATTGTAATAATTTCCAATATCGTGCAGCCCTAATTTGTATCTACCGTCATTGAGAGAAACAGGATGTTTTCACCCAAAAATGGGCGTGACTCAAAGTAATGACAAAGTGGCTGTATGCTGAAGACGTCTGTAGTCTATTTTACTTTATTGTAAATTATTGTCATCCTAATTTAATGGTCTTTGACTTTCTGTATCCTCTACTGACACAACTATTCTCACTCCCCTGCACAATAAGCATGCTCTGCTCTGTCAGAAGCAAACTCCAAACTGTGGGCACAGTTGGGCAGAGCACTGGTGAACTCGATTTGACCATTTTTCATATTGTTGATTATTAAATACCCATATTAATCAAATATATTTGATTTATCAATCAACCTTGTTTCTAAGTATTCCAATTATAGTTTCAAATCTTCCACTATTTCCACAGCATTTTGTAGAAAATATTTTGTCCAACTCCATGTACAGCTGTGAATCTAAACAGCCCATTAGTAACAATCCAGTGTGTCCAGCCCCTCCTCCTGTACTTGAATGGCTGTTGTTTGTGAAGCGCTACATACCATGTGGATTACAAGGCGCTCCTTTGACCTTTGGGCCACTAATGACCCCTCATTTCCCCTCACACTATTTTAGGCTCTTCCTCTCATTCTTCCCCTGCTCAGAGCTACACTGAACCTGAGAACACAGAGCTACACTGAACCTGAGAGCACAGAGCTACACTGAACCTGAGAACACAGAGCTACACTGGAGCTGCAGAGGTGAGAGCACAGGGCTACACTGGAGCTGCAGAGGTGAGAGCACAGAGCTACACTGGAGCTGCAGAGGTGAGAGCACAGGGCTACACTGGAGCTGCAGAGGTGAGAGCACAGGGCTACACTGGAGCTGCAGAGGTGAGAGCACAGGGCTACACTGGAGCTGCAGAGGTGAGAGCACAGAGCTACACTGGAGCTGCAGAGGTGAGAGCACAGGGCTACACTGGAGCTGCAGAGGTGAGAGCACAGAGCTACACTGGAGCTGCAGAGGTGAGAGCACAGGGCTACACTGGAGCTGCAGAGGTGAGAGCACAGGGCTACACTGGAGCTGCAGAGGTGAGAGCACAGAGCTACACTGGAGCTGCAGAGGTGAGAGCACAGGGCTACACTGGAGCTGCAGAGGTGAGAGCACAGGGCTACACTGGAGCTGCAGAGGTGAGAGCACAGAGCTACACTGGAGCTGCAGAGGTGAGAGCACAGGGCTACACTGGAGCTGCAGAGGTGAGAGCACAGGGCTACACTGGAGCTGCAGAGGTGAGAGCACAGAGCTACACTGGAGCAGAGAGCACAGAGCTACACTGAACCTGAGAGCAGAGAGCTACACTGAACCTGAGAGCACAGAGCTACACTGAACCTGAGAACACAGAGCTACACTGAACCTGAGAACACAGAGCTACACTGAACCTGAGAACACAGAGCTACACTGGAGCTGAGCGCACAGAGCTACACTGGAGCTGAGCGCACAGAGCTACACTGAACCTGAGAACACAGAGCTACACTGGAGCTGCAGAGGTGAGAGCACAGGGCTACACTGGAGCTGCAGAGGTGAGAGCACAGGGCTACACTGGAGCTGCAGAGGTGAGAGCACAGAGCTACACTGGAGCAGAGAGCACAGAGCTACACTGAACCTGAGAGCAGAGAGCTACACTGAACCTGAGAGCACAGAGCTACACTGAACCTGAGAACACAGAGCTACACTGAACCTGAGAACACAGAGCTACACTGGAGCTGAGCGCACAGAGCTACACTGGAGCTGAGCGCACAGAGCTACACTGGAGCTGAGCGCACAGAGCTACACTGAACCTGAGAACACAGAGCTACACTGGAGCTGAGCGCACAGAGCTACACTGAACCTGAGAACACAGAGCTACACTGAACCTGAGAACACAGAGCTACACTGGAGCTGAGAGCACAGAGCTACACTGAACCTGAGAACACAGAGCTACACTGGAGCTGAGAGCACAGAGCTACACTGAACCTGAGAGCACAGAGCTACACTGAACCTGAGAACACAGAGCTACACTGGAGCTGAGCGCACAGAGCTACACTGAACCTGAGAACACAGAGCTACACTGAACCTGAGAACACAGAGCTACACTGGAGCTGAGCGCACAGAGCTACACTGGAGCGGAGCGCACAGAGCTACACTGAACCTGAGAACACAGAGCTACACTGGAGCTGAGCGCACAGAGCTACACTGGAGCTGAGCGCACAGAGCTACACTGGAGCTGAGCGCACAGAGCTACACTGGAGCTGAGCGCACAGAGCTACACTGGAGCTGAGAGCACAGAGCTACCTGGAGCTGCAGAAGTGAGAGCACAGAGCTACACTGGAGCTGAGAGCACAGAGCTACCTGGAGCTGCACTCTGGTGTTTCTCTCAGTGCTTTAGAGCTGCACTAGATCTGTCAAGTGTTTCTAAAAAGCATTGTTCATGGGGTTGATGCTACATGTTAGACAGAGCGTTTATTCAATTCAAGACCATTCTGCAGACTGAGAGCAACTCAACCACATGCTATAAAGATTGGAGTAGCCCTCAGCACTTAAAATGAGAATACAGTTAGAGGCAACAGATCTTAGACTCCTTACACTTAATGTCACGCTGAAAAACGAAACAAAATCCCTACAGAAATATAACAAGCTATTTACATCTGGCTAGAACCGGTACACTGAAATCTGGCATCCTGAAGAACACCTACCCGTGTCCTGAGGGGGCGATGAAGTACAAACAGCAGTGGATCCTGCTGTCGGGCATCTGTCTGCGGTTCACGCGGGACTCTGAGTTCAGGTAGTCCTCAAACTTACTGTCTATGTGGTCGATGACGGGCTGCCAGCTGGGCAAAGGGAAAACAAGGCGCAGGTGTAAAGATGTACTAGAGTAAAACTAGTGCAAATCAAGTCAAATTGTTACCAGTTGCTGTTGTCCACGGCATCTCCAAAGCCCGGGGTGTCCACAATGGTGAGGAGCAACTGCACCCCACCCTCTTTTATTAGAACTTTGGACTGCTCCACCTGATGAGAACAAAGCAGTTAGGTTAAAACTTAACCTACAAGGGTCTCCAAAAACAAATGTACAAATTAAGGTTGAATTCAGATTTCAGATTTTACAGAAGTGATGATTACACAAGCCTGCTTCAGGTATTTCTATTTTGATTTGTTTTAGGATTTTGAAATCCATGACAAGGCCCAGAATTGTATGTTAAGTTTTTCAATTGAAATTAACACATTCATTTTTCTAACTAAGAAAATGTATATGTATATGTACCAAGATATAAATAATTTGTTTGCATTATGGTGTACACAGGGCCAGATTTTTCTGTGAGCCGTGGCCTCTGGAACCTATTAAAGCGCTGATCAAAAAGTAAAAGAAAACTGTCCATGGCTCCCTCCAAGAGCCAGTCAGGGCACATGAAATAGTTGAGCATTGGCTGCAGACTCACACTTCCTGGTTCAGAGCCATTAGCAGACTATGCTGAGGAACCAGAAGAGTGCAGAAACATGCCGAGCTAGAATGCTGTTAGTCGGCTCTTCAGAGAAATCACTGCATTTACTTGTATTTATAATGACTGCATGCTCTGTCTGCCTTGCCCTTTTAATAATCTAGTCTAAATAAGGTTAAGCAAGTAACAGTAAGAAATCACTAAGGCCTTTATGCATGATGTCATTGACAATTACTGCAAGATCAAAAGTTGTAATAATACTGGGAACTTCATTTCACAAATACGACTTCTGTTGAAAGACTGAATCTTGTAGGTCAATACTTCTTCAATGAAATCCCTGGACCAATGCAATCATTGGTGTAACAAACGCTCAGAAGTAAAAATGTTACTATAAGCCATTATTCAAATCCAGTGTTTCTCAAATTGTAGTACATGTACCACTGGTGGCACATGGATACCTCTTCAACTGTAATGTTTTCTTCATTTAGAGTACATTTTATTCACACTTTTTGCTCTTCCTTTATTAAATGCCTTGTTAAAACTACTGTGGCCATGGTGTATTCCTACTTAAGACCTGGTTTATGCCTAATTTAGGCCTGAAATAGTTCTGTTATAGATCCTATTTAGATTTGGTGGTACTCAGAAAGCCAAATCTTTCCTTTGGTGGTACTTGGAGTAAAACGTTTGAGAACCACTGATCTATTCCTTCTTTTCATTTAATTTCTAAGGACACAATTAAGGGTCAAAATGAGACTGCAGTTTATTCTCCAGATCTTGAGCAGAATCTTGGACAGGAGTACCTCGCTGGAGGATGGGGCTGTTGTGCTTGTCGTTTCTCACCTGGACAGTCTTTTTGATTCGATGTGAAGGGCCGGGGTATTCTGCAGCGTACAGGTCTGTGAGGAACAGGGAGTTGATGAGTGTGGACTTGCCCAGGCCCGACTCTCCTACAAAACAAGAAAACAGAAAGATAGATCAGAATCTCGAATCTGACACAAAGGCCAGTGCTTCTTTTGTTGCTGTTTGTGCCTGTTTTCCAGATACATCTTCAAGACAAAGGCTACGGTTCTGTCCAGATGACTGGCTCTGTGATGGATCATCTCAACCGGTTTGACCTTTTAGTATGTTTCCCAGCTCCACTGATCACAATCACAATCAGCAGTGGCACAGGTTACAGCTCACCGCTCAATATTTAACCAATCACAGGGAACTACCCACACTGTGGCATTTGTTTAGCAAATGTAAGGCCACTCACTCCAGCAAAGGATTGGGAGATGTGGACTAGAATGAAGAGGGCAGGGAAATCGAATCTACTTCATTATCACAATGAACTGACAAGATGCAATTTGGTAATAATGATAAATCAATGCGACTGAGGATTGTGTAAAAAACTCAATTGGTGATTTTTATGACAAGCATCGCAATTGCAATTAGATTCTTGTTTTTATATTATAATTAGAGGTGGGAGATATGTCAAAAATGGATAATATCACAATTATTGTTTTGAGGAAATATAAAATTACAATATAGAATGTCTATAATCATAACTAAAAAAATTGCATAAAAAGTGATTAGTGACGACAAGTGTCATTTGTGGTAAATTTTCTGATCCATTTTGTGTGATACTTGAACCTCCACCAAGACAGAGCATTGCTGAAATATGGTCCGAGTATCGTTATCGAGAATATGCAACAAATTGCAATACACATTTTTGTCAATTTTGCCTATCCATAAGTAAAGTTCACATTTTAAACATGTCCATGTCCCTAGGACAATAACATTTTAGAGAAGATGAAGTGTTAAACAAAAGCAAGAGTTCCATGCCTTTCAAAACATGGTTGTATAGGTTGAAACTACAGGGGTAGTCATTTTTTACATGATACAGATAAGTTTTTGTTTTTGTTGGTTGCATAGAAAATATGTTAAAATATCGTAAAGGGCAAAATTGACTTCTGAGATGTAACCATGTTATAATCGTTTTCCCTCTCATTTACCTGCTCGAAGTTGTATTCAAAGGGATTCATTTGAGTAACCTTTACTTCTACAAGACATCAACCTTACAGCCCTACTAGTCACTTACATTCACCATTACTTGTATGACAAGCTTGAATAAATCAAATTGTCTTTAAATCAGATAGGGTAAAATTCTCCCCCCTTTAGTTCCAGCTATAATCTTGAACAAATGAATCCATATATTATTACCATGTTTGGTCGTCTTTCTTCACACGCAATTGTAATATTTAATTTAAATGCAAACTGCAGTAACTGTATGAGGAGTTTCATGTATCTAGAAGCATCGTCGTCCCTCTGCTCCTCTGATGTGTTCTTCCAGCTCTGTGCCTTGAAGGTGGGACATGTGGGCCCACAGCTGATCACTGCTCAGTGTGAGAACAAGTGTGATCTGACAAACAATGGACTGATTTAAAATGCACAAGGCCACGAGGAGGATATCTGCTCCTCTTTTTATGCAGAGCCGGAATTAACAACATTGGTTTAAAAAGATATATTATGCCATATTGATCTTTTAACCATGTTCTAACATTGTTCCCTCATCAAAAACCTACCTGGAGGTTGGTCTGAGCCTCAGGAAAAAAAAAAAAAAAAAAAAATCTGGTTTAAATTTCCAAGATTTTACAATCAGCATGGAAGTGGACTTGTTTTTTCAAATTAAGACCTTTTAGACCTTGCAATTTAAGTTTGGATTTTAACTAAATATACATTTTGTCGTAGATTAGAACTATATAGAAGACGAAACCATAACAGGTTTTCAAGTTCAAGTTAAAAATACGAGAGGCCAAAGAGAAAGGTACCAGAGCGTGTTTAAGCCAGGTGTCCACTGCACAGTTTTGTTCATCTGCGACGTAAGATTTCAGATCGTGGGAAGAATCTTGAGTCCTAGCTCAAAATCGTGACTCGTAGATCTCAGGGTGAAACAGGAACAAAGACTAAACCATCGTAGGACCAAAGACGAGCTATGATTGATATAAAACATATTTGATATTTTGGAATCTTTGTCGCAGAGTGAGCCTCCTGTCGCTGCGTCTACGATCAATCTTTGTCAAAAATGTAAACACCACAAAGTAACAACAGAGGAGCTCCACCGCAAACGGGACCTTATCTTCTCATTTCTCTTTCATTTAGTGATTTTTAAAAACGTGAAAACACCACTAGCATGTCGCACTAGCCTTCGCTAACAGGTACAACTACGATGACTTTATCACACGGAGCCAGAGCCTGATATTTGCTGAGATAAACTTTTCTCGTAGCTATGACTGATCGTATGATTCATCGCACAATGTAACTGTGTTCTGTCTAACGACTTTTAATTCATTGTCTTGCAGTGTGACATCCATAAAAACCAAAAAATCAGCAATTGTTTATTATAGTTTTACATTTGTAATTTAGAAATATATATAAAAACATATAGACAATTTACACATTATTTTGGGTTAGGGTTAGTTTAAACTGTCATCCAACAAAATAAAAGGTGTTATCAGGTATTATTATTTTAACTATTGTGTGGTTTAGATGGATTCTGGCCCTTTTTTTTTTTCAAAATGGTTGCTATGGTAACAGCTGTAGAATTACCTCATGTCATATTTGCTGCTCATGACTAACCAGGAAGTAACATTATGAAAACTGTCAAACTGAGGATAAATACGCAAAATGTTTAGTAAAATCTTAAATATAATCATGTTCACTACGTTTTAGTGAAATGTGTTGTCTAACCTGTCATATAGACTTTAAAATGCCCAGATGTTATTATGAAGCGGTTAATCCATTTTTAATCAACTCAACTCAAAAGGTTCAATCAATCTAATATCATCAATCTAAAACTAAAAAATGACACGAAAAACATCCTCTTCATCAACAGTATAACCTTCAGTGGAAGAATATTTCTTCACACACAATCCCCAAGTCTATAATAGTTCTTGTAATATAGAAACTGGTAATAGTAATTTTAACAATTCACCTTCAGATCAAACACAAGTCATTTTCATATTCCTTTACTTGCACAAAAAGCCAATCATTTACTGTAACTAAAATGGAAGAGCCATTCATAGGCCCGTGTTCTACAATGTACCGGGTGCAAATTCTATTTCTCCCACAGGAAACTACCGTTGTGATCCATAGATAGAAACGTTTCCCTCCAAACACAGGAGAGATCAGCTCTGAAGGATCTTGGCCCTGAGACAAGAGCCACATCAGAGCACCTCAAAGAATCCTGTGTTAGAGGAATAACCGGTGCAGCTCAGTATGACGCTTCAGCATGAGTCTAAGAAATACATCCAAGAAATACACCCAAACATCTCCTCTATGTCTACAACCGTAAAGACACACGCAGGATAAAACTTCACTTTACATGGACCACAGGGAGAGTTTAAAATGCCAACCACGGCACAGCACACAATGAAATGATTCAACAAAGACAGCGTGATCTTACCCACGACCATCAGGGTGAACTCGAAGCCCCTCTTCACTGACTTCCTGTACACTTGGTTGGGCAGGCTGGCAAAGCCCACATATCCCTCCAGATTCTTCTGCTGCTGGAAAAAAAAACAACAAAGAAAATATTGAAAGTTTAGATTACTTGTTTTTTAAAACGTTTATTTACAGGGTCATTGCTCCAAATCTTATTATTTTCATATCTTCATTTAAAAAGTTGCATTATAATTACACTGTAGTTCACCTGGCTACACTACAGCCTCGTAATCCCAAATTTGTGGCTGTGAGACATGGCTTAAGGTAGAGTAAACATGAAACTACTTCTGGTTTATTGTCAGATTTTTCTACATTTATTTCCACTTCTCTGCAAAACCTCTATGCCAAATTTAACCTCTCTTTACGCAATGCATGGGGTAAGATGCATTATGCACTGAAAATATATCTTTTTGGGTCTTGATAAAGAAGCGAGTGTCGTGTGTCAATAATCTGGAAACATCTGATGCTAGAGCTACACTATTTGGGAAAAATATCTACATTTTTTCTGACCAGTATTGAGATTACGATTAGATTTGCAATTTATGTTTTAAAAATAGGATTCTATTCAAAGTTCACATTTCAAACACATCCAAGAGAATGGACAAAAAGACATTGGCCTTTAAACTGACTTACCAATACATGTATTTGTTATAAACATGTTAGATTCAGAATATGTTTGTACAAATCGAAACTAGAGGGTTGGCCGTTTTATGCAGAATGAACTATGAACACTAATGATGAGCCAAAGGTTTACAAGTTATGTGTGTTGGCTACAGGAAGCAGTTAAATATCTACTTCCTTCCACAGTTTGAAAATGAGGTACCTCAAGTATGTACAATTAAATAATTTTCAATATTGTATACACCGGCGATGTGTTATGCTTGTCATATATATGCAGGAAGAAAATCAAAAATAGAAACTAGGTAACAAGGAACAACTTTTTAACACAATAATTTCCATTGTATTAAAACCTTAATTTATAGTAAAACTGAAAAAAATAAAAAATAAAAAACAACATAGACTAAAGCTAATTCAGGAAAAAAAAATATTATTATAATTTCTTAAAAAGCAGTACATTTCTGTCAGATGGACGACCTTGGTGTTATTGCGACATGTTTAGCTTTGTTGAAATTTTATTGCATAAGCAAATGGTGTGATGAATACTTCTGCGATATATTGTGCAGCCCTAATGCAAAGTGTGCATCTTGGCCATAATAAACAGCTAAACAAAGGCTGGCAAGTGCAGTTAGAGAAGACATTTTCTTTTGCTGGTAAATACTTACAGCTGTTGATGGAGTTCGTTGGATGGAGAGTGTTGGTGAGTGGGCAGAACCAGCGTTGCCAAGGCAGCAGCGGGAAAAAAAAGGATATGAGAGAAAACACCATTAATAAAATCTAATAATATATAAGCAGGCAGATATGTGACAAAAACAGCATTCAGAAAATGTAGCTGGGAGGAAGAGACAATTTGAACACATTTCACAACATTTGCCATTTATGTCAAGTCAATTTCTTGCATTTATTGTATTGTTCTGATATTCTGTGCTTTCAGTGTGTTTCTGCCTCCTAAGCCTCCTCTCACACAGCCCACATGTCTTCTGGATGACCCATGAGTTGCCTGAAGGAGCTGCACATAGCTTCAGAAATCTTTTTGATAAGATTTCTGAAGCTATGTTGTGTTGGTGATATTGAAGCTCCTTCAGGCTCGTAATCTCGTAATTTGAGTCAGAAATGCTCAGAACGTGTCTGGTGATGATTTATGGACTTTAAAACAGTGCAGAAGATCTCAGAGCTCTACCTTTGACATCACAAACTGGGAAGTGTTTTCTGACTTTGAGTGTTTTTGGACTTTATAAACAGAGACAAGCATGAATGAAGCTAAATACAACTCCAGCTATGTTTTTGTCTTTACCTTTTTTGTTTAAATTGTTACTATAAACAATCGACAGAAATGATTTCAAAATGATCTCTCCATATTGACCCGCAGTGTTTAATTAAATTATTATGAAAATGACTTGACTTTACAAATCTGTGTGAGGAAGTGGTCAGATGTGAAACACCAAGAGTCATCATGAGTTTAAAACATGAGATATGGCTTAAGTACAGAGCAATGACTCTAAAGTCACACAACAGCAGATCCACAGCATCAGATCAGATCCAGGTTAATCCAGATTAGACAGCCCAGGCTTGTCCTCTTTCCACCCCACAGTGACACAGCTCATATGCAAATAGTCCACTGAACACAACCACAATAAACAAACGCCAGACTTGTTGTGAAAATGGTTTGGCAACACTGGCTGAAAGGAGACATATGATGGGTTTTCCCCCCCGATACTTAGTGTTGAACAATAACATAAGTAGATCGTCATTTTACTTTTTGTTCATTGTAAACAACTAAATTTGGTAACAGAAACAGGTCCACTGACTTCCTGTTTAAAACGGCAAAACTGATAAGCTCTCACTCTTGATAATGACATTTCACTGTGACAAGCAGCAGATTGTCATTTACATGTTTTTAATTTTTGAAAAGTGGCCATGTGGCATTTTAAAACTCTACATGTGTACACAACTAAGTACAGGGATGTGGGAGGGGATAGGGGGTAGGTGAAAACAGGAGCACTGGAGCCTCAGTTGCAGGACAATACAGGATTAACTCAAACATGCTTTAAGCAAACACTGTTTAAAGCATGTTTAAAGCACATTGAAGCTGATTTTGCATAATAGGTCCCCTTTTTCCCCCTTGGGGATGAATAAAAGGAATTCTATTTTGAGGAATTATATCAAACAAAGTAAAAACAAGCCAATTAAATGAGTTTAACTAAACCACATGTATCCTAAGTAGGGATTTCACGTTATAACAATTTTGTGTACGATTACTGTGAGAAACAAAAATATGATTTAGTGATTATTCACGACTACTGAGATAAAGACCAAACAACAGTGAAATCTTGATTTTTTCTTAAATTCCCGTTGTTATTCCTAAAATGTATGACCAGCTTTACAAAAACAACTTCCTGAGTGTCAAAAGTAAAGTTAATGTGACAAGCACGTCAGATAAAGTACTTTACATCTAACAAGATGTATTTTTGGACTAAGTTAACGTTAAGAATTGAACTGCAAAGACCTAATTTTGCTTCTTGAATTACGATTATTATTATTATGTTTTTAGTGCTTACGGTTATATGGTTAATTAACAAACAACCTAATATTCTTGACATCACTAATTTGGATGAAGGCTAACGACGTGAGTTGGACTAATTTGGTCGTTAATTGTTTTAGCGGATCAGATAATAGCAGGAATCCAGAGTTAATACAACAATGTGACGTATGAGGGGGGAAAATAAAGCAAAGTCATTTATAAGGATAGAAAACAGACATTTTAGGAGCAATCCCAAGGCAGGAAATGACAGTGTGGTTCGGATATGCACTCTCGGCTGTTAGCACAATCTGTTAGCCCATTGCTAAGAAGCTAGCTCCATGGGCGTTGGTTGCTCAGACAACTGCAGAAGCTAAGAGCGGCGCCGCTAAACTCTTATTTTTAGCGTTCGTTACACCGTTCAGTATTGACACTATGAGCTCGTTCACAGCGCTGCGCATAAAGCTGAATAGTAGCGGACAGAATGAGGCTCACCCATAACGTTGACGCTCTGTGCCGTCTCAAAAACCGATCATTCACGAGCCGACATTCCCCTTGTGAAAGCCAGGAGACCTACGCACGATGACGCACGTACAGGCGCCGCTCCGCTAACGGGCTACGACGAAAGTCTGGCGTAAAACCTACGTGAATATAAAGCAGAGGAATGTTTTAGTCTCGCGATATCATAGTATTTTCTTTTGCTATACGTTAAACTCGCGATAATAAGATAATATTCATAATGAGGAGTTAATCAGTTATCGTCACAATGTTGTTGTTGTTTTTTTGATACCATAATCTACACATATTATCATGAATAACGATACAGTTGAAGGATTTTTTCCAAGAAGCGATGGAATAATATTTTTATTGCACCAAAGCTAAAATAGGTTTGCACTCTTCATAACTCTTCATATATAATTGTACACAGTGTTAAAAAAGTTTTACTTTTCTAAAAGATAATAATAAAATATTATATTCTTGCCCGTCAACTGGTAATTTACTACACTTCCTATGTATACTCATACACTACTAATCAAAGCACTATCTGTGGTATAACTATAACCATGTATTCGAGTTTCAGAACGATGAGAAATTTGGACCGTTGCTCCAGCGATTAAAAATTTTAAAATGTTTATATCTTTTGAATGGGAAACAGTCAGAGGTGGGTACTCAAGTAAGAGTAATTGTAAAAGTAATTGTCTGGACATAACATCTGATTTATAATTTGAACTCTGGTGATTTCAAAGAAGAGACACAGACATGAGTACAACTAAATCACATCTGAAGGAGCAGTGCAGGAAACACAAATGTTCAAATCATTTCATATTGTCAAAATGGAGATTTTGTAAATTTACTCACAAAGGGAAGAAAATATAACACTTTTACTCAAGAGTACAATTTCTTGAAGAAAGTTACTGAAGTAATTATAAAGTAAATGTAACTGAGTACTACCCACCTCTGGAAACAGTCCTCAAAATGTAACAAGGAGCTGGACCCATATCATGAATATTGCCAAATAGAGATCAACCTATTGACTGACTCTTTTTTTTTTTTTTTTTTTTTTTGCACTGCTATAAAATGAAAGTTATTCCTGACCAGGTATGCCATGCCATAGACAGATAAACAATCTATTCTGAAACCATCTATTCTAGAACGTCTCCAGTAAAGCCTAGCGATTCTGTGCCCGCTCCTTGGTCTTTCCTTTTGTGTGTTGAGCACTTATTTCAGGTTGAACATGTTTGTGCAGAGGATGAGGATGTTTGTTTTTATCCTCTCGGTTGATTCTGCTTTTAACAACGGCAGGTGACGGAATGTAACAAGGGAGAAAGTGCGTCTTGTGGCGTATCCATGGTTACAAAATGGGTAACACTCACATCCCAATAATCCGTTCATTCATTGGTCCAAACTAATCCATGCCTCAGTATCACCTCTTCTGATTCGACCACAGCGTCAAGTTAACGTTAAATAAATGATACACGCAATGGCTGGATCATTTTTAGACAACTATCCAAATTTCCAACAAAATATACATCTAAACTGAATTAGGATATGTTGATTTTGTATACCGCTATGTAAGGTAAGACACTGTTGAACTGTGATATTTGTATGTCATCATTTGGTCGCGTGAAACAACTAAGTTAACTTCAAATAAACAATGCTAAGCTAGCTTCCACAGTGCTAACCATAGACATAAATAATATGAATGTATGGTGTTTTCTGCTAACATTTAGCACATTGTTACAAACAGAAATATTGCCTGGTTTTCGGTACTTTTTATTTTGTTTGTTTGTTTGTTTGTTTGTTTTCGCCTCTTTTAAGACACAATTCAATAATTTAACACTGTAAATAGAAAAAAGTGCTGTAATTATATCCCAAATACATACATAGAAATATATATATATTCATCTGTAGACTGGCTTAACTATATTAATATTCCACACATGAACATTGTATTGAAATGTGGAATATTAAGTAATAAAATTCCTATCACAAGTTTTTTAATTTTAATTTGTATATAATATTCTTTAGACTATATTTTGTTATCTATCTATATCTATTTCTTTGTATTAAATACATAATTACAAAAGTGAAGCTTTGTCATAAGCTTCTTTTTCTTACTGCTCTCAATAACTTAACTAACTAAACACAAAAAAATTTAGAAAGTTCAAGTACTATCAGTTTTTTTGAAGTAAAAAACAACCGTGGACTATAAAACAAATGAAGTGGAAGTGGAAGTTACTTAATCCCTACCAAATCCTCTCAGATTACTCATGGAAAAGAGAGGAAGTGAGGAGAATTTCAACAATGTCTAATGTACTGAAAAACACCAAACAGAGGGAGAGATTACTCGTGCGGTCGACCAACGAGAGCCAGTGAGTTAAACTTTGTGATAATCACCTACATTTTTCTGACACAAAAACAAACTGATAAACTTGTCGTTCAAGGGCATCTCGAGATCTCAAAAAGCTGCTGTCTCTACTTGAAAGGAGCACGCACAGACCAGAGGTAAATGTCTCAAAACTTCTGCCTACATGTTTGGATTTTTAAACATTGTGGTTCAAATGTCCGCTTGTGTCATATATTGTTCAGGTGGAATCAAAAGCGCGCGGTACCGGAGCTAAGAAATCTCAAATACCTCATCCGAAGAACACATACAAACCCGAGCTCAATGTCAACTTGGCACTGCAAAAATTCAGGTATGGATTCTTTTATTAATAAGAAAAAAAGTCTGTTGCTTTATAAAAGGTAAATCTAAACACTATCCATGGATTTCAGGATGATTAGAATTTAGAAATCAAACCCCTAACCCATTAACAATTTAAAACAAAATACTATATCTTTTGAATGTGGAAAAAGTACTCAAAATGTTGCATACAACAGGAAGCAGAAACCCATGAATAGTGATGTCACTATATTGGCAATAATGTGACATCCAAATATCACAATGATCATGAATTTATACAGAAAGTGGTGGTTGAGTGGTTCGTGGTGGTGAGAGGGGCTGATGGCACAGATTAGCTGCTGTGACTGTGGCTAGATTCAGATTCATTGTTTACCACAGAGAGTGCAGTGAATGAAAAACGCATAAAACGGTCAAGCATTTTTTTTAGTCTGGAAAAGTGCTCTGCAGGGCATATCTATGCACTCTTCAAGATACTGGGCCAGTTGTTTTGTTGCACCAATTTACAAGCCAATATTATGAAACCATTTTCAATTTTTTTTAAATATGAAAATGACAAAATGGCAAGATTGTTAGCCCACCTTAAGGTTTATGTCCCTGCATAGCACACATTTATATGAATACAGCATGCATTGTGTATACTAGATATTCATATTTTGCCAAATTAAAATAAACTGGGGTCAACGCGTACCCCACTAACCTAAGTCTCAATCTGTGTGTGAGACTTAGGTTAGTGGGGTACGCGAGATAAAAAAGGTTGGGAACCACTGCTTTACATCATAGTACGGTCAAAGTAGTTTAATGTTGACAGGTGATTCTTGTGTTTGAGAAAACATGTTTAAATTGCTTATTACTTTAGGATTAGTATTATATTACCAGATATGTTTTATTTTGTAATTTATTTGGTGGTTAAATCTAAGCAAGGCAAGTTTATTTGTTGAGCATACAAATTAATTATAGAAGAAGAATGCAGACACATGCACATCTAAACAGAACTTTTTTTAGCCTGGATTTGAATATGTCATGAACATGTCAGAGCAGAGGCCTGTCTCACATCGTCGGGAAGACTGTCTCAGATTTTAGCTGCATAAAACTGAAAACGCTGATTCCCCATGTTTAGTCCTTACTCTGGCACCAGCAGGAGGCCGGTCCATGTTTAGTCCTGACTCTGGCACCAGCAGGAGGCCGGTCCATGTTTAGTCCTGACTCTGGCACCAGCAGGAGGCCGGTCCATGTTTAGTCCTGACTCTGGCACCAGCAGGAGGCCGGTCCATGTTTAGTCCTGACTCTGGCACCAGCAGGAGGCAGGTCCATGTTTAGTCCTGACTCTGGCACCAGCAGGAGGCCGGTCCATGTTTAGTCCTTACTCTGGCACCAGCAGGAGGCCGGTCCATGTTTAGTCCTGACTCTGGCACCAGCAGGAGGCCGGTCCATGTTTAGTCCTGACTCTGGCACCAGCAGGAGGCCGGTCCATGTTTAGTCCTGACTCTGGCACCAGCAGGAGGCCGGTCCATGTTTAGTCCTGACTCTGGCACCAGCAGGAGGCCGGTCCATGTTTAGTCCTGACTCTGGCACCAGCAGGAGTCAGGACTAAACATCGCTTCATAAAACCTTTTATAAACAGCAGAGGGCTCAGATGATAAAAAGTGTACTTAAAGAGTAAAGTGAAGTGCAGTGTGTGTTATGTTTTGATTATAACTTTATGTTTTTTTTGTAGTGAAGAGTATGAAAATCAAAGGTGCTTCAGCAGCCACACTCTGCACAAACTCTTTAGAAACCTACTGATTTCTCTAATCAAGAATCGACTGTGCAGGTACCCTACACTTCACTATAAAGTACCAAATGCTTTACCTTTTTGTTTACTTTTGTTTTGTCTCTCTTTTGACAGTGAATGGATTGACACTGCTGTTCCTGAATCAGTCCTCAGAGTTCTCACGTGCCTCCGAATTCTGGTCAGGGATACGGAACTGCAGGTTAACAATTTAATTCATGCCTCAGTGTTATTTTTAAGACTATGTATACAACCCTCATGCTTCACGTTAAATCAATATTTTCCAAATAAGACATTTTTTTGTGTTTTAAGTAACTAAAGTTTTCAATAAATTGCAAAGAAGAATTCTTGCATATTTTTAATTCAATTTTTTCCCAAACTACTGAAATTTCAGTACTTTATCCCTCAAAAAAGTTTTTTAAAACCAGATGAAAAGTGATTTTAAGTTTCTGGGGTATATTGTGCCTCTATCGTCAGCGATATGGCTAGAGGGCGGTTCCAGGTTGGACTTTTGTCCAGTGCGGTAACACTAGTGCAAGGAGGCTGTACTTGCCCGCTGGAGGGGGATGTGACTGTCCATATATGGTGAACGCATTTGAACCAATGATCATTTAAAAGGCCATCGGTGCAGGAGATGTTTGCATCCAGGGCACATCCAGGTAAAGAAAGAAGCCAATGCTTCAATGGAGAAGACACTAGTCAAGGAACGATAGGGACTCATATACAGGTCAATAAAACAGCTCTAAAGCCCCACAATGTAAACATACGTTGTTCAGCAGTGGTTGTGATCAAAACAGTAGTGTGTCCTGAAGCCAGAGAGACCCCTGCAGTGACCTCCTCTCTGGAGCTTCTCTGACGCTCCATCCTGGTCCTGAAGCCGCTCCACGTCTGTCCTCCCAGAAACCCCCACAGGTCCCAAAGATTTGCGATTTGCGTTGCCGCCGCGCATCCTCAGATATGAGCAGTGCTGTGTAATAATAAAGCTTAATTTGTGTTTCTTGAATAGGCCTATAATAATGTATAGAAACAAATGTCCAACATCGTATATGTACTGTCACATCCCCCTCCAGCCTCCAGCATTCATTCATGAAGTCAGTTCCACCTGCTCTGTTCTTCACGCAGCCAGCGTGATCAGACATGAGTTCACACACACATCTCACTTACACACACGGACGCACACAATGTACCGTTTCCACTGGACATGACTACTAAACCGGCTCAACGTGATGTTTTTTCGACATTTGTGGCAGATTGATACTGTTTTGTGCAAAAGCGCAATGAAAACTCAGTTAAAGCTATTTTAGGCAGACAGACTGTCTTAATTTGACTATATTCATTATTCTGTGATTGTTTTGGTTATTTGTGCCCATTAAGCTTGTTTTATTAGGATTGTCTGGTCCATATGAGGATAGTAATACGAGTCCAGGAAATATTACCATGTTATGTTTTTCACTGCATTCGTTTTTAAGTTTATTTGTTACAATTCTGGCCATTCACAGAATGCATCACATCAACATGCTCATAAAAAAAAAAAAAAAACATTGGAATTTGTTCACAAAACCCTAACCATAAAAGTGTATTACCTAATGTTAAGATAGAGAAATGGGAGCACACACACTGTGGCAGCTCACAAAGGGTCAATGTATAATAATAATCATTTGGTAAAGCAACCCTTAATGACTTAACCAATAATTACACCACTAATTACACACTATGTTTTTGTTTCTTTTCCAGAAACTTTTCCAACAACATCAGGGCATCACATTATTAGCCAGGGTAATTGTTATTTTCTTTCTCAAAGCCCAAGCCAGTTGCTCTGTTGCTCAGACAGTCATTGTGTTTCAGTATCTGGAGTCAGTTAGCATGGCGTACTTATCATGTGGTGGACATGCCTTTACAGGGCAGATGCTGGTCACCATCACATGTGAGTACGACAGGAATGTGAGAATACCTCTGATGTTTTGGTGGTAAATGTGCTGTTTCTTTACAGACATGTTCCAGAAGATGTCATCGTCTGAGGAGCTGAGGCCGCACATCCTGGACTCTGGGGTTCACAGGGTCAGTTAATTGCAGGTTATTGGACTGCAAAAACCTAAAAGCATGTTTTATTTTTACTAGACTGTTCTGGTATTCAGGTGCTCATCTATGAGAGTGTAAAGGCGGAAAAGCCAAAGCAGGCCACACACCAAGTGTATTCAACATTTTTCTGTGGACTGACTTATCTCAATGTCTCGATGCTCTGTGGCCTGACATTTTTCTGTGCTGCGGGCTTTTTACACAAACCAGTTTCAAATAGCAGTTTTACTACTTTCAGTTTGATTGATTTATGATCTGGTCCTGGTGCCACCAGCTCAAAAGCACTGCTACACTGATGATGATAAAACTCAATTGGGTGACGCTTTAAAATAAAGTTCCTCAGTAAACTATTTATACTGCTTTAATAAGCTATCTTTTTGATAGATAGATAGATAGATAGATAGATAGATAGATAGATAGATAGATAGATAGATAGATAGATAGATAGATAGATAGATAGATAGATAGATAGATAGATAGATAGATAGATAGATAGATAGATAGATAGATAGATAGATAGATAGATAGATAGATAGATAGATAGATAGATAGATAGATAGATAGATAGATAGATAGATAGATAGATCGCTCTCACTCTGTTTTTTCTGTCGATGATGAGACAGTCATTCCCTCAAAGTTTTTCCTCTTGAAGGTCTGTTATAAAAGTCAGTTACATTATAGAGGTCTATAGATCTTTGCATGGTCTCTATGGTTTCAAGAAAAACAAACAGCTCATTTCTCACAATCTAGCTGTCCCTATCTTCTGTCCTTTGAACTGATCAAGCCTCACTTCTTAGTTGGTTAAACTCCCAAGATATCATGTTAAAAACTGACCTCAACAATTTAAAATTCTATAACTAAAATGAAGACGCAACTATAAGGCATTTTCAAGGATTTATCACTTGGTTATTGAAAACAGTTTAAGCAGCCTATTAATGCTCTTACAAACATTTTGTTCATGGTTTATTTACACACCCATTTTGTTAATGGCTAATTAACAGCCACAAATGCTAGTAAATCCCTCATAAGTGCATAACCAAATAACTAATGCTTATTAATGCCTTATATTTTACAAAGAGCCTTATTTTAAAGCATTACCATGATCTGTTTTATATATCTTTAAATTAAATGTTGTGCAGACCTTGGCGAAGCTCCTGTCGTCCTCAGACAGTAGTGTGTTACTGGGAGCTCTGCTGGCGCTCACCTCCATGGCCCAGTGAGTATACAACACAAACACAAGATATACATCCATATAAATCTCCTTTGATGTAATCTTCCATAGAAAAACAATCTGTGACCATGTGTTTAATATCTAAAGTGTTACTGGTTCTTGTTTGTTCAGTCCTGAATGTCGGGAGCAGATTGGCGAACTGCACATTGTGGAAAACCTGCTAGTAATCCTTCAAGAATATGACTTCCTGTCAAAGAGGTAGCTGGGCATTTCACTAGGATTTATTATTCACTATGAATTATCGTATCGTATTGGAAACCAAGTATTTCAATACATTAATGACATCTCGTAAATAATAAAGCTGTTATAGACCAGGAGAGTACAGCTACAATTCCTTCATCTGGCAAACACAGACATGGTCAAAATGGACTTTCACGTGATTTTATGTCACATGTACATATAGGCAAAGCCCATGTTGGTATCAGTATTGTTAATATCAACTTTAGTGCTGATTGATTCAGAAAGGGAATAGAGCTTTTGTTACAACCCCACCCATTAATTTGTATCTGCACTTTTACAAATGCCAGAATCAATTACAGTTACTTTCTAACATTTGGAAAGTTCACATGTGCATTCTGTTTAATTCATTCATTTTCTACCGCTTATTCCCGTTTCGGCCCTTGTGTTAGCCCTGTGACAAGTTGGCCCCTATCCAGGGTGTACCCTGCCTGAGGCCCAAAGTCAGTGGTATAGGCTCCAGTCACCTATGACCCCTAACGGGAACAAGCGGTGGAAAATGAATGAATGAATGTATCTTAATTGTGTCGTAACGTGACAAAAGCGTTTGTCCCAGCCCTATTAATTAAGTGTTTATAATGTGTATAACTTCTCTTTTCTGGTCAGTTGCCCTGTTTAGCCTTTGCCTGAGTGGGTCCTAAACTGCGGTGTGCCCTCTGCAGGATGTCGGCAGAGCTGCTGCGTCTGCTGTCGTCTGTGCAGAGTGTCCGGGAGCAGCTGCGTGCTCTGAGGGCCGTGCCAGTACTCCTCAGCCTGCTGCACTCTCACCACATCCAGCTGCTGTGGAGCCTGTGCTGGGTCCTGGTGCAGATGTGTGAGGAGCCCGAGACCAGAGCGGAGATCAGGAGCTGGGGAGGCGTCCTGCAACTGCTCCGACTGCTCAGCTGGTCTGTGTTATATAGCATTACAGATATACTGCATTATATCGCATATGGGTGCTTAACGTGATGTCCAATTTTTTGCGTTATGACTTTAAATGACTTTCTAAATAATGTTTTCCTTTCTCCAAAATTCAACTTAACAGTGCACATACTACTACTACTACTACTACACTATAAATTACCTGAAAAATATTCATAACAGACTTCTTTCTCTGAAATAAAATATTAAGATTATTTTGGTACTGATGCCCTGTTACAGTTCTCTGACTCTCTGTACAACACATTTCAGTGACAGACAATATGTTTCGGACCGCTCCTCCATTGAGAGCTTGTCCAGTGCAAACGCAGCAGGTCGGATCCAGAAGCAGCAGCTGGCAGAGGAGCTGAGCCCACAGGAGCAGCAGGACAACAGCGCCGCTCTGCAGGCAGGTCAGTACAAGTTTTTTGGGAATTTATTCTTGCATTTTCTTTTGGGCTGAGATTATAATAATTTATCACAATACTACACTTTCACAATACATTGGTGCAGAAATGAATCTATTTGCAATATAAATATATTGCAATATGACAGGAATTGCTACTGATCAGCAATACTTTTGCAGGACATTATAATATTACATATGACATATTATAAAATGTGTCAAGTGGTGACAGTGTTTGTAACTAAATACATGTAGTGAAAATAAGTATTCAGAAAAATTAGATACTAATCCATACTAAAACTAGTATCAAAACTGGATATTAACACAAAAACCCTACCTTTCCTGAACAGTTTTAGAATGATCTTGAGCTTTATCAGAACTAGTTTAAGACGACAAAATAATTCAATGAACACATGAAGATTTGATTTATTTTCTGACACATCAAATGTTCGGTTACTAAATACAACAAAATGTAATGACCAAGCTACAAATGTTATGCCATTAATATTTTGCTTATGTTTCTATAATAATGACTTAATTTATTCTTGTACTTTGCCTTCAGCCTGCTGCACAGCTCTGACAGAACTCAGCCTGGATGACTCTTGTGCTCACCACATTGTGCAGGTGATCAGGGCTTTTCACTGCTTCTTCTTCAAACTGTGTCTACACTGCTTCTACACTGTGGCTACATTGCTTCTACACTGTGTTTACACTGTGTTTACACTGTGTCTACACTGTGTCTACACTGTGTTTACACTGTGTCTACACTGCTTCTACACTGTGTTTACACTGTGTTTACACTGTGTCTACACTGTGTCTACACTGTGTCTACACTGTGTTTACACTGTGTTTACACTGTGTCTACACTGTGTCTACACTGTGTCTACACTGTGTTTACACTGTGTCTACACTGCTTCTACACTGTGTCTACACTGTGTCTACACTGTGTTTACACTGTGTTTACACTGTGTCTACACTGTGTCTACACTGTGTCTACACTGTGTTTACACTGTGTCTACACTGCTTCTACACTGTGTTTACACTGTGTTTACACTGTGTCTACACTGTGTCTACACTGTGTCTACACTGTGTCTACACTGTGTTTACACTGTGTCTACACTGCTTCTACACTGTGTTTACACTGTGTTTACACTGTGTCTACACTGTGTCTACACTGTGTCTACACTGTGTTTACACTGTGTTTACACTGTGTTTACACTGTGTCTACACTGTACATTGTGTCTAGACTGTGTCTGCACTGTACACTGTGTTTACATTGTGTCTACACTGTACACTGTGTCTAGACTGTGTCTACACTGTACATTGTGTCTAGACTGTGTCTGCACTGTACACTGTGTCTACACTGTGTCTACACTGTGTTTACACTGTGTTTACACTGTGTCTACACTGTGTCTACACTGTACATTGTGTCTAGACTGTGTCTGCACTGTACACTGTGTTTACATTGTGTCTACACTGTACACTGTGTCTAGACTGTGTCTACACTGTACACTGTGTTTACACTGTGTCTAGACTGTGTCTACACTGTACACTGTGTCTAGACTATGTCTACACTGTACCCTGTGTCTACACTATCTCTACACTGTCTCTACACTGTGTCTACTACAGCACATAACTCTGTTCTTCTGTGCAGGAGAATGGGGTCTTCATTATCGCAAAGTTTATTCTGCCTCAGACTTCTGGAGCAAAGGGCGTCTTGCAGGTATAACACTGTATACTATTTTGCATACGTGTTCATATAGCTTATGTTTATTTGACATTATAATATTCTAAAGAGCTAATACTTTAAAATGGACTGTATGAGAGTTGTCTATACCATAATGGTAGAATGTGTCTTATAACAAATGTTTCACCTGGTTTATGGTTTATATCTCTGTAATTAATGGGTCCACATCAAACAAAAACTGGCACAGGCACAAGTTAAAAATCTTCTCTGTCATCAAAAACTAAGGTGAATTTGAATAGTTTTATTACTTTAGTTTTAAAAAGTGGCTGGAATATGTCCAATGTCCACTTTGTATTTGGATATTTCTTTCAAAAACAGTCAATCCCCCATGGAACACTCCATCTGAAAATATGACATTCTGTTTCTGTTGACAGTGCTATGCATTCAGGGCCTTGCGCTTTCTGTTCAGCGTGGAAAGAAACAGACATCTTTTCAAACGGTACAGTTCAGAAAGCAGATCTTTTTTATAGCTTGATAGAAAAAATATATTACCATCATGATTATGTAATCTGTTTTCTCAGGCTCTTTCCCACGGACCTCTTTGAGTTGTTTATTGACGTTGGCCACTACGTCCGGGACCTCGCAGCCTACGAGACTCTGCAGGAGAAAGTCCTGTTCTACTCTGTAAGAAACTCAGCAAGCAGGGATAGTTAGAAGGTTAGAGCAGGGGTCACCAACCTGGTAGCCACAGCCACCCGGCCCCCTTTGGGCCTCTCTCAGTTTTCCGTGTGGACCCGCTCTAAATACACTGTAGAACAGCTCATCCAAAGCTTTGTGTTTCGCCAAAAGCTCCACTAGGCCTATTTATTTAAGAGCGGTTCATGTAAACAGACCAACAGATGTCACTTGACCAAAGTGACTTTCATATGCGTGTATAGCGCGAACCTCTCCTGTGGCAAAGTGTGCCGTGTTTAGATCACTCATTACCTCTGTGAATGTCATGGTGGGCCTGTTGCAGGGAGGAGCTGTCAGTGCTGGACACACACAGGGACACTATCACACCAGGACCAACTCAGAAGCCAGGTCTAATTCAGTCCAGCGTTTCAAATCAGGACTCACCCAGGACAGAATTCAGTCCAAACCAAGTTTTAAACAGGTCTAAACTAAACCTGGACTCACACCCGATTGAATCAGGTCTGAACACAGTGCCACATGAAGAGAAATGGTTGAAATTTAATTTATTCATTTTCTACCGCTTGTTGCTAGTGACTGGAACCTATCCCAGTGAATTTGGGCCTTAGGCCTCAAATTTCAGTGAAGACTATATTTTTCTTGTCTGCTTGGCTCCTTTTGCATGTATTTTTTACAATTACAATGTTTACTCACTTGTTGTGTCCTTGGGCAAGACACTTCACCCAACTTGCCTATGTATGAATGTGGTGTGTGAGGGATTGGTGGTGGTGGGAGGGGCCGATGGCACAGATTGGCAGCCTCACTTACATCAGTCTGCCCTACAGCAGCTGTGGGTGCTTACCTTGACCAAGTGTGGAGTGAATGAATAAGGACTACAGTGTAGTATTTTGACTGTAAAGCCCTGTATGGCAGTGTATGGCAATATACAGTATAGTTTTATTTTTAATGTACTGATTACCGTAATCTAATTCTGATAATATACTGACTAATCTATATTGATATTGCTGTTGTCTGTAGGAGGAGGATCTGGAGAGCCTGAGGGACAGTATTGTGTCTGTGGACCAGAACAGGCCTCCTCTCAGGGTCATCAGTGGATACTCCATTCTGGACCATCTGGGCACTGGCGCCTTTGGAAGTGTCTTCAAGGTAAACACACTACTTGTGCATTTATTTTGTAACCGCAAAGAAGTAAGATTAAGAGTACTATGGGACATGGAATTATGGAACTGTGCTGTTTTGTCTTTGACTCTGGTGAAGATGTTATGAGTATGTGTATGAGGGAAGCAACTAATCCTTTATTAGAAGTGCAACAACATTATAGCAGAGTTAAGCATCTGTAATCTGTGTCAGGTGAAGAAGCAGGGCAGTCAAACCCTCCTGGCTCTGAAGGAGGTGAACCTACACAACCCGGCCTTTGGCAAAGACAAGAAGTCCAGAGACAGCAATGTGGACAAGATCATCTCCGAACTCAGCATCATCAAAGAACAGGCACCAAACACACTGCAACGCACACACTTCAGTTACCTGACCACTTCATCACCTACATGTCTTTATTTACTCTCTGCAGATGGCTCATCCAAATATTGTCAAGTATTACAAAACATTTATGGAAGGTAAGCATCAGAATTGTTGCATTGCCATCTAAATCCAATTTAGATGGCAAAACAATTTTGGAAAAAAATCTTATTGTGTTGATTTTTCTGATAAATATTCAGATTTAAAAGTAGCAAATGTTAAAACCCCAGAGCATTAAGACTGATTTAAATATGAACTGCAATCACAATAGCAATACAAGCAGCTCTATAAAAGAAATGCCTGCATGTGTGAACTACAGCACAGTACAATTCATAAATAAATGCTCGCTTTGTGATGAGTTAAAATCTAATCTAATCTCTGATTGGGTTATTCTATGAATCCAGTGTCTTTTGATGTCCACAATTTATCACATTGTCATCAGCTGATCAGATTTTCCGCCTGACATGTTAGCTGACCATACTTTGTTCATTTGTTCCATTGACTGGTGACTGTGGTGTCCATGTGTGCTGTTTCAGGGGAGAGGTTGTACATCGTGATGGAGCTGATCGAGGGCGTTCCCCTGGCAGAGCATCTGAGCTCTCTGAAGGAGAAGAAGCAGAGTTTCACTGAAGACAGAGTGTGGAACATCTTCATCCAGGTCAGCTCTACCGACTCCTCACCTCGTCCCCGTGCTCTCTATTCAAGCATGAAAGACCACTACAACTAGCCACGTCTTAAAGTGTGACAATAAATCAGGGCTGGAACAATAACGTCACAATACTTTTCAATCTATATATCTGACAGGTAATGTAGAATGTAGAATAGGTGTTTTTATTGCTGCCCCACTGTACTACATCAATCAATATTTTCAAGGAATCAGTTGTGACACAACTTACTCTAATATATCATTAAACTATGTTTTCCCAGAATCTACAGTTTATACTTTTTATACTATTGTTATAATTCCGTTTTATGTTTGCTATGTTTGCACCCAACATTTAGTCTGTGTACCTTCATTGGCAATGGATTGCCCATTACACAGAGCACTGTTCTGTCTTATAGGGCTGCACTATATATATATATAAAATTATCTTCTAAATGTCATGTGTCTTAAGGAAATGTCAAACATGTCAAAAACCAAACATTAGTAATCTAACACAAAGCTATGACTGTAATAAACTATCTGGCAACAGAAACTCCTGATTCCAAACATGATATTTTTTATTCCCTCAATTGTCACTAAGAGTCTGTGAGTTACTTTGTTCTTATGTCTGTATGGTATGTCTGTGTTAGGCCACTAGATGGCACCTTAAGTCAAACTTTGGGTTTGAATCACCAAAATTCAATATCATGTATAACTTGTAAAGTATATTTGGCCCATAGATCTGTTGTTTTTACCGGGATCACTTCAATCTTCAATCTTCTCCAAAGGCACAGTGGAATACACCATACTCTTTCAAAGGGAGCCTCTCATTTAAAACAGACACTTGAGTCAATAGCTGTTAAAAGAGTATGTGCCTTATTAGGAGTGATGCTATTGATAAACAGTTCCTCCTGAGCCTAACAGTGTAGTATGTGTGATTCCAGATGTGCCTGGCTCTCAGATACCTGCACAGGGACAAGCGCATCGTGCACCGGGACCTGTCTCCAAACAACATCATGTTAGGAGACCAGGACCGGGTCACCATCAGTGAGTCACACACGTAACACTTCTACCAGGGCTGTCATTGAGATCATCGTCAATGGAATAATTGTTATCTGGACTATATTAGGGCTGTGTACCTTTAGTCATTTGGTCGATTAATCGGTCGATGGTGGATTAGTCGACCAACATTTTCATCAAGTCGACTAATTATTATTATTTGTTATTTATTTAGATTAAAGGATTTGTATGGTAAAAACAGCAAAAACAAGAAGATTTTGGAGTCCAACATATAAATACACAGTTTCCTAGTACTTATCTGTAAAAATAGTTGTTTTTGCACTCTGCATTTGTGTTCCTTTGAGTGCAGTTTTGGGTCAGAGACATGGAAATAGTTAGTTTTGATATATTTTTTACCACTTAGTCGATTAATCAGCCAACAGGACAGGTTTTTAGTCGTCTATAGCCCTAGACTATATACAGACTCCAAAACCTGCCATTTTCAGAGAGGACAGTTTCATGGCAAAGCAAGAATTACATCAGAAAAAAGTGGCACAGGAAACATGAACATTTAGTGTTCTACTAAACTAATCAGTCTAAGTTTAATAAAAAGCTCTAGCTGTTTTGTTTAAGTCTTATATTCAGTTTCTTCTTTTTCAAACATAAATAAATGAACTAGTTTCAGCCTTTTCAATTATTATAGTCTTTTTCTGAGAGAAGAGGTGAAAGCAAGAATTACCCCACAATGACTGGAAACAGGAGCATTGACAGCCCTGCATTCTAACCTTTAAATGTCTTTCTAACATGCACTGCTCTGCCACCAGCTGACTTTGGACTGGCCAAACAGAAAGAGGAAAACAGCAAGCTCACCTCAGTCGTGGGCACCATTCTGTACTCCTGGTGAGTTATTACTTTAAACCCTTCAATGGAATTGGTTCACAGCTGCCATTTTACTTTCAAAATAGCATCACTAGTGTAAACCTAAATGTCCATCATCACGGGTCAAGTGCTTGGTAGTAGGCTACTTTTCTCCCTCCTGCCAAAAGTGCATTCTAAAAGCATCTACCTATACTATCCATTGCAAGGATTTTGTGTATCCCTTTTATAAATCCAGTATTTGTGAACAGTGGGACAGTCCCAAAACATATAATAATGGCGTGCCACCAGGCATTCACCATTTGAGTATCTCCCTGTGAATAATGTGCATTTTGGAATGGTGTAAATAAATAAATAAATTCATAAGACAACATGAGATTTGAAACATGAGATTTCTACTCAAACATGAGATTCCTACTCCTCCAGTGAGAAGTACACTGTATATATGTCCCCACTCCTCATCAGTCATAATGAAATGTCCGTTTTCCCCATTTATTTTTCATATATCTAGTGGAGTGATTGCTAATGTCAGTTAGAGCTGCACAATATATCGAAAAAATATCGTTATTGCACATGTTGTTATCGTGATATGCATATCGCAAAGATGAGCGATACATTCTAATGATTAAATGCATTAATTATGTGTTTCTTGAGCGCCAGAGCTTGTTTTTACTTTACTTTTTTACTCTAATGTTTTAGCAATGAGACTCAAATGTTCACCCCCAAAAGCGCAGTTTTGCTAAGTTCAGAAGTTAATGTTTAAGTGTTTTTAGTTAAACCTCTTGCTTCAAAATCCTCTTTACATTTTCCACTATTTCATACACACATATATGAAGGTGAATAAAAAGTCTGTAATGTTTAAAGTGCCTCAGTAATGTATTTATGTAGTTACTATATTATTATATAAAGTAAGAGTTGAGTTATCCTTCATACCTGGAAAAGAAAAGAAAAATATATGCAAATGAGGGAAAAATATCGCATCATATCGTTATCGCATATCACACTAATTTCCCTTATTGTGCAGCCCTAATGTCAGTAATACATCTATATATCTAATTTATATGCTTTTATGAATACATTCCAATGGTTATTATGGTCAAAGTTAATTTGTGTGATTTCCTAGTTGTAATAATTGTTACTTGTAAGTACTTATAGAAGTATTGTTTCTATGAGGCAATGGCTTCCTTTAAGGAAAGTTTTGACCTCAAAACCTTCCTTAAAGGAAGCCATTGCCTCATAGAAACAATACTTATATATACCTCCATATACCAATGAATATTTTAAATGGCTAAATACAGTTGTTTAATATTTTGCATTCAGAGTCAGAATTATTCTGAAAGAAATGTATTTACTAGCAGGGACCAACAGCTTATTGGGTTGTTCCACGGCTTTTTTGTTCACATTTTTAGATTGGTTTTGCTAATGCATCTCTGTGCACGTATGATTAGTAAGGATATAGTTACATTTCCACTTGCTGTGTGAACAAACAAACCCATTAACTGAAGACATTCCTAAATACTTTGGTCTTGATTGTGTGTGTGGATTGTTGTGTGGCAGTCCTGAGGTGGTGAAGAGCGAGCCGTATGGAGAGAAGGCAGACGTCTGGGCTCTGGGCTGTGTGCTCTATCAGATGGTCACTCTGCAGCCTCCTTTCTACAGCACCAACATGCTGTCACTCGCAAACAAGGTCAGCATGTTCACTGACTGATGGAAAACGATACTCAATATTTACCACAGCTACCAAATAAAAAATAAACGCAGTAATATTAATTACACTTAGTTGACTTTCTATGCACGGGGCATGTCTTTACTCAATCAAGAAATGTGTTAGTTGACTACAGCCCTGCAATTGTACAGTATATACATATCCATATTTACAGTCTTCATTTCCCTTCATTTATCCATTCATTTTGTCATTTAAGTATTGTGTGTTTTGTGCAGATTGTGGAGGCCAACTATGAACCAGTGGAGAGTGGTCGATACTCAGACAGAGTCATCGACATGATCAGATGGTGAGAACTTTCAATATTCAAAAAGCTGAGGGGAAAGAGGGGTCTGGAGGACTAAAGGGGAGAGTGAGGGGGGCGGGTTCTGGACGTGCAGTTTGACTCCGCCCCTGCAGGGATGTGTCACTCATACCAGAGTAGCGTGCCGTGTCTTAAAATGAGTTCAACCACTTCGCAGTTGTCATCCCTGTGTACAAAGCGCTTGTTCACTTTGCAAAATAATATTCAAGTTTCTTATTACAAATTTGTCTGCATGGAATGTGCATGAGTTGACAAAATTGAGCTTTGCCCTCGATTTCACTTTGCATGCTTTGTACTCCACTGCCAGAGTAATCGACCTCTTGCCAGCTTGTAGCACTCAGGCCTAATAAGAACGTTACTAAAATATCATGTACACAGTTTAGTCCCACTTCTCTCAGCTTTGTGCAAATGTTTTCCAGTGTGGTTTCCAAACTCCAAATGGCAAATAAACTTAAAGTGACTAAGGCGACAAAACCTGAGAAATTACACACATATTATTTACTGATAAGCTAACAAACTACATGACCTTCCAAACCCTACACACACAACCCTGCGTCCTGTTGATACTTCCTGGTGCTACATGTGCAGGTTGTTGAGCCCGTCTCCAGAGCAGCGTCCGGACATTGTACAGGTCAGCTCCAGCATCTCTGAACTCGTGATGAGAGCCATGGACCGCCTCCACACTTCCCACAATGCACTGGAGCGTAGGGCTCAGAGGGACAGGAAGAGGGCACACCGTTACTTCTTAGAGAGGAACCAGGCCACCGTCAACTCAGCTCCCACAGAGGTGAGAGACGCAACAAGAGAATATAGTTCCTATAGAGAGTGGAAGGTTACAAATACTGTGTTGCAGGATAAAGCCTCACTGCAGATGGATTCTTCCACTCCACGTGAGCATAATCCACTCTGGGGCAATTTGAAGTGATTTTATGAGCGATAAACGTGTGTAAAAGTTCTGTGATGTTTGTGTGCTTCAGGTGAGGGCTCAGATGAAGAAGAGGAACTGCCCAACGGTTCCTCTAGAGAATTTTGTGGTCAGTATTTTATCTCTCTCTCTTTAAAAATAGTTTCAGGAGTTGCATTGTCTTCATTCACAATCCAATCCACTTCATTCATATAGCGCATTTGATGAACTGAAACATCTCCAAAGTGCTGCACAGAAAACCATACAAAACAAACAATTCAAAATGAATTGTTCTGGCAGTGCTCATAAAATTATTACTGAACTCTGAAATAAAAACTATAAATACTACCTAAAAACAATACAATACATGTGTTAAAGGACAGAAAATAAAACTGTGTATTAAGATGAGACGACACTCAGTTCTAAAATGAACATGGAGCCTGTGCAAAAAAGCAAGAATTGGTGTGACATTTTGGTTCCTATTAAAAGTCGGGCCGCAGAATAACTTCTGGGCTTTCTGTGCACAACTTCAAGTTCAAAGTTCCAAACAGATCACTGATCAACCCAGTTTCAGTTTTCAGCTCATTCACAAAGATTTCATTCAATATGTGCAGAAGGTCCTCTCACCCTGAGCACTCAACAATTACAATTTTTTCCCCAGATAGGCACGTCTTATGCTTAAAGCTGGGGCACCCAACTTTTTTCCTCATAAATAGTGCATTCCTCCCCAGAAAGTGTTTTGTAAAAGCACAACTTTGCGAAAATATCAGACCTCTACACACTGTCTTCATCAAATAATCAAACATTTGATCCTTTCAAACTTGAGACAGAGCCATGTGAAGGGATAACACCCCTGCTTCACTTTTGTGTCTGAAAAATCTGTTCTAAAGCTGTGCTCGTGGCCTGAAATTCCTGCATGTGACACTAGTGACGAGCCAAAGGGTTTGTGAGAGCAAGGAATGAGATAGAGAGGTTTAAATACACACTTCCTTATTTGACTGGCTGGCCAAATTCACTGACCACATGGCTGCATTAGCATAGCTCATTTTTTCATCTTTCATTCCTATTACTCCAACGCAACCAAACACCGCACTAGAAATAGAGCAACGTTTTTATTTTTCAGGTGTGTTTTCTAAAAGCACACATCATTGAAGAACGAAAACATAAAATTCCAATGTTAAAGTGCACAAAAATACATTTAAAAGCCAATTACAGCCACAATAAGCCACTTCAATTCAACTCATGCAGAGCACCAGAATTGTTCCTTTGTCTGGTCAGGTCTGGAGATGTGTCTAATCCCAGTTTAGTTTAGTTAAGGTTTTATTTATTGATGGAAATTATCTGTACATTTAACTACTTCAAACAAAATGAGCTCTTGTGATGTAAAGTGCACCTTGCTTAAACATTTATATCTGCTTTTTATTTGCTGCTTTTTAATACTCTTTCGTTTCTTTTAGTTTTCAAATCCAAGCTGTGTCTCACCCCGGAGCAGTTAACAGACCGGTGAGCCTCTCGTCTCCTTTACTCTGCTCTCTGACCTGGAAAACATCTCCTCATATTATTGATAACACTTTGTTTCAGTGACTGTGCTTCTGCTAAGACCAAATCCAGACCAGGTAACACACGTCCTTCTACATTTAGTATCATAATTAATCAGATTATTTGTCCAGACTGTAAAAAAGGAAGGTGTTAAAATTACTTGAATTTAAATATTTGTTTTTAATTTAACTTTCAGTGTATATTTTTGTGTTTTTAGATGTATTTAGTCAGTATGCTCTACACTCTTTATACTACTTTCAAGTATTTATGACTTTCGTTCACAGTAATTTTCCGGAATTTTCAGAAATGTTCCCATGACAACTTTAGCTCAGGAATATTTGTTGCTGACTGTTGTTCACTGACCTTTAATGGAACTATTTCTTACTTAATTGAATCTTTTTTATTTAATGATTATCTTCCCTCTCCATCTTTAGAGTCACTGCTCACTTGCTACACTTGCAGTTCTATGTTATATTTAACAACTTTTACCACCTCGGCTGTGATTGTAAAAGAACAAATATTTAAGTGTATTTGCTCACATTTAACTCACTGTTTCTGTACAAAGAAACTTTCAGAAATGTTAATTTCCTGTTTATTCCTGTTGAAATCCCTATAAATTCCCAATAATTCTTTTAAAACTTTAAAAAATCCTGACATTTTGCAGCCCTATTTATGACTGGTTTGAACAGATTTTTGCTAATTTCAAGAAAATTGTCCCAAAATCTACCTCATGAACAGATTTATTATTATTATTTAACAAACAAAGCAAAAATGTGTCAGAAGTACAAAGAAAACAGTATCTCCTGCGGCTCATGTGTTGTCCGTCCAGGCTCGACGTCGGCAGCTCTGTGCGTCTCTCAGAGCAGACTGAGGCAGATCGACGACCCTGTCAACAGACTCCTGCACCAGCTCCACAAACTCATGTTCATCACACAGGTACACGCTCCTCACCACAGCACAACAAGTCCTGCAGGCATGGTGGGCGGGGCTTGTGGACTCTAGAGGAGATTCTCTGTTTATGAATCGATCTCATGGTTTAAAGGCCACTTTCTTAAGCTGATGTGAGCAAAGGAGTTCACTTTTGTTTCTTAAGGCAAGACACTACAGGCAAAACTCATGTTGTTTGGTCAGTTTGCTCTCTCATTATATCAGCTTTCATGTGGAAACAACAAACGTGTCCAATCTGCTCCTTAAAAATGTTTTATTACTTCATTTAATCCTCTTCTTCCATAGATTTCTCTGGGACATTGTGGACCGTTTTCTTAAAATACATTTTTCTCCCTCAGAGACATAAAGATCAGCCTTAAAGTAGATCCCACACCAAACTGTAGAAAAATGCTGATGGAATGTACAGGAGTTGTTGATATCTAATTCCCAGCCTTATTTATTCAAGTTTTATGTAAAAAAAACAACAAAACATTTCAGTCACTTCTAGTTTTCTAAAAAATCCAAAATTCCATCTGTTTTTTTTCTTTTTATTTATCGCTAGTATGTCCCAGTTATTGGCTGTTTTTACACATACAATTATTTCAACATGAAAACAGTACACGATGAAGAACGTGTAATATTTTTTTCTTACATTTACTGTATGTGATTAAACTACAGGGGAAGTTTCAAATGTATATCTTTGAATATAAATGTTTTACCTATTCTCCTGCAGTATCTCACCTTTGAAGCTGACAGAGAAGTCTTTGTGCCAGTTTTTGTTTCATATAGATATTACTGGGATGAATCATAAACCAGCTCAAGCTATAGACCCTTTCAAAATGTGTGAACAAAATCATAAAGATAAAGTCCAGAATGGAAGCAGAAGTGAAGTGGAACATGATTAATTAACCTCCGAAAAACATTAAGAACAAATTTGTATTTACAAGGATGACAAAATTTAAACTAGTTGCTTATTTTATATTATAAAGACTTAAAATCATTACTATTTAAATCCGATGTCATTTAACCATTGAACGTTTTGCCATTCTGGATTTTGAAGTGTTTAAGGGTCTAGGTTGTGTTATGAAGTCAGAATTCTCAGTTCAGATTAGTCGGCCTGGTTTATGGTTCATATCTCTGGAATTCTTTTAACGTTTGTGAATTTCTATTTTAGATATTTCTTTCAAAAACAGTAAATCTCCCATAGAATTGTATAGGCCCACCATCTGAGACTATGACTTCACGAAATTCTAGACTGTAAGCACAAACTATCGGGTGGCACAATGGCGTAGTGGTTAATACTCCTGCCTCACAGTCAAAAGGTCCTGATGTGATTTCAGCTCTGCTCCGTAAAAGAACTCTTCCTCTCTGTTTCCTATGGTTTGAGGGCTTCTTTTTAGTATGTTTATGATGACATCCTGCGTAAAGGTTTTGTCCCAGCTTTGAGCAAACAGAAATAGATTCATAAAAACCACTAGAAAAATTAAGACAAGTCATGCTGTTGACCAAAAATAACACAATTCTTTATTGATATCTAGCACTACATTTATCGCTTTCACGGTTCTCAAACTCTGTATGAAATACGTTTTACTCTTAATCTAGATTTAAATGATATTTTACTTTTACTTGAGTATTTATTTTTCTCTTGTATCTGTCCTTAGATTAAAAAAAAGTGTAGTTCTTTCGCCATTGGCGATAGATAAACTCATACTGTGGACTATTCCAGACAGTGTGGAGACAAGAAGCAGTGAAACCAAATGATAGTATTTTTAACATCCAATACTTACTTTTACTTCTAAACATTATTACTGAGGTAAAAAGTAGTGCTGTACATATAAGGTTGCACATATCAAATCAAATTGAATTATAAAAAAATGGAAAAACAATTCAGTCTCTAGATTTTTGATTAATCAACTAGTCTAGGATTGAAACAAGTTAATCGATTTATCACAACTAATCAATTATTGAGATAATCGCCAACTAAGTAATCAAGTAATCATTATCTGGATTATACACGGATTTGTGTAATGCCACATGCTCAGAAAAGAGGTTTTATTATTCAAGACAGATCAGGAATTACATCTAAATGGCAAAGAAAATGTGATAATTTTGTGCTTTTGATCAAATGCCAGATTTTCAGAAGCAACAAGCGCCTGAGCCTCTGAAACACAGCCTAAAACAACCGACCCAAGATCCATCAAAAAGCAGCCACTTCACCATCTCTGTATTTCAATGCATCTACCAACACAAAACACAGCTGCAAAAGGCTCAAAATGAGCTCTTTTTATGATGTGAACCCAAAAACCCATAACCCGAGACTCTCGAAATTTAAAAGCGACTTTCCAAAAAAGAAGCCTTAAGTCATTTTAAAGAAGCAGACTTGACTGTGTCAAAAAACTATTTAAGATGGTGCAGCTTTGGGACATCAGGATGTCCCAAAGCTGCACCATCTTAGTTACATCTGGGTCAAATTTAGTAAAACATTATATTCATGGGCACTTCACTTTCCAAACAAACTAATCAATTAATCGAAAGAATAATCGCTAGACTCATTGATAACCAAAATAATCGTTATTTGCAGCTGTAGACAAGTCAAATGTCGGTAGGCTTTTAAAATACATTATAAAGCAAAATAAAAGTTAAAATATGGAAACTGAAGACTTCTAAACAGAACAACGTTATAAATAAAGAGCATTATTAATCAAAATCACACTTGAGTTTATTCTTTTTGATTTCCTAATGCTGATATGTTTGTTATAAAAAATCTTGTCATATGTTTTAGAGTCTGTATAGTCCAGGGAATTATTACCGTTATTAAAATGTAAGATTATTTGTTATAGTCGACTAGTCACAATTAGTCCACTAAAAGTTGTACCCCTAAAGCTCAGCTCAGTTTTAATCATTTGGCCTTAAACAAACATCAGAAACTCGAAAGATAAAAAACACAAAGTCCACAGAGCACTGACATATAACTTGCATAATTTTAACATGAAGAAGAGATTCTTTTTCGGTTGATTTTAGATTGTTTCAACTAAATTAGCATAGAATTGTGTCGACTAACATATCTGGGAGCATTATCCATTCTCCTCACTGTTCTCTCCGTGTGCAGCTCTCAGGTTTACCGTTTGGATCTTCTCTTCTGCAGCTTCCTCCTGCTCTTCATGACGACTCCAAGCGCCGCCTGGTGGAGAGGTTCAAGAAGTCTCTGTTCAACGCACACAGTGATCCATACAAGCTCAAAGAGGAGCTCAGCAAGGTGCGCTTTCACCACGACGGCAAGGACACTTATGTGGAAGAAAGACGCAATTAATGATCTTTGTGCCAGTCGATTAGTCTAGAGATTATTCTTTCAATGAATCCACTCGTTAAAAGTCACGTGATGAGCGGATTTTTACTAAATGTGACCCAAGTGGAGCCGTTTGAGGATCCTGGTGCAGCATTTACTGAAAAAAGAGTGTTTTCATCAAATACACTCAATTTACACATTTATTTACACATTTACCTCATTTATATGCAGTTGTGGCTCGATTTGAGTCATTTACTCTCAGCTCGTGGCATGTTTTGGAACCAGTGTATAAGGCTGTTAACTATTATTCGATTACTTAATTAGTTGATGATTATTTAAATTATCGATTAGTTGTGATTAATAGATAGCCCTAACATGGGAGAAGAAAAGAACAAATAAAGTGTGAACATGTTGCGTTGCAGCTGCTCCAGACGTCGTCAGAGGTGATGGAGTTGGGTTTGGTCCCGGACTGGTCTCTGGTCCCGCCGCTGGACTCAGACTGCACAGGTACAGAGCTCTGGGCTTGTAGGTTCAGTTTGGAGTGGACTGGTGCGGTCTGGAAGCGTCTCCTCTGTCTAAAGTGAACCGTACCAGTTTTTAATCAAGCTATCCAAAGCTGAGGTCTGGCTTCGAAAGGGCCTGGCTCGATTTGGCTCCATGAACACTTCAGTGCGAGATGATTGAACAGGAGAGAACACAGACTCGGGTGAAAAGAAGATGGCAAAAAGCTGAAAGAAAGAGAAAAGAATCATTTCTCACCAAACGCTGACTTGATCTTGTGAGAAAGTGCTGTATTTCCACTGATTCTAACTTGTATGTTGAGCCCACAAAGCTAGAAGACATTAGCATCAGCTGTTTCCTGTTTATCAACCCATGGCACTGGCTTTGTCATTTCATAAAGAGAGGTTAAAATATGGTGTAGATGCTTTGCAGAGAAGGGAAATAAATGCAGAAAAAGCTTCTTGTTTACTCTAGCTTTTGCCATGTCTCACAACCATAAACTTGGAATTACTTTTAAGTAAATTGTCGAGATCAGCCTCATGATTAAATAGTATAATTCAGGCACAATTTAGATTAGATTAGATTTATTAATTAAGAGTTTCAGTACATGTACTCAGTTACTTTCAAACTTGTAGCTCTGGTGGTAACAATAACCGAAATATCATATTGTCACAAGACTCACGATAATATTGTTACTACACATATATATAAAATGATAAGCTCCTTTGCTTAAATGCATTGCAACATGTCGAAAAACTGAAACCACCATGATCCTTTTCATTTCATTTCCATTTCAGTGCAGACGACATAAGTGTATCTTAAATCTTTAGAAAAACTACAGTAATGATTCACACCAAGTCTTGTCAAGGCAAGGAAAATGATGAGAAATATTCACCATGAAATGAATATCGTGATATTTAAAGAGAAATCTTTTCATTCTTTCACATGTTAGACCTGTTTTGTATCATTTTAAACCCTGTTTAGCCCTAGACTGGGCCTGATAAAGTCCAAGTTTAGGTCCTCAGAAAGTCAAATGTGATCTTGTACAGTTGAGGACCACTGTAATAGACTATTTGGCTCAGTCTTCTCCAAAAATTGGGAAATTTATCCCGTTTCTGTTGAACAAAAATCAGCACAGTTTTAAATCCAGATCTTACTTTTGACACTTTAATATAGTTCACATAATCTGTCTGAAATCCTTTTACTTTTTAGTGATCAGTTTACATTTGTTCATACTTTTATTACGCTCCTGTATCTGTACTTTTACTCAAGTTACACAACTGAATACTTCTCCCATCAATGGAGTGTATTTACCATTCTGTCCATAAGGTGGCAGTATAAGCCCAGTTTTAAGCATTATCAATCCATCAAGTTCCTCACAATATCACTTTTTCTTGCAGTGGATGGAGTCACCTATGAACAGATGCAGGTCAGTTCATTGTAGAGCTACTTCTGTTACGTCTATTATTCCTAAAAAAAATGACACTTGTTGTTGTTTCAGGGCTTCATCGAAGAGCTGCTGGAGGAAAACGGCTACTACAAACCTCCCAGGTGACTTCAGAGCCGCGCTTCAGCTGCAGGAGAAGATTCTGTTAACCGTTTTGTGTCATTTCAGGCGTGCACAGAAAAGACAAGGATCGGAAAACAAGTGACAACTTCATGTAAAACCTACACAAATATACTAGACTTTTTATGACAGCTTTATTTTGCATAATTGTCAGAATGGATTAACTTAACAAGCAGTTTTCTGTTTTTTCAGTGGCATGTACTGTTTGTAGTGATAATTTATGTGGAGACAGAAAATGGTGACAGCATTGTCTTCTTAATAATATATAATAAACTATTTTGGTTACAGTATTGCTATTTAGTAACATAGGCAGAAAAATCACTTTGAAAGACTGTCGATGTCCAGTAGGTGGCAGTATGTGACCAGCAAATAGACAAAACCTCCAGGAAAGGACGACAACATGAGTCCAGTGAATTTAATAAACGTGAGACTAGATAAAGACCACAATAACCGTTACAGAAAGAGCAAAGAAACCGTCAGATTATTTGATCATATTTGTGATACGTAGAGATCGACCAATATGGGTTTTTCCATGGCTAATGCCGATACGACTGGTAGGAATCCAGAGAAAACGTTGACCGATGAGCCCTGCTGATGTTTTTAGCCCAATAAGAAGCGTTGATTTTTCTTATTTCCCCAAATGATGTTGTTCAAATTGACAACAAACGCACCCACACAGCCTTGTTTTGCCTCGAAGCTACAAGAGATCAGTGCAGTCCTGTTTTGAGCACTACCCTCTTCGCATTAAGTGTTAAAATAAAGTTAAGTAAAGTGCAAATATTGGTCTGATATATTGACACATACAAAATGGATTCAAACAAGACGTTTTCAGGAGTCTGTGATTGGTAAAACAGTTCATGATTGTGCTCAGGTGTTCGACTTTCAACCAAACAGGTAAAAGTGATCGAAAAACAGTGGCTAATGCTAATGCTAGCTTCTGACTGTAATGTTATCTGAAAAGGACTTGTTTAACTTCACAAATTAACTCAGCTTAGTCAGCTCTGTATGGTCATAATGATTAAAAAAAAAAAAAAGATCAGATACTTGAGTAACAGAGCTTCAGACGGTGCAGTTAGCATCGCATTAAAGGCTCCAGTGCGAGTGGACAGTTTTTTGTTTTTTTTTGACTAACTACTCAACATGTATTTATTGACAATCACATCAAATTAAGTCTTAGCGCACTCATTATTTTGTTAAATATCTGTAATAAATATAAACACTGTACACGGATAAAGATTAAGTCCAGTTCACAAGACTTTAATAGACCAGCACAGATATGATTTATTGGATCACAAAAAGATGTAGAATCAAGTGCACATTCAACCAATCCCTCTAGAGACATTCACTATTCTACAGAGCTCTCCAGAGGGCTCAAAGATGACACATTTTAAATCTTCATCTTCTGAAACGCATGGGGTTTGTGTGAGTTTAGAAGCTCATATTTCAGTTAATGCTCCTGGACGTGTTTAAAATGTGCGCCGTGAACTGAAACTGGATTTTCAAAATTGTATGGGACAGTCTGATCAAAACTTGTCGTACTTGTCAGGGAAGTCACAATCTAATGTACAGAGGTTATGCAAATGACATCACAACATTCAGAATTTTAGCAAAAGTGGCAAAGGCTGTACATGTTTCAATGGGGAGAAAATATGTTTTCTCCTGTAAGAGCACAAAACACAACTAAAATGTGAAAAAGCTGCTGATAACGTATATAAACGTGTACAACTCTGCGTAATATTAAGTTTGGGCCTGACATTTAAAGAAGAAAACTAAGTAAACAGTTGTAGAAAACCAGATAAACAACAGGACACTGCAGATACGCTCACATTTATCACTGATTCAGACTTTGGGATCACACACAGTTGAACTCATCACTTTTCTCTCTTAAATAACACTTTTCTGAGTCCAAGTGTTGAGGAAAATAGTAGCAGCAGTTGGCTAAGCTAATGCTAACTTTTATTAAAATATAAAGAAATAACCAAGTGAAATTTAAACTAAACATTACCTTTTTAATGTATGAACTTTTTTTTTTTTTAATTATTATTATTATGCTTCAAAATTCTTGATAGCATTAGCATTGATCCACAAACATCACCATTTATCAACAAGTGTCGCCAAGGAAGTATACAACGTCTTTAGGGCTATATAACTTATGGCCCGGGGGCCAAATCAGGCCCTCAACCCATCTTCCAAAAAATACAGAAAATGTTTTATTTTTTATCTCTTGTTATTGGTTTAATCCTGGTTTAGTCCTGGTTTAGTTCTGGTTTAGACCTGGTTCAGTCCTGGTTTTGATTTGGTTTAAACCTGCTTTAGATCTGGTTTGGTTCTGGTTTAGTCCTGGTTTAGTTCTGCAGATGCTGTTAAAGCCTTTTACATGTTTTTCTTATTTCAAAAGCGCTGGACATGATTCTGGCCCCGAGGGAAAAACCATCCAAAAAATCTGTCCCTCGGTAAAAGAGTTGAATAGATCTGCTTTAACACGTGTCCGTGACATCCACCTGCAGCGCACCGTTCACTGCAGGATCTTTAAGGATTTATGCATTTGTGTGACGCCGCAAAAACCTCACAGTGATAGAACAGGAAGACAGGAAGTAGTGATGCTAACATGTGAGCTAGCCGGACGCTGTTGTGTACGGAGCAAAAGGCTGTGGGACGAGCTGAAGTGTCCTTTAACTCCAACGGCCGTTAGCAAACAAACTAGCTAAGCTCTCCCAGTCGAAGCAACGAGAAACTACTTTCAGTTTACATTTTAGGATATAAAGTTCATTTGAGCAAAACAAAAATAGGCACAAAAAAAGCAAAGAAACACATTTTATCATTTGTGTTGCCAATGATATCAAAATGTTGAGGAGCATTTTTGTTCTGAAAATGATGTCAGTGCATAACCTCTGTGTATTACATGTGTTCATGTTCTTGAATTTGAGGGTCCAGACCTGGCCTAGAGTCAGTTTATAGTTGTGCAACCTATTATTCTCTCCGTACGCTCTCGGTACATGAAGCACACATGAAGTCGCTGATAAGAATAGTTATTATTTGTGTTATTGCAAACATTCCACAGATAAAAACGAAAAGAAAAAACATGTAGTTATAACATCTGTAATCACATTTCCCTTTTGTACAATTCCAACTGCCTCTGGAGTAAAAATGTATGTATACAAACTGCTACACTATTGCTCTAGGTATATTCTTCTGTCATGAGGTAAAGAGTTAGTTTTCGTGGTGTTTCATGCAAAGGTTACATTACTGCATGTGTCTGTGCAGCGGGCTCCGACACATGGCAAGATTAGTGTCATAAAAAGTTCATATTCTGAGGTAAGAGCCAACAGAGCCCAGTGTAAAGGGTCAATGGTATGATATCCAGTCAAATCTTACACATTTGTACACTTTTACATAGAAAATAACAAACAAAAATCGATGTAAAAGTTAGAATGTGACAATTATACATTAAAACTGCGTGTCCAAAGTTCCTACAAAAGATGCCAAAAGTCTGTATTTTGTTTGGGAGCTGGAAAAACAACTACAAAAATAATATTTGTAATTAAACACGACTCTTGTTCATTAGTATTTCATATTGCGAGTCAAAGATAACTTCAGCTCGCTGCTTCCTCTGAGAGTTCGCTGTGATTGGTCGAATCCACCTGTCACTCACCCGTCGTACATTTTGTGATCTGTGCAGAGAAAGTCGGTCTGGTATTGCTTCGTTGTTGCCCGAGCAGCAAAGACACACACTCTGACGATACTTTACAAAAACATAAGGTGTAGAGGCATGTCCTGTTTCACCAGTGGGCGTGATAGACAGGCGGAGAAGCCAATCAGAGAAGTGCATGTTCAAACAAACGAGGCGCCAAATAACAGAGGGTTTCTGCACAATCAACGAGCAAAGCAGTACACTTTTTTTTTTCTGAAATCAAACTTCCTTGGCTTTATTTCTGTCTGTGGGAATACTTTAAGTCTAAACACTGCAAAAAATTAATTTCTAAATGAGTCAAAATGTCTTGATTTCGGGATATTAATCATAATTCAGACATTTTGACAAGACTATTTATTTGATGGATCTAGAGCTGCAACAAGTTAATCGATTAATCGTAATGAATCAATTTTAGAAATAGTTGTCAACTAATAAAATAATTAAATAATTGTTAACTGGTCCATACACAGGCTCCAAAACACTGTCAAGATGTTTCATTAATCACAGAGCAGGAATCACACAAACATGACACTGGAAGCATGTCAGTTGTGTGTTTTTCATCAAAATACTCATTCATCTATTAATATTCTCCACTAGAACGTCATCAAAAGGCTTTTACTTCAGTTTTATTTGGGCAAAATTTGGTAAAAGTCTCATACTCACTGACCTTTTGCGTTCTCAACAACTAATCGATTAATCAAAAGAACAATCGCTAGACTAATCGATTACCAAAATGATCGATAGTTGCAGCCCTAGATGGATCGTGTGTCCTACCATTTTAAAGTCTTAAAGTGTGACATCCAGAAAACTGTTCACGTGGAAATAATGCAGCGTGAACATCAGGCTTGACCTAAAAAAGTGAAGGTTACAAAGTTACATTCAGCCCAAGCAGTGCCAGACTGATTTTCTCTGCAGAAAACAATAAAGCTGTCCAGTTAGCCAGGCTAGTGTTTGAGCAAAGAGTAAAACTGAAAAGCACTGAGACGTCATAAAACCCTCTCTTTATATATATATAATATCACTATATGACCCACAGTGCTCAGAGTATATCACATCCACAAAGTCTTTTGTAGTGTCAAGTAATCACAGTAGTCACATTAATATTCCCGTTATAGAGCCTTTAAAATGCTGTGTCATCAGAAAGTTCAACATCCCTGAATGGAGGCAAAATGAAGGAAAACATTTTCAGAATGAAATCTGAGCTTAAACGAAAAGTATTCATCCTTTTTTGTATTGTTATTGGCCTTTAAACATGCTCTTGAGCACCTCAAGTTTAGTCGCTCATGATGTAGAACTAAAAAAACTAAATGATCTGTATATGTACAGTTTCCCCACAGCACTAACTGAGATTAGGCGCCATCTACTGGCTACATAAACATGAGCTCTGGGAAGAAACCTCACAGCGGCCGTGTTTAGAGGCAGAAATGCTCAGAAGGAGTCTGACGATGATTGGAGGACTTAAAACAGCAGAAGATTCTCGGATAAGTGACGGCAGTTATTGAAAAAACATCATTTATCGAGGGAATTCAGCAGTGTTTTCTAACCAGGATTCACCAAACTAGTGTGAAGGCAGCAAAATGCAACTCCAGGTGTGTTTGTGATGATGGAACATAGTTACAAAAGACTTGAGAGCACAAAAAAAAATCTATTTTGCAACCAAGTCATTACAACCATCAAGCAACAATTTCACCCTGGAATTTACAGAGCGGAAATGTCAGTTTTCTAACCTTTAAATTGTAGTGCAGCTTCACAAAAGGTGTCATTTGTGGTGAAGTATGAAATGTATCTGTGGATAAAATGAAAACTATTGTGGGCTCAACATTTCTGTGAGTTTTGGTCCAGTAAAACATTAGGATTTTACCTTGCTAAATGCTAAAATGCTAAATGTCAATTAAAATCTCCTGTTAAATAAACAAATAATGAAGGCTACAGTGTAAATGTGTTTACAGCAGCTCTGATGTCGCTCACATGTGTCCGAGTGCTTTTACTTTGACAAAACCGCATGGATTTGTCATATTTTCTTATATTTGGTTGAGCGTTCAGATCCACTGAGCCATGAGTTGGCGGTGCGATTGCTCCCCAGGCGAATACTGTCGTTGTGTCCTAGGGCAAGACACTTAACCTGCGTCCACTGGTGGGTGAATGTGTGTGTGTTCCTTGATGTAAAGCGTTTTGAGTGCCTTGAAGGTGACCACTGACCATATTCTGCGTTTAATCCCAGTTATGCTTCACGTTTGCCTCCATTACAGATTCACAATGTTTTAGTGAACAGTTCTTTAAAGGTTCCACACTCATACATCCATCTAGATGAGCAATGATAAAAGTGAAAGTGTGATATAAAACTATAAAAATATTGCGAGTTCCGGGGCCTGTCCTCGGTCCGGGAGCCGTGTTGAGTCTCAGAGCTTGGCCCCGCTGGCCGTGTGCAGTGTGGGGGTCAGGGTGGGGGTCAGGGCGGGGGTGCAGCTCTGTGTGGAGGCGCAGGTCTGTGTGGAGGTGCAGGAGGGAGGACACGGTCTCCTCTGGCTCATCTGCAGGTTCTGAAGGTCCTCCAGCATCTCGGCGATGAGTGGAGGCAGGGAGCCCGGGATCTCCATCTTCAGGGTGACCACGCGCTCGGCTCCTGGAGGAAAAGCAAAAAAAATACAGTTGTTTATGTAGCATTGTAGTTTTATTCTTCTTAAGTTGTGTTTAATTCTATGTTTCATTTTGTTTTATTCAAGTGAAGTTTGACGTTTGATTTAGACATGTCTTTAAATGTGTTTAACGGGCCAATTAGACTGTTATGGAGCTCAAAAGTACCGCCCCTTTCGAAGCCTACAGTTCATACATTTCATAGATTTTTCCCGTAGACTAAAAAAAATACAATACTCAGAGTATACTCTGAGTCTGGCAAATTTGTCCTTTTTCAAATTCACTGCAAAAGTTAGTCTTGTCCCTTGTTATTTCAGTCCAGTGCTTGTCCTCCAGTCCCCTGTCATCCATTTCCTTGTTATTGACTTTTTTGATGCAGCCAAAAGTACATTCCACAGCTGTCCATCTGAATGAAAGCAGACAGCTGTTTAAACACAGCACTGTTGACCAGGGATTCTACAGAAAGCACTAAAACAGGCCTGGCTAACCCTGCGGCTCTGCCTGGTTTCATGCGGCTCTTACGTCTGTGTTTCCCCAACCATTAAGAAACTACTGTATTTATGGCCATTATTTTCTCTTATGTTTCTCTGATCAACCCAAGACTAAATAAGAACTAGGAGTTCCTCTCTCTCCCTCTCTCTCGCCCCTGTGTCACCCACAGGAGCAGGTGAGGCAGACACAGGTCCCAGGTCTGAGATCATCACGGACAGTGAACAGTAACAGCACGGACTCCTTCTCTGTGAGTTAAGATACAAAACACTAAGTGTTTTATTAGAATCACTATATATCGTCCAATCCAACCCGACCCACAATTAATTGATGATTTACTGTCCCGAACAAACCCACAGATGAAAAGACGCCCCGCACATCCAGCAGCAGCGATCACGACATGAACCACGGGACAGAAACTGTCCCAGCTCAAACTGGAGTGTGAATGGTAAAAATATGCATATATATTCATGCTTATGGCATTTGAAGTTGACAAGACAAATGAACCCTGCCAGTTTAAAGCTGTTAGCATTTTTTTCCACAGGTAAATTGAGTTGTGCATGGGTTAGAGAGAAAGAGAAATAGTCATGCAAATAAGACCTGAATATGACATTAAATAAAACAAATAATAAGTAGCACTTACCAAAGCCCAGGTTCACTAACATGTGTTTATAAGGCTTTAAAGACATTTAATCACTTTAAATAGCATTAAATATCATGGACTTTTAAAATATATAATTATAATTACTAAGAAATATGAACCTATAGGCCAATATTTCTCCATAAAGTGCACGTGAGCTTGTGGTCGACCCTGTCCGCGTGCACATACCCCCAAACAGGTAAACCCAGGGGAAACACTGCACGTGCGTCCTGTGTGTGGAAGGGATGGGGTGATGTTCTTGTGTGGCTGTATTTATGATGTGGCTCTTTGCGGTAACACAGTAAAACATGTGGCTCTTAGTCTCTGACTGGTTGACCTCCCCTGCACTAAAAAGATCACTATCACAGGCTTGGAGTTGAATGATCCAGTCTGTTTGAAGTTTAATGTGAGATCCATGTTAAATTAAACTTGTATGATGATTATTAGTCCATAAATATGTGTGAGTGAGATAATATTTATTACATAAAACCAGGAGAAAGGGGGAGTCTGCTAAAGAGTGCATGACTATGTAGAGAATGAGGGGTGAGGGACTAGGGAGGACAATCAGACATGAACATCGTTTTAAACTCATTCATCTCAGTCCAGTATTTATGAACAGTAAGGCCGTTTCAAATACGAAAAATCTATTGTAAAACGTAATATTTTGTTAAATGTTTTGATAAGTTAGCAGTTTATAAAGTTTCAGACACAGATTTTAAACATCTGTCAACATTAGACTTTCAAACATTGTTTTGAAAAGTCAAAGGGAAAAAAGAAACAAATGAATTTCTCGAACCCCAACAAGGTGACAGTGGAGTGAAGGGAGATGAAGTGTAAAACGTCTGAGTCTGACAGGGTTGTTAAAAATGTAAACCCAGATCTTATTCAATACTAAACCTAGAATAGAATCTGAACCATATGAAAAAGATCTCACGATGGACTAAACTGGACCTTTCCTGAAGAGTTTTAGACTGAAAACTAGCATCTGAAAAGGTTAGGATTATTAAATATTATTTTATGTGAAACGGGGCAAGAGCAGGGAGAGACATTCAGGACCCCATTGTAATGCTAGAGTGTGGGAGGCTCAGACCTTTGGCGCTGATGGTGCGCAGGTCAGTGATCTTCATCAGAGCTTTGGGGAACATGAGGGGCATGCTGGGTCTGCGCCTGCGCGAGTACACCTTCAGAGCCTCCAGCAGCGGCTCCTGGAGAACCTCCACCTTAGAGGGCTCCTCCAGGTCCTGGCGGTCTGCTCTCACACACAACACACACACAAATACACACAGAATACACACAAACACACAGAACGCACACAAACACACAGAACGCACACACAGAATACACACACACAGAGCACACACACAGGCCACACAGACACACACAAACACATAGAGGGGAGCAAAGGGGAAACATCAAGGTCAAGGTCAACTTGTGTAAATATATATATATATATATATATATATATGCAGTTAATTCTAATTATACAATCTTAAGTTAGACTCACAGTGTAAAATGTGATATATTGTATTGGAACAACTGTTCATCAATTTACATTTACAATCACTTGTAGAAAACACCATAAATAAATAGTTACTGTAATAGATAATAATTAATTACTCTGTGAAGTCTAATGAGGAAGAATGTGGCATAATTACAGCCTGAGCACAGACCTGACAGACCTGAGCACAGACCTGACAGACCTGAGCACAGACCTGACAGACCTGACAGACCTGAGCACAGACCTGAGCACAGACCTGACAGACCTGAGCACAGACCTGACAGACCTGAGCACAGACCTGACAGACCTGAGTACAGACCTGAGCACAGACCTGACAGACCTGAGCACAGACCTGAGCACAGACCTGACAGACCTGACAGACCTGAGCACAGACCTGACAGACCTGACAGACCTGAGCACAGACCTGAGCACAGACCTGACAGACCTGAGCACAGACCTGAGCACAGACCTGACAGACCTGAGCACAGACCTGACAGACCTGACAGACCTGAGCACAGACCTGACAGACCTGACAGACCTGAGCACAGACCTGAGCACAGACCTGACAGACCTGACAGACCTGACAGACCTGACAGACCTGACAGACCTGAGCACAGACCTGACAGACCTGACAGACCTGAGCACAGACCTGACAGACCTGAGCACAGACCTGACAGACCCGAGCACAGACCTGACAGACCTGAGCACAGACCTGAGCACAGACCTGACAGACCTGACAGACCTGACAGACCTGACAGACCTGACAGACCTGAGCACAGACCTGACAGACCTGAGCACAGACCTGAGCACAGACCTGACAGACCTGAGCACAGACCTGACAGACCTGAGCACAGACCTGATAGACCTGAGCACAGACATGACAGACCTGAGCACAGACCTGACAGACCTGAGCACAGACCCGAGCACAGACCTGACAGACCTGAGCACAGACCTGAGCACAGACCTGACAGACCTGACAGACCTGACAGACCTGAGCACAGACCTGAGCACAGACCTGACAGACCTGACAGACCTGAGCACAGACCTGAACACAGACCTGACAGACCTGAGCACAGACCTGACAGACCTGACAGACCTGAGCACAGACCTGAACACAGACCTGACAGACCTGAGCACAGACCTGAGCACAGACCTGAGCACAGACCTGACAGTGCTGAGTACAGACCTGAGCACAGACCTGAGCACAGACCTGAGCACAGACCTGAGCACAGACCTGACAGACCTGAGCACAGACCTGACAGACCTGAGCACAGACCTGAGCACAGACCTGACAGACCTGAGCACAGGATTTGCCCTGTATAGATCTATAACAGAGTAGTTACAGTACCTCCAGAGACCAGGCAGATGGCGCTTAGCAGGCCGCTCTCCGTGTCGTCCATCTCCAGAGGCAGCAGCTGTCCGGCGAAGCTGAACACCTGGTCTGTGAGTGGACCGAAGCCCGCGTTGTGGATCTGAGTCCGGGTCAGAGTCAGTCCGTCTGAGAAGGTCATGGTGTCCTGGTCTGGAGTGTAGCGTGTGCAGATCCTCAGGATCTGTGGGAAATCACACAGTGTGTCACCACAACTCAAGATTAACACAAGTTAGAGATTTCAACTTCTCCACTTTCTCCACTATCTATCTATCTATCTATCTATCTATCTATCTATCTATCTATCTATCTATCTATCTATCTATCTATCTATCTATCTATCTATCTATCTATCTATCTATCTATCAATCTATCTATCAATCTATAAATATATATATTTCTTTGCAATAGTTGTATTCATGATTTTTTGCCACTTAAATGTGGTGAAGGCTTTTTACTGTGTGTCTATCTGCTGTTGTGATGGAGGAGGGACAGAGCATTTCTGTGCTCATCAGCCTTGTCTTTTCCAAATGCACCATTGGTCATTTCTTCGTGTGTTGTGGGTTTTCTGCTGAATGATGTCCTGACTTAACCTCTTCTAGAAAAGTGAGACGTGAGCTGTTATGACACAGAGCGTTTATAAAATGAGCCTCATAAATAATGTTCCAGTGAACTGACACTTGTGCGTGAGTGTGCGTCTGTGGGTGTGTGTGTGTGTGTGTGTGTGTGTGTGCGTCTGTGTGTCTGTGTGTCTGTGCGTGCGTGTGCTTGTGTGTGTCTGTGTGTGTGCGCGTCTGTGTGTGTGTGTCTGTGTGTGTGTGTGTCTGTGTGCGTCTGTGTGTCACCTCTTCTATCTGTCACTACAAAGAGTGTGGCATCTGCAGAGACAGTGCTCTCACAGAGGTCTCACTCTTGTTCTTGATGGAATATTTTTATAACAATATAACAATTTAACAGTTTTACAACTGTTTCATGACAATAACTTTTGCTGTTAAGTTAAATGTTCTTCTTAAATATCCCAAGTCCATTGTGTTGTGCAAAGAAATTGAATTGAAATTAAGTGATCATTTTATGTCCCCTACAGAAGAAAAATGCACTTTAAGAAAACAGCCTTTGAAGTTACAATGTCCCTGAGAAATCTATGGATGAAGTGGATTCAATGGAAGAATAAAACATCTTTAGGAGCAGACTGGACAAGATTGTCGTTTCCACATGAAAGTCCATATGCTGAGAGAGCAAACTGACCAAAAAACAAAAGCACTGAAAAACAAAGTGTTTTGCCTGTAGTGTCTCAAATATCCGTACATAATAAGCAAAGTCTTATGCTTTTTTCTGGTGTAAAAATACAATGAGTCACACAGATTACTCTTTTACATTTTGTTCATTTTAGGACACAATAATGAACGAGAAAACAATAGAAACGTAAATGTCTTCAAAACAACATGCAGTGCTGACAGACCCGCATGTTCTGGTAGTGCCTCATGTACTACCAAAGCAAAATAAGTACACGTCAGTTTTAACAACAACTGGGCTTAAAGCGTAGCTGTAAAGATGGAGGCTCACCAGGATGTCGAGGCAGGCGGCCTTGAGCAGCGTGATCTGGTCTGCGATGGTGAGGCCGGTGAAGCCTGGCACACGTTTGGCGAACTCCACCACTTTGATGATGCACTTGGTGGCCAGCTCACTGAACTTGTCCCACAGCCCCAGGTCCAGCTGGATCCTCTGCTCCGCACTCGACTTCTGCACCGCACGCACACACGCACACATACACACGCACACACACACGCACACACACACACGTATACACAAACACACACACAAACACAAACACACAAACTAGTTGGATGACAGATTTTTTTGATTTTCTTATTTTGACTTCTTTTGCAATACCTGTTGCAAATCAAAATTATAGTTTTACACCAATCAAGTAGCCATTTGTGGAGAAAAGTACAGTGTGGTTGTAAGGTCATTTCCTAGTGTGAGGTCATCCTTTACGACCAGGAAGAAAAATAGCTAAACCAGGATGAAATTGATACATTGTTAGCAAAATTTCACGTAGAATTAACTGCTTTTTATTTCATAGAAAAAGTTTCAGGGTTAGATATCCGGACACTGGTTTGAAAGTCAAGTCGATTTTCAAACCAGCGTCCGGATGACAAACCCTGGATCTTTTCTACGATGGAACACTCCTGGACCAATGAGGGATTACATCGACTGCTTTTTAGTTAAATACGTAGTCCAACCTGCCATAGGCACTTTTATAGACTTTAAACAGGCCAGTACAGACCACAATGCACTGCAGGAGTCGGTGTAGAGATCAGGACAGAGAGAAGGCTGTTTTATAGGATGTTGACTCGTGATTATGGTTAAAGCACCTGAAAGAGTCATGGTGTTAAGTTGCTAGCGTTAGCAACTTACCTAAGCTTGAGCTGTTAAAGGGCAAAAAGCTTGGTGGAAGTAAACTGCGATGAATATTTATGATAGTTTTACATCAGTCAAAAGTCAGTTTGTAAAAAAATAAATAAATTCAAGTTAAAAATGACAGGAAATGGAGCGGAGTTCTAAAACAGAAACCCTCTGTGATGTCATCAATAAGCGACATTCTGTCCAAAATACAGGGACAATTTGTAGAAACTGACACGATTTTCTGACACTTCAAACAATCATTCAACAAAATAAAGGCGTTATCTGGTATTATTTGTCAAATCATATCAATTGTGATTTATATGGATTTTGGCCCTTGTTTACAGTCTGGTTGCTAGGTAACAGTTGTTGAATTACCTCTACCTTTGCTCATGTCCAACCAGGAAGTAACATAAAAAACTCGGAAAATACGGGCACATTTTTTAGTAAAATCTTCAATATAATAATAATCACTACGTTTTATGAAATGTGTATTCAGACCTGTCATTTGCACTATTATAGACAACAAATTCTAACTGTATGAGGTTTTTGCAGAGTCACGGTAACATCCCAGTCAGACCTTCCACCAGCTATGTTATCTCTCCTTTAAATGGCATGTTTTAATGGCCCCCAGCCCTCCTTCCAACCCAATCCTCCCACATTAGCCGTTGTATGGGCTGTTGACTGACCGTGGTGTACTTTCCGAGCTGACACAGGGAGGGGAACGTCTCTCTGTGAGCTCTGCAGATCTTCTCCACGATCAGCCCCAGCTCCGCCGTCAGCTCGTACGTCTCCATGATGGTCATCTTCACCGCCTCCTTCTGACCCTTGCGCTTGTTACGGTCGTTTCTCACCGCTGGAACGCAACACGACATGTTTAGGTTATTAAGAAATGAATCAAATAAGTTTGGAGAATCAAGTGTTTGGCGATGCAACGATAGTGGATGGTATGATATTGAATCGTTGGACACTGGTGTTTCTCTGGGTCATACAACTGGAAGGAGGGGCACAATTAAAGGTGATGAGGTGCAGTTACAGGAAGTGAACAGTTCCTTTAGGGCTCAGTGCTGCTATATTCAAACAAAGGTGAGTTTCATCTCTGGGTCACTGTTTAGTCCACATTGATAGGACCCAGGCCTGAAAACAAAAAAACAAATAAAAAAACCTAAGTACTAATAAGTCTCTATGATGGCTAAATATGCATTTTCTGTGCGTCTGAAATGTTTAAGTCTGAGTCTGAGCTGACTAACAGAATGTACTGCATGACCAGGTTATTCCATCAATGGCTTTGTTCTGCCATATTCCAACATGACAGGATTCACTGGGCGTGAATCCTGTGAGCGTTTCAGGAGCATTCTGACACATTTTATTTATTTATTTTATATTTATAACATTCACTGGAAAAAAAATGTATCAGAGACCTAAATCTTAATGCTAATACATTTACTGTGAGATGAGACGTGTGTTGAACTATAATTAGCTGAATTTATTCTGTCACAATAGCCGCTTCTTTATCAGCTTATTGATAACTTTTATGAAAGATGGATATCTTTGTTTCAATATTGTATGCACATTCATTTTCACTTTTAGTTGACAAGTGGTTTTAACAAGCGGCAGTATAAAAGGGTGTGAGGGTCAGATAATTAACATATTATCCTGAATTGTGCTTGTACATTGTGTAAGCAAAATGTTATTTATTGTATATAAGTGCTATTCACATATATTGTGGGTTAAATTATTAGTTTCTTAAAATGATCTTTAATATTATACTGATAGTTCCCCAAAAAAGTGTCCACCTGGCTTTAACTAAACACAGGTCTCTCCTCCTGTTGGAAAATCACTTCAAGTGATTGTCTTTCAGCTGCAACACGGTACTTAAACCCAACTGATGCAGTGAGCGGCTTCTTATTTCTGTGGAAAGACAAATCATGTGGTCGTGGAGCTTTTTTTTTTGGACAGGCAATGTACAATGTGTCACAATATTTTTCAATTCAGGCATACTTCAGACAAAGTCATGTTAGCGAAAATATCACACACATAGCTTTGAGATTATGCAAAATAGAGTATTTGTTATCTCTATTATAGTCTCTGTGGGGACCCATCTCCAAAAGTTGAGCTTGGCTTGGTCCATCTCAGCTGGAGGATTTGATCTAGTGTGCATGTTTTGGGTAAATTTCAGAAGTAGAATGTGTGAGAAAATATTATCACTAATAAGTGATATTATCACTTAAGTGACTAAAAATATACTTAAAATGTAAAATGTTCAATTTTTATTGTAAATTTTCTTTTTTATCACCTGATAAAACAGATTTGGCCACATCTGCCCTAGTTGAAACTCAACCAAAACATTTCCCGGCACATTTTAGTACATTTCTGATGGACTGCCAGCGTAGTACTGTCCTATATATGTGCTGTTAGTCAGTAACACCCTCATCCATGTGCAGCCTCCTCTAACCAGGTTACCCTTTCATAATCACTTTGATAACCGTGTCAACACGTTTCCCCATCGCCCCACTGACTCTGATTCAAGCTTGGCTCTCCTCTCCCTCCCTCGCTCACATGTCAGAGCCATAGTGGCATTATGCAACAGCCCTGGCTCCTCCTCCTCCCTCCCCCTGCCTCCCTCCTCTGCTTCATTGTGTAAACAGTGGGAGCGACAGGCTCCAGTGACACGGTGTATCCGCCTGCGCTTACACACTATGCCGGGGCATCTGTCTGCTCCATGTGAGAGAGGCAGGAGAAAGAGGGCGTCTTTACGTAACGCGCCGTCGAGGAGCTGCATGAAGTTGGTTGGGAGGTTCTGCACGGCAGTCGCTCCTCCTCGAAACCTCACATAACACCCGCTCGAGTATCTGGGTCAGCGAGCTTCTGGATAACACACTTCCAGGGTGTGTTTGGGAACAGTTTTGTTTATAAAATGTGCTCTATAAATAAAATGGATGGATGTAAAAAAAATAGATCATACATTTTCTTTGCACAAGTGGTGGATTTTTTAATTTAGATTTGAGCTGCAGAGTTGAACAAGCATTACTTCTATGACAATTATGTTTTTTTTTCCCCATGGATACAGGTAGTTTAGAATAAGCTCTGCTGATGTTTTGGCGCCGATATGTAGAGCCGGCTTTTATCATTTTTGCCAGATTATGTAGTTTAAATTAATGTAAAACAGCCCTATTCACCTTATTCCACTTTTGTCTCTTTTTATGTCTATGATCTTGTAGTAAAAGGACTTCAGGTTTGATAACGGTGTTCGTGCAAATGGCGATCGTGGGAAAAGTCTCTCACTAAAACATTACATAAAGTAGATTGCTTTGTGTAAAATGTTTAATGAACATGTGCAAAAACAAGTCACAATGCACCGATTTCCTGCGCGGCCTGAAAACAGCTTTTTAGTCCGTGCAGAACTTATTTTCTGTTGAGCTCGTCTGCTCCATGTAAACTACAACGGAAAAAGATAGCGGCGCATACGGTAGCTTCCAGTATAAGGTGATTAAGAGAACAGTGTTGCCACATTTTGTGCAGTGGCTTATTCCACTTAAGTGTTCAAATAAAGCTTTAAGTGGAAAGGCAGCCAAAACTAAATATGGACCTGTGCTGGAGAATTAAGGCCAATAGCAGTAATCAAGTGCTAATATCAGCGTGATTTATTAACCAAGCGATATATCTACAGCTAGAACTGTCATGATAATTACTGTATGTGTTTGCATTTTGGGGAACTTCTGTGTTTTTTGAGAGGATTTGAATGGTAGAGAGAAATAAGTTACTTTTATGACTCATTATATGCACCAACAAACTAAAATCATGTTTCATTCAGCTATTTATTTATTGTAGCTCATCTTTTAACACTAGTTCACATTTAGAATGATTTTGTTTGGAATCATCCAGCTTTAGTCACTGTGTCAGTGGCATCAATTAGTTTCAATATTATCGATTATCGTGATATTTTCTCTTACAATAAATCATACTTCAACACTTATTCTCGTGACAGGTCTATCTACAGCTCATGTTTTTAATGATATTGTTTTTTAGAAAAGAGTTTACAAGGTTTGTCAGTGGTTATTCGGTCAATTAAGTAGTTTCAATTTGATAATTTAATGTGATCAATTTAATGTTTTTATGCATCAATTTATCACACTTTGACAAGCGTGTACAGTTAAAATATGATTTCCTGATTGAATATTGACAAAAAAAGACCAATTAAACATTTGATTGCTCCAGCGTGAGCATTATTGATATATTCTTAAGTGTTGGTTTGTACTTGCTTTGTCAATGAAAAATATCCAAAGTCTGAACATAGCCGTCAAATGTTGCATGTTTTTCCCCCCAAATGCTGCAGTCGGACTAATGTGGTGCAGAGGTGTTGTAGGTTCCCAGCAGACACATGGCACGCCCAGATGGCTCCAGGCAAACGCCAAGAACACGTACGATCTGCAGCAGTGTTGTTGATGTTTGAATACCACGTATGTTAGTTATGTCACATCACGTGTCGAGGAGGAGTCCAACCGGAGCTCGCAGTGAAAGCAATCACAGCACAAAAAACAAGGGCAACCATTCAAACAGAAAGGGTGTGGAGCTGTAATCGAAACTGGCAAAACAAGGAAAGTAGTTGTAGATGGTATATTTGTAAGAAGAAACAGAAGAGGAGCAGATATCGAAAAATAGATGAAATTGCTATTGTTGTTTTGGAGACATGCACAATTACATTCTATTGTCTATCAGGGATGACGCTGATATTGAACTTTAGTGTAGCGATTATAGAGAAGAAACATCATGATGTAACGATTATTTATGATTACTGACATCATGACGAAACAACTGTTAAATACATTATTTTCTCTCGTTCAAACTGTGGTAAAATAGAGCTAATGTGTTAATAATACACTTATAAATATATGTGAGTTAATATAAACAGCCAGATATACAAGTTTTTCACATTCAGGGTTACTTTTTTAGAGTACAGGTTGAATTAAAATAACAAATTTTGCTACTAAAGTAGTCTTGATTATTATTTTATTTTTCAATTAAATAAAAAGAAATATAGGGATATTCATTTTTGTCCATTTCGCCCTAATCATGTTTAAGATCAAAGAGCATTTGGTAATACCTTCACAATGACCATTGAGATTTTACTTGATGTCAAAGCTGGTTTTTCCCAATTCTCCAGCAGAATGAGCCTTAATAATAATCATACTTATAGACTTATATGGCGCTTTTCATGACACTCAAAGACTCTTCACACTGCATTATTCATTCACTCCACACTCGGTGGTGATAAGCTACTTTAGTAGCCATAGCTGCCCTGAGGCAGACTGATGGAAGGGAGGCCACCAGTGTGCACCATCGGCCCCTAACCCCTAAACATTCACACACACACCACTCTCAAACTAGGCAATGTGGGTGAAGTGTCTTGCCTAAAGACACAACAACATTTCCTCCTCCAGTCATCCTACTGTGGCCCCTGGTGTTCCAGCAGTCTCCCATCCAAGGACTGACCAGGCCCCACCTGCTGATGGGATGGGGCACTGGCAGCAAGTATAGCCACAGAGTTTGGGTCGCCAGAGTTCATACTCCCTCCAAAAGCACGCTGTACCTGATTTACTGTCTTTAAAAACTTTATTATTAGATGCAGACAGCACACGGTACTCTCATTTTTGTATCAGTGCTGGGGTAAAACAGCTTTTACTTTACTACATGAAAAAAATCTGGCACAGCCCCTTTAAAGCTGGGGCACTCAACTTTTTTTGTTGCAAATTTTATGTTTTCTCTCAAAGAGTATATTGTAAAAGCAACACATTGTAACAAAATAGAGACCGCTGTTTGGTGTCTGCATCTAATCATAAGGTATTTTATTCCTCATCAAGCTGGAAAGAAGAGCTGAAAGCAGCACTCTGATTGGTTGTGCTTGAGCGCACCGGCCCAGTTTCACTTCACCTTCTGAAAAAAAGAAGGTGAAGTTTTAAAATGAATGCACGTGGATATCAACAATGCTCCAAAGGGTTCGTGAGTGTGAGGGACGAGTTAAGACAAATTTACATACATACTTCCTCCTTTTGTGAAAATAAGGTAACCCAGCTGAAGTGAAGTGAAAAGAAAATGAACAAAAAGAGAACTACATTTGTTTTTATGTTAATTTAAATGTAGGCTATTTTTCCTACGACAGATTCTAGAATGTGAATGAGACCTTCTGAGCCCCGTCAAAGCCCCGTTACAGTGTGAGTACGTACATTCTTTGGACATGCCGGCGGCGAAGCACTTCTGCAGCCGGCAGTACTGGCAGCGGTTGCGTGTGATTTTGTTGATGATGCAGTTGCGGTCGCGGTGGCACGTGTACACCATGTTCTTCTGCACGCTGCGCCGGAAAAAGCCCTGACAACACACACACACACACACACACACACACACACACACACACACACACACACACACACACACACACACACACACACACACACACACACACACACACACACACACACACACACACACACACACACACAGATTAGAAACACAGGGATTATAAATGTCTGCTTGACTGGTTAATGCAGTGAAAAGAACAATTTAAAATGACAGGTTAGACTGCTCATTTCTCTCAAACATTATAGTTACAATCATTATATTTTCCAGTCATCCATAATTGCACTTCCTGGTTGGACATGAGCAGCAGATGTGACATATACAGTCCGAGTGGTCATTCTAAACCTAGCAACCACACTGTACTGATGAATACAAATATATGACAATACCATTATTTTCTTAAACTAATGTTTAATGCAGGGCTGCTCAAGTATTTTTTTCCTGAGGGCCAAATTCAAATCCAGGCATGTGGCAAAGGACCGGAAGGAAATGCCTGAAAATATAGGCTGCTCTAATCTGTAATTTCATTAATGAATTCACTTTAATCTTTATTAAGGGCAAAGTGCAGACACATGTACCATAAAAAACGAAAAAGAAAGGCTATTAGAACAATAATTAAAAACTTCTGAGGGGCCGGATTAAAACATGCCAGATAATGCACAAATCAGGTTTAAACTGTCAGAAGAATGTGTTTCTAAAATCAGATACTCATCAATACAAAACTAGTGTAGAAATAAGATACCGTACTCATTTGAACAAATATCAATCCAAAAAAACAACAACTCATAAACAGGACAAAATGAGACCTTTCCTTAACAGTTTTACAATGATCTTAAGCTTTATCAAAAGCAGTATAAGACCACATGGAATCATTTAAAACATACTCTTCTTTGTCGGTCCATCATCTAAAACAGGGGTGGCCAACCAGTCAGAGACTAAGAGCCACATGTTTTACTGTGTTACCGCAAAGAGCCACATCATAAATACAGCCACACAAGAACATCACCCCATCCCTTCCACACACAGGACACAGTACAGTGTTTCCCCTGGGTTCACCTGTTTGGGGGTACGTGCACGCGGACAGGGTCGACCACAAGCTCACGTGCACATTATGGAGAAATATTGGCCTATATGTATATATTTCTTAGTAATTACAATTATAAATTCTATATTTTAAATGTCCATGTTATTTAATGCTATTTGTTAAATGTCTTTAAAACCTTATAAACACATGTTTACACACATGCTACTTATACTTATTATTTGTTTTATTTAATGTCATATTCAGGTCTTATTTGCATGACTATTTCTCTTTCTCTCTAACCCATGCACAACTCAATTTACCTGTGGAAAAAAAATACTAACAGCTTTAAACTGGCAGGGTTCATTTGTCTTTTGGCAACTTCAAATGCCATAAGCATGAATATATATGCATATTTTTACCATTCACACTCCAGTTTGAGCTGGGACTGTTTTTGTCCCGTGGTTCATGTCGTGATCGTTGCTGCTGGATGTGGGGACAATAAATCATTTAATTGCAGCTCGAGTTGGAGCGGGTTATAAAATGCTGATCACGTCTCACACGTGTGTGGGGAAACACTGACATAAGAGCCGCATCAAACCAGGCAAAGAGCCGCATGCGGCCGCGGGTTGGCCAGGCCTGGTCTAAAACCTTGACCTAAAAAAAGTTTAAAAAAAACATTTTGATTATCATCGTGGTATCGAAATCGGTATCAGAATTCAAGTATATTCCTTAGTATTGTAATCGAGTCAAAATTTTAGTATTGTGTAAGTTTTAGAACTCAGTACTTCATGACATTGTCAACTTATCTAAATTTTTCTTCACAAATTGACACTTGACTGATTGATATTTACCATAAGTAAAAAAAACAAAAAACAAAACTATAATATACAAATCAAAATGAAAGAACGTCTTCACAGAGACAGGCAGGTGGAACGCAATAAAAACACTGGTAATTAAATAAATGCCCTTGTTTCTTTCTTTTGCAATAATCATAAGCGGTGGGGCTTTACATAGACAGAATAAAAGCAAAACTGGCATTACAAATGAATTACCTTTTTTTTTTTCTTTTTTTCTTTTTTTTACTCGGATGACTTTAACTTCAAGAGTAACACTATTTCAGCATTCATTTTGAAACACCATTTCAAAAGTACAAGTGCAAGGTATGGTGTGCTTAAACTACTCTTAGCTGTGATAATTAATAATACTGTAGTTTTCTTTCATGTATTTTTGATAAACTGCACATCTCCTCAGCTCTTTATGATGCACTGTGATGTGCATTAAATTACATTTCACTTACTCCATCTCAAGCATCAGTTTAATGTACATTTGCTCTATTTTGTCCTGAGGTTAAGTTTGGACTTAATCTGCACAAATGGTATTTTTCAGTATCGTTCTGTTTCTTTTGCCCATGGCACTCCCTCCAAATAAATAATGACATCACTGTTGCTGTACGGTTGTTTAAGTAATTGTGAGCTCCTCTAGAGGGCGCACTACACACATGAGACAGTGCCTCTTGTGAATGCATGGAGTTTTACATGACACCTCAGTGTTTCTTCATTGAGTGGCCAGGCATACACTAGTTTACTCCTGTTTGGTACATAATCAAGCTGGATTTGGTTGTGAAATACATTATAAAGCAATTTAAAGATAATAATAAAGACATTAACTGACATCTTGAAAGTCCAACGGATCATTTCAAAGCTAATAATTTCAAGTATAACCCAAAATATTGAGGTGCATTTAACAAAGCTTTGTTAAATAGCACCACACCTTTGATAAGGCTATGAACAGTGGTTCCTAACATTAGTCGATGTAAGCCCTCATTCATCCAGGCGTGTTTCTACAATTGGCTCCCAGTGACCCCTATTTTACCCATGAATGTTACTTCCTTATCCTTTCCCTACCTTAGATGCTACTGCCTTATTGCAAAAATATAATTATTTTGAAGTTAATAAAGATGTTGCAGAACAGTAAGAATTAAAAATAGTTTAAAGGAGCAGTTATCCCTTCATTAAAATTCACACAATCTAGTTTGGACCTCTTTTCTAAAAAATCTTAGGGACCCCTGAGAATTGACCCCAAGGTTGGGAATGACTGGCTTGGAACATTAGTCTGACAGTGACAGAAATACCTATATTTGCAGTAAAAATTACGACCTACAATTAGAGGGGGGCAATGTATAGAAATGTATATCATATTGTGAATGTTGTTTTGAAGAGATATTAAAGATAAAATGAATTGCTAAAAAGAGAGCTGATTAATATGAAAAAATGAAAAGTTATCTTGTAATCTTTAAAATAAAGATATAATATGTTTTGTTTTTTCACTTTTGTGATTCATTTTACAGAGATTCACATTTGTCTGTTTAAAAACATGTTTTAACACATTTCTGTTGAACTGACATCATATCGCTGATTCGGGACACTGAGTGATAAAAACAAAAGACAAAAATGAATATCTGTATTTTTTGTGGAGTCTCCTGATAACAATAGTCTAATGATATGTTAATTCAACTTAAACTGATTAAAACATGTCTTTAAATGAATTAGTTGAAGTTTAACTGTCAGACAAATGTGAAATGTCTGTAAATGTATCACTACAGTTCAGAAATACATCCCTATTTAAAGTTGACAACATAACTTTTGTTCAGTTTTATTTTTAGTCTGCACTTTTTGTAGCATTCTTGACTATAAACGATAAACTTAATATTAACATTTTACATATCTTCAAAACAACATTTACCTCCAAACTCCCAAAAATAATCAGTATGGTCCAGCCTAACCTAAGATCATTTGGGCCAATTCAGTGAGTGGTTGGAAGGCCACAGGTTGGACCTCCTGTTTTAAACATAAATGTATCCAGATGAAGGTATCGTCTAGGGCTGCCAACTAAACATTATTCTGGTCACTGATTAGTCTAGCAATTATAGTTTAAATGAATCAATTAGTTGTTTCGAAATGTCACATGATGACATTTTTTTAAATAAATTTGACCCTGGTGAAGCTGTTTGAGGACCTGGTGGAGTACATTTCTGGACAAAACACATCAAATACACTAATACACCCCATTTACATGTTTTTGCATAATGTTCATGCAATTAAGACTCAATTTGAGTCGTAAAACGTCTACTTTCAGCTCATGGCATGTTCTGGAACCTTTGTATAGACCCGTTAACAATTATTTGATTACTAAATTAGTTGACAGTTATTTAAATAATCGGGCTCAGGTCGGGTTCGGTTTGAATCGTGCCTAGGCCAGGTCCGGACAGTATGTGCGGGCTCGGGCGGGTCAGGCTTGAATTTTTGAGCCCGATCTAAACTCTACCCTAGAGGCCGTTCCCGGAAAAATACATAAATTAGGCGCATCGCTGTATAAGCCGCAGGGTTGAAATCATGAGAAAAAAGTAGCGGCTTATAGTCCGCATTTTACGGTAGTTGGGATTAATCAATTAACTTGTGGCAGCCATTGTATCGTCATACAATAAGTTTTGCCTCTGTGTATAAAACGGTTCCTAAGTAAAAGTTAGGGAATGACCTAGTGGTACTAACCACTAGTACTAACTAGTACTACACCAAAACTAAATCAGGACTGAACCTGGACTAAAGCAGGCCTAAACCTGGACTAAACTAGGCCTAAAGCAGGATTGAAAACATCTAAACCAGGACTAAACCAGGTCTAACCCAGGACTAAACCAGGTCTAACCCAGGACTAAACCAGGTCTAACCCAGGACTAAACCAGGTCTATACCAGGACTAAACAGGGCTAAAGCAGGACTAAACCAGGTCTAAACCAGGAATAAATCAATAACAAGAGATAAAATATGTTCAAATATTTCTGAAGATGGGTTGAGGGCCGGATAATGTCCCTTGGAGGACCTGATTTGACCCCTGGGCTTTAAGTTGAATAGCCCTGCATTAATTTATCGCGACGTTGATGTGCTTTGGTAAAAACAGCAGTCTTCATGGTTACCCGTCATACGCACCGTAAAACAAGCCACAAAAGTGAGTGGTTGAACAGAATGGTTAGCGGTATCTCCTTGGCGTGTGACAGTCACGTGTGCAGCAGAGTGAGTGTGAGTACCTTGCAGCCCTCACACGCGCTGACTCCATAGTGATACCCCGAGGACTTGTCCTGGCACACGAAGCAGGGTTTGTAGGTGCGGGGGGGCGGGGGAGGCGAGGACGGGCTGGTGAACAGATCCTCCGAACATGAACTGGAGCTCTGGCTTTCCACGGCTGCACACACAACCACACAGCAAGGCACAATAAATAAAGGATTTTAGGGATGATTTCATGAACTTAACTTGTACAGACTTTTGATTTGTGGCATTTAACACAAAAAAATAATACAATTTCTTCCACCAAAGTCTGACTTCTGCTCCAAACTGTTTTTACTGACAGGGGATTGTCTGTGAACCTCTCCATTCAAAAATCCCAAACATACCCTTGACGATGAGACATGACTGGATTATAATCTCTCCATCTCTTGATTAATTGCCCAGCTCCATGGTGACATTTCTGTGTTTGTCTTTATTGAAATTTTATTAAGTTCCCTTTCATTTTAGCGGCATTCAGGAATTTGGAATGTTTTTGTGTGCAGATTTTTAAAGAGGACATATATGTGAAGGTGGATTCCAAACTCAACACGTTTGGAATCCACCTTCACATATCACTCTTAACAGTTTTTATTTAATGTAGATCATTTAAAAGCAGTGGGAGGGACATCACACAATAATTTAAAAAATCAAAAATCAGAGATAAAATGGCAAATTCTATTTTAAATGTAGCGCGGAGAGGCCCACCATGTGAAAAAGTTTCAATCAAAGCCTTTTAGTAGTACACAATAATCGAATTTCTTTGATGAAAATAATTTAATTTCACAATGATGTACATGAAGAGCATTTGAAATGCAAATGATGATTGAGCCATATTCTGATCCCGCACATCCCTGACCTCTGCAGGCGCTCACGCCTCACAGACACAGACAGGTTAGTTTGTTTGTTCCTTTGTGTTTGTTTGTCAGTTGCTGTCATGGCTTCAGAGCCGGGTCGTGACACTTGACTGACTCCAGCTCATGTAACACATCTGAGTGGAGTAAATGAGCCAGTGCGGTTTGCTTTGCACCTGGTTTACATGTGCTGTCAGTCTGGGCCTCGCTGAACACACGGAGTCACTTCATCCAGATCCACAGGGAAATCAGCTCTTTACAAGCAGACACGCTTAGATGACTGGGGCTGTGTTGGCTGTAAAAGAGCTAATGTAGCACAGTGGGTCATGTGGTCACCTACCAACCAATGAGCAAGGGGCTCTAACATCTACCACCTACTGTTGTGGTGTCCTTGGGCCAGACACTTCAGCCACTGTGAGTGTGAGCGTGGACAGGTGAGACACAAGAGAAAAGTTGTGTTCACTACAAAGCTCACTGGCTGTGGTTACATGCACACTCAAAATCTGATAAATAAATGAAGCAGCAAGATCTGATTTCTTTCTGATATTAATATTTATAATTATCAGAATAGTTAATATTTTTATAAATTGCTATGGCAAAAATGAATGGGAGATTTACTTTACAAACTTCAAAGTGGGTGGGACTGTTCAGCTTCATTAGCATACACACTTCAGCAGCTCAGTCTATAGTATCACCTGGCATTTTGTATCAGAGTTAATTTATATTTCATTTGGAATCAGGTTACAATAATTACTGTCAACATGAAAAAAGAAAAAGTCTACACTGCTGTTGTAGCTCCCAAAGTTTTTGTTTATTTGCACATGTGTTGTTACGTTTCGGGCCTTAGGAGCCCAGCACGCTGGTTTAGTATTTTGGATGTGCATGTCTTTCCTCCTTTGACTATTGTACAATAATTACTGTCCCCAATAAAACAAAGTCTTCAGGGCTACTCTGCTGCAGCAGCAGCAGAAGCAGCAGCAGCAGCAGCAGGAGCAGCAGCAGTGAAAGGGAGAACTTCAAAGAGTGAGAGTGAGTGAAAGTGTGTAAAGATGATTCATGGTGTCACTTTAAGCAGTGCGCAGAGACACAAAGCAGCTCCAGTCTGCAGCCCCACCACTGACACCACTCACACAAGAGCACAGGGCCTTTCAAAGGGCAACAACAGCAGAGGAATGGCCCCGTCCCCTTGAACCCGTGGCCCCTGGGTGAACCTGGAGGAGCGGGTCAGAGCAGGACACCCACAGCAGCCCGGCCACTCCACACGCTCTGCCCCACACTGATGAGGCTGAGGAGTGGTCTGCTGCTGCGGCCTGCACTAGGGGCAGCACCCACACAATGCGCCAAAAACACAAAGAATGCTGAATGTGGAGCAGAGCAGAAGTGATGAGGAATTACAGGAGGAGGACCCTGGGGCTGCCGCTAAGCTCCTTTCACTCATTTTTGAGGGAATTACTCCGCAAAATCCTGCAAGTGTATTTTACACAGTTTTTGTGAAAGGAGCACTCCTCCAGTGACACAGACCTGCCCCTCTCTCTCATGCTCAAATAGCAGCTCCACAGAGCCCTCATGGCTTCGATACTAAGATTGGTCACTGAATTTTATTAGAAAACATTCTGTAATCATCACATTTCAAAAGAACATTTAATAATGATCTGATCCCTCCTGCAACAATCTGCTATTTTGATACAATCACAAGATTGAGTTTCACAGATTTTCTGTTGAACACAGCTCTAAGCTAAAACACACTTTTTCCCACCCACTCCTCCTTCGCAATCAAGTGACAGCTACAACAAAGTCTGCACAGATGACTTTACCTTTTCAAGGCAATATAAGTTTATATGAATTGTGATCAAATCAAATCAAAATTATGATCTGGCTCAAAGAAATTTGTGATGTACATCTTTTGGTATATTGCCCACTTCTAGTTTGAGCCCTGTTTAGTCCTAATGTCGACTTGGTTTGGTCCTTATCTAGTCCAGGTTTAGTTCTCGGTGTAATCCCCATTTAGTACCACTTTTCACAATTTATAAGAGGAATTAAATACTATCCTGACAGTAGACTAGACCTAATCGTACCATGCTCATAGACTGTAAAACAGTGGCCTATCAGAGCCCGTTAGCTGCCGTGTTCCAAATAGGAATAGAAATAGGAACTCTGTAACTGCTTCTGTCAAACTCAACATCTTGGAACTAAAATGTCCGTTTTGACTCACTCTACATGATCCTGGTGTTTTATTCCCGTTATGTTCTTCATATGTTCTTCCTTTCTCTCTATCATTTTCTCTGTCTCTCTCTGCTCTCTTCCACACTTTCTCTACCCCACTCTCTCACTTCCCATCTCCTCTTTCTCTGTCTCTCTCACCACTTCTTTCACTTTCTCTTCTCACCTTCTCTTCCTCATCCCCTCTTACCTCTCTCTCCATCTTTCTGTCTGTCTCTCTCCTCTCTCTTTCAGACTTTCTCTACCCTAATCTCTCACTTTCCTCCTCTTCTCTTTCTCTTCTCTCTCACCCCTTCCTTCCACCCCTCTTCCTCTTCTCTTCTCTCTCTCACCCCTGCTGTCACTTTCCTCCCCCCTCTCTCTCACCCTTACTTCCTCTCTCTTCTCTTCTCCTCTCCTCTGGTCTGTGGCCTCCTGAGCTGCTGACCGCCGGATGAACCCGTGGTGACCCCAAAGTGACCGCGCTCTGCTCTGTCCCATACACTGCTCTGTCGCTGGATGCACAATCACAAACAAGAGAATTCAAAACAGCAACAACTGACTGACTCCGACTGCAGCCCTCACTTTGGTGTTAAGAACTGCATGAATCAAACTATGCATTTAGGACATAGAACTCCAACAATGGAAACGACAGATGGAGACCTGTGGAGTGTACTTTTGGCTGAGGCAAAACAAAGCAATAACAAGGAAATAGATGACAGGGATTAACTTTCAAAAAGTGGACTGAAATAACTTTATATTGTGGTTTGATATCCATAACGCAAGGAAAGAAACGGTAAGTTGTTTCATTTCACAGAGAGTTGTTTTTTTTTATATATAAATGTTAGAATGTACTGTATTGATTGATTTCTTTTTTTAGTCTCTGTGTTATAGTCTTGGTTTAATCCTTAATCTAACCCTAATCTTTTTATTATAACAATTGGGTGACTGGTAGTCACAACAATGTTTTATAATGATCAATTTAAAGTACATTTAATATAAAATATTTGTGGATAAAGTTAAATGATTTATTTATTTAGGATCGACATGTCATATAGTTGGACTTGAAGAAAAGATTGGGAAAAAAAAGCATACAATTTGAGAAAGAAAGTGGCCATTGCATTTCGATCATTTTTATAACCTGAAAATTCAAGTTCAGCAGTAGTATCACAATATAAAGACATTAGGGCTGCACAATTAATCAAAATCAAATCAAAATCACAATTTGAATGGACGCAATTAGCAAACCGTAAAGGGTGCCATTTTAACAATAATACTATACAATACAATACAATCATTTCACAAAAACTTGTACAAACAACAAAATATTCAGTTTTATTTCACATAAAAAGTTCTAACCCTGTAGTTTAGATTTGTATTCCCATCTTGAGATAAATTTGTTTTGCTCCGGCACAAATATATTGTAAAATTGAAGACCAGCTTTTGTCACACTTTATTTATGCGGAAAACGCTACTGTAGGAGTTGAAAATATAACCAAATGATTGTGCGCTGTTTACACTACTTTATTGTGTGTCTATTCAGCACCTATGCAAGATTTCTGCAAAACCTTTTATGAAATTCCAGCTATTGAATCCAAACCAATGAACATGTAACCATCTCACAGGGTTGAAGTAAAGCAGCAAAAATCTGTGTCAAAGTGTTATAATGTATGGAACGTTCTTATCTGAACCCTTACATTCTTATCACTAACTTTATCACATAACATGTCATAAAAGCCAGAGACCAGACCAAACATCAAACTGAAGTAAAAGTACCCTTCCTTTAAGTAAAAAGTACAAGTCCAAAACATTCACAAGAAGTATTTTTGGTTGAAAGTACCACTGCCGTGTGCTGAGTGACTGTTCGAGCCTAACGTCATGCAGTGATATTATACAAATAAAAATCATGTCTAAAATCGTTGTTTTGCCAGTCACATAACAAACAGCGTACAACTTCCAGCAGATTTTGTTTTTGCTCCGTTTAGTTCAAGTACATCAGCAATCAACAGGCAGAGAAGTTTTCCTTTCATCATTTATTGTGTTAGGCTAACGGCTGTTTTGTCTGTGGTAACGATAAAACTTCTACTCTTTTACTTAAACAACAGGCCTTGATGGAGAAGTTATGGAGATAAGTCTGTTATCTAAAGTTCAGGAGCAGGACCACGCCTCATCCACGCCCCTTCCGGTGACTACTCTATTTAAGCTTCCCAGTCACACACACCAGCGTTCGTTGTTTCGTGCCCCTCCCTCCCACCCTCTTCTAATTATTCTGTCTTGTCGAGGCCCGGGAGCCTGCAGCCCTCATCGCTAGAAGCCCCAAAACTGCATTTATCATACTCTCATGCATTTTATTGTTGTTCTACTTGAGGTTGTGGTCCTTGCTAGTGAAATGAGTACTTATATAAAAGAAAACAATTAGTCAGACAAGCTATCTTAAAGGTGCTTTAGCCGATGTTTAGTCTTAAAAACATTTTTTTTTTAAAAGAGCAACTCCATTTGAAACTCTCTGCAGAGGTTCACTCATCTACTTCAGTACGAGAATATTATTATTATTCACTGCAATGAGTTTATTTATTTGTATAGATTTTTACAATTTTCAGAGCAGAGTTTACGTAAAAGTAAAGCTAACAACAACTAGCATGCTAATGGTGCGCTTCAGTTTCTTGGAAAACAGCACTCTATAATTAGATGCAGACGACACACAGTGGTCTTACAAAGCTGCTTTCACAATAAACCTATACTGGGACAAAATAGATTTGACCTTTTTAGTACAGACTATGTTGACAATGTGACATCACTTAACAAGCCCCTTGTATCTGTCACTAATGTGAACAAATGTAAACTCCAAAAGAAATCTGCTTAAACTGCTCAAATACCAATGTCTCAATCTTTACGGTCAGCTATGGCTCTGAGGTTTGTACAACAACAAATTACATCATACACAATTGAAGCAGAATTTTAAAATGTCAGCGAATTATGAATAAAATGCTAATCAAAAGTATCAAAATTAATTCTAATATTTACTAGGCCTATGGTTCAATAATTATTAGTTTGAAGAATATATTTCGTCATTCAACATTTATCATGTGTACATTTTCTTTCCATTTGTGGTACATTTTTTATTTTGTTTTTGGTTTAATTTTAAATCTTTTTGTTGTATTTGCTATTTTTAACTTAGATAATAACTTTATCTGTGCTGACTGTGTGGCGTTAGGCATTAGACCTGCTCACAGCGGGAAAAGTAACCAAACATTTTACTAAGAAGATTCACTTCAAAATATTACACAAGTAGAAGTGAAACCACCTTCTTGCATTCATATCAAATGAAATCCTAAGCATTCTGATGCAGAGTCAGTGCCATGGAGGTCATTAACCCACATCACATTGTTGTCATTCCTCAGCGTCACCACGGCAACAAAAGAGACCTGTGTCAAACTCTAGTCCTCTCACAGCTGCTTCTGCTCGGTCATTATTATGGGAAATATTAACGACAAAACAATGAGACAGTGATACACTGTCACTTACACTTTCACTGACACAGCCCTGTGGGTGTCGCCTTGGAAGTGCAGTTTGGGTCAGCAACTTCCTCTTTAGTCGACTAATGGATCGACAGGGCATGCCATTGACCAAGAATGTATTTAGCTAAGTATAGCCTATTAAACACTGCTTATGTTCACACACTCACCAACAATCTGATCATGATCTGATTTCTGGAGTAATCAGATTATTGATAGCTAAGGATATTTTAGCGAATAAATTAGTAAAGTAATTATTCTTTCAATGAATCAATTAGTTGTTTAGAACGTAAAAGTCATATGACGTGTGAATATACACTCAACTATCACTATGAGTTATAAAACTTATTTTTTTCAGCTCATGACATTTTTTAGAACCAACGTCTAAACCAGTTAACAATTATGTGATTGAACTAAATTAGTTTATGATCATATCAATAATCGATCAGCTGTGATTAATTGAGTAACTTGTTGCAATCCTTTATGTAAACAGTCTGAGGGCAGTAATCTGATTTCTTTGAAATACGACAGTTACTCTAAACATCCACTGATCAGTTGATCAGTAAATGGATCTGTATTTGGAAATGTGATCATGCTGTGTGCTTGTAGTTGAATCTAGTTCAACTGTGCTCTTGAATCTCAATCTCAATGTATCTCAATGAGACTTTTCCTGGATAAATAAAATAAAACAAACTGACAGGTGTCACCAGGTGTTTTTGATGATCAGATGTAAACACACAACAATTCTCTGATCGAATGATTGGCTTATCTGATTATTGCTATTATTAGTTATGTGATTTTGACTGGCCATGTAAATATCTCTGTGAGACCAAAATAGAAAAAGTAGGTAATTATTAGTCCATAAAAACATAAAATGTCTTACATAAATACGTTTTAGTTTGGGCATGAAACTAGGGCTGTCACTAAGGACTATTTTAGTAGTAGAATATCAGCGGTTATTTTTCCGATTAGTCAACAAGTCAGACAATTATTTCTATTGTATATTTAAACTTTTAAATACAATATCAGTTAAAAAATGTTGAAATACAGTGACTGAAGGCTACTAGATATAGAATATTCTTGAATTAAGTGTATTATTGATGAAAATACACAATAATCTATTTCCATCTACATTTTGTACTGTCTGTTATAAAAAGGTCTTTTTGTCACGTGTTATAGTCTGTATAGTCCTCCACTCAATTTAAAAATCAAAAATACAATTAATTGCAGAATCACAAGTGCACTCCTTTTGCCTTAAAACCTGAAGCAAGGGCACTTTTCTAAAATATTACTAATAAACTATATTTGGTTTATAGTTTCTCTACAGAATCATTTTGAAAATATAGAAATAATTGTTTTAAATGACCGTGATTTCGATTACGCACCAAATAATCGTGATTATAATTTTTGCCGTAATCAAGCAGCCCTAGTTAACAATTACAATTATCAATTTTTATAGCTCATTATTTTTTATAGTCAACTAGTCACAATTAGTCGATTCATTGTTACAGCCCTACTTTTGCATCATGACGACGATTCTTTAATTATTCTCCAGATTCATAAGGCTGACTGGGTGTTGAAAGTTCCTCATGTTTCACATCTTACATTGTTTGAACAGCATTGACAAATCACTGAATTTTAAAAATGGCAATCAATTAGAATGAGCGGTTGTACATTTCTGTTATGCCATTCACGAGGCGGTAATTGTGTGGCTCACCTGCTGCTATTTCAGAGCTCTTCCTCCTAATTGGATGAACTGAAAAGGACACTTGAGTTTATGACGGTTGCAAAGCAGAAATACTGAAACATCAATAATATATTTTACTAGTCACTTTATAGTCTTCACTTTGGCCAATAGGCTATAACTCAACCAAAAGGCATTCGTAAAACACTTTTTATGGATGTTTCTTTTTATTATATTCATTCACTGTGAAAACCAGGTACAATCGAGGGATCAACCCGGGACAAAAATGACTCATTCTTAAACAGGATAATAAGTGAATAAGTGTTTGAATTAAGAGGAATTTGTCTTGAATCGAGTATATTTTGTCTGCCTTAAAATAAGATCGCCAATGGAACAAGCCCAAAATATCCTGTTTTACTTTTTTACTGGCAACTACCTTTTAAATATATATATATACATAAAATATACTCAAATCAAATTAAACATTCAAGCATTTATTCATATAATATCTCATTTAATGTAAGTTAGTTAATGTAAGTTAGTTTTAAACCAGGAATAAACCAGATATACAAGTGGTTTAAATTTGAACCCGGAGTGAAAATGCATTCAACAGAGCCTAAACCAGCTCTGTTTTAAAAGTGAACCAGAACAACACCAGAAAAAATCCAGGTTGAACTAAACAAGTTCAACTTGGTTAAACCAGGACTAAAGAAGGGCTCAACAATGACTACATCAAACAACCAGGGTGGAACACAGGAATAAGGTGCAAGTTCTTCAAAACAAGGCCTGCTTTTTATAGTTGACCAGACATGATGAGTTGATTCATCGTTGTAGCCCTATTCTGTACTTTAGGTTAACAAACTTGAGTACTTCTTGCATCACCGCTGAGCCGGGACTAAACCAAAACAAGTCTCCATCAGCACTAAACTGGGCTCAAACCAAACCAGGACCAAGTGTGAACGCACCAATTCAAAGCCAACCAAGATCTAAAATAAATTCCAAAACATCGCGGAGGTGTGTGTGTGTGGACTTACACTGTGAACATCGGTGCTCCCGCCACTCCGCCTCCAGCAGCTCCGGGAAAAACGCAGCCAAGTCGGGCTGTTCGTGCTCGTCCGCTCCGGGGGTCGGGCTGGAGCTGCCGGTGGTGCTGGTGTGGTACAGGTCCAGGAGCTCCACCGACGGTCCGAAGGCGTCCCACTCCAAGTAGTCGAACATGGTGGGCCAACGGCGACGGCAAAAACCAACCAACCAACCAACCGCTGCGGGGCTTCACACTACACAACTGTGGACATCCAGCAAGCGCAAACACGTTACATAGACATTACACAGACATAAAACATGGAGAGGGGCGTGTGCGCACTAGCTAGCACGACTTGGATTCCTCCGCATTCCGCTTTAAAAAGTAAATACTACACTCTATAAACAGACTTTAGAGGTTTGCTTGGAGTTCTTTTGACTTGTTTATTGAGTTAGCGCAGCTTCGTGGTGTCGAGCTCGCCTGAAGACTCCCGGCACGGATCGGGCAGGCAGCGGGGGCAGCAGTTACCTAATGCGCGGCGGAGGCTGGGTGAACTCTCCGTGAACCGCTTTTCGCTGCAGCTGACCTTCACATGACCCAGCCGCGCCGTGACGTCACCCGCACACAGGAAGAAGAGGCTCGTTCGCGCCACTCGCCTCTGCTCTGTGTGTGTCTGCTTCTCCAGCGCTGAGCTTCTGAGCTACTTTCACGGAATAATAATAGACCAAAAACAAAGAGTGTTGAAAGGATATTTAGGAATTCTTTGAGAGCTTCCCTCAAAGCTTGTTTTGACCAGTGAATGTTTAAAAAGGATGCGATTTGTCCATTTCAAAGTCAGCACAGAAATAACTCGATGGATTAGCTAGTTCGAGTTCAGTTCTGATAAAATATGGTGTATATATATGTCTATGATATATACACACATACACACACACACACACACCAATGAACAAAATCTCATGTTTGGAGGGAATTCAAGTCTATATAACAGGTTTTGTAACTTTGCATCTGTTAAGTTGCAGTTTGTGAAGAATTTTGAAAAAAAAAAGTTTAAAATTACAGGAACTAGGGCTGAGGGACAACATAAAGTTGTTATCAGGCATTATTATTTGTTAAATCAAAACTATTTTGTAATGTATATGGATTTTTGCTTTTTTACAGGTTGGTTACTAGGTAGCAGTTGTGGAATTACCATATTTGCTGCCCGTGTCCAACCAGGAAGTACAATTATGAACATTACAAAAACCGTCACTGGGGATAAATAGGCAAAATGTTTCGTAAAATCTTAAATATAATCAGGTTAAGTATGTTATTGTGAAATGTGTTGTCTAACCTGTCATATATAACCTTATTCCGCTCCTCGCCTTATTTTGTCACAGATCTGCACTCCTATAGTAACAGCACTTCTGCTTTGGTATGAACTCCATTGATGCAAATGGTGAGCGAGGGAAAAGTCTCGCCGCTAAAATATTGTATAAAGTAGGTTGCTTTGTGTAAAATGTTTAATGTACACGTGCAACAACAAGTCAACAATGCACTAATGTCCTGGGTGGCCCGAAAACATCTTTTTAGTCCTTGTGGAACTTATTTTCTGTTGAGCTTGACTGCCCCATGTAAACTAATACAATAAGGTGGATACAAACTGCTGGAGAAACTGGTTGCCAGATGGCCCACCATTGCCATGTGTTTTGTGACGGTCCTACTACTCAGAAACATTGGACTCAGATTAACAAAGCACTTCAGATTGTTTATGACATCACCATCACTTGATTTCAGAACTATGTATTTGGACCTCAGTGAACGGATGACTTTGAAGCATACTTTTGGCGGCGGCAAAGAAGTCCTTTTACTTAAAAATGGATGACTTGAAAAAACAACTGGAAAAAATCAAGTTGGAATTAATTTCAAAATTGATAAATTTGACAGACTTTGATGGATCGTCTGTGGCTTAACTTTGTTTTAATGTCTTACCACCTTGTTTCTGCTCTTTGGTTCAGTATTTTGTGTTTTTCTGTTTTGTTTGGTAAAACCTGTGAAAAATAAAATATTAAAATATAAAAGATGGTATGGTTGGTATTAGAATGATGGCCCCCTAAAAAACGAAATAAATAGTTTTGTTTTTTTATGTTGGTTAAGTCTTTGAAATAGTAAATAGTTATATATAATATATATATATATATATATATATTCATTCATTCATTCATTCATTTTCTACCGCTTATTCCCGTTAGGGGTCGGGTGACTGGAGCCTATCCCAGTGACTTTGGGCATTAGGCGGGTACACCCTGGACAGTGGCCAACTCATCGCAGGGCTGACACAGAGAGACAGAGACAAGGACAGACAACCATTCACTCTCACATTCATTCACTAGGGACAATTTAGAGTTGTCAATTAACCTACACAGTCATGTCTTTGGACGGTGGGAGGAAGCCGGAGAACCCGGAGAGAACCCACGGTAACACGGGGAGGACATGCAGACTCCACCCAGAGAGATCGTGTGATGTTAGGGTGGTTCGGAATTCGAAACCACGATGTTAGGGTGGTCTGGGATTCAAACCCATGATCTCCTTATTGAGAGGCAGAAGCTCTAGCCGCTCTGCCACTGTGCACCCTATATATATATATATATATATATATATATATATATATATATATATATATATATATATATATATATATATATATATATTATATATAGATATATATATTATATATAAATATATATATATATATATATAATATATATGATAAATATATTATATATGATATATAGATATATATATATATATATATAATATGATATATATAATATTATACATTAGTTTATCAGCACATATATTTGATTTTTAAATCTGTTTAAGCTGGGCTGGAGCAAATATAATGATGCCAAGGTAAAATTCTTTATAGCAGGAGTTTCATTGCATTTATTACCAGATCAAAACCAAAATCACTGGTATCACTAGCGTAGAAAAGGTTACACACCACAACAAAACCCTCTGGTTTCAATTTTGTTATTGTAATTAAAGGCCCTGTACCTGATTTTTATTGTTTTGAAATGTGCAAAACAGATCTAGTTCATGTTCAAGTCTTTACATCAGTCACATGTATCGCTCACTTTCCTAACGCAGTCTCAGCATCATAAATATTCACCGCCATAAGTTTATAAGCACTTTTCACGAGTCTCTGAACCCAGAGCGTCACAGACCATCCCGGGTAAAGGTAACAAACATTAGCATGCTAACGGCACACTTCCTGCTTCTCTTTCTGGATAAAACGCTGTAGATTCAGAGTAAACGTTGTGGTCTCATTTTCACCCAACTAGATGCTTTTATAGTATATCTGTTCTACAACACAGATCAGGAATATTGACTAGTTCTGTTTTTCCAGTTTTCCCGTCCCGTCACAACAGTAAAAATCAGGTACAGGCCCTCTCTGATGAAGACGATAGTTCTAGTTACCCCTTTAAGACACTGTAAAGCTACTTCCCGAAGTCCAAATCATCTAAGCTCTAAAAAAAAACAAAAACATAATATATATTTATGACATATTGCCGTCAAGCAATGTCTTCTACCTCAATCCTTGAAAGTGATCATCTCTATGTGCATACAATGGAATGAATTGTACGGTAACTTTTGCATGAGGGTTTGCCACTATGGAGATGTTATTGCTTTGCCTGGAAGGTTCCACAGCGCTGTATCAAACTTATGAATGACTTGTGAGCAGAGTCGCCTCTCCACAGACCTGACCTGTCTCCTGCCTGCCTCTATGTAGGTAAGTACGTTTAATTCCGTACTGAAAACATTCCAGGAAACCAATAAAAAAAATAAAAAAGCGACCTCACGGCAAGGCTGCAGACATGTGAAAGTCAGATTCCGACCATGACCACTACGAAATCATCTTGACACCACACAAGGCCGCCCTGTGTTCAGCCTCGGCACCACCACCCAGCTCGACACATCCTCCACCACAAAACCATACACGCGAGCCGTATATCACCGCTCAACAATCCCATGTGTGTCTGTCTGCAGCTCCGAGCAGACTGCAGCAGTGGTCAAGTCCTGGGAACCAACACTCAACAATGGGACACTTCACTTTATTACCTTGTAACTTCCACAATATAACGTCTGGCATTGATGATACAAAGCATGCATCATAAACCATTTAACTCTTGTTTAGAATAGCGGTTTATTGCTCTGCCTGTGATGCGTACAATTACAATTAAACTGCGGGCATTAGTGTGGCGGTATTGGCATTCGGGATTAAAATCAAGTGGCGCTTTCCGCAATCAATACTTTTTAGCTGATGTTTCTCTTCATTCCTGTCTACTTTAATTGTCCATCTCTGACTCTAAGTGAGAGATATTTACAGCCAGGGCATCCCATAATTAAATGAAGAAGATTAAGTGGGTCAGGCCCGAGATGAGTTGGTGGGCGGAGGACGGAAACACTCGCCTCAAAATAATGGAAATCGTTTGTTAAAGGGGCTGCACGTGATTTTTACAAAACATAGAAAACAGTTCATTTTAAACTCTTCGCAGCGATATAGCAGGTATATTTTCACTTTCTAATGTACTAACAACAACTAGTATGCTAACTGTGCGCTTCCTGGTCATTAAACATTTTACACAAATCAACCGACTTTATGTAACATTTTAGCGGCGAGACTTTTTCCTCATTCGTCATTAGCTTTAACGGAGTTCTCGTCAAAAGGGAAATGTGTTTACAACAAAAATCTGTGGCAAAAAGCGGGCGGGGCAAAATAAGGTGAATACCCAATTTTTTCATGTAAGAAAGTAAAATCTGTTTTTCGCCAGTACAGATATATTGTAAAAGTAGCTATTTGAGGGAACTTTTGACCGATGAGTAGTTTCTGCATTTACTTATCGTGAAATTAGGAAATGCGCTGTTAGCATGCTAATGTTTGTTAGCTTTACCATGACAGCAAAACTCACTCTGGTCTTTGAAAGTTGTGAAAAGTGCTTATAAATTCAACGCGGTGAATTATTAGGATGCTCAAAAGGCAAAAGTGAGTGAGAAATACACGTGAACCGCTGCAAAGAACGTGAAAAAAACTAGTTTACTTTAAACTTGTTCTGTTTTTCTGATTTTTATTTAGATAGTAAAAATCAGATATAGCACATTTTAATTGGAATCAAGACAATGGGAAGAAATGGTGTGTAACATTTGAAAAAAAAAAATAAATAAAATGAGTGAAATATTATTTCGTCAAACTAAGATGTGTATCTGTGGCCTACATACACTTGGGCTCCTTCAATGCCACTGCTAACCCCAGTGAGGCGCAGGGTTAGCACAGCTCCAATGTTAAAGCAGGCTAATTACAGCCTGTGTCTCCCACACTCCAGGAGGGCCAGGTCATCCAGAGGACAGCCATGAGAGGCATTCCTGCAGCCCGCCGGACACATACACATACGCACACGCACGCACACACACACACACACACACACACGCACACACACACACACACACACACACTGTCTGTACGTCATCTCACTTTCATATATGCACTCATCACTCAAAAAGTACACACAAAATGGGGAAGATCCAACTACTGCATGACAACAACATGGATGATTCATTTAAAGGGGCTGGACCCAATGTTTTTTCATGATATAAAGTAAATTTGTTTTCCAGCACAGACATAGTGTATGAGCTGCTCTGAAAACAAGACACTGTTAAAATGGTTTATTCTCTGTGAAGCAGGAAGTGCGCAATCAGCCAGGTAGGTATTGTTAGTATTACTGTGATTGTTAGTATTACCATGACCGCAAAATTCGCTCTGGACTTGTGAAAAGCATTGTGGAAAAAATCCTCATAGAATGCATATGGAGTCTATTTTGCCTAACCTTGCTTTCTGGAATAGACAAGCGCAACCAATAAGTCATGGCCTCAACATTCAGATGTGCTAAAGTTGCTACTCTAAACTAGGTAATGTCTAATTTGAATTATACACTATTTGTAATTATATTTTCATTATAATTAGCTCAATTTGTGTATGTACTCAAATGTCTTCGGCCTTTTTCAACCCATAGGACAGCATTTTCCCAAATATGTTTGGGTTTAAGTGCATTGCTCAATTTACAAAACATTATGTCAGTCCATAAGATACATTTGTCATGACTGCTTCTATACAAACATTTCACCATAATAATATCATTTGTGTCCTCTCACAATTTAAAGTTAAATTGCATCTCACTGAATAGCCAACATATTATAAAATAATTGTAAATAAAAAAAAAAAAAAGATTTTACTCAATTTTACTTATGGCAATACTGCCACAGCTTGAGTAATAAAAACACGTGTCTGTGCCTCAAACCCCACAGCAGTAAGTCCAGTATTGTGCCTTTATTGTCTCCTCCCAAACACACCAGGCTGGAGATGTTAGTTTCATTTGCGCATGTTTGAGTAATCCTCCATATTTAGGTCGTCTCCCTCTGCACAGCTCAAAGCCCCGCTGCTGTCTGAAGAGAGAAACTAATGTGATGACAATCCAAGGGGATGCTTTTCTCTATCAGTGACATTATTTAAAAGCATAGCACGGACATTTTCACCAAATACTTAATTAGTGTTAATGAGAAAATTTCTAACTGTTCTTCTCACCACAAGCCTAATGTATTTTTACCCTCATCTGTTTTAGAGGTTCTAGTCTAAAAGAAACATTGAGTGGTTTTGCATGCAGCCAAGAGGTCCTTTTAACCTCAATTACCCGCTTACTCGTACTGCAATATTTTTTCTCATTCTGTCCTATCAGATGCATAAATGATAATAATTTATAGCCATTCTTACATTTGCATTTACCAATATTTGGGTATTTGTTAGGTAACCGTATACAAAAGAATAAAACCTGCTGTGAGAGCACTGTCTGCAGTTATTTTAGATGCATTTATAAGGTCTAAACAAAACAAGATAATAGAAGTTCAGAATATCCTCTCTTTCATAATGACTTAACTTAAAACCAGACTGATTGTAGAAAGGTTTGGTCCTGTCCCATCTGCCAGAGTGGAATCCTGGTAAAGTGTGTGTGCGGGGCATGAAAGCACTCCTCCAGATGAGCTTGAACCCGGAAGAGTGTGATTTACACTAGTCCTCTGGGTGACCCCGCTGCGCCCGGTTCACCCAGGTCAGGGTTAGCTGTCCCTAACTGGAGTCACATGTAACCCCTGAGCACAGCCCAAATATGGCATGGCCAAATGGTAGGCACTAAACGGCAAACAAAGCCGCGCTGCCTTTTGATTTTTTACAGCCAGTTGTAAAGCATCACTCGGAGCCTGGCACCACACACAAGTTATTTATTAGAGCAATAACTCTCGTCTTTCTCAGTGTCAGTGGAGGCAGGTAAGTTACTCTGCTCTATTCTCCAGCTTCTGTGTGCGTCCATAGAGCCGTCCCAAAACAAGGCGACTCCACTTTACTGCCATGGCTTTCTAATGTGGACCATCTGGACGTATGAAAACAGCATCAATCATCACAACGCCGGGATCAGATGTGCTCCTCACTCATGCTTTCAAATCCATAATCTACACAAGGGATAGAGGACGCAGAGGAGCAATAAAACTGTGTAAAGACTGCATTGCTCAGTAAAAGTAACAGTGAACTATGTACATATTTACCATTTGGCAACACTTGAATTTTCCCATCGTGGAACAAATAAAGGTTCTCTTATCTTATTTATATCTTGCACAAAATGTCTATGTTAAATATTGATATGTATATTTTTGGTGGGGAGGTGTATGTTACATTCCAGTTTCCATCCGTTGTTCTGCTCTCACTCTCACAACACTCTCTCATTCAAACGCCATACTATTGTCCATGTTTCTGGGTTGTGTCTGAGACTTGAGGATATTATTTTTACAGTGTTCTATCTTGTGATTTTCTGTCCCATGTTAATTGTGTTGGCTGCTAACTTGATCTGGTTTCTCTTGGACTGCATGCATTTCCCTGGAAGATAGTTTCACTGTTACCATGGTGACATAGTGCACACATTACAAACAGCTGGATGGCCTGAAATTTCAAGAAAAAATAAAAAAATGGATTTAAACAACAAATGTTTCTGGATTGGTGTCCACGACAGCAAAATGGATTGTCCTTTTATTGTGGCCAGCCTAAGGCACACCTGAGCAATTTTCATGCTGTCTAATCAGCATCATGATATTCCACACCTTTGATGTAGGAGGGATTCTCTCGGCAAAGGGGAAGTGCTCACTAACACAGATATGAATAATATTTCAGAGATATGGGTCTTTTGTGTCTATAGACAATATTTTGTATCTTCAGTCCAGCTCAAGAAAAATAGGAGCAAAAACAATTGTGTTTATATTTGTGTTTGGTTGTAGCTGGTTAGCCTCTGCCGTGACTATAAACTCTTCATTTAGGATTTTAGGCTGTGAAGTGGGCTAAAGTCTTATAACGGAACGGAACAGATTTATGCAGAAATGTGAGTTTTACGGCCCTCATAAGGCTCCATGAAGGCCTCGTTTGGACCTGGCTCCTCCCCTTTCAGTTCCACCTATGGCTCTTTGGTTGGTACCACTTTCCACTGCAGCTTGACAATCAAACTCTTTGCTCTCCTTAAACTGCATATGACAGGTTTTTATTAATTCAACTTTATTCGGTGGGATAATGCCTGTAGTAAATATCAATTAGTTTTACACCAATCAAGTATCAGTTTGTGAAAAAAAGTTGAAAATGACCGGAAGTAGAGCAGAAGTGTAAATCCTAATGATGACATCACACTAGGGAGACTCAGATTATCATTAACAAGATTGGCACATTTTTCTGATACTTCAAACATTCATTCAATAAAGATTCATTCATGTATTTTCATTTGTCAAACAATAATTTCAGTTACATTAGAGGCAGTTTGACTGTAAACATAATAAAATGTGTTAGTTATTTAGCAAAATCTTAAATATACTTAATCATAACTGTGTCGTCGTGAAATGAGTGGTCCAACCTGGCGGAGGTAGTTTAAGTGGCGTAATAAACAAGACAAACAGCAGAAAATCCTTACCCTTGTTTAATTCAAAATAAAATATATAGGTGAGATTTATCACAGCTATCAGGGCTGTCGGCAGAGATGCCTGAAAGCCCAGGCAAGAAGGATCGTGCGGCCACATGGAGACCGAGTCTCGGTGTCATAACAGCACCGGTACCAACTCCAACAAGTCCACTGGACTTTTCTTCTTTCATATGATATGATATTTTTGCGTGAGGTATCAGATCATTTCCGCATTTGCATCAGTCCGTTTGTGTGCGCGGTGCCTGATCTGAATGGGCACACACAGACGCTGAGAACTGAGGCCAACCATTGCCATGTGTTTTGGTACTGTCTAACTGCTTAGAAAGATCAGAATGAGTGCTGCAAATTGTTGTTTACGCCGGCATCTTGGACTTCAAAACTATGTATCTGGGCCTTAAACTTGTGTGTCTGCATGGACACAATAAATGGATACCTCTGGAACATTCTTCTGGCTGCAGGGAAGAAGGACATCAATGAATGACAGTATCAGCAACAACAATCAAGCACTGAACCGACCGATGGCCGATATTCGAAAAAGGGAGAAAATTACATTCGGACTCAATTTGAAAATGGACAAATTAAACAGACTTTGGACCAAGTATGGTCTGTCCATGTGCATCTCCAAACCTTGATGTCTCGACGGAAACTTCTGCCTTTGTCAGAAGCACCACACGATGGTTGGTGTGACGTGTTCCTCAGTGAGCTGTTGTTCCTAGGCCTGACGGACCTGTCAGGTTTAATGACCACGCCCCCAGTAGATTGATGGTGGTTGCTGGAGAAGAGTGTACTATGTTTCCCGCACATGACAAAGTTTCCGTCGAAAGGTATTCTGATGGATGCTTTATGGGACTGCGGGGCTGGTTACCATGTGACCTGCCCAGGTCACCAGACTGTGTCTGCTGGGGACACAGTTATGAGCAAATCGGTTTCTGACCAATAAGCACTGGACTTGCGATTTTTGATTGGTTTGTTCTGAAATTGTGGAAGGAAGCAAAGACTCCAACTTTGAAAATGTGGAAGGGGGTGAATGTGGTCCTGATGGAGCAGTGTGAAAGTTTGTTTGTACGTGTCTATGGCTACGGTGAGTGTGTGTTTTGGTGTTTTGGTGTTAAGCCCAGTTCAGTTATGTTGTACCTCACTGTTTTGCAGTTTTGTAAATATATGAACAACTTAATTTGAAAAAATGTCATTAGACGAAGACATTATGTGGCCATACTTAGATTTTAATAGTTCACAATAAATGCTTTATTCAAGTAGAAGTTTACATAAAATATAATTGTTCATAGCAGAGCTAATATGAAATGCTAAAAATGTACTCTGTATATAATGCAATATAACGTGATGCTAATTATGCACACAAAACATAAAGTTAAAGACATCAGAGGACTGTGCAGTTGCTGCCTGTGACTTGTGTTTTCGGCTCCACGAGCACAATCTTCAGCTGTATCTGCACAGCTGTCTGGTTCTGAGGCATGAGGTCTGTGAGCTGTGGAGGACAGGCACAACGTTTTCAGAAATTATTCATGTAAGAAAAACAATCAACTGTTGTGTCACATTTTTTAACATTGCAGGCCCTTAGTTTGCCAAAATTTGACAGATTGTCCTAGAGCAGTACAATCTAAAATAAAAATATTTGATTTATTTGTCAGTAAAAAATACAATAATTTATCAATTCATTTACAAACTCTATGCTGTTATAGAGTAAGGCTAATGGACTTTCTTCTTCAACAGTGGCTGGTGGGCCCATGTGCTCATTGCCAGTGACAGGAAACAGCCTTATACAGTGTGATTCACTGTACAATAGAATTCACACTAAAATGTCTAACCAATGAGATTTTACGACGTTCCTTTCTTGAGTTATTGTTCACCCAGAGGGATTCTGATACTATGGTATTTGGAAACTACAACTCAAAGTGTTCTAAATCAGATCATGAGTTAATGAGTTAATTTCCAAATCTCACTGGAAGGCTTCAGCTGAGGAGCTTCACTCCACAGTGAGGTGATTGGACCAAAAGAGAACGCTGAGTCTGGTACAAGAAGCAGATATAAACAGAAGATCCATCCATCCATCCATCCATCCATCCATCCATCATTTCTCATTAGACACTGACTTGATCTTACGATCAACTGTATTTGCAATGATGCTAACATGTATCTTGGGGCTTGACATGACACTTTTGTGTGGGGGAGGGGGGTATTTTCAATAACCATCACAAATGTTGTTAATGCTAACAACATTAGTGATGGTTACTGAAAATGCAAGCAGAGCATAGTCTTGCATCTTCTTGTGAATTGCTGAGATCGGCCTTCCACCATTAGCCGAAGAGTCCATCACGGTCATAACAGGGGCAGAGGATCAGGCATTTACTAATGCATCTTTATAGACATTTTAGTTGCTTACAAATAAATTACAATTACATTTTCACACAAAAAAATGCCATCTTCTATCCCAATCTATTTCCTTACACACAATCTTTCCAGTTTGCGAGGCATTTGTTCCACTCTCACTTTTTCTCTGAACACTGACCTGCTGCTGTATCTGCTCCAGAATCTCTGGCTTGCTGAGGTCGTAGGCAGCGCTCAGGGTTTGTCTCAGAGTGGTCTTCCTCGTCTTCCAGTCTGGCTTGTAACAAATTGATTGCAGCTTCCAAGCACAGTCTAGATCATCCCAGAGGTGAGAGTCTGTTTCAGCGCCGCAGTTTTGGATATACGCCGCATAATCTGGAGACCCGGGTGCCCAGTTCCTGAAGGTGCTCGGGTTATTGTCAGACCAGGTAAAGGGAATCCGGTACAGCCCGATCCAAACCCAAATTGGGAACGGCACCACAGCTTGGACAGCAGCCTGGTCTTGTGCATTCTCAATAGTGACCAGGTCAGTGTGCTTCTGCCTGCAGTACTGCTGAGCTTCACTCCATGACAACCAAGTAGGGTTGTACACATAGGTTTTATTTGCACCAGTACCTGGTGAGTGAAACAAGAAGTAACAATCACTAAGTTTACATGTCCCTTGTCTGAAAATTAAATGCTCAAAGTAAATTAGAGTTTGTTTTTCTATGTATGATGAGTGTTAGATGCCTCGGTTTTAAATAGTTCATTCCAAAAACACCACTCTATTAATGAAATACTGGAGACAATACAGCAGGGCTATTCAACTTTATTTTACAGATGGCCAAATTTTTCAGATGGTTTTGTCCCCGAGGCCAGAACCATGTCCAACACTTTTGAAATACTGAAAAACTAAACCAGAATTTACAAATCAGGTCTAAACTAGGTCTAATCCAAAATAAAACCAAGTCAAAACCAAGTTTAAATCAGGAATAAAACAGGTTTAACCCAGGTCTAATCCAGGTCTAAATCAGGAATAAATCAGGTCTAAACCAGGTCTAAACCAGGACTAAACCATGACTAAACCAGGTTTAAACTAGGTCGAAAGCAGATCTAAACTCGGACTTAACCAGGAGTAACAAGAGATAAAATATTTTCTATATATTTGGCAGATGGGTAGAGGGCCGGATCATGTGCCTTGGAGGGCCTGATTTGACCCCCGGGCCATAAGTTGAACAGCCCTGATACAGTACAATTTAAACACAAGGAGTGGCAGTAGGTGCTTAATTTATACCAATTTAATGATTGCTTTTGGGTTTGAGTACTGCATGATTTCTGTGACTTGTTGCATGATTAGCCTATTTTATCTAATTTTGTAAAAATGTATTTCGTTTTTAGCCACTGGATGAGACGGTGTGGTGCTCACTCAGCTGCCAATGGTGGCAAACCTGCACTTCACACAGTGTCTGCAGCAACAGAGGAGAAAGCAAGTGAAAGTGGTCTGTTTTAAACTCAAGTGTTTCTATGGAGCCGAGTTTTGTTGTGTGTGAATACGGAGGACAGAGATGATGGTAGGGTCAAGGTAAAGCAACACTGGCCTCACAGAAGCCGACTTTGGAGTAAATTAGTTTTATTTAGTTACTTTTGTACGTCTCAGACCCAAACTATTCCCTGCATGTCTTGGCCCAACCCCAGTTGAAAGTCGTTAAGGCTAAATTAATTCATGAGTCACTTAATGGCCCTTCATGGTGAATTGGAGGAGTGTACAGTGAGGTGGATTGCACACGGAGGGTTGAAAAGTTAAGTCAGGCGTGTGCTTGGCTGCACCTCTCGTGGCAACTAGGAGTGCCCTCTTGCACAGATATCCTTCACCAAAAAAAGTGTCATAAGTTTATTGCCATACTATAAAACATTGTAGGAACAAGAAAGAAGAAGTTTCGCAGAGCCCCATTTAAGCATAAATCAAACAGCAGAAAGGAAGGTGCTTCAAAGTGGACAGATGCATTATTGTTAACGGCCTTGAACAAGCACTTTACTTTAGCGTCTCATCTTGTACAAAACAAACATTATTAGCACCATCTGTGTTTGCTCTGCTTGGGTTTGGTGTTTGCACACCATCTACTGGCAGCAGTGGGAATGAACCATGGAAGAGAAAAGTAAGTCTGACGATGATTTATGGACTTAAAGTGCATATGACAAGTTAAACTACATATTTCACTAATAGAGGACATTTTTAAATATGTACTTTTTAAAATTTTAGAAATGTGTCCCACTTTGACAATTTTGGTAAAGTTTAAAAAGTTACTTCCTGGTTGGACATGAGCTGCAGATGTGTAGAAGTAATTTCACCACTGTTTCTAGTAGTAGTAGTCTTTAATAGTTATGATTTAACAAATAGTAATACCTGATAACACCAATGTGTAAACTGTCAGAGAAGTGCATCTGGTGTGTAAAGTGGCTATGTCTGAATGTCCACATTATTCCTTACAAAGGGCACTAAATAGTGGTCATGCCATTTTTAGTGCTGTCCGAATGTCCAGTGGTTGAAAAAGTAGTGAAAACAACGGAAAAACAACTTTTAACTCGACTTTTTTCTCACCCCGACGCACAAATCATGTTACCTGCAGCAAGGAGAAAGTAGTGAAGTGAGCGCCCAAATCATTCTGTGATTGACTGCACTTTAAAGTTTGCTAAATAGTGCAGGACTATGTAGTGAGGGGTTAGGGACTGGGGGGACATTCGGACGCAGTCATTGTCTCTGCATTTTTGGTGAAATGTCACTTATGGATGATGCTGATATTCTGTTTTAGAACTCAGCACTACTACTACTTTTAACTTTTCTTGTTAAATTTTTCTTCACAGTGTTCTTCTTTTATGCCACCAAACTGAGCAATAATTAGGAAAACATGGGTCACATGCACTTTAAACTGAACAGGACCTGACCAGATTTTGTAGCTATGTGGGGAAAATTAGAACAGAACATTTATGATGCTCAGTGCAACATGACCTTGTAAACAGGATTAATGAAAAAAAGCGTGAATGAAGCTAAATACAACTCAGATTCTTGCAAACGCAGAGGACCTCTACTTGGTTCTGGTTCACAGACATTGCCAACCTACCAAACCAAGGCTTTATGCAAATGGAAAAACAAAGCATTCTTACCAGTAAAGCAAACAGAATGGAGCCTTACTTCACAGCTGTAATCCAACCAGTACCTCCACTCATTCATGAAGACACAGGCCTCTCCCGCGAAGTTATTTGGCTCTCCAGCTGGCCAGTTGGAAAACCCAGTCTGGCTGGTTTCTCCGGTGGCCGACCACCTCCAGGACGTGCTGGCATTGCCCATCTGCTTCCAGGTCAATGGGTCCTCTCTCAGCCCAATCCAAGCAAGTCCTCCAATACCTGCGGGTTTCTGGAGGCTTTTGATGTCCGCCTGGCTCTCAAAGGTTGCCAGGTCTGTGTAGTGCTCCCGGCAGTTCTTCTGAGCTTCGTCCCATGTCAGATACTGGGGTTGGTAGAAGTAGCGTAGAGACAGACAGTAGGGCAAGAACAAGCCTGGGGAGGGATACAAACAGTCCCGATCAAAGGTTTAAGAGCACTTGAATAAATGGCAAAAGTCACATTTTCATGGTTGGATCTTAACAAGGTTCCAAGCAACACGAAATGGGAGCGAGACAAAAAAAAAGTCTGAATAAACGTTTCATTGAACAGTTAAACTGAAATAGGCTGTTCTGCTGCTGATCAAAAGTTTAGGACCACACCTCAAAAAACAATCCGAAACCCCCTCAAAACAGAAATCAAAGTCTCAAACATGAACTCAGAAATGAGTAGCTTCACTGTTATTGTTGATTAATGCAAAAATTGGTGTGGTGAAGATGGCCTCACAAAGAGAATCTACTGTGTGGAACTGACATTTATGTAAACTTCCCTTTCCGTCCATCCTCAAAGGTTCTCAGTTGGATTTAGATCAGAGGAACACACAGGATGGTCCAAAGAGTGATGTTCGTCTCAGCTTCACCAAGGCCCTGTCTCAATACCCACACTACACCCTACGGTCTTTGTGAAGTGCGCACTTAGTAGAAGTGCGCCTAAAGGTTCGAGTGTGTAGGCGACAAGCGTGCAAAAATTGCAGAATTGGGACAGTGATGGCTACGTCATCGATTTGCTCCAGCGCGTCATTAATGCGATATCTAAATGGTGGCGCGGGTTGCTGTTTTCGCAGTTTTGCTGCTGAAAATCCTCATAAAGCTGTACCAAACATCAGTTACCATGGAAATCCCCCATGTTTGCTGTTGTGTTGCTAAACAGAAAAACATTAGCCAAACAATGTAAAAAAGTGAAAAACCTGATAAACTGCCGTGTCACTTCTGATAAATACATTTATCAATATATAACGTTAGAATAATTTAGTATTTAGCATTTAAAATCTCCATTGATTTAACACTGGGATAACTGAAAATTCTGTTATGAGTGACGTCATGATCCCGAGCTATGGTACGTTAATCAGATGTTTATAGCATATTTCCGAACTTCACAAACTTTGGTATAATAATGATAATTTACTTCACATACATTTAAAAAGACATTTTTTTGCCGCAAGCTGATCGGGCTGACCAGCTGACAACGCCATGTTCCGCCTTTTTTGTCAAAATATCACACGCAGCAATGAATTGTGGGTAAAACACTTCAACAAAGGGTTTCGTGCGGGCTTCGTCAAAGTGTGGATCAAGGGCGCTGAGAAGGCGGAGCGAAAGACCTTACTGGAGAATTGGGATGCCCTAGACTCTCAGCGGGAACGCACTATTGAGGAGCGCAAGGGCAGAAGTGCGAGTATTGGGACAGGGCCCAAGAGTGCTCCAAAGTGTTCATTTTCAGTTTGAATTGAGAGTCAGGCTTTGGTTTTAGTCAGGTTTTCTGGTATAAACATTAAATAAATGGTTTTACAGCGGTCATTATCTTTCAGCCTAAATGTATCACTCATCACTTTGGACATTTTTTACTTCTATTTAAAGCGATCGTCCTACTTCAAACCCAATTTTCTCCTAAAGCATGTTAGTCCTTAGTTAGTTTTTAGTTATAATTTTTATTTTTCTTCAGGATGTTTTGGCTCTTAGGCACTATAAAACAGAACAGTTTATGGTGAAGGACGTTGCAGCCGGATTTGAACTCACAACACCGTGGGTTAAAGGGCACGTGGTTTCATTGTTCACTGACGTGTTTCCACTGGTTCACTTTGGGGTGGATCGGTACAGTTCACGATGTTAGATCTGAGGAGAGATGATTTCCTCATTTCTCTCTTAATTTTTTATTTTTTTTAAGGTGAGACACAAGTGAATAGGAAAAAAATTCAGTTTAAAGATATCGATATGAAACTTCCCCTGTAGTTTACTCACATAAATGTAAGAAAAAAATATACTACAAGTTTTTCATCACGTCATGTTTTCATGTTGAAATAAGGCATTTTATGTGTGAAAATGGCCAAAAATACATATTTGGGAAATATATACCAGAAAAATGGACAGAACCAGGTTTAAATTTCTTGGTTCATTTTGTGCACATATGAGTTACAAAAGACTGTACTGAGGGGATTTTGGATTTCTTTTTTGTTTTCAGTAAACTAGATTGGACTGAAAATTGTCCTAAAATTTCAAAATTCACCTATTTAAAAAAAAAAAAAAAAAGGAAAACTTCAATAAATCTGGTTTATATTAGATATTAAATAAATCCTTATGTAGGTAACCCTAACATTAAGTTGATCCAGAACATTCCCAGCAAAGCCATAACACACTCAGATGCAGAAGTTTGTGTATCTTAAATGCACCTGGAAAAGTTCTTTTTTTTTACAGAATGCCCTATCCTACATCATCAAATGGAGCATAGCAAAAATCATCAATCATACTGCATTTGTAACGACAGTCCTGAAGTCCTTCATGGATCCACGACAGGAACAGTGCCTGACATTAAAACATCATTCCAAATGAATAAGAGGAAAATGTACACTTACCAAATAGTATAATGATGATGCAGTTACCCATTTGTAGTTTCTCACAGGGAAAATATTCAGGTTTCTTTGTTAGTAAAAGTTTGAAATGTAGGATTTATGGTGAAACACTGACAAGTTCCTGGAACATGTGGAGATGGTCTGAAAGGATCGGTCTTTAATCCGTTGGATGCATGCTGTCGATTAAAGAGCTCTCCCAAATTCGTTGTATGCAAAGTGGAGTTACATCAGCCCAGGTTTGAATACAGCGTCTGGAGTCTGAAGCGGCACAGGAGGTCAAGCGCGGTGAAGAGGCACAATATTTATCAAAAAATCGGGTTTTTAATGCCTCATACTGTTTTTATTCTGCTTTGGAAGGGGTTGGTTCATAACATGACAATACTGAAATTTTATAGAAAACAAAGGCAAACATTTTCAGCCCTTAACTTCAAATTTACACATTTTATATGAGTGACTTTTACGGGCTCGAGTTAGTTTAGTCTTTATTTGAAAGGACAGTGTACAGAGATCATAAAAACAGAAAGAAAGTAGAAAATTCAATAGAGTCTTGTCAAAAATAAGAACAATCTATAACTCCCAGTCTTGCACACACACACGCACAAACACACACACGCACACACTCACACACACACGCACACACACACGCACACACTCACACATGCACGCACACACACACACATGCACATGCACACACACACATGCACACACACATGCACACACACACGCACATACACACACGCGCGCACACACGCATGCACACACGCACGCACACACACAGACACACAGACACACACAAACGCACACACACACACGCACACACACACACACACACACACACACACACACGCACACACACAGACACGCACACACACACACACACACACACACACGCACACACACACACGCATATACACACACGCACGCACACACACACACGCATATACACACATATCACGTATAATGCTTCCCCCTAGAGACGTCTGTAAAATTTAACTTCCCCCACAACATCTGTATTTTGTTGTATTTTATTTTTACGAACAGTCTCACTGCATAAGCGATGTCAGTAATCTATGGTTAGTACAGACTTTATTCTGGAAATGGCGGAACTGAAATATGACAATGTTTAAATGAATTCATGACATTAGCATGGTTCTGTTACAGTGTTATGTAGCCATTCAGATCTCGTGTCCTGCATACATTCATTCATTCATTCATTCATTCATTCATTTTCTACCGCTTATTCCCGTTAGGGGTCGCGTGACTGGAGCCTATCCCAGTGACTTTGGGCCTTAGGCGGGGTACACCCTGGACAGTGGCCAACTCGTCGCAGGGCTGACACAGAGACAGACAAGGACAGACAACCATTCACTCTCACATTCATACACTAGGGGCAATTTAGAGTTCTCAATTAACCTACACAGTCATGTCTTTGGACGGTGGGAGGAAGCCGGAGAACCCGGAGAGAACCCACGGTAACACGGGGAGGACATGCAGACTCCACCCAGAGAGATCGTGTGATGTTGGGGTGGTTCAGAATTCGAAACCACGATGTTGGGGTGGTGCGGGATTCGAACCCACGATCTCCTTATTGAGAGGCAGAAGCTCTAGCCGCTCTGCCACCGTGCACCCCTGCATACATATTGTATTTAATTTGGTACCACTTTATAATAACTACCCCTTATTTTACCTTAACAAAGCATTAAGAAAGACTTTATTAACAATGAATATATAATCTATTAACATGACTAAGGATTGGTAACTACATAATTAACGTCGGGGTTAGGATTTAGGGTTAGATTGTTAAATAGTTACTAAGCCTGAATCATTCTTAATACATTTTTTGTTCACTCTTAATTAAGTCTCTGTTTCTGCTTTATTAAGGCAGGAATAAGTGTTGTTATTATAAAGTGTTACCTTTAATTTTTACACTTTTACTGTACTTTTTACCTTTCCATCATTACTATTCATTGTTATATGTTGCACCTTACGCCAAAGCAAGGTCCTGTTTGTGAATTTTGTTCACCGACAATGGCAATAAAAACCTCCTTACCCCCTTCCTTCCTGACCACAGCCGTGTTCTCTCCTTTGATTTGTACTGAAGACTCTCTGGACCTGAAAACATTGCTGGAAACCGTGAACAGAAGTTTTTGTAGACCATGCCATTGTTTTGACGACGTTTAGAGTTAAGGGGCAAGTGGAACTCTGCTCGACTGTGTTGAAGGTCAAGCGACAGAGACTCAGGGGGTTTCTCCAATCACTTTATTATTTCTCTGATCACTTTACCGGGCAGGAGGGGATCAGACTGGGCTGGGGGTTCAGAGGAGCAGGTAGGTACCGGCTGGGGGTTCAGAGGAGCAGGTAGGTACTGGGCTGGGGGTTCAGAGGAGCAGGTAGGTACCGGCTGGGGGTTCAGAGGAGCAGGTAGGTACAGGCTGGGGGTTCAGAGGAGCAGGTAGGTACCGGCTGGGGGTTCAGAGGAGCAGGTAGGTACTAGGCTGGAGGTAGGTACTGGGCTGGGGGTTCTGAGGAGCAGGTAGGTACCGGCTGGGGGTTCTGAGGAGCAGGTAGGTACCGGCTGGGGGTTCAGAGGAGCAGGTAGGTACCGGCTGGGGGTTCAGAGGAGCAGGTGGGTACAGGCTGGGGGTTCAGAGGAGCAGGTAGGTACTAGGCTGGAGGTAGGTACTGGGCTGGGGGTTCTGAGGAGCAGGTAGGTACCGGCTGGGGGTTCAGAGGAGCAGGTGGGTACAGGCTGGGGGTTCAGAGGAGCAGGTAGGTACAGGCTGGGGGTTCAGAGGAGCAGGTAGGTACCGGCTGGGGGTTCAGAGGAGCAGGTAGGTACAGGCTGGGGGTTCAGAGGAGCAGGTAGGTACAGGCTGGGGGTTCAGAGGAGCAGGTAGGTACCGGCTGGGGGTTCAGAGGAGCAGGTAGGTACTAGGCTGGGTGTTCGGAGGAGCAGGTAGGTACCGGGCTGCGGGTTCGGTATGCACATGTACACACACACGCACGCACATGTACACACGCACATGTCACACACGCACATGTCACGCGCACATGTACACACTCACATACGCACATGTCACACACGCACATGTCTCACACGCACATGCCACACACACACGTCACACGCACATGTACACACTCACACACGTATGCACATGTACACACACACGCACGCACATGTACACATGCACATGTCACACACACATGTACACACTCACACACGCACATGTCACACACGCACGATGTGCGGATGCTCTGTGTTGTGGAAATTCTGTCTTGTGCATAGTCTTAACAAGGGCACCTCCATTTCTACCATTGTTGACATTTCTGAGTGGTTAGCTCTATCTAAGACGGGCGTCATCCCACTGGTACAGAATGTCCTTCTCTAATATTATCAGATTCCATGGTGAACTTGTCTGCCAAAAGTGGTATGCTATGCACTTCTCATTTTATCTCGGCCAGCTTGTCTCCAAGCTGGCCTTCTTACCACTATTTAAACCTCTGTGTGTGGAAGCATAGTCAGGCTTGAATAGCCAACACTAGCACAATGTGTTGAGTATTCAAGTCGCCGGGTCCGGACTGATGGTAAATAAACTTCTCCTGCCTCAGACATCCAGAGTCTCCTGCCTCTCCTTACAACTCTAGGACTCGTTGGGACAACACTTGTTTTCCCTAACAGTTTTGGCGTCACGGACGACTTAATCTACATACAGCTGATCTGGTAAGTGCAAATATTTTTCATCTCTTTTTAAAGAGGAAAACTTTGCCTTACCAGATTCATGCTTGACAGACAGAAACCTTTGCAATGGGGTTTATCAGTTTAGTCCTTACAAAGTTGTAATACTGAATTGGCTTAAAGGAGGTCTACATTTTGCATTTCCTACTCAAGCCTAGAATCACTTTCTAGAGTTAAAGTAGCATTTTGCAAATGTATGCGGTGTGATCAGCTCATTCTGGAGTTCAGTTTTGGTCGAGGACAGTCAGGACTGTCAGGTCCTGACTGTTATTGGTCGACTGGGTATTCAGGGAACAGGGCTGAGCACAGAGCCAGGGGCTGCGTACACTGAGGATGGAGATCATTTGGGGTGTAAAACTAGAAAACGAGTGAGGAAAGATGAGTGAGGAAGGACAGTGAGTTTTCGGCTAACTCTGGCCTATGGAGCTATGGAGCTGAGTCATAAAATAAATAAATAAATTCATTAATTAAATAAAATAAAGACAAACGTTACCATGGAAATCTGCCATGCGTGTTGTTTGATGTCATAAACTTACAAAAAAAAAAAAAAACAAACCTTGGCCTAAACAATGTAAAATAATAATAACAATAAATACATAAAAAGTGTACATAAAATCTATGGAAGAAGCTAATAAACTGCTGGGTCAAATACATTTATGAATATGTAGTGTTCGAATACTTTTGCATTAACGTGATGTCATGATCCCAAGCTCAATAGCCAAGAGATTGTTTAATATTCATTTTGTTGAACAATGGGCTGCATAACATTTTAATAGCAATTACTATGTCAAGTAAACGAATACCAAGACGGGAGTTTTAGAGGGTTTTATTTCACAGTTAATGGACTGTGACCACAGACTGGTGTGAAGACCTGGGTAGATTGTGTCCAGAGGTGGAAAGTAACTGATTGCAAGAGTAAAAGTCCTGTACTTTGGTCATTTTTGATACTTAAGTACATTTTGAAGTGGATACTTTTTCTTTGACGTATCTTTGCTTTTACTTGAGTAACAAAATTTAGTGTTTCTGCCGCTGGACGTATCTATTTGTGGGAGTCATAAAAGTCTGTGGTGTAATTACTGCTGGGCACTATTCAGATTAGCTGTAGATGCACTAGTAGCAGTGGGTGGAAGGGGTTCATGGGTTCAGGGAAGAGCCTGGGAAAGCTTCTCTTTAACCATCAACCCCGGGCCCGGGCGCCATATTGTTGTTTATATATACACTGCGTGATAGGGAGTCACTGTTGGGTGTATTGTACTCTAAAACAAACCGTGGAACTCCAGAATCAGTTGATAACATTTTGATGCATACAGACAAATAATATATTTTTAATATCATGAAATTGGCCATATTTCTGGATGCTGCAGTAGATCTTTATTTCCATTGATATATGTGTGTCTTGTCTGCTTGGCTTTTGTTCTATTTGCATGGCTTTTTATATGTTGCGCTTTTATGTTTCTGTCAGATAAGTCACATTACATTTACAACAGGTCTAACTCAGTCACAGGTCAAACACCAGTGTAACACATGCTAAGTCATTCTGTGGCCTATTGCAGCAGGTTCTTCTGTCTCACAGACTGACTCTGGTCTTGCCCTCACAACCTGCTACAGTCGCACATATTCACAGTGTCAGAGCTGTCAACAACAATAACAAATGCAGTGTAGGGTTAAACGTGACACGAGGAAGAAGTGATAGGCTTGATTGGAAAGTTTAGCTTTTATACTGGTCATCTCTTCGTGAATGGGTTCTTTAATAGTCTGCAAACGGCTGTCAATCATGGCAGAGTATAAGGGCAGTAATAAACTGAAGTTTAACTGAAATATATCTGAGTATCATGAGAATACAGAGGTTTAGAGATTTTAAGGAGACTGCTGCTGACTGCTGCTTGTGCGCAAAGTAACCGCTGCTTGTGTCTGTTCTGTGTGTCTGCTGAAGGTCCTTGAGCACGTTTGTTTTATGTTGAAAATAAAACAAACTAAATACAAGGCTTACAACAATATGCTAATATGGGTAGTATGTTACAGTAACGGTGTGCTAAAACTACTCTCTGGGAATAAAAGGGCATTATTATTGTAACAAATTATTAACAACAGGTGGTTTATGAATACCACACATATAAAAGGACTATGGAGAAGGTATTTCTGACACGTGTCAAAGCTCTGCTGAGGATAAGAGGATATGGAAATAACTCAGTGCAGCATGATAAATTAATAACTAATAGTTGTGTTTGTTGATGACGGCGTTTAAGATGATATTCAATGAAAATGTGTCATATTTTGAGAATTGATGCTGCTCTGTAATGTTGCTTTACAGGAGCCACAGAAGATGGGGATCGAGATAAAGAGATGATCCTTGAATAACATGTCACATTTTACTTGATTATTGCATGTCATCCACTGCAGCGACTTGTGAGTACAGCTTTTACAACTGGGTTCAACAAACAAACTAAAGTTCAAAAGGGAAAGCTTTTGATAACTATTATATTTTAAAAATAATAATAATAAAAAAAAAAACAACAACACACTGCAGAATATTTTTATAAAGTAGCCTAATGTAAGATCAAACAAACAAATGGTTTCTGTATTAATAATAAAAAGTTACATTCATTGGTATAGGTGACATTAAAGAAATATATAAATAAATAAATATTTATTGCATCATCAGAAATTTATACATTTTTTGAACACTATGTGATGATAATTGTTGATATTATTATGGCTGTTATGAAGTACAAGTTTATACTGGACACAATAAGAGCTGAGTTGGAGAGGTCTAGTATGTAGTGCAGCAGTGTTGTGCTTATTTTAAGTATTTAATGTGGTCTTATTTGCTGCTTGGTTTAATGATATTATTGCAGGGTTTGAGATAAGATCAGATTAATGAGTCTGTTGAAGCCGCAGTATGTAATTTCTTTTGGCAAATGTGTCCTTTCTGTGAGTGAGCTCTCCACAAACCTCACTCATACTTGGCCTGGAGAAACCTCCTCCTGCTTGTTTCCATGGAAATAGTGTGCCTTTAGCTATAATATCCACAGCATGGCTGTGGCATGGGACATATCTGCCTCCATTGAGAGGCTGACGCATGTCATTTGCTCTGGTTGAGAAGTGGTTTGAACTTTGTTTCCATGGAATCATGCAGACGATATGACACCGCCAAAAAGTTTCATACTGTTGCTTTAATGAGATGGCAGCAGGCAGGTGCTTTTATTGTGGTATGCAGATAATACTTCTATGCGGATTATAATGTAGTGAGTTTGAGCCATTCATTTAAATGGTCTGACTTGGTATTTGTGAATTTTCCTCATTGGATAATTATTTTTGAAAACACCACATAAAATCAATAAAAAAAAAAAAGCAAAAGGCAAATTGTCTTGAGTTTCAAATGAGAAGCCATTCCTTTTCTTCTCCACAGACTCTGGCTACTGTTGTTGATTTACTGCGGTAACTGTTAAAACTACAGGTTTAGTTGGGTTTCTTGAATATCTCACCAAGCACCACAATAAATAATCTTACTAAAAATAATAGGTTGTTGATAAACATGTCTTAACTTTGAGGTAACGTTGAATCAAGTTATGAATTAAGTGGTTTTAGATTCAAAATAATAATAATAATAAAAAAAAAAAAAAAAAAAAAAAAAAAAACAACAACACATAAATATCTGCAGAAAAAGTATAGTTACTTTACAAATTGTAAATTAGATTTTTTTAAGTTGAAAGTCTAACGAGATCAAAATGAAGTACTTTTGTCCAAAGCTTACACAATATGTGTGAGGGCAATAAACAGTTAAAGGGGTATGACTAAATGATGTATAAGGCATTTAAAAAAAAAGAAATACACTGTTTGGACCAGCTTTACTTTATTTTGTGATTTTTGGAACTTCACTGACTTGATAGGCGGAGAAGTTTAAATACTTAACCTCCACGTTCTGAAGTTGTGCAGATTCTAAATCCTTTTATACCTTTTATTTTATTTTATTATACTTTTATTACCATATTTTTTGTAAAAAAAAAAAAAAAAAAAAACAACTCTATGCCTTTTTATATTTTATTTTATTATGCTTTTTTATATTTCCATATTTTTTGTAAAAAAATGTAAAAAATAAAAAAATAAAAAATAAAAAAGGGGTTCTCCGGACTGCTAGTATTTTAAATAATCTGAGTGGAATCTGAGATGGGTTTGATGCCCGGTGTGTCTGGGTGGGCCTGGCTTGAGTGCAGTGGCTCCCTGGGTGCCTCGTCCTCCTCCAGCTCTCGTCTGAAGGTCACATGACTGGGACTGGCTCTGCTGCTGTTTGTCTATAAAGACTGTCTGAATGTGGCCGCTCATGACATGAAGCATGAGTTGAACTGAACTAAAACCAAAGACTGTCCTGGGTCTGAAAGTGCTCTGTGGACTGGGCTCCTCCACGCTGGCCTCCTGTCAAATGAATGAACTGAATCAAAGCCTCCAATACCACCACCTCTGCTGCTGCTGCTGCTCTAAGGCCCCACTGAACTGTCTCTGCTGCTGCACAAGGGCTGTGTTCACCTGGGCTTGGGGCTGACACCTGCTCTCAGATCCACTGTCAAGCAGTTCAGTTAGTTATCTTTCAATGGATTGTCATTTAAGAGGAATTGAATTGTATTTTTATTTAATTATTTCAGAGAAGAAATACAATCATACATTTTAACAAGCTTTAAACTGAAGTCTTATAACACCATTTTGCCATACAATGTCAAAGAGGCAGGACTTAAAACAGTTTATGTCCTTCCAGCAAAGGGGGACCCCCTTCAGAAAGTTAAATAGTTTTGAAGGTTGATAATTTAAACTTATGACACAATACAAATATTAACATCAGAATAAAGAAAAGCTATGTTGCCGTTATCGGTGAATTAATTTCACAAACTATGTGCTCTGGTGGTTTTATGCTGACAAAAAAAAAATATATATATATATATAAAGCATAATGAGAGTAATAGGAGGCAGCCACAGTAAAATGACATTAAAATATCAAGCGGAAAAATAAATAAATAAAAGTCTGAACTAACTTAATACACCGTATGGACAGAACTGTAGTGGAGAACAGTGAGCTAAAAATATGTAATAGTATGGGTATGGTATACTAATGGGATATCAGGAATTCAAAGAAAAATCTGATACATTTTTCATATTGTTATTAGCCTGTAAACGTGTTCTTGAGTGCCTTAAATTTGCCATCTCATGATAAAAAAAAAAAAGTTTATTATTCATTAAATGACAGGATTCATCAGCCTGTGTGAAATGACACTTACTGAGTGCAGCCAGTGGATTGCGCTGAGCACTCACACAATTTAGCCATCAATAAACGAGCAGTTAAAGTTAAAGACTTAAAACTCTCTTATGAGTAACAATTCTCTGAGTAACAAATGAAATCTGAACATACGTCCCAGATCCACGAAGTTCAGCAGGAAGTGTGTTTGACACTCAGAAGGGGGAGGATTTTCTGATAAACATTCCTCAAAACAGCGTGAATGCAGCTGAGAACAACTTCAGGTGTGTTGTTGAGGACAGAACATTGTTAAAAAATAAAATAAAATAAAAAAAATCGCTGTAGCATAATGTGTCCTTTAACAAATACAGTTGTGGTTGCACATTTAGATGCCACGGTTGAAAGCAGACTTTGAAAGAAGAATAGGCTACATTTAAGTGGTAAAAGACAGATTCTAAAATGATAAATTTAACTGTGTGTTTATGAAGTGAGTGTTTATGTCTCTGTTCATGGCGAGTGGTGAGATATTCAAAATAAATAAAACAGATTGTACAGTTGCTGAAATATATTCGCAGATTCAAAAGTAAGGCATGTTAACATCATATTAAAATGCATTTATGAAAAACAATATTATACAGGCACATGTTGACCGATTTTGCAGCTTATTAGATCTTTGGTTGTTGCCCACCAATATAGGTGAAGGTTACAGAAGGTTATTTAAAAAAAAAAAAAAATAAAGCTGTCGTTACAGTGAGTTGTATATAAAATGGGTTGGTTTCAAGAGCATTTGTGATAAGCTTACTGGTAAAACATAATGCCCTCATCAGTTGTCAAGACTGATTTATCTAATTCTAACAGTACCAGAGGAGGGTGAGAGGAATGGCTGGTTGCCCTGCACATATGTGTGATACTGCTAATGTGGCATGAATCTTTGAGTGTAGTTTTACAGTACATTTTACATCAAAAATACACATTTGAAAGTATGTCAATTATAAAAAAATAAAGAAATTGTGAGTATTTAAACGTACTGTTTGGGTAAATGAATAGACCCATGATCTGGTTATGTTTGTGAATCAGGCCACAGTGGATTAGACAGGTGGCGGTGAACATGTAGGTGTGGAAGATAAGAACAAGTGCCAGGTCAACCAAAACAAAAGTTTTTTTTGAGACAAGTGATTGACTGATTAGTTGCAAACATAAGATATGGAAACGGCACTTTCAATAGCAGTAAAAGGACATAAACGCATGTTTTACTGAAGAATACGAAGCGTTATTTGACCTGCAGGGAGTTTATGCTGTAGTTTCGAGTTGTTTGGTTTGGGAGCCAAATCATGAATATAGTTTGAATATTAATTTCAGATAGCTTCCGAAACTCAACATATTATATTTATCTCTTAAAAACAGTGCAGTGATGGTAGTGTATCTATCATGGCCTGATTGTATATTTGACCAATAATTGTATCTTTGTTTCTGATTATATTAGTGTAAAGCGTTAACTAATTGTAGCTTGCACCAGGACTAAATCGAGCTCTGGGCCAGATTTCATGACCGCGAAGATTTGGAGGGCATTGACTTAATCAGAATCCCCTTTTTGAGTTGGTTGTCATCTGTTTTGGGTCTTGGATCTGGCGGCCCAGAGGGTGTGGCTCATTTTAGCTTTAGTGGATGGTTGGATGGGAAGCACAGGCGAGATTTTGTTTTGAAGAGAAATATTGAAGTTAATCAGAGTTTTATGTTGACATGGATATTTAATCTGGAGACATAGTTTGGACATGTTGATAAAATATATTACGGCCTATACAGTGTTTGTGGGAAATTGGGGAAATTGCTTTGGAGAAAGGCCTTGTTTACAGATTGTAGAAGGAACAGGTATTGAACAATATTGGTAATTAGACGATGCAGATATACCGAACTGCTTATCTACCAAGTCTCTTTGGAAGTCATTGTTTGAAATTGACAAGAGATTCATTTTTAAGGACTCTAAGCTGTTATAACATAGCCTTGGTTTCAGGACTAATTGTTTCTTTGCATTCTTGGTGTATTATGTGTATGTGGTCTGTCAGATGAGTCTGCAGTGTAGCACATACTGTGTAGCGGAACACTTGGTGTTTGCTTGGATACATAAGAATAAAAGAGTGAAAGAAATAATGGTTACAAATGAAATGGAGAGTCAAATGATCAAGTCACAATTATGACTCCAAAAGGTGTAGTCCCGTTTCCTCCCTGTGCGGATCCAGGTGCACATGGCCCGACACAGGAATGAAACAAGGAGGGACAAAGAGGAGGGCCCATTTGCTCTCAGTACAAGGAATTATTATGGTTCTGTCTAATAACAATAGAAAGTGAATGCAAATAACAACAATATTTAAGTTTTGCAGCTAAAGTGTAAAAATCAAAACTAATTAAATGAAAAATTAACAAGACACATGTGGGAAATTGGGGAAGTGTAAAAGAAAAAAAGTGTAAAAGAAATTTAAAAAGTACATCTAAACAGAACCCAGTTGTTCCAGAGTAGGGAACTAAAACTGACTGACTGACTGTACTCTAACATCTGATACTTGAAATGTGCATTTTGAATGTTCAATAATTGAGATGAAGTAATTTTAACTATCATTCTTTGTGTCTGATTACACATAATATGATTATTTTCTTCTCAGGTTGATAATGATACATTTTTTGCAGAGACTGGCACAGTACTGGAGGCATTCTGATGACTGAATGTCTGAGCCTGAAGCAGGGGCTATTGCGACCGTTTGTGTAATATTTGATGATGTTTTTCCAATTAACAGGGAAACTATTGTGGACCAAAAAGATAATACCAGTCTAAGATTGTTGATTGCAGTAACACATGAGAATATTTCTTCCACAGGTGGCCTGCAAGAAGATGAAAATATATGTTTTTGAAATTAAATAATCTTCTAAAACCTATAAAAATAATATAACTAAACAAACATTTCAGAATCTATATTTTCATTAAAGACAATCATGTGATCTTTTTCTAGAAGATTTGATTCAGAAAAGGACTTATTGTATATTATATATTAAATTATGGTGATAAGATTAATGTGGCAAAAAATTGAAAAAAAGGAAAGGAAACATTTTGTCTAATTTAGTCTTTGGCTAAAATTAGTGTATTGATATAAGTTAGGGTTTGCATTAAGTGTGCCTGCTCAGAGCCTTCAATTAAGTCGCCTATAGCTGGCGCAATCATGGCTCTGCCCAGCCACACTCAGGCCAACTTGGCTTTTGTTTGACCTGGTGGGACGGTAGTCACGTTTTCGCTTTTCTTTTGCTCAGGTTTAGCTGGGGATGGGTTTGTCCTTAGGTTGGTAGTGGTGTCGGCACTGGCTCCTACGGCCCTGTACAGGGTTGGCCCGGTGTCGCCTCATCTGTTTGTTCATTTTGGCCGGCCCATCAGGTCCACCTTTCTGTTCATTCTTTTGTTATATATTATTTTCTCTTTTTGGGAAAGGGAGGGTTTTCCTATGAAGAGGATGAAGAAAACACTACGAAGATTTGAATTAACCTGATTGAACCTTTTGATTATTGGTTCCTTTGGTTCCTTTCATAAGTGTGTTTTGAATCTGAGGCAGAACTTAATAAACTATGTTTATTGGTTGAGATTAAACAGTTAATGTTTTATTGTATTTTGAAAACAACATATTTGATTTTAAAAGGATTTCAAGATATAATGTTGGAAAAAGAAAAAAAAAAAAGAAAAAAAAAAAAAGGTGTTTGAAGATTCAATGTGCCTAAAGAAGATTATTCTTTGGAGAGAAATTGACACTGAATGAGCACTTTGAGCTGAAAACCCTGGACTGTTGAGCCCAGACAGTGCTCCTTGTGTACCTGAACTTTGCCCCTTGTCCCACATCCCTTGAATATTTATGCCCCTTCACCGGTTAAAGATTGCTCTGGACATAGAGCCCTGTTTTCATCAACCAGTTCCTCTACATCTCTGTTTGAAAGAGAACTTTGCCCCACCACCCCACCCAAGCTCCTGGATCCTTACGTTGTCTTATGGATGGACACTTGCCCCCTGCCCCTCTCTGGACACTGGTCACAGTTATATGGATCTCATGATGAACATTAAACTGTGCTTCCTGAAAACTTTGATGCGGTCTCAAGGCACTGAGCAGAGGCGATGCTCAGTGTGAAGAACATGGACTCTTTTACACTACTTTAAAATAATAAAAATTAAAAAAATCTGAGGGTTTGTGATATTTTGATTCATGTTCTTTGCATTGGAACAAATGTAAAAGAATATGTCATAAGGAGTGAAGTTGGTTGTTGCTTTCATTGTTTTTACAGATGATGAACACTTAGGTCTGATGCATGCCATTTGCTAATGTGTTATGTTTTTGGTTGTGATTCATTTTAATGACTTATGTTGGTAAAATGTAAAGGTCTGAATATGCTTCCACTTATTTTATTTTTTGATTAGTTTGAATTAAGTTTCTTTTGTGAAAACTATAAGTTTTCAGAGGAGGGAACTGTTGTGGAAATTCTGTCTTGTGCATAGTCTTAACAAGGGCACCTCCATTTCTACCATTGTTGACATTTCTGAGTGGTTAGCTCTATCTAAGACGGGCGTCATCCCACTGGTACAGAATTTGTCCTTCTCTAATATTATCAGATTCCATGGTGAACTTGTCTGCCAAAAGTGGTATGCTATGCACTTCTCATTTTATCTCGGCCAGCTTGTCTCCAAGCTGGCCTTCTTACCACTATTTAAACCTCTGTGTGTGGAAGCATAGTCAGGCTTGAATAGCCAATACTAGCACAATGTGTTGAGTATTCAAGTCGCCGGGTCCGGACTGATGGTAAATAAACTTCTCCTGCCTCAGACATCCAGAGTCTCCTGCCTCTCCTTACAACTCTAGGACTCGTTGGGACAACACTTGTTTTCCCTAACACTCTGTGCGCTGAAGTGTGTGGACAGACTACAGTGAATCTAAAGATTGTAGATAGTAGATAGTTTGACTTCTGGGCGTCTGTAACAGCGGCTGTGGACAGAACGGTGCATGTTCCATGCACTTTGGCGATATAATGGCCCAGGTCCCATTAGGACAGTTCATCACGGGCTCTTACTTCAAAACTTCAGAATAAGCAGCAGAGTGCTATCATCAAAAGTATTCTAAGTATTCAGAATACAGGACCTAAATTTGGCAATGTAGGAATATGTTACATTTTACAGAATACAACAAGTTTTCTTCCCATCACTGTGTATCAATATACTTATAAATAAATGTATATTTTGCATTTTTATACGAAGTGGTAGATCATTATGACTTGGTTATTTCATAAGTAGTTCTCATGCTGAAAAAGTGTAGGCACCCCTGCTCTACAGGCATCAACATCAGACCCAGAATGTCTAGAATATCTGTTTGAGTTATAAGCCCACAGATTTCACAAACACAAACTGGCGTGATCACTTAAATCAGGCATGTCCAAAATGCGGCCCTCAGACCAATTTTTCTTGGCCCTTAGGCTTCCTGGTGAACTGGCCCACATTGTCCTGATAAGTACTATTTACAGCACATTTCAGATTTTCTACAATTCCAACCTAAATAACTAACATTTTGGTGCCACACAGACCTGATATTAAGGCACTGAGACTGAATGTAGATGTGGTGGGGCTTAAAACATCAGATAAATGCAGCTTTTTTTAACGTTTCACGATTGATTTGTGGCCCTCCGCTTGGTCTATATTTCAATATGTGGCCCTCGATGGAAAAAGTTTGGACACCCCTAACTTAAATGATCAACTTTCACTTTTTCACATAACCAGATAGATCAAAAACAGTCTTACTAATTTTTCCACCTGTTATTGACTCATTTGCATATTTAATAGTCATATTTATCTGCTTGTTTGTTTGGTTAACACATTCCATAAACCACAGAATGTCAATATACAATTGTTTATTGATAATTATGATTTTGAGACTTGGTGGTGCTCCTAATTACTCATAAAAATTCATATATCATCCTACCCTCATCGAGCTGTAAATTTAAATTCAAGCCTTTAATCAATATCACCATTTCCTCTCATGTTTGGGAGGGCATGAGAGCGCCACATGTTTGGTGTGAGGAGATTAAGAAATACATTTAAATGATCCTACAAAAGTATTTCTCCACTATTTACTTGTACAGCAGTCAGCATCAACTGTCATATTTGGTGATTTCCTATTAAATGCTGGTTATAGCTGACACAGAATGGCCAGTGGTGGACTTACCATACCTGAAGGGGCCCCTAATAAGATGTCAATCATCATAGCTGCAAAGCTCTGTATTTAAATCAGCTGAACATGTGTTAATGTTAATGCACTCAAATACAGTAAATATGATTGATTGAATGTGATGATATGATTTCTTAAATATTCTTCTGGGGAAGGACCCCCAAACCCCCCGTTTAAAACTGTTCAGAACATAATCTGCACATATGAATTAGAATGTTACAATAGTTCACTTATCACCCTGAATTTATGAACCTGTCACCACACAACAAAAAAAGTTTCCATTCAAGAACAATCCAAGAGAAAAGACAGAAAAGTTATAGAAAATCACACTTAATGGAGAGGCCTGGACTGAATTTTGCCTTGGGCACCCCTAGGTGTCCTAGGTCCACCACTGTTATTGGCTTTACAGGAAGAAAAGAGACAAAACTCTGCTGTATTCTACCAGAAAAAAAAAACATTGTGACTCATGTATCACTACAAAAATTGAAGAGAAAACTACTGTTTCATCACTAGAACAAATTCTCTGTCTGTGTTTGAGACTGTATTTCTGTGTGTCTTCAGGGAGTGTTCTTGTGTGTTGCTCTCGGCTCCCTCATCGTAAGTACCACTACATCAGCACTTTAATGACGTGGTCTGAAGCGCAGCAGTACTGCAGACAGCACTACTCTGATCTGGCCACTTTTGAATCCATGGAGGAAATTCAGCAACTTCAGCCAACCATTTCCTACTCTTGAGCCTGGATAGGACTGTTTGATGACCCAAGCTCCTGGAAGGGAGTTATGGGAAAAGAGCCCAACTCCTGGAGATGGTCAGCGACAGGCAACACCAGCCAAAGTGACTTTCAGATCTGGAATTCTGGTGAACCAAACTACGGGGATCGTTTTGAGACCTGTGTGATGATGGATACAGTCGGAAGGTGGCATGACAAACCCTGCAGCACACCCCTCAGCTTTGTGTGTTTCACAGGTAAAAGACACACAGCAAATAATAATATCTAGCTTCTCTTGTCCACCAGTAGAAAAAAAAAATGTTAACTTAGAAATTAAAACGTGCCTGTGTCTTCTTTGGTCTGTGATCTGTCCTCTGGTTTCCTTTGTCAGAGAGCGACCAGAGCCAGGTGTCATATCAGTACATCAGCACCCTGAGTACATGGAGCGAGGCTCAGGCGTACTGCAGACAGCACCACACAGACCTGGTTGTCATCCAGAGCTCTTCCCAAAACACAGACGTCTACAACAGCATAACACCCCCAACCAACGCCTGGATCGGTCTGTACCGTGTGCCCTGGACCTGGTCTGACCACAGCCTCAGCTCCTTCAGGAGCTGGAGAGCAGGCAGCCCTAACTACCCCTATCAACAGCACTGTGTGGCCTCTGATGGCCAAGTCTGGGATGATGACTTCTGTCGGGTGAAGTATGGTCCGCTCTGTCACACAGGTTAGTGATTTTTCATTGCAGAGTTGTTTAAGAGGGGACTATTGTGGATCATCCATATATTAAACTACTCTGGATACCTTTGCCTGTTTGCTAATTAAATCCATGATTTATTATCCAGACGTTTACATTACTATTATACTACAAGAAATGCTATGGTTTGCAGATAGAATAGCAGCAGAGGGCGCAAGACAGAAATCTATCACCAAAGTATTATGATAGGATTTAGTTGAACCATATGGAAATAACTGCCTGAGAGAATCTCAGATAGTTTTATCTCCGTTATGATGCAACATAAGTGAGAGCAAAGGGCAGAGCTAACAATTCAAACTGAAACATGTTCTTCACTGATGGTTCAAAGGCACAGGTCTTTTCAAAACAAATCCTTATGGATTGCACTTCCAGTCTGAATGAAGTCATGGGGCTGTATTATGCAAACGCTAAATGTAACAGAGACATTATGTCATTTGAATGAATCGATGTAACATTTTTTGTGTTCATTAAATATTAAGAGGCGGCAGTCTAAGTAGGGACTCCCAGACTTCTTCACCCCAGACACTTTGTCCCTCAGAGAGACACAGTCCCTCCAGTGTGTCCTGGGTCTTCCCCAAGGCCTCCTCCTGGTGGGACATGGTCTGACTTCCTGCCGGCAACAAAGCTCCTTCTCTGGTTAAATGGGACCAGACAGCCCTTAGCAAAGGGCCCTGGACCCCATACTCCCAGAACACTCCCCACAAGGCGCCCCGGGGCACATGGTCGAATGCCTTCTCCAGATCCACAGAGCACATGTGGACTGGTTGGACAAACTCCCATGAACCCTCGAGCCCCCGATGGAGAGTATAGAGCTGGTCCAGTGTTCCACGACCGGGACGAAAACCACAGACTCCTCCTCAATCTGAGGTTCGACTATCGGTTGGATTCTCCTCTCCAGTCCCTGGAATAGACCTTACCAGGGAGACTGAGGAGTGTGATCCCCCTGTGACTGGAACACACCCTCCGGTCCCCCTTCTTATACAGAGGGACCACCACCCCGGTCTGCCATACTCAGGACATAACTCAGAGCTCCTTGGAGCCTTACCACCAAGGAGCTTACCATCAACGTCAGTGACTTCAGCTTGAGTGATAAATGAGTCCACCTCTGAGCCCAAGCTATATCTAGCCGTTAACGCTTTACCTCCCTACAAGCACAGGCTCCTTCCCTCCCAGCGAGATGACATTCCATGTCCCTAGAGCCGTTTCTGCAGATCTGGTCTGCCCAAATCTCTCTGCACCGACCCCTTACAGATCCTCCCGCAGCTGGTGGGTCCACAGGAGGACAGCCCCATGTCGGGCCAGGCCCTGTGGGGAAAGTCCACAGGCACTCGCCATCGAGCACCCACCCCAGGCCTGGCTCCAGGGTGGGGCCCTGGAAACGCCACTCCAGGAGACATAACTGGCCTTGTTATTATGCTATACATTATATATATTTTTGTTCCGTGTTTAAAAAGGGAGATACTAATACATTTACTTCAATAATTATATTTTTATCTAATACTTTTAGTGAAGTGTTTTTGCTCATGTATTTTTTGACTACTGCATCAGACCAGTTTTTTTGTGCATTACACTGTGACCAATTTCTGTCACTGTGAATGAGAGACCCTTTAATTGTCCCACAATGGGGAAATTCCAGAAGAAGCAGCCATTTCCAGCGCCTACAAAACTCTCAGAAAAGAACAGACAAGAACAGTATAGCAAACATTAATACACAGTATACAACAGATATTGGGAATACGGTACACGTGGTCACGCGATGGAATTTTTTCAGTGGATATAGGGCAGGGGTCACAAACAAGAAGATAGAGGGAAGAGCGTGGGTGGTGTGTGCAAAATGTTCTCTCATGTTTATGCTGCAAGGTCGGTCTGACTCGGGTTCTTCCAGCCAGCTGCATTCTCAAGGTCCGGGATGAGAGGAAAACGAAGGGAGGGAGGGCAGAAAAATACATTTTAATACATTTGTTGATCAGGAATTTGTACAGATCAATAAAAACCAATCATTTCTGGTCTTTCCGAGTAGCGATTCGTTGTTTCATTGAGTTACTCCATCTTTAACCGTCTCTCTCTAATTGTCCACCAGCTTTCAGCACCTCCGTGGTCCAAGACAAGATGTTATGATTCAGATCCAGGAGCTGTGCCAGTCGGTGGTCCAGTCTTTGCTCAAGTCTTAACATCCTTTCACTCAGTTCCACAAACTTTGTTTTGTTGTTGTCAGACAGGTTTTGGGTGAATTCTCCTGTCTGGCAGATATTCCGATAGACAAAGGCAATTCCAAGCCCCAATAGTAGAAAGCCCGCTATCATAAATCCAAATATAAATAGATCTTCTACATCTTCGACCTGCAAGGGCTCGATGCATAGGATCTGCCAGGTGTTATACCAATTATCCCGTACGAATCCAGCCATGTCTGTTCTGTCGGGGCATCGCGCCTCTCCCGGGGAGGCTTTTTGTTGGGAGAAAATCTTATTCAATGCACTCAGAGACCAATCAATCACATTCATTGTCAGAGATCAGTTGGCGGGCAGATAATCCGAGTTGAAAAGGTAAAAAAGGTTGAAAAAGCAAGTAGCAAAAAACAGAGCAGGAGCAGAGAGAAGACACGTCCGCACTCGAAGAGGAGGAGGAGAGAACAACAAAAACAAAATTCTGAACACAAGAACAACAAAATTCATTTATTTTAATTTTCTTTTTCCATAGTATCAAGACTGCAGACTTCTGTGCGAGGGATCTTGCAGACTGGTGCTGACATCACTCTTCCTGAGAACAATGCTCAGATTCTCCAACAGGTACAGTCTTTCATTTATTTCGAGATGATTGATTATTTGATTGAAAACAATGCAAACATGTACATTTTTTGTGACTTTAGGTGGATGCAGCGCTGAAGTGTCATGGACGGACTGGCTTCAAACTGACTTGGAGGATTGAGCCTGTCAAACAGGCCACTGAGCAGCAAATTATAACATAATGCTCTTCATTAAGCCTCGCTCTGAGCACTTTTGCCGTCTAAACGCGATCACTACAAACTAACTATCTCACCTGCATTTATCATTAACGCATGCTTGAGTGAGCACTACACTGTTAGAAATAAAATGTAAAATTTGTACCTTAAAGGGTACAACGGCTTGTGGCTGGGGCAGTACCTTCAAGGGTACACACATTGTACCCCTAAAAGAGGGTACAGTTTAGTACCTTACATTTTGTATCCTTTTGAAAGCAGATGGAAAATTGTTTAAATAAGAGTATAAACGTGTATAAGTTAGGTCTATTCATTTCTTTACATCCAAATTTCACTTCACACACACTTCACATGAGTACCTTTTATTCTCACTGAGATAAGAAAAGGTACAAATATGTACCTTTTATCACTGGGTACATAATTGTTCCAGTTCAGACAGGAAAAGGTACAAATGTGTGTCTTTGGGTTCAAATGTGACACATTTGACATTTGACAGTGTATGCAGCCAGTAGAGGGCTTTTTACAAATGTGTTTGTTTTTTTAGTTCTAAAACATGAGATGCCAAGCTTAAGGTACTCAAGAGCATGTTTAAAGGCTAATAACATAAACTGCATAGTATTTTTTCCTTTAAGGAACTCAAGCTAATAACAATAGTAAAAACATGCATGGATGAAGTCTGGTTGATTCATTTAGTGCAGAGGTGTCCAAAAAGGGGCCTGCGGGCCAAACCTGGCCCTTCAGGGGGGTCTATTTTGGCCCGCTGCTGCGATTTGTTTGGAGAATCTATTTGATTAAATTTCCAAGTCTATTCCTCTAAATCATGTTAATAAAAGACATCTGAATCATCATATCTTTGCAAATAAACATTTTAAATGCAACACAAAATTAGGGTTATCGCTCAGTGCGCTAATACATTTTAGCACACAGAGGGAAAAACTTTGGGTGTTTGTTACCAGAAGTCCCTGCTCAGACTTTACTGGCAAATGATTAGATCAAATGGAGGGAATGGAGACTCCCTGGGTAAAAGCTGTGCTTTCAATCTGGACTAAAGCAACGCTGACCATTATAACCTTTTGACTGAAATGTTTATTAAGGCATACAAATCAGAACTTTCAACGGGAATATCACATGTAAAAGCATTAAAAATCTGGACAGATATGGGAAATACTTACTGCTGGAGAAACTGTAGTTGAATCACATTTGGACTTAATTTGAAAATGGACAGATTTTAAAGATTTTGAACCAAATGGGACATTTGCAGTGGTCAGTATGTGTCTTAATTTAAAAAAAAAATGTCTTTCCCTGCCTTCTTATTATTTTATTTTACTGTTATTTCTTTCATCTTGTGTTCTCTCTGTGGTTATACTGTTTTTCTGTTCTATGTTATAAACTTAAATAAAAGAAATACAATTTGAAAAAATAATATAGTAGTATAATTTGTATTGTACAGTGAAACAGACGTTTTGAGTTAAACACAACTTAATTTATTAGATTTATATAGAGTTTGTGCTTCAGGTGCTCCTCCCACGTCGGGCTGAAGACGACAACATCGTCGAGGTAGGCTGCACTACACGCTTCACAACCGACCAGCACCTGGTCCATCAAACGCTGGAATGTTGCCGGAGCTCCATGCAGGCCGAAGGGCATGACCGTGAACTGGAAAAGTCCTGCTGGGGTTCGGAAGGCGGTGTATGGACGAGAAGCCTCTTGCAGTGGAACCTGCCAATAGCCCTTGCAGAGGTCCAGTGTTGTGATGTAACGGGCGGCCCCAATCCGCTCCAGGAGGTCGTCGATTCTTGGCATGGGATATGCATCAAACTCAGAGACAGAGTTTAGTTTGCGAAAATCAATGCATATCCGTAAGGAGCCATCCTTCTTGAATACAATGACCACAGGACTGCACCATTCTGAGTTCGACGGCTCAATAACGCCCAACTTCAGCATCTCCTGCACCTCCTGGTGCAACTTCGTCACGAGTTGCTGAGGTACTCTGTAGGGTCTCTGACGTATTGGTTTGGAGTCTTTCAAACGAATCACGTACTCTACTAGGGCAGTCTTATCAGGTGTGGGTGCAAACAGAGAAGGTACCTCCTGGAAGACCCGGAGAACACTTGAAGCTTGCTCAGGGGTGAGGTGCACAAGTGAAGGGGAAGCAGTACTTGTCAGACTCTCCAAGGTATTGTCCACCTCCTCTTCCTCTTCTTGCTCCAAATCCTTCTGGACCATCAAGACGGGAAAGGGGTTGGACCGTTCTTTCCACAGCTTCAACAAGTTCACGTGGTAAGTTTGTTTTTGCTTTTTCTTCTCTGGGTGGAGGATTTCATAAGTGACTGGACCCATTTTTCGCACAACAGTATAAGGACCTTGCCACTTAGCCAGAAGCTTGTTGGATGAAGATGGCAGCAGCAGCAGGACCTTCTCACCGGGTTGGAACTCGCGGTGGCGGGCCTGCCGGTCGTACCAGGCCTTCTGGGTCTTCTGAGCCTCGTGTAGATTCTGCTCTGCATGGTCCAGGTAAGTAGCCAGCCGTTCCCGCATTTCCAGGACATACTGTATGATCCCCTTGTGATCCTCAGAATTGGATGGGGTTGTCCAGGTCTTCCGGAGCAAATCCAGCGGACCCTGAACATCCCACCCGTACTGCAGTTCAACCCTTCTCACCGGGTTGGAACTCGCGGTGGCGGGCCTGCCGGTCGTACCAGGCCTTCTGGGTCTTCTGAGCCTCGTGTAGATTCTGCTCTGCATGGTCCAGGTAAGTAGCCAGCCGTTCCCGCATTTCCAGGACATACTGTATGATCCCCTTGTGATCCTCAGAATTGGATGGGGTTGTCCAGGTCTTCCGGAGCAAATCCAGCGGACCCTGAACATCCCACCCGTACTGCAGTTCAAAGGGTGAGAAACCAGTAGAGGCTTGTGGTACCTCTCTGTATGCGAACAAGAGGAAGGGCAGCCAGCGATCCCAGTCCTTTCCAGTGTCGTCTACGAACCGCTGCAGCATGCGCTTGAGGGTCTGGTTGAAGCGCTCCACAAGACCATCAGTTTGCGGATGGTAAGGCGTTGTTTTGAGGCCTGTGATACCAAGCTGGCGGTGGAACAGCTGCATCAGCCGAGATGTAAAGTGTTAGTCCCTTGGTCGGTGAGGATCTCATCTGGAATGCCGACCCTTGAAAACAGTTGGACCAAAGCTCTCAGAACAGCGGGCGCGGTGATGGTGCGGAGTGGAAATGCCTCTGGAAATAGAGTGGCGTAGTCAGAGAGGACTAAGATGTACTGGTAGCCACTGCTGCTTCTCACCAGAGGGCCAACAATGTCCATTGCAATTCTGCGAAAAGGAGTAGAGATCACTGGCAGTGGTTGAAGGAGAGCACGATCAGACTTGCGCGGAATGCATAGTTTTTGACACGCGGGACAAGTAGCACAGTACTGTTGGACATCATTATACATTGAGGGCCAGTAAAAACGCGAGCTAATGCGAAGGTATGTTTTATGCCGGCCGAGGTGGCCTGCCCACGGAAGTGAGTGTGCTAGATGTAAAACTACCGGCCGACATTTTGCAGGGACGCAAGGCGTTTACAGTCATCCTGGACAGAAAACAAGACTCCACCTTCAATCACAAACGTTTCCTTCCCCAGGCAGCCCCCCTTGGTATCGTTCCCCACCTTGGCAAACAAACCCTTCAAAGTTTCATCCTCTCCCTGCAACACAGATATGTCCTCAGGCACCTCCCACATTTTTACAGTAGACAATGCACCCAGGTCAGGATTATCAATCCATAGCTTCTTCTCATAGCGCCTCTGACGCCTCGATTCCCTGGGCCCTTTTGTGCCTCCCTCAACCAGACTACTGTCAAAGTCAGGCAGAGGTTCAACACCAGCTTTAGCTTGGGCACGTGTGACTACAGGACACGAAACAGCAGTACAAGACACATCAGCTATCTGAGGCCCCACCCCTCCAGAGTCACAGTCTCCCACTGGTTCGTTACCATTTAGCAAGTCCACAAGCACAGGTAAATCACACCCCAGGATTGCCTCCACTGGCAAATTATCCACCACCCCAACAGTCAAGAGATACTGCTGCTCATCAATGTTAACAGTCACATCAACAGTAGGGTATGGGTGTGTATCTCCATGCACACAACGTACGTCAACAGTCTTACTGTAATCCATGCTGCAAAGTGGCACTAGCTGGCGCTTGACCAGGGACGTAAAGCTACCAGTGTCTAGCAGAGCAGTCACATTCTGTCCATTGATCCGCACAGTCTTACAATTCTGAACTACACCCTCGAGATCACTGGTAACTGCCTCGGAGCGGACCAGGTAACACGCGCCAGTCACCTTAGCTTTCCGCAGCGGACATATGGAAGCCTTGTGCCCAAGCTGCTGACAATAGAAACAAACAAGCTCCTTACCCAGTCCTCGTTGGTTTGGGGCAGAGGTACCTGGTTGCTCCTGGATCTCTCTCCGTGCTGACCGTGCTGGAAGTGTTGGAGCGGGCAGGCGAGGCGTAGAAGAACCCTGGCGATGATACGCTGCACCTTTGCGGGCGTTGACATATTGCAGAGCAAGCCTGGAAGCAGACAGACCATCCACCGGCTCATGTTCCTTGACCCAGGTCCGCACCTCCACTGGTAGGACGCGCAGCAGCTGCTCGAGTACGATGGTCTCTCCGATTTCCTCTTTGGTACGCTCCTCGGGACGAACCCAGCGTCGATAGAGGCCTTTAAGTCGATGGTATGTCTCTGTTGGATTCTCACCAGGGGGCACTATGGTGGAACGGAACTGCTGCTGGTAAGTTTCAGGGGAAACGTCAAACTTCATCAACAAAGCCTCCTTTAGATTCTCGTAGCAATGTGCCCTGTCTTCATCCATGGAGGTGTAAGCGTCCAGTGCCTTGCCAGTGAGCAGCGGAACAAGGCGACAGGCCCACTCATTCTCCGGCCATCTCCATGTTTTAGCGATACGTTCAAAACGTAACAAATAGTTCTCAATGTCCTCCCCCAATTGGTATTGAGGTATCTTGGGGTCACTGTAGTGCCTCCACTCTGGCCTTGGTTCTGCTTCTAAGTCACGGTGGAGAGATGGGACATCGTCAGCGTCGAAGTCACTCAACTGCAGCACCTGCCTGGTGCCTCCAGGAGTCGGTAGCCCTAGCCTGGGACTACTTCCAGTCTCTGTCGGCGTGCGTGCCGCCATGGACGACTGTGGCACAGGTTGATGTGGGAACCGGGGTTGCTGTGGAGGGGGCTGTGCTCCCGGAAGAGCAGCTCTCAATTCACGCATCTCTGCCATGAAGTCCTCCTCTCTCCTCTGCTGTCCCGCTATCAAGTCTCTCACCAGGGAGAGAAGCTCTCCCACAGGCTGCGGTTCAGATTCGGCTGCTCCACGTGCTCCAGCCATCGACTTCTGCTCTCCTGTTCCATCTGAGTCCGCCATTTCGTCCTCATATTTGCACTGGGACCGGAGCCCTTTTCGCTTTCGCCGAGTAGGCATCCCACTTCTGACACCAACTGTGGCGGGATCCTTCAACAAACTTCAAGCTTAGTCGGCGTATGCGTTTTGGTGATTTATTGGTGCTCTCCCACAGTGGCAAAAAAGGTGAAAACAGGTGCTCAGACTAATATTTACAGTGACTTATTTACAACAATTCATTCAGCAGTTGGGAAAAAAAACACAAGATCAGAGTAGACTTCCCCTTTAAGTCTGTCAGTCTTCGCACGTTACCTTCACTGTAACCTGGTCACAACTGGAAGCAGAGCTGCAGAGTTCACCTTTATACCTCCGTTTGCCCCACCCACATTACATAACACACATGTGAACTATTATTTACGCCACTTCTACATATAAGTGGTCAATATTACAAACATGGAACAACACACAATAGGAGCAGCTTTCACAGAAAATTATCATATTTCATGATAAACTTTTAATATGGATAAAACTGCACTAATTGACCATGCAAATGATGTGGCCCCCACATGACCACTGAAACCCGCGTGACGGCGGCATTTAAACCCCCAGCGCGGAAACATCCGGGTTTGCCAAAACGCACCACGGAGGAGAGAGGAGACGGCAGCGCGCTGGTGAGTGGAACGGCAGATTTTTAACGTCGTAGATGGGCAGAACTAACGCTCCTAAGTGTGCACCCTTAGTCACGCCAGAACATGCTGGAAAAGCTACGAAAAAGGCCGTTTAATACGTGTTTTAACTGTACAAGCGCGGCGCGCAGAAAACAGGGGAACAAGCGCGCGCGTCTTCACGTGCTCTCCTCAGGGACCGCGCCCTAGGGACGGACCCGGTCCGTCACAGAGTTTCAGTTCAAATCAGAAATACAATAGTTTTTAAGTTGTCAGTTAGGTAAAGGCATTTTGATTTTATTATTTATTGACCTTTATTTAACTAGGAAGGTAGGTGCTTATTGTACATGAGTTTGTGTAAGTGTAATTTTAGCTGTAGGGTTACATTAGCTCAGGTTAAGAAATGGACAGCCAATGGAGCTCAGAATAGTCGAGACGTTTATGGATTTTTTCAGTCTTGGGAAATTCCCACCTGAAGCCGTGGATCAGTGAAGGGCTTAAGCAAATTATGGGGAGCCTTCTAGATGGTGAAGGTTGAGCCTATGCAAAGCGCTTGTCCATACTGAACAGCCAGTCAAAATAGGACATTGACATTCACATTTATCACCATTGTGACCAGATGGGGGCGCTAAACATATGGGTTAGAAGTTAAAGGACAAATATTATGCATTATTTGTATTGTTAATAAATAATAATAATAATAAAAATAAAATGCGTTTACAAAGAAAAATGTAACTTTATCACTGTGTGGGGAGATGCCATATTGACTAAACTGTGGCTCCATCTACTGGCTGTAGAAGCAATTACACACGTAAATATATACCCACAATGAAGTGTCGTCAACATCATCTGCGTCACATATGGAAGGAGTTCAGAACACAGTGTCAGAGAGGATTTTCAAAGTGAATCAAACTGAATGCTACTCCAGGTGTATTTTGCATAATATTTGTCTTTTGAGATTAGTTAGGCAGCGCCATCCCCAGTTTATAAGAGGAAATTAATAAAACACTGCACATTTTTTGACAGCACAGGTTTATTTTAAGTGATTTGACAGAAGCATATAATTTGAATGACAATTGATTTATTTATAAACTCGTAAATTAGTTCAAGAAATATTAGTGTGACATAAAAACAAAGTCTTTGACAATCCTGTACAAGTTCAAAAGACATAAAGAAATGTTCCAGGGGCCATGGAACAGGTGGAATAGTTTGTTTGTGTAGGCTCATCTACAGGTTCAGGCAATGTGCACAGTGGGAAAATGTGACATAGTTCATTAGTTCAACAACAAAATGCTAAAACTGCATCTTCCAGTAAAGTTTCATCCAGATCACAGCAGTACTTTTTTGCAATATGGAAGATGTGTAAGAAATCCAAAGTATTGGCATGTCCTTTGGTATTTTTCTGCCTGTTGTAGAGCGCTGATCAATGTCTTTCTTTTCTGGGCACTACTTACATGTTTTCATCTTGATCTATTCATTCTTCACGCAGCTGCAGCTTAATTTGTTAATTTGCAGTGAATCTCGCTGAGGCCCCCTGCTGGCCAAGGCCCTATGTAGCCTGTTCTATAACCTTTACTATAACCATTGGCAGCTATGGGGTCACATGACCCTGGCACCCAACCAGTACCTGAAAAGCAAGATATTGGCCTCTTATTCTGTTCAAAATTGTCCTTGACCTGAGCCCTGTTTCCTTTACTGATAGTGAATGGATACCTTACGGTGCTGGTAAGGCAAGTGGACAGGTCCAGGACAGCCTGGACCTCACAGGTTTGTGGGAGCGAAAAAGCCAGTGAAATGGCTATGGAATTGCCATGGAGTTGCATGAACCTTGTATTATAATCAACATGTATTCTAGCTCGATATGCTCAAATATGATGTGGCTGTACAAGAGGTTTGTCACAGAAGCCACTGGACAATGACTTTCCTATGTTTTCACTATTGTAATTTGTACTGTGACATCATTTAACAGTGTCTTTAGGTTATCAAGGAGGACCCGGCCCTCTTTGGGGTCATGATGAAAGGTGAACAAGTGCATACATCATATTGGTAAAGAGTTTGGAAGCAAGTGGGTACTTGTTTTTGGTCTGGTTCAGAGATATGCTTTAGGCAGGAGGTCGTGAGCCACTGTACCCCACCAGAGGGATTGCACCTCATGCTGTGTCTTCATCTGCAAGGTAGACTATATAATATGTGTTTAATAATGTGTATAATAGAGGAGGAGCATTCACATTCAGCCTTTAGATTGCAAAAAGAATCTTTAGGGGCATCGCGCAGAGAAAATCTTTGTCGCGCACGAGAGAAAGAGAGAGAGAGGAAGAGAGCGAGAGACACGATCCGCACACCGTGACGTGCACCTGAACACACCTGATCATAAACAGCACATAGCGCCAAAGCAAAGGCTCCGGGAACTAAAGTTCTACATCCCATAAGCGTTTAACTAGTCTTTCTTCTGGACCAACCCGCCTCGTATTCACGGAGTTTTGAGAACAAACAGCTGACGAACTAATGCGTCTAGAATAGCGCAAACTACCGCGAAGATTTGTGCTCCCCATCAGGGGTGAAAGTAACGTATTACGACCCGTTACTGCGGACCCCTAAAATATTTGGTGGTAGTACGCTGTACCAGCAGGCACGTAAACGAGCTCCTCCACCTGACCTATGGAAAAATAGTCCCACTAAAATCATTGCCTCTGGAGTAAAACCATCACATTAGACCCAAACTTAATCCTGGGTCAGGCTTAATCGACCCAACCCCGAACTCTCAGAACTCACGATGACAAACTTGATTTGAGTTCATTCATTTTGGATCTGACTTGTCTCCTCTGTCTTCACCACCAGTGAAGAATCATGAACCAATCAGAGCAAACGCCACAGCGCATCTACAAAGTTTACCGCTTCGCACAGTTTTCGCTTGCATTGATATGCAAATTAGCGCGTGCGTAACGAGGCGTTAAGTGCTCTATACACAGAATAATCCCAAGTGAAAATTGGAAGAATAAAAATGAATGGCCACTGACGGAAGGTTTATTTAGGCTTTGAAGACTGTCTTGTTGTGTTAGAGTTACAGTAAAGTCTAATCAATGACATCATTAGTCAAGAATTAACTGTAAATGATCATATTATCAATTATCAGGCCTGTTTGAAACATGGACTTATGATCTAAACATGACACACAGGTGACTTTGTCCAGAGGCTTCCAGGGGAAATTTAAGCACAGAATTAAATTAATACAGAATTAAATGAATATTGCACAGAAGTGTTGCTGGATGTGAGTCAATCTTTATATTAAAATTAATCAGAAAACTGTGAAAGCTTTGGAGGGAAAAACACCATGACCCTGATTTGAACACAATTTATTGATGATATCCATTTTTAATTATTAATTTCTACCTAAACCAAATTATAGCTGAGGGGCTGTGATCAGAGAGAGAAGCAGAGGACAGTGCAGCTCACAGACAGGGGGCGCTGTAGTACAGGGGCTGTGATCAGAGAGAGGAGGACAGTGCAGCTCACAGACAGGGGGCGCTGTAGTCCAGGGGCTGTGATCAGAGAGAGGAGGAGGACACTGCAGCTCACAGAGAAACACTGACAAGATTTCGACAAGTGATCAACAGCATGTGTCCTACAGGTGAACCCAACTGTGCCACAAGTTTTCTTATGATAAACAAAGCCTCCATTTGAATCTTGGGCAGAAGTAGCCTGCAATCATAATGTATGATTAAAGGTGCACTATGGAACTTTTGTGTGGAGGGCCTGCCATTAGCTTATTGCATGATCATAAAATGTATCACTGTAACATTTGAGTTTGTTGATCTAAAACACCCCAAATCCCAGGAAATTACATCCATTTTGTTGAAAATTTGCTTTCAAAGTTACCTGCTATAAGTTACATTCAGAATTCTATCCAGGGATGCTTCATTAATGGATGAAGGCCAACAAAGCCTTGTGAAAAGTGCCCAAAAAATACTTTTACGGTGCTGATCGGTGTGACCCCAGTGCATCTGATATCCCTCACAGGGGTATAAGACTATTGTAACGACTGGTGGATCAAAAATAATGCAGACTTGAATAGTTCAAAAGTACAGGATTTATTCAGGAAACAGGACAGCTGGATACTGGACCGAGGAGCACAGGTGAGTACTGGAGTGGCGGAGTGGAGCAGACTGGACCGAGGAGCACAGGTGAGTACTGGAGTGGCGGAGTGGAGCAGACTGGACCGAGGAGCACAGGTGAGTACAGGAAAGGCGGAGTGGAGCAGACTGGACCGAGGAGCACTGGAAAAAACAGACAATCCAAGATGAGATCCAATCCAAGATCCACTGGGAACATTACTGGAAAAATCAAACAACAAAAGGCCTGGGTGTTCACCACGAATGTAGACTGAACGATCTGGCAGGGTGTGGATGAATGAGCCGAGTCTTTATACTCATAGAACTATAATAAAACCTGGAAGATGAATCCAAGATGGCCGTCCTGTTTATCCCTATGGAGAGTGCTCATTGGCGCATGACCCCAAAAAAGTTTCTTACTTCCGCATTTACTTCCTGATATGGAGGCTGACATCTTTGTTTTACTTCCTGAAACGATGGCTGCCATCTTTGTTTTACTTCCTGAAACGGAGGCTGCCATCTTTGCTTTAGGGCGCCACGTGACGACAATCCCCCACTTCATATAAAAACGGTAATTTCGGTGATTTTAGAAATGGTAGAAAAGAACATTTCCTTCTATTTAATTTAAATACCGATAATAATTCAGTACTGTCTGCAATTATAATGAGCAATTTTAGAAAAAGGCTGGTTCCAAGAGGCTGCAGTACCTCGCACGGCCACAAATCAATCTGGGACCACAGACAGAGGGGGCGTACCTTATCCAGTTCATTTAATACATCCATGTTTATACTGCAGAGGTGTATGCTTGATTGGAGATGTGTTGCAGGTGAGTAGTGGGAGGAGCCATTGAAGGTGGTGCAGCATGTCTACTCTCCGCCCAGCTCCAGACAACACAGATGGGAGGGGGAGAACTCAGGAATCTTGACAGATAGAGGACGCAGAGGAGCGAACTGTGTAAAGACTGAATTGCTCAGTAAAAGTAACAGTGAACTATGTACATATTTACCATTTGGCAACACTTGAATTTTCCCATTGTGGAACAAATAAAGGTTCTCTTATCTTATTTATATCTTGCACAAAATGTCTATGTTAAATATTGATATGTATATTTTTGGTGGGGAGGTGTATGTTACATTCCAGTTTCCATCCGTTGTTCTGCTCTCACTCTCACAACACTCTCTCATTCAAACGCCATACTATTGTCCATGTTTCTGGGTTGTGTCTGAGACTTGAGGATATTATTTTTACAGTGTTCTATCTTGTGATTTTCTGTCCCGTGTTAATTGTGTTGGCTGCTAACTTGACCTGGTTTCTCTTGGACTGCATGCCTTTCCCTGGAAGATAGTTTCACTGTTACCATGGTGACATAGTGCACACATTACAAACAGCTGGATGGCCTGAAATTTCAAGAAAAAATAAAAAATGGATTTAAACAACAAATGTTTCTGGATTGGTGTCCACGACAGCAAAATGGATTGTCCTTTTATTGTGGCCAGCCTAAGGCACACCTGAGCAATTTTCATGCTGTCTAATCAGCATCATGATATTCCACACCTTTGATGTAGGAGGGATTCTCTCGGCAAAGGGGAAGTGCTCACTAACACAGATATGAATAATATTTCAGAGATATGGGTCTTTTGTGTCTATAGACAATATTTTGTATCTTCAGTCCAGCTCAAGAAAAATAGGAGCAAAAACAATTGTGTTTATATTTGTGTTTGGTTGTAGCTGGTTAGCCTCTGCCGTGACTATAAACTCTTCATTTAGGATTTTAGGCTGTGAAGTGGGCTAAAGTCTTATAACGGAATATAACAACAGATTTATGCAGAAATGTGAGTTTCACGGCCCTCATAAGGCTCCATGAAGGCCTCGTTTGGACCTGGCTCCTCCCCTTTCAGTTCCACCTATGGCTCTTTGGTTGGTACCACTTTCCACTGCAGCCTGACATCAAACTCTTTGCTCTCCTTAAACTGCATATGACAGGTTTTTATTAATTCAACTTTATTCGGTGGGATAATGCCTGTAGTAAATATCAATTAGTTTTACACCAATCAAGTATCAGTTTGTGAAAAAAAGTTGAAAATGACCGGAAGTAGAGCAGAAGTGTAAATCCTAATGATGACATCACTCTAGGGAGACTCAGATTATCATTAACAAGATTGGCACATTTTTCTGATACTTCAAACATTCATTCAATAAAGGTTCATTCATGTATTTTCATTTGTCAAACAATAATTTCAGTTACATTAGAGGCAGTTTGACTGTAAACATAATAAAATGTGTTAGTTATTTAGCAAAATCTTAAATATACTTAATCATAACTGTGTAGTAGTGAAATGAGTGGTCCAACCTGGCGGAGGTAGTTTAAGTGGCGTAACAAACAAGACAAACAGCAGAAAATCCTTACCCTTGTTTAATTCAAAATAAAATATATAGGTGAGATTTATCACAGCTATCAGGGCTGTCGGCAGAGATGCCTGGAAGCCCAGGCAAGAAGGATCATGTGGCCACATGGAGACCGAGTCTCGGTGTCATAACAGCACCAACTCTAACAAGTCCACTGGACTTTTCTTCTTTCATATGATAGGCCCAGTGCACGCTGCACTCTTTGCGTGAGGTATCAGATCATTTCCGCATTTGCATCAGTCCGTTTGTGTGCGCGGTGCCTGATCTGAATGGGCACACACAGACGCTGAGAACTGTGGCCAACCATTGCCATGTGTTTTGGTACTGTCTAACTGCTTAGAAAGATCAGAATGAGTGCTGCAAATTGTTGTTTACGCCGGCATCTTGGACTTCAATACTATGTATCTGGGCCTTAAACTTGTGTGTCTGCATGGACACAAGAAGGACATCAATGAATGACAGTATCAGCAACAACAATCAAGCACTGAACCGACCGATGACCGATATTTGAAAAAGGGAGAAAATTACATTCGGACTCAATTTGAAAATGGACAAATTAAACAGACTTTGGACCAAGTATGGTCTGTCCATGTGCATCTCCAGACCTTGATGTCTCGACGGAAACTTCCGCCTTTGTCAGAAGCATCACACGATGGTCGGTGTGACGTGTTCCTCAGTGAGCTGTTGTTCCTAGGCCTGACGGACCTGTCAGGTTTAATGACCACGCCCCCAGTAGATCGATGGTAGTTGCTGGAGAAGAGTGTACTATGTTTCCCGCACATGACAAAGTTTCCGTCGAAAGGTATTCTGATGGATGCTTTATGGGACTGCGGGGCTGGTTACCATGTGACCTGCCCAGGTCACCAGACTGTGTCTGCTGGGGACACGGTTATGAGCAAATCTGTTTCTGACCAATAAGCACTGGACTAGCGATTTTTGATTGGTTTGTTCTGAAATTGTGGAAGGAAGCAAAAACTCCAACTTTGAAAATGTGGAAAGGGGTGAATGTGGTCCTGGTGGAGCAGTGTGAAAGTTTGTTTGTACGTGTCTATGGCTACGGTGAGTGTGTGTTTTGGTGTTTTGGTGTTAAGCCCAGTTCACTGTTTTGCAGTTTTATAAATATATGAACAACTTAATTTGAAAAAATGTCATTAGACGAAGACATTATGTGGCCATACTTAGATTTTAATAGTTCACAATAAATGCTTTATTCAAGTAGAAGTTTACATGAAATATAATTGTTCATAGCAGAGCTAATATGAAATGCTAAACATGTACTCATACTGTATATAATGCAATATAACGTGATGCTAATTATGCACACAAAACATAAAGTTAAAGACATCAGAGGACTGTGCAGTTGCTGCCTGTGACTTGTGTTTTCGGCTCCACGAGCACAATCTTCAGCTGTATCTGCACAGCTGTCTGGTTCTGAGGCATGAGGTCTGTGAGCTGTGGAGGACAGGCACAACGTTTTCAGAAATTATTCATGTAAGAAAAACAATCAACTGTTGTGTCACATTTTTTAACATTGCAGGCCCTTAGTTTGTCCTAGAGCAGTACAATCTAAAATAAAAATCTTTGATTTATTTGTCAGTAAAAAAATACAATAATTTATCAATTCATTTACAAACTCTATGCTGTTATAGAGTAAGGCTAATGGGCTTTCTTCTTCAACAGTGGCTGGTGGGCCCATGTGCTCATTGCCAGTGACAGGAAACAGCCTTACACACTGTGTGATTCACTGTACAATAGAATTCACACTAAAATGTCTAACCAATGAGATTTTACGACGTTCCTTTCTTGAGTTATTGTTCACCCAGAGGGATTCTGATACTATGGTATTTGGAAACTAGTACAACTCAAAGTGTTCTAAATCGGATCATGAGTTGTTCTAATTTCCAAATCTCACTGGAAGGCTTCAGCTGAGGAGCTTCACTCCACAGTGAGGTGATTGGACCAAGAGAGAACGCTGAGTCTGGTACAAGAAGCAGATATAAACAGAAGATGATCATTTTTCATTAGACACTGACTTGATCTTACGATCAACTGTATTTGCAATGATGTTGGGGCTTGACATGACACTTTTGTGTGGGGGAGGGGGGTATTTTCAATAACCATCACTAATGTTGTTAATGCTAACAACATTAGTGATGGTTACTGAAAATGCAAGCAGAGCGTAGTCTTGAATCTTCTTGTGAATTGCTGAGATCGGCCTTCAACCATTAGCAGAAGTGTCCATCACGGTCATAAAAGGGGCAGAGGATCAGGGCCAGTCCAAACTCTTTTACTAATGCATCTCTATAGACATTTTAGTTGCTTACAAATAAATTACAATTACATTTTCACACAAAAACATGCATCTTCTATCCCAATCTATTTCCTTACACACAATCTTTCCAGTTTGCAAGGCATTTGTTCCACTCTCACTTTTTCTCTGAACACTGACCTGCTGCTGTATCTGCTCCAGAATCTCTGGCTTGCTGAGGTCGTAGGCAGCGCTCAGGGTTTGTCTCAGAGTGGTCTTCCTCGTCTTCCAGTCTGGCTTGTAACAAATTGATTGCAGCTTCCAAGCACAGTCTAGATCATCCCAGAGGTGAGAGTCTGTTTCAGCGCCGCAGTTTTGGATATACGCCACATAATCTGGATACCCGGGTGCCCAGTTCCTGAAGGTGCTCGGGTTATTGTCAGACCAGGCGAAGGGAATCCGGTACAGCCCGATCCAAAACCAATATCCGATCGGCAGCGCAGCTTTGACAGCAGCCTGGTCTTGCGCATTCTCAATAGTGACCAGGTCAGTGTGCTTCTGCCTGCAGTACTGCTGAGCTTCACTCCATGACAACCAAGTAGGGTTGTACACATAGGTTTTATTTGCACCAGTACCTGGTGAGTGAAACAAGAAGTAACAATCACTAAGTTTACATGTCCCTTGTCTGAAAATTAAATGCTCAAAGTAAATGAGAGTTTGTTTTTCTATGTATGATGAGTGTTAGATGCCTCGGTTTTAAATAGTTCATTCCAAAAACACCACTCTATTAATGAAATACTGGATACAATACAGCAGGGCTATTCAACTTTATTTTACAGACGGCCACATTTTTCAGATGATTTTGTCCCCGAGGCCAGAACCATGTCCAACATTTTTGAAATACTGAAAAACTAGAATTTACAAATCAGGTCTAAACAAGGTCTAATCCAAAATAAAACCAAGTCAAAACCAAGTTTAAATCAGGATTTAAACAGGTTTAACCCAGGTCTAATCCAGGTCTAAATCAGGAATAAATCAGGTCTAAACCAGGTCTAAACCAGGACTAAACCATGACTAAACCAGGTTTAAACTAGGTCGAAAGCAGATCTAAACTCGGACTTAACCAGGACTAACAAGAGATAAAATATTTTCTATATATTTGGCAGATGGGTAGAGGGCCGGATCATGTGCCTTGGAGGGCCTGATTTGACCCCCGGGCCATAAGTTGAACAGCCCTGATACAGTACAATTTAAACACAAGGAGTGGCAGTAGGTGCTTAATTTATACCAATTTAATGATTGCTTTTGGGTTTGAGTACTGCATGATTTCTGTGACTTGTTGCATGATTAGCCTATTTTATCTAATTTTGTAAAAATGTATTTCGTTTTTAGCCACTGGATGAGACGGTGTGGTGCTCACTCAGCTGCCAATGGTGGCAAACCCGCACTTCACACAGTGTCTGCAGCAACAGAGGAGAAAGCAAGTGAAAGTGGTCTGTTTCTATGGAGCCGAGTTTTGTTGTGTGTGAATACGGAGGACAGAGATGATGGTAGGGTCAAGGTAAAGAAACACTGGCCTCACAGAAGCCGACTTTGGAGTAAATTAGTTTTATTTAGTTACTTTTGCACGTCTCAGACCCAAACTATTCCCTGCATGTCTTGGCCCAACCCCAGTTGAAAGTCGTTAAGGCTAATTTAATTCATGAGTCACTTAATGGCCCTTCATGGTGAATTGGAGGAGTGTACAGTGAGGTGGATTGCACACGGAGGGTTGAAAAGTTAAGTCAGGCGTGTGCTTGGCTGCACCTCTCGTGGCAACTAGGAGTGCCCTCTTGCACAGATATCCTTCACCAAAAAAAGTGTCATAAGTTTATTGCCATACTATAAAACATTGTAGGAACAAGAAAGAAGAAGTTTCGCAGAGCCCCATTTAAGCATAAATCAAACAGCAGAAAGGAAGGTGCTTCAAAGTGGACAGATGCATTATTGTTAACGGCCTTGAACAAGCACTTTACTTTAGAATCTCATCTTGTACAAAACAAACATTATTAGCACCATCTGTGTTTGCTCTGCTTGGGTTTGGTGTTTGCACACCATCTACTGGCAGCAGTGGGAATGAACCATGGAAGAGAAAAGTAAGTCTGACGATGATTTATGGACTTAAAGTGCATATGACAAGTTAAACTACATATTTCACTAACAGAGAACATTTTTAAATATGTACTTTTTTAAATTTTAGAAATGTGTCCCACTTTGACAATGTTGGTGAAGTTTAAAAAGTTACTTCCTGATTGGACATGAGCTGTAGAAGTAATTTCACCACTGTTTCTTTACAGATTGTATACATGGCCCAGAACCATAGACATAAAAATAGTGGACAGACGGTTGTGGCTCCGCCCCATTCATGAAAATGCGGCTCAGTCATGGAGAATTCAAAATGGCCGCGGGTTAGCCCCCACCACTCCCCCCTCGGTGGGGAGCCGGGGGGAGGGCGACTTTGGGGCGGCCTTTTGCTGACGTACTGCCGTCGTTGCCTCTATGGTTACCGCCCACTCGTAGGTGTATGGCTGAGCCCTGACATTTCCGGCGCGTAAAGCCCGCCTTCTTCATTACATATGCATGAACTTTAAAAAATCACAGCGGCTAAATCAGCCTGGTTCAAAAAAATTCACCCCCCTAAGCTTTGTCACAGAGCCGTAAGCTAACGTTTGAGACCAAAGCCGTGTTTTGAGCCAGGCTCTAAAGTAGGTTTTGAAACGTCTAACTCCCCATTGACTTGCATTGAATAATTCTACTTCCGCAGCCAGCCCCTAGTGGTCAGCAGCAGATTGCAAACATGGCAGCCTACAGTCGGCGGCTCAATTTGAGCGCGATAGCCTCGCCCACTGCCCAGAACCCATGTCTATAACATAATAGTTATGATTTAACAAATAGTAATACCTGATCACACCTATGTGTAAACTGTCAGAGAAGTGCATCTGGTGTGTAAAGTGACTGTGTCTGAATGTCCACATTATTCCTTACAAAGGGCACTCAATAGTGGTCATGCCAGTTTTAGTGCTGTCCGAATGTCCAGTGGGTGAAAAAGTAGTGCACTCAAAGTAGTGTCCTACTGGTCTCTAGACTGGTCAATATTGACCACAATGCAATGCGTGATCCAGAAAAACAACAGCGACATGTCTTTAAAGGTCCCATATTCTGCTATTTTGCCCTTTACACAGTCTATTCTAAGGGCTTTGTTGATACATTTTTGCGTTGTGCAATATCCATAACATAACAGTTTCCAAAAAACACCCATTTCTTGGACTGGCCCCCCCTTGCAAAAGCAAACGGCTCACTCTGAGATCTGACCCCCCCGAACAGAGAGCAGGCTGCCTCCCCCGCCCAACCCGCGTGGCTCCCCCTCCCAACCCGCGACGAAGCCTAGAGCGGAGATGGTGCGCATGCGCCGTGTGCTCCGGTAAACAGCGATACACAAACACGGGAATAAAACATTTTATCCGTCCTGACGGTGCGTCGTGCTGAGTCCTACGTCCTGGATCTGACCTGGAGTTTGACGTGCTCCAGTACCTCAACGACGGACGTTGCCGTTTGGTAAATAACAAGCTAACTCTTCGATCTATCGTATCCATCGTGTAATTACTGTGTAGCATTAGCATTAGCTGTTTTTATTCTTGTGGCTGCGCGCTTCCTGGAGGCGTGGCTTGAGCGCCGCGTCATCCTAGTGAAGCCGCGTCATCCTTGTGAGGAGGGACGGAAAAGACAGTTCTGCCCAAATAGCACTGTAGGAAGGTTAAAACCTCTGAAAAGTCGATTTTGCATGTTATGGGACCTTTAACTGGACACAACAGACAGATAATCAATAAAACACTTTAAACAAACCGTTAGCAGCAGAGATTATGATGTTAAACATAACTTGCATGATGATTATTAGTTTATTGGAGTTTTGTTGACTTTTTTCTCACCCCGACACACAAGTCATGTGACCTGCAGCAAGGAGAAAGTAGTGAAGTGAGCGCCCAAATCATGCTGTGATTGACTGCACTTTAAAGTTTGCTAAATAGTGCAGGACTATGTAGTGAGGGGTTAGGGACTGGGGGGACATTCGGACGCAGTCATTGTCTCTGCATTTTTGGTGAAATGTCACTTATGGATGATGCTAATATTCTGTTTTAGAACTCAGCACTACTACTTCTTTTTCTTCTTTTCAGCTTTTCTTGTTAAATCTTTATTCACAATGTACTTCTTTTATGCCACCAAACTGAGCAATAATTAGGAAAACATGGGTCACATGCACTTTAAACTGAACAGGACCTGACCAGATTTTGTAGCTATGTGGGGAAAATTAGAACAGAACATGTATGATGCTCAGAGCAACATGACCTTGTAAACAGGATTAATGAAAAAAGCGTGCATGAATCTAAATACAACTCAGATTCTTGCAAACGCAGAGGACCTCTACTTGGTTCTGGTTCACAGACATTGCCAACCTACCAAACCAAGGCTTTATGCAAATGGGAAACAAAGCATTCTTACCAGTAAAGCAAACAGAAGCAAGCTTTGCTTCACAGCCGTAATCCAACCAGTACCTCCACTCATTGATGCAGACACAGGCCTCTCCCGCGAAGTTATTTGGCTCTCCAGCTAGCCAGTTGGAAAACCCAGTCTGGCTGGTTTCTCCGGTGGCCGACCACCTCCAGGACGTGCTGGCGTTGCCCATCTGCTTCCAGGTCAATGGGTCCTCTCTCAGCCCAATCCAAGCAAGTCCTCCAATACCTGCGGGTTTCTGGAGGCTTTTGATGTCCGCCTGGCTCTCAAAGGTTGCCAGGTCTGTGTAGTGCTCCCGGCAGTTCTTCTGAGCTTCGTCCCATGTCAGATACTGGGGTTGGTAGAAGTAGCGTAGAGACAGACAGTAGGGCAAGAACAAGCCTGAGGAGGGATACAAACAGTCCCGATCAAAGGTTTAATAGCATTTGAATAAATGGCAAAAGTCACATTTTCATGGTTGGATCTTAACAAGGTTCCAAGCAACACGAAATGGGAGCGAGACAAAAAAAAAGTTTGAATAAACGTTTGATTGAAGACAACAGTTAAACTGAAATAGGCTGTTCTGCCGCTGATCAAAAGTTTAGGACCACACCTCAAAAAACAGCCCGAAACCCCCTCAAAACAGAAATCAAAGTCTCAAACATGAACTCAGGAATGAGTAGCTTCACTGTTATTGTTGATTAGTGCAAAAATTGGTGTGGTGAAGATGGCCTCACAAAGAGAATCTAATGTGCGGAACTGACATTTATGTAAACTTCCCTTTCCGTCCATCCTCAAAGGTTCTCAGTTGGATTTAGATCAGAGGAACACACAGGATGGTCCAAAGAGTGATGTTCGTCTCAGCTTCACCAAGACCCTGTCTCAATACCCACACTACACCCTACTGTCTTTGTGAAGTGCGCACTTAGTAGAAGTGTGCCTAAAGGTTCGACAGTGATGGCTACGTCATCGATTTGCTCCAGCGCGTCATTAATGCAACATCTAAATGGTGGCGCGGGTTGCTGTTTTTGCAGTTTTGCTGCTGAAAATCCTCATAAAGCTGTACCAAACATCAGTTACCATGGAAATCCCCCATGTTTGCTGTTGGTGTGCTAAACAGAGAAACATTAGCCAAACAATGTAAAAAAGTGAAAAACCTGATAAACTGCCGTGTCACTTCTGATAAATACATTTATCAATATATAACGTTAGAATAATTTAGTATTTAGCATTTAAAATCTCCATTGATTTAACATTGGGATAACTGAAAATTCTGTTATGAGTGAGGTCACGATCCCGAGCTATGGTACGTTAATCATATGTTTATAGCATATTTCCGAACTTCACAAACTTTGGTATGGTATAATAATGTAACACTATGTTTTGTGTTAGTGAAAGTGTTACTGGTTGTAAGAGGTCGTGGGTGAAGAAAGAAACACCAGGAGAGTGACAGCTCCTCAGGACAGCATATTTATTAAGTTTGGTTAACTCTCTCTCTAACTAGCCCGTTCAACCTTTATATCTCACCGTCCGTGACCTCATCACAGCGGTATTATTACGCCCCAAAAATAGTTCCATCCATGTAGCCATATTAGAACATAGAAAATGGCAAACAAAAATATAAATCATCTTATATACTTCCCTCTCTTTAAATGAAATGTCCTCATTTCACATGAATTCCCAGAGAAAAATATAAATCACACCCAAAACAAAATACGGCAAAATTACAGGCAATAATGAGAGGAACAATGCCAACTAAGGTAACCATGGCCAAAACATACAATTTTATATATTTTTTTTCTTTAACAACAAACACTTTCTCATAAGAGAAGGCGCTGAGGCTTCCGGATTATGCGACCACTTCTAGTAGCAATATCTCCACTAGAGGGAGCTAATGTCCCGTTTTGTGGTTGTTGTGGAGGCCCATGAGAGACTCGTCCAGTCGGTCTCCTTAATAAAGGGACAGAAGGCCTGCCAGTCCCTGCTGCCTGGTTTGTAACTGCTTGGCCAAAATCCAATGGAAGTGAACCAGACAGAGCAGTGTACCTAGGGGCCGTGTCCACAGGTAGAGATGGCATCACAGCTGAACCAGTTTCTTTAGAGCAATAAGGTTTCAAACGATCATAGTGAATGACTTTTGGTGCAGCTTGAGGATGTTTTAAGTCCAACAGCTTGTACAGAAGACCATCGTCATCCACACATATAACCTTAAATGGTCCAGTCCAGTTTGGGCAAAGTTTCTGTCTCTGTGTAGTGGGGTCATCTAACCAAACATAATCACCACACACATACGGCTTGAACTTAACTTGTTTGTTGTAATAGTGCTCACGCTTTAGCTGTTGTTCCTCACGGTGGAGGCGAACAGCCTCGAAAGCAGAGTCCAAGCGTGAAACCAGTTCAGAGCCATAGTTTTGTGGGTTGTCAGAATCTCTGGGTGATGGCACGTGAACATGAGCAGGTAGCCTGGGCTCTCTGCCATGGGCCAGAAAATAAGGTGAATATCCTGTGCTTGAGTGAGGTGTGGAGTTAAAAGAAAGAACCACAGATCTTTTTGATCACACATAGCATAAGCATTCACATATTTAGTGAAATGATCCTGTACTACAAGCACATATCTGTTACCAGCAGAAGTTACAGGAAGCTCAGTAATGTTAGTGCAAACAAACTGAAATGGTCTATCAGCCTGAATAGATTGTAAAGGTGCTCTTCGCTTTGGCACCGGCTTTCTAAAGGCTTCGCATGACTTACACGTGTTACAAAAGTTCTCAATATCTGATCTCATTCCTGGCCAATAACACAGTGTCAAGGCTTTCTTAAATGTGCGCTCAGCACTGTAATGACCAGAACAAGGGTTACCATGTAGTAAATGCAGAGTCTCTGTAAGGAGTGAATCTGGTATTAACACTTGAAAAAACTCAGGTTTCCCTGGTGCACCATGACCTTTACGACAGAGGTCACAGAGCATTAGCTTAGGAAACTGCCACCAAAGTTTTCTCTGAGCTTTATCTTTGACCTGTTTGAGGTAAGGACGCTTCTTGTCGCGTACCCAGCTATACACTTCTGAAATAACCGGGTCAGCAAGTTGTGCAGATACAATATCAGCATTGTTAGCAGAAAAAGTCTGTGGTACTGTGGCAAAACCCGTAATAACCGCCGCAGTATCACTGTCCACAAAACACACCTATGATGGTACATTAGGATTACCAGGAGGCTCCAGAGCGGAAACTGGCATTTCTGAACATGGTTTGTCTTTTATATTAGTAGGAGAGCTACACAGATCAGTAGGGGGTGAAACCTCAGGTCTGACAGATGGCATCCGCGACATAGCATCAGCGTTTGTGTGTTTCTTTCCATCTTTGTGAATGATTGTCCACTGGTAGGGATCTAGCTCCAATGCCCAGCGACCCCGGCGTCCGGTAGGATCGTGGGTGATGTCCATTTTCCTTACTGAGGAGAGGGCGATGGTCAGTAATGATGTCAAAAAGATTACAACTCAGGTAATGTCTAAAGTGTCTAACTGACCACACAATAGCATACAGTTCTTTGTCATATGTAGACCACTTTCTCTCAGTCTTTGAAAGTAAGCATAAGCCACAACCCTTTCCTGTCCATTTTGTATTTTTGAGAGCACTGAACCAACTGCAAGATTGGAAGCATCTGTACTCAAAATAAAAGGCTGGTCAAAATTGGGAAAGGCCATTATTGGAGGAGATGTTAGTGCGTCCTTTAGTGTCTGAAAAGCAACAGAACAGTCATCAGTCCACTCAAACACAACTTGCTTTTGTGTCAGTCTGTGAAGAGGTTGTGCGATAAATGCATATCTGCAAACAAAACGTCTGTAGTACGAACAGAGTCCCAAAAACGCTCGCACCTCAGTTGGTGAGCGTGGTACAGGCCAGTTGCTTATGCGCTCACTGTTAACTGGATCTAGAGTCAATCCTTCACGAGATACAACATGTCCCATGTACTTAACTGTTGCCTTGCAAAAGTCACATTTCTTAGGGTTTAGTTTTAACCCTGCTTGTCTAAACCGAGTGAGAATGTCCGTCAGGTTGTGTATGTGATCTTCAAAGTTTTTCCCCATGCAAATAATGTCATCTAGATAAATGACACAGGTTGTCCAGTGAAGTCCCCTTAACACAAGTTCCATAAGTCTCTGAAATGTGGGCGGTGAGTTTTTAAGACCCATTGGCATGATCTTAAATTGGTAAAGGCCGTCACCAGTGGTGAATGCTGTTTTAGGTCGGTCTGCGGGATTCATTTGTACTTGCCAGTACCCGCTTGACATGTCCATTGTGGAAAAGAACTGAGAGCCAGACAGTGCGTCCAAACTGTCGTCAACTCTTGGTAAGGGATGCGCGTCAGTTATGGTAACAGAGTTTAACTTCCTAAAATCCACACAAAATCTGTATGAGCCATCTTTCTTTCTCACCATAACTACAGGACTGGCCCAGGGGCTCGTACTGTCTTCTACCAGGTCCTGTGCTTTAAGAGCTTCCACCTGACGGCGGATTTCAGCTTTTATGGCTGGAGAAGTGCGATAGGCTCTTTGTGAAATGGGCGTGTCACAGTTAGTGGTTATTTTGTGAGTCAATAAATCAGTTCTGCCAAAATCATGTGAATGTTGACTAAACACATCAGCAAATGATGTCAGCGTATCTTTGAGTTGATTTTGTTGAGTCTCTGTCAGATCAGAGTTTTTAAGCTCTGGGATGGCGACAGATTTAGGAAGTAGAGGTACTGCAATATTAACATTACAGATTGAATTGTCCATTATAGTGAACTCACTTTGGCCATCTTCTGGAATAGCGTGAAAATTACCTATTTGTGTACCACCATATAACTTGAGATCACCATGTCATCACCAAGATTAGCCACTTTAACATAAATAGAACCTCGCTCTACTCTGGCTACAGTCCATGCAAAACCTGCAGAAGTCTCCTCTGAATAATGTGGTTCAAACACACCTGTATAGCTATTAGGTAGGAGTCCTTTGAGGGGTGCATCCAAAGTAGCGGGGATGACCCTCTCAGACATGGCTGGAATAGTCACTGTGGATGAAACTGACACACCAGTTAGAAAGGGAACATATTGACGGGGACTAACCAAAGGCACAGCTCGTCCTTCAACATCTAGTGTCATTTTTCGTGTGTCCACAATAATGCCATTGGCAACAATAAAGTCCCAACCTAAAATGATCGGTTTAGTACAGTTCCTGACAACTTGGAGTGTATGGGTCATAGGTTTATGTGCTATGCTTAGATTAACTGAAATGGAGCCTAAAGAGTCAGGTGGGTCACCTGTGACTCCTGTAAGGGGAATAAAGTGCTTCACAATTGGCTTTCTGTGCAGCGCAGGTGTACTCATTCTAAAGTCCTCACTAATGACTGAAACGTCAGCCCCTGTATCAACAAAAGCGTGCACTATTGTGTTTTTAATAACAACCGATACATATCTTTTCTCCACATCCATCACAAATGTAATGTCACTTGTAGCTGTTTGTCCAGGAGTATCAATGTCATTCTGGACCTGGGTAGGGTCAGTAGCTGACAATTGGTCCTCATTGTCAACTACTCGTAGTTTACCTGACTTGGTCGTGAACGTGACGGCGACTCGAAGCGTACTCGCCCAGGACTGGGAGAGCGTAGGCGACCACCCTCATAGCGTTTTAGAGAGTGGGCATGGTCTGTGTTGCCCTTCTGCGAAGTGTAGCTCGGACGTGGGAACCGTTCTGAAGAACCCGATCGTGTGCGTTGACCCTGACGCCCGTAGTTGTCCTCCTCGTGTCGAAATGACCGGTGAGAGCTGCGGTTGTGGTCGTAGGAGTCTCGGCGTCGTGGCGAAGATCCGTAGTACCTGTTGGAGTAGCCGTGGTCCTCACGACGTCCCTCAGGAGTGTAGCTCCTTCGACGATATCCATAGTCATGTCTGTCCTGGCTTTGGCGGTCCACTGCCAGCTGTAGCTGCTCAACTTTGTCAGACAGTGTTTCACTAGTCTTTAACATTTTCTTCATGTCATCTGCATTGGCTGAGTTGACACCCAGCGGAGCAGTTGCAGGCAGAGGAGTAGACACAGGGTAAACTGGGGTAGTCGAAAAATACTGTAAAGGACCAGGAGCAGCAAACATTTTACTAGCCTGATGCGCAGCCTCAATCTGTGTGGCGAACTGAAGAGCAGCCTCCAGTGTTTTTACACCCTGTTCATGACACCGCAATTGTAGGTAGGGGTCAAGTCCAGCAATAAAGCGTCTTAATTTCTCACCTTGTTTCGCATTATCACCATAAGTGGGAAAAGCTTCATCCACTAAACGACTGATCTCAGCAGCAAACACGGGGAGAGCTTCACCCTGAAGACGAGTGCGTGCATTGATGTAGCTTTGAAAAGTTGATAGATAGGCAGTTTGTCCAAAAACACTCTTGAGCTTCTCCTTCACAGCCTCAAAGTCAGATTTCACAGCCTCTGGCAGACTGTCCCAATAACTGAACGCAGCACCACCCAAGCACGTAGGTAGGAGTCTTGCTAAACCGCCTTCCTCAACATCGGGGTTTGCACTGACTGTGACCTCAAAACGGCGGCACCATATTGAAAAATCTTCCTTACCGTCCCCCAGAAAGATTTGGCGGTACGGCGGAATGGCGCGGTTACTGCCAGGATGAAAAGGCAACTCGTTCCAAAAGTTGCTAGCCATCGCTGAAAGCAATCAATCCAAAGTATCTTGTAACTCAGAAGAATGGCAGGCACAGTCTTTATCCGTTGAAACGCGATGATAATCGTGTAATACGTCCTTGTAAGCACGTTACTGTAGTCCTACGTAGTTACCGTGAACTACACACCGCACCTTGCAGACAACTCATCAACGGCGTGAAAGTGCAGAACATCCACAGGGCTCCTGAAAATGTAACTCACAGTACAGTCTTAAAACTTACAGCCACATATGCCGTTGTTCTTTGTTGTTGCTGAGTCCGTTGTCGGCGCAGCTAGCTTAGCATGCGTAGCGCTAGCTCGTCCCGGAGTAAAAATTCAACCTCTCCAACGGCGAAAAATGTCCACAAACCCGCTGCCACCAGTGTAACACTATGTTTTGTGTTAGTGAAAGTGTTACTGGTTGTAAGAGGTCGTGGGTGAAGAAAGAAACACCAGGAGAGTGACAGCTCCTCAGGACAGCATATTTATTAAGTTTGGTTAACTCTCTCTCTAACTAGCCCGTTCAACCTTTATATCTCACCGTCCGTGACCTCATCACAGCGGTATTATTACGCCCCAAAAATAGTTCCATCCATGTAGCCATATTAGAACATAGAAAATGGCAAACAAAAATATAAATCATCTTACAATAATAATAATCTGGTATAATAATGATAATTTACTTCACATACATTTAAAAAGACATTTTTTGCCGCAAGCTGATCGGGCTGACCACCTGACAAGGCCATGTTCCGCCTTTTTTGTCAAAATATCACACGCAGCAATGAATTGTGGGTAAAACACTTCAACAAAGGGCTTCGTGCGGGCTTCGTCAAAGTGTGGATCAAGGGCGCAGAGAAGGCGGAGCGAAAGACCTTACTGGAGAATTGGGATGCCCTAGACTCTCAGCGGGAACGCACTATTGAGGAGCGCAAGGGCAGAAGTGCGAGTATTGGGACAGGGCCCAAGAGTGCTCCAAAGTGTTCATTTTCAGTTTGAATTGAGAGTCAGGCTTTGGTTTTAGTCAGGTTTTCTGGTATAAACATTAAATAAATGGTTTTACAGCGGTCATTATCTTTCAGCCTAAATGTATCACTCATCACTTTGGCCATTTTTTACTTCTATTTAAAGCGATCGTCCTACTTCAAACCCAATTTTCTCCTAAAGCATGTTAGTCCTTAGTTAGTTTTTAGTTATAATTTTTATTTTTCTTCAGGATGTTTTGGCTCTTAGGCACTATAAAACAGAACAGTTTATGGTGAAGGACGTTGCAACCGGATTTGAACTCACAACACCGTGGGTTAAAGGGCACGTGGTTTCATTGTTCACTGACGTTGGATTCCGGAAGCTGACGTCACATCCGGTGAGTCTATTCTGCGTTTGCGAGTGATCGTTCTCCACACTTTATTGTTAATCCACGAATTATACAAAAACTATCTTACCCTCCTACACATAATTGAAAGTTTAATTGCTCCCTAAACAACCCGGAGCCTCATTTAGCTCACTTTGTTCAGTATTTCGTGGATTAAATCCCCCCCCCTGCCCGCTAGCATCAACCGGAGCTAGCCTAGCCGACTAGCGCCATGGCTGGCCCGTCCTCCGCTTCTTTCGCCCTTACCTGTTCAAGCTGTCATATGTTGAGTCAGAACCCTGCTTCTTTCACTGACGACAGGGAGAGTTGCGTGAAGTGTAGCGTAGTGGTAGCTTTGGAAGCCAGGGTTACAGAGTTAGAAGCGCGGATCCGCATTGTGGAGGAGCTAAAGTCTAGCTATAGCCAGGTCGTAGCATCAGGTTTACCGGACCGCGCCGCAGGTAGCAGTGTTAGCATAGTTAGCAGTGTTAGCGGTAGCAAGGCTAAGCCTCAGGATAAGACCAGCCCCCCAGCGCCTCCCGCGCAGCCGGGACCAGACCAGGAACAAGACAGGGATAGATTTGTGACAGTTCGGAGGGATCGATGCGCTAAACGCCAGCCTTTAGTGCACCATAAGCTTCCCGTCTGCAATAGGTTTGCCCCACTCGGCGATCACACGCCCGCCGAACGTGACACTCTGGTGATTGGAAGTTCCATAGTCAGAGACGTGAAGCTGCCAGCAGCCTCAGTTAGGTGTTATCGGGGGCCAGAATGGGTGACATCGAAGGAAACCTTAGGCTTTTAAAACAGAGTAGTCAGAGGTTCCGTCGTATCGTGATTCACGGAGGTGGTAATGACACCCGGCGGAGACAATCAGAAGTGCTCAAATTGCAGGTTGGAGCGGTGTGTGAATTGGCGAAGTCGATGTCAGATACCGTAATATTTTCTGGTCCCCTCCCCAATCGGGTCAATGCTGAAATGTACAGCCGCTTTTCAGCATTCAACTGCTGGTTGTCTAGTTGGTGCCCCCAAAACAACGTAGTCTTTGTTGACAATTGGAGTGCGTTCTGGGGAAAGCCGGGCTCATACGCGGGGATGGCATCCATCCGACTTCGAGGGTACATCACTTTTAGTTCGAAATTTGGCCGATAGCCTTAGTCGCCTAAAGTGGCGCTCTAAATATGAGTCCCGGGTGCAGAGTCTCTTCTCTGTCGCTAAGCTCTCGCCCGGCGCTGTCACAGATCAAGTGTTCAGAGTCAAAGCAAATAGAGACTGTCTTGGCGTCCCTCGTGTAAATAACGCCAATAAGTCAGATCCAAATACAGATAATTTAGGTGTCAGACCAAATAACTTAATACAAATAATCCCTACACATGATACAAATAAACTAATAAATAAGCATGTAAAATGTGGATTGCTAAACATTAGGTCAATTTCCTCCAAATCACTTTTTAGTTAATGAATTAATTAACGATTATAATATTGATCTTTTAGCTTTAACTGAAACTTGGCTTCAACAAGATGATTATGTCCAGATTAAATGAGGCCACCCCACAGAGTCATGTTAACTTTCAAGCTGCCAGGAGCTCAGGCCGGGAGGTGGGGTGGCAGTAATTTCACATTCTAGTTTACTCCTGAGTCCTAAAATTAATAAAATTAATAATGAGTCTTGCTCATTTGAAAGCCTTATCCTATCAATCACCTGCCCAAACTGGAAAAACCAAAAAGCTGTTTTGCTCATAATAATCTATCGACCTCCCGGTCCTTACTCGCTGTTCTTAACAGAATTCTTTGACTTCCTATCAAATTTAGTATTAGACTGGGAAAATATTGTGGTGGTTGGGGATTTCAACATTCATGTGAATGAAAATAATTGCCTCAGTAATGCCTTTAGCGCTTTATTAGACAGCATTGGTTTCACTCAAAATGTAAATAAACCAACCCACAGTCACCAGCACACTCTGGACCTGGTTCTAACTTATGGAATAGAGATTAGTGACCTAAATGTCTTCCCCCAAAACCCAATAATGTCAGATCACTTCCTAATTACCTTTCAGTTTATTCTTAAGGACTATCCAGCTCCTCAGACTAAAACTATAATGAAAAGGACAATATCTGAAAAATCTATTTTAAAGTTCAGAGAAATAATAGAACCAATATTTAATATTACGTCATGTGATCCTGTCGTTAACAGCGCCAGTCCCAGTGCTATTGATAACTCTGTTGACTCAATGGTCAACTCTCTAAAATCTGCTCTTGATGTTGCAGCTCCACTTAAACAGAAAGTAATCAGGCCAAAACGAGCCTCCCCCTGGTACAATGAAGAACTACGTTCTCACAAACAAAGGGTAAGAAAACTAGAGAGATCCTTACGCCGCTCCCACACAGAAGAATCCCTGAAAGAATGGAAAACTTGCCTTCTGTCTTATAAGCAGGCTCTGCGTAAGGCTCAAACCAGATATTATTCAAATTTAATAGAAGTAAATAAAAATAACTCTAGATTTCTCTTCAGCACTGTAGCCAGGCTGACAAACTGTCACAGCGCAGTAGAACCCTCAATACCAGTTACTCTAAGCTGCAATGACTTTCTTTTATTCTTTAGCAGCAAAATCACAACTATTAGAGATAAACTAAATGCAATTACTCCCACTATCAGTACTGAGCAAGCCCAGACTGCAAAGCTAGTGTCCCATACAAATCCTTCAGTAATACTAGATAGGTTCACTGCTGTTGATCAGGCAGAGATAACTTCAGTCATTATGTCCTCCAAAACATCAACTTGTATTTTAGACCCAATCCCAAGTAGACTCCTCAAAGAAATTCTCCCCCTAATTATAAATCCCATTCTTAATATAATAAATACTTCACTAGAAAGCGGCTATGTCCCTCAGTCCTTCAAATATGCAGTGATTAAACCACTTTTGAAAAAGCCTAATCTAGACCCCGACATACTGGCAAACTATAGACCTATTTCTAATCTGCCCTTTGTCTCTAAAATCCTTGAAAGAACTGTGATTAAACAGCTTTGTCGCCACCTGCAGGACAATAATTTATTTGAAGTTTTTCAGTCAGGGTTCCGTGCGTACCACAGCACTGAAACTGCACTAGTTAAAGTCACAAATGATCTGTTATTAGCTGCTGATGATGGACAGGTCTCAATCCTGGTTCTGTTGGACCTCAGCGCAGCGCGTTTGATACCATCGACCACAACATTCTACTGCAGAGGTTAGAATGTGATATAGGTGTCAGTGGAACCGCCCTAAGCTGGTTTAAATCCTATCTATCTGATAGGTACCAGTTTGTTAATGTAAACCAGAGATCTTCCCCATGTTCTAAAGTAACCCACGGTGTGCCGCAGGGTTCAGTACTCGGTCCAGTTCTGTTCACACTTTATATGCTGCCCTTAGGTATGATCATCAGAAAGCATGGCATTAACTTCCACTGCTATGCAGATGACACTCAGCTTTATTTATCAATGAAACCTGATCAGACCCATCAAGTAGACAGACTTAGTGCCTGCGTGAAAGACATAAAAACTTGGATGACTCTTAATTATCTGCTCCTTAACCCTGAAAAAACCGAGGTAATTCTGCTGGGCCCTAAGCACCTGCGAGACTCTTTATCTGACCAGATAGTTTCTCTGGACAATATCACTGTAGCCCCCAGCTCTACTGTAAGAAACCTTGGGGTCCTATTTGACCAAGATCTCTCGTTCAAAGCTCATATAAATCAAGCCTGTAAAACAGCCTACTTTCATTTGCGTAACATAACCAAAATTAGAAAAATCCTGCCCAGAGATGATGCCGAAAAACTCATCCATGCATTTGTCACATCCAGATTAGACTATTGTAACGCCCTGCTTATAGCGTGTCCTAAAAGCTCTATAAGAAGCTTTCAACTGGTTCAAAATGCAGCAGCAAGATTATTAACAGGTACTAGAAAAAGAGATCATATTTCACCAGTGTTAGAGTCTCTTCACTGGCTTCCTGTTGAGTTTAGAATCAAATTTAAAATCCTCCTCCTGACTTATAAAGCTTTAAACAATATGGCCCCATCCTACCTCAAAGATGCAATAGTAGCGTACCATCCAAACAGAGCTCTTCGTTCTCAAAATGCTGGACTATTGTTAGTCCCCAGAGTCTCTAAAAGCACAGTAGGAGGTCGAGCATTTAGCTACCAAGCTCCTGTGTTATGGAACCAGCTCCCTGTTCATGTAAAAGAGGCCGACACAGTCTCTACATTTAAGACCAGCTCAAAACGTTCCTCTTTGAAATAGCTTATGGTCAGGCCAGTTAGGAACAGAAATAAAAACCTACAGTTTTAGCTACGCTGCCCTTGGAGCAATTCTGCTGGGGGAAGTATGGCAGCTTGAACACTATCCTCTGGTTCTTCCTACTTTACCTATCAACAATATTTAATATTACTTCAACTGTAGTCTGTTCATTGCTGTTCACATGTTTCTCTTTCTCTCCACTTCCCCCGGGGAGTGGAGACTGTTTCAGGCACTGCGGCGGCTGCTCCAGTGACGACCCCCCCACCCCCACCTGTCTGGACGATCTATGCGCCACCCGCCTGGACAGCTGGATCAGCCACACCTCGTCTGCCTGGACGAACTCCATCTACTTTAGATGAACTGTTCCTCATCTCCTGCTGGAGGATCTCTCTACACTGGTGGACTGCTCCTCGTCCGCCTGGAGGAACTCTTTAAAGCCACCTCCCTCTTGAGTGGTTCTGGCTCCACAGTCCAAGTGGATGCGTCAGTCCTAGTTCATCTGCAGCCTGTCCGTCCGTGGGAGTAGGATCTCTCCTTCACTGTGGTTCTCCCCGAGGTTTCTACTTTTTCCCATGGGGTTTTTTGTAGTTTTTCCTCGCCGCGAAGGAGGGTCAAAGGACAGGGGCATTCTGGGACAGTTATCTGAACTGCTGGCCCATCGAGGCAACTGTTGTTGTGGGACCGTTATCTGAACTGCTTTTACCTGTGGCCCATCGAGGCAACTGTTGTTGTGATTTTGGGCATTATAAAAATAAATTGATTTGATTTGATTTGATTTGACGTGTTTCCACTGGTTCACTTTGGGGTGGATCGGTACAGTTCACGATGTTAGATCTGAGGAGAGATGATTTCCTCATTTCTCTCTTAATTTTTTATTTTTTTTAAGGTGAGACACAAGTGAATAGGAAAAAAATTCAGTTTAAAGATATCGATATGAAACTTCCCCTGTAGTTTACTCACATAAATGTAAGAAAAAAATATACTACAAGTTTTTCATCACGTCATGTTTTCATGTTGAAATAAGGCATTTTATGTGTGAAAATGGCCAAAAATACATATTTGGGACATATATACCAGAAAAATGGACAGAACCAGGTTTAAATTTCTTGGTTCATTTTGTGCACATATGAGTTACAAAAGACTGTACTGAGGGGATTTGGGATTTATTTTTTGTTTTCAGTAAACTAGATTGGACTGAAAATTGTCCTAAAATTTCAAAATTCACCTATTTAAAAAAAAAAAAAAAAAGGAAAACTTCAATAAATCTGGTTTAAAATTAGATATTAAAAAAATCCTTATGTAGGTATCGTCAAAATCTCGTTGAGTCCAGATTGTACAGTTTGGTGTGGGATCTACTTTAAGTGGTGATCATTATGTCCCGAGGGAGAAAAATGCAAAATGGCCTGTGAATGTACAATGTCCCAGAGAAATCTAGTGTATAATGAACTGGATGAAATGGAAAAATAAAACAATTTTAGGAGCAGATTGTTTTTTTGTTTGTTGAAAGAGCAAACTGACCAAAAAACAAAAAATGCCTGTAGTGTCTCGCCTTAAACATTAAGTTGATCCAGAACATTCCCAGCAAAGCCATAACACACTCAGATGCAGAAGTTTGTGTATCTTAAATGCACCTGGAAAAGTTCTTTTTTTTTTACAGAATTACCCTATCCTACATCATCAAATGGAGCATAGCAAAAATCATATTGCATTTGTAACGACAGTCCTGAAGTCCTTCATGGATCCACAACAGGAACAGTGCCTGACATTAAAACATCATTCCAAATAAAAAGAGGAAAATGTACACTTACCAAATAGTATAATGATGATGCAGTTACCCATTTGTAGTTTTGCCACAAAAAAGCTTCTCACGGGGAAAATATTCAGGTTTCTTTGTTAGTAAAAGTTTGAAATGTAGGATTAATGGTGAAACACTGACGAGTTCCTGGAACATGTGGAGATGGTCTGAAAGGATCGGTCTTTAATCCGTTGGATGCACGCTGTCGATTAAAGAGCTCTCCCAAATTCGTTGTATGCAAAGTGGAGTTACATCAGCCCAGGTTTGAATACAGTGTCTGGAGTCTGAAGCGGCGCAGGAGGTCAAGCGCGGTGAAGAGGCACAGTATTTATTAAAAAATCGGGTTTTTAATGCCTCATACTGTTTTTATTCTGCTTTGGAAGGGGTTGGTTCATAACATGACAATACTGAAATTTTATAGAAAACAAAGTCAAACATTTTCAGCCCTTAACTTCAAATTTACACATTTTATATGAGTGACTTTTACGGGCTTGAGTTAGTTTAGTCTTTATTTGAAAGGACAGTGTACAGAGATCATAAAAACAGGAAGAAAGTAGAAAATTCAATAGTGTCTTGTCAAAAATAAGACCAATCTATAACTCCCAGTCTCGCACACACACACGCACAAACACACACACGCACACACACTCGCACGCACGCACGCACACACACACATGCACAAACACACACATGCACACACACTCGCACGCATGCACACACACGCACACACACGCACACATGCACGCACACGCACATGCACACACACACATGCACACACACACGCACACACACATGCACACACACGCACATACACACACGCGCGCACACACGCATGCACACACACACGCACGCACGCACACACAAACACACACGCGCGCACATACACACGCATATACACACATATTACGTAAATTTCTGTAAAATTTAACTTCCCCCACAACATCTGTATTTTGTTGTATGAACAGTCACACTGCATAAGCAATATCAGTAATCTATGGTTAGTACAGACTTTATTCTGGAAATGGCGGAACTGAAATATGACAATGTTTAAATGAATTCATGACATTAGCATGGTTCTGTTACAGTGTTATGTAGCCATTCAGATCTCGTGTCCTGCATACATATTGTATTTAATTTGGTACCACTTTATAATAACTACCCCTTATTTTACCTTAATAAAGCATTAAGAAAGACTTTATTAACAATGAATATATAATCTATTAACCATGACTCCAGATTAGTAACTACTTAATTAACGTCAGGTTAGGGTCGGGGTTAGGATTTAGGGTTAGATTGTTAGTTAAATAGTTACTAAGCCTGAATCATTCTTAATAAACTATTTGTTCACTCTTAATTAAGTCTCTGTTTCTGCTTTATTAAGGCAGGAATAAGTGTTGTTATTATAAAGTGTTACCTTTCATTTTTATTCTACACTTTTACTGTACTTTTTACCTTTCCATCATTACTATTCATTGTTATATGTTGCACCTTACGCCAAAGCAAGGTCCTGTTTGTGAATTTTGTTCACCGACAATGGCAATAAAAACCTCCTTACCACCTTCTTTCCTGACCACAGCTGTGTTCTCTCCTTTGATTTGTACTGAAGACTCTCTGGACCTGAAAACATTGCTCGAAACCGTGAACAGAAGTTTTTGTAGACCATGCCATTGTTGTGATGACGTTTAGAGTTAAGGGGCAAGTGGAACTCTGCTCGACTGTGTTGAAGGTCAAGCGACAGAGACTCAGGGGGTTTCTCCAATCACTTTATTATTTCTCTGATCACTTTACCGGGCAGGAGGGGATCAGAGGAGCAGGTAGGTACTGGGCTGGAGGTAGGTACCGGGCAGGAGGGGATCAGAGGAGCAGGTAGGTACCGGGCTGGGGGTTCAGAGGAGCAGGTAGGTACCGGGCTGGGGGTTAAGAGGAGCAGGTAGGTACTGGGCTGGGGGTTCAGAGGAGCAGGTAGGTACCGGGCTGGAGGTAGGTACTGGGCTGGGGGTTCAGAGGAGCAGGAGTCAGGTGGCATGGAGGTGAGTGGAGGCTAGCCACACTCGGGGAGCGCACGTGAAGAAAACTGATCATCAGGTTCAAGTATCATCAGAAATATGCCATTGTTTGGAGGATTACACTGCAACTTTGTGTTTTTTTTTCCTGTGCTTTTTGCAACCGTTAATAGTTTTTATAATAAACAGTGTAAATAATCAAATCATGCATACAGGCAGCACATCAATTTCAATTTGACCCATATATATATATCCCTGTCTCCCTGCCTCACCCTCTGCAGGTGCAGGCGGGTGAACAAGCCCAGTCATATGAGGCTCATTTGAGGAAGGACAGGGCCAGACTCAGGGCCAGGAACAGAACAGAAATACTCATCTTTGAATAAGATTTGTGTAAATGTTATGGAAATCTGTCACAATTTGTTTTACATGTCATTTACATCGTGTACCAGGTCAGAGAACCTGGTCTAAACACAGAGCCGTTCAGGTCTAATCCTCGTTTGTCCAAAAGTTTGCAAAAGTTTCAAAGCTGGTCACCTGGACAATGTTTAAAAACCAAGACATTTTTAAAAACCAAGACATTTTGACTTCCATTTTGACTGACAGTAATTTACTATCTTTGAAGCTGGTCTGAGAAATTCGACTTTATATTGCCCCGCCCTCAGGGAGGAGTTTCCCCTGATACTCACATGTCTTTGTTGTCTTGTGAAATGTTTTTTGGGACATTCTATTGAATCCTATTGTGATTTTATTGGCTTGTTTATCATTTGACGGCAAATCAAACTAACTGCCATTTCTGTCCAAAGAGGGATTCTCTTTTATTTCCAAATATTGCCTACTTCACTCTTCTTTCAAACCATCTCTTCTACTTAAAATCTTGACCACACTTTCGTCAAATAAGAGGTTTGCAGCTTGAAGATGAAGGTGCATGGCGGACTGCGCTCTAGAATCGGAGCGCCTTCAGTGATGACACAGTCTTTTGTGCTGTGGCTGTTTGGTCACTCATTGCAGCCTTCTTTGTTACAGTGTAGATTACACTATATTACTATATTACTATCCAGGACCTGTGCGATTCAAGGACCTATGTGTTTGTAGGACCTGTGCGTCTCCAGGACCTGTGCGTCTCCAGGACCTGTGCGTCTCCAGGACCTGTGTGTCTCCAGGACCTATCCGTCTCCAGGACCTGTGCGTCTCTGTACGACTCGGATCCCAGCAGAGCCTTCTCATCCTGGATGGTCTGTTTGAGCCACTCCCTTCAGGAGCAGAATCTCTTGTTTCTGCCCTTTTTGTAGTGCGAGCCATGCACTGGTGCTCTGTCCATACAGGATGTTTGTACATATGTTTAGTCAAAGTTAATTTCATTTTGAAAACCGTATTTTATGTATGAATTTTTATTTGATCTTATTAGTATTATTATTATTATGATTCTTTCTTTTTACTACTTTTACTTTGGCAACACTGTTCTACTTTGTGTGAACTGTTTTGCCAAAGCACGTTCCTAGTTGGTGATTTTTTCTCATTGACAACGGCAAAAAAGCTTTTTTTCTGATTCTGTTTAAAACAAAACATGGGTACCTCCTGATGAGCCGGTCCAATTCTTTTATTTAAACAAAGATGAATTGCAATCGAAGCAGCGGTGCTCTCTGTTGTAAAGAGAACACGAGTACCTGCTGCGGAAAGGGAACATGGGTACTGGGAATATAGGGCTAACTGCATTCTTGTATTGGCCCCATGGAAAAGAGGCTTTAATCTGTTCAAGGATGGTGAGCCAATCGAGAAAAAAATAAATACATAATAAGCCACAGAGACATGCTATATATTGTTAGAAAGCAATTTTTTCCACAAACGTTTATTGCCTTCATTCCATGCCACAGTACAACCCAAAGGAGCAATACACAGCCAGAAAAAAACACAACACAAAAGCATAAAAAAACAACAACGACAAAACATAAATGTAATTTTTATCCAAAATGAACAATTTATGATAAAGAGCACTAAAATGATTCCTTGGTATCTCCTACTTGTCCTCTTCCATTTCTGACCTTGTGTTGTGAACTGGGCCCAAAAGGATCACTCTGAAGTCAAGTTCTGCTGAGCCACACCCACAGAGTTATGATTTGACATAAAATAGTAGAATCATATAGTGTTCCCTCTAAGCTTCACAAAGATGTGTCACACTCCCAGGTAAAATCTCCAGGGGGCGCTGTACAAAATGGAGCAGCGCCTGGAGGGGAAATATTTTATTATTTTTAGGCAGAATTGGTGTAATCTTTCACACGTTATTTGACATGTTTGAAGAAATGTGTTCTTTATTGCAGTTGCACTTTTGAGTTCATTTGTGTCTATTACACAGTTATAAGCACAGATACAGTTTAACCCTCCCGCCATCTTTGGATCTTTGACCCGATCTCGATTTTGTATTTTATTTTTTACTTCATTGCGATGAAACTTTCATGGGTGGTCCCAAACATTACTCAGCATACAATTCTATACAAACGTCTTAAATAAAATAAGTATTTTTTTTCCTGAAAAATATATGTTGCCCTTTGACCAAATGTATACAGCTCAATTGAAGAGAGCAAGAGGGATAACAATTTCAATCATTTTCAATATACTTTGACCCAGAGCTCTGTTTTTCACACAGTTGTAGTTGACCAGTGGGACAGTAACTGAAGTGAATTTGGATTGTCTCCTATGAAGTATGTCTTTGATGGAGCCATTTGAAATCAAGCATTATTCATTTTAGATTCTCCAGTGTTTCCTCTGAGAGACCCTCTGTACCGGGAGCGGTGGTCGGCTGTGGCTGTGGGGCCCTGGCTCATGGGCCCCTGGTGGAGGTTTGGTGTTTGCCTCATCTCTCCTCAGGACCCTGAGTCTGTGTCCTGTGGCTGCAGACGACTCTCTGCTCCTGGTGCAGACGGCTCCTCTGATGGTGCTTCTTCAACTGGTGTATCTGTACTCAGCCTCTTGTACCTTAGATTGTGTGTGCGTGTGTGTGTGTGTGTGTGTGTGTGTGTGTGTGTGTGTGTGTGTGTGTGTGTGTGCGTTTGGTTGTGTGGGGTCTGGTGGTTGTGGGGGAGGTTGGGAGGGAAACGGCATGTGGAAATGTTTTTAATGCACTGTAAAGCACTTTGTGTTACATTTTATGTATGAAAAGCGCTCTATAAATAAAATTTGATTTGATTTGTTTATTTTGTTTATCAAATAAATGATGATGATGATGATGATGATTTTTATTTATAGAGCGCTTTCCCACCGAACAGGCGCTCAAAGCGCTTTACAAACCGTTGAAACTACAGTTGCTGTTACAACATAACATATACAATTACATTTATAGACAATGAGCAGACACAACATACAGTTGTAACTACAGTTGCGGTCACAACAAAACATACAATAAACACTACATAGCAGGTATCTGTATTCTGTAAGTAATCCATACAAAAGATGCAAGTAGCTGTTTTAGAAATGAAAAGGAGGAAAAAAGTTCAGACTGATGTTAAAAATGGCAGACGGGGGGTTGGGATAGGAAAGGCGTCTTAGGATGTTTTGGGGAAACTGTTGCTGATGTTTGTGAGTTCCGTGGCCTTGTCCTTGGGGGCAGGGAGTGAGACTAATGTCAATGTCAATGTCAAATTTATTTATAGAGCACATTTAACACAGCAATCGCTGACCAAAGTGCTTTACACAAACAGCGGTTAAAAACATACAGTAAAATGCAAACATACATTAAAATACAATCTTATTAAATTTAGTGTTCATTAACGGGTGTTGAATGCCTCAGCAAAGAAGTGCGTTTTGAGAGCTGATTTGAATGATTCCAGAGATGGAGCCGTACGAATTTGGCGGGGGAGACTGTTCCACAATTTAGGGGCGGCTACCGCAAAGGCCCTGTCCCCTCGCGTCTTCATTCGGGATCTTGGAACATTTAACAATAATTGGTTTTCCGATCTCATAGTTCTCGGTGGAGCGTAAACTGACAGAAGCTCGGTTAAATAATCCGGGGCGCGGCCGTTCAGGCATTTGAAGACAATAGTCAGAATCTTAAAATCAATTCTAAACTTCATGGGCAACCAGTGGAGCGAAGCGAGCACTGGGGTGATATGATCACGCCTCCTTGTTCTTGTCAACAGCCGGGCTGCTGCATTTTGAACCTGCTGGAGGCGATGAATGGACGATTGATTCAGTCCGTAAGTCCCGACTAAGATAAGGGCACAGCTGCTGCAGGACTTCTTTGTCGGGAGGGGGAGAAAATTTCTAATAATTTCTAATAATCCATTTTTGATCTTCGGCAATTTGTCCGAATCGTAATCAATCAGTTCTGGTTCTCAGCGTCACTTACGAGCCTCCGTTTCATGTAGTAGCCTTGATAGTTCCTCCATTCTTGTGGTCAGACCTTTCAGACCCCGTAGCAGCTCGCTGGTCACCTCTCAATGTTATCCACTCGTTTCTGCATGTCTTCAGACCGGGCTGAGATGTTGAATCAGCTCCTCAATCTGAACGTCTCTTTGTTGTAACCCCTTCACATCAGCTCTACTGCGTAGAAGTTCACTGGCCTGGGACTAGATGTTATCCACATGTTCTTGCACGTCCACCGTCCATGCTGAGATGTTGCGAATCAGCTCTTCAGTGTTTGCCTCTCTCTGTTCTAAACCCTTCAGCGGCTCACGTCACAGAAGTGCTCTTTAATTTCACCAGACAGCGGCTGGGTTGCTTTGAAGGCAGCTGTCTTAGAAATTTTGCGATAGTTTAAGGCAGTACCCAGACCAATAAGCACGAACCCCACTATCAAGAATCCAAAAATAATTAAGTCCTCAACGTCTTCCACAGACAGAACTTCCAAACACAGAACTTGCCAGTTGTTCCAGGCGACCCGTGTGTAGCCTGCCGCAAAAGTTCCGTCAGAGCAAGTGGGTTCTCCCGGTGCACCCTTCTTATGGGAAAAAATTGTGTCAATCGCGCTCAGAGACCAGGTAATCAGATCCATTTCCAATTTTTAGGAGTCCAGCAAACAGTGAGTCAAAAAAGAATAAAAGTATGACGAGACACGGAGACGAGACAAGACGCAAAACAAATAGATGGCACAGAGGAGCAGAGACACGTCCGCCTTGTCTGAGAGCAGGAAGAAGAAATCAAAATGTATACATTTTATAAGTTCTATAATTTTGCCTTTGCACCACTTACATACAAACACTTACATACACCACAAACCCTGGCACTAACTGAGTTTAGGCACCATCTACTGGCACCATAGCGCTTGCACAAACTGAACATGTCATTCGAGCCTGGCAATGATTTAAGGACTTAAAACAGCAGAAGATCCTTGGATAAATGAAATCGGAAAAACGTCATTGATCGATGGAGTTCAGCAGGAAGTGTGTTTGATGCTCAGAGGGAGAAGATTTTCTACTAAACGTTCCTCAAAACGAATGCATCTAAATACAACTTCAGGTGTGTTTCTGATGACGGAACATCGTTAGAACAGGATTAAAAACTCAAAAAAGTCACTGTATTATAATATGTTCCTTTAATACTCCTTTTAAATTACAATTAAAAGACACTAGGTGAAGATGGAAAAAATACATGGGCCTCAACAGGGTAAAGTGTTTGTTTGGCCCTCTTAATACGTTTAATCTCATTTTACTCCAGAGTACAGACCAGATCCTACTATTTACATACTGCTGTGAGGCTGGACAGGCCATGCAACGACCTTATTTTACTGGTCTTTTCCTAAGCGCTATTAAGGGCTGTAGCTTGCAATGATGTCTCTTATTAAGGAACACAAAAATATATCACTCCAACAGCGTTCATTATGTCTTCTTTAGTTTAGGTTCTTCTTAAAGGCTTAAAGACTGAAGGTGGCTCACAGTTAACCCTCTCTTTGTTTGAGCAATGCACAAACACAATGGTCAAAAGAGCAATATACGTTTTCTTATCAGGAAAAAAATACTTATTTTATTTAAAACATTTGCATAAATTGTATGTTAGAGGACACATATTCTGCTACAGTGACTTTTTCGAGCTGTTCTAACCATGTTCCATCACCAAAAACATAGTTGAAGCAGCATTCAACTGCATTCATGCCATTTTGAGGAATGTTTATTAGAAAATCCTCTCTCTCTGTCCGTCAAAAACACGTCCTGCGGAACTTCCAGGATTTTCGGACATATTTTCAGATCCTCTACGTCACTTTTCCGAGTGAAGATCTACGTCACTTATCCGCTTCTTGATAATTGCATGTGACATTTTCTGCTAGAGATATAATAGCTAAGCCCTTAGCGCCATCCACTGGGCTGGAAGCACAAAGTAAATGTTTTTCCAGACTGATGCGTAAAGCTATAATTATTCCCTTATAAACTTTTATTTATTTATTTTTTCAAAACATAAGATGGCAAATTAAATGTACTCAAGAGTATGTTTAAAGACTAATAACAATTTGAAAAAAAAAACATAATATTTTTCCTTTGTGATATTTTGGACCACTCACGAAAGTTTCATAGCGATGAAATAAAAATTAAAACAAAAAATCTAGATGGAGTCAAATGGACCCGAATATAGCAGCAACGTAAACACATCTCCTAATGTATTGTCTCCTAATGTGCATAGCCGTGGGAACATAATTTTGGAAGGGGGTGCAGTTTTGTTTTGTTTTTTTCCGTGCAGTTACATACGTTTATTTAGGGCCAACTAAGGGAAGTCACACAAAAACAGCATCAGGACCCACGTAACGTTTGTAGAATGATCAAGATACACCAGAAAAAAGGCATAAAGAGTTAATTATTAGACGCTGCACACACACACATACACACACATGCACACAGACACGCACTAACACACACACACACACACACACAGACACGCACTAACACACACACACACACAGACACGCACTAACACACACACAGACACGCACTAACACACATACACACACATGCACACAGACACGCACTAACACACACGCACTAACACATACACAAACACACACGTACGAGCAGGCGTCTGTATTAAATTATGAGTCTCGACTTCTACGTGTGAAAATGACATTTGGCGATTGTCCACACGGCATGTGCCAAAGTAAATAATATCAATGTTTAACACAGTAGGACCCTGTGCAGTGTTACGACAGCAACACGCTGTAAAAATACTATATTTATTAGAACAGAAACTGTTGTTTTATAATGTTACCTAGAAAAGATATAGTTTTGCTCAGGGTAAAAAACCAGCTATGAGCCTGCTTACAAGTTCCCATTGAGTTGACCATCCAGCAGGGGGTGCTATTGCACCTTATGCACCCCTTGTTCCCGCGGCTATGTGGATACAAATATATCACATTAGGTTTCTGTAAATATTGCTTTAAAATGTTCAAGAACACATAAACTAATTTACGTTAAAACAATAAGGCTAGAAAACCACACTGCTTTGATTTTTATGAGTGTACAAATAAGACCAGCCAGAATAATTATAGTTAAAAGTTCATTAAAGCGGCTTTGCATAATGTGTTCTTTATCGTAATACAGAAACACGACTATTAGCCTAGTGCAGAGGACCATACTCTATAAAAAGCAAGGTTTAAAAAAAAAACTAAAAGACTACATTTTTGTTAAATTAGTATCGGAGAGGTGTAAAACGGGCACTCATCACTGGAGCTTTGCATATGAAAATGATTCATCCTGGGCTTGGAGTTACATCCTCAGACTGTTGAACTCTGCTCAATCATCCTCCTGTCGTCTCCGGGTGAGTCATTTCAGTCTTGGTTAACAACTTTGTAGCTAATCTATAAAATATATATATTGCCTTGAATCTTTAGGATGATAATGCATATTCTGCTAATCTTAAATCTGTGTAATGTATGCTCTTGCAGATAATTAGTTGAAGACAAATAGATTTTTAATGCATCTGTTCTGTTTAGGACGTCTGAAATGATGAGGCACTTGACACTGCTTCTCCTCTTCTTTGGTAAGCCCCATTTTTAGCATGTAGTCTACACTCTGTAGCTCAAAGTAACAACAATATAACTTTCTCTTGCATTTTTGGGAGATTGACTGCCATGTGTTTCGATGGAAGCCTAATGCATTTATTCTGTTTTGATAAAGTTTGATAACGCCAACATACGTCGCTTTTCAAAGAACTGAATTAAATCGCGGCTGTTCAGAAATGTTGTTTCTACTGGAAGTGATGACAAGTGTTTACATTTTGAACTGTGTCTTTTTACAAATGCAAAATTGGGTCACAAATGTTTTCTGTTTTCGTGTTAGTTTTTGCCTCTAACGTCTCACAGAGCTGTCAGCGCAGATCACATGGCTTTGAAACTTTAGACTTTTTCACGACTTTCATGACAGACTTTTAACTGACAAAGCCCTTCATCATTGGGTCGATCCTGGGACCCCTTCTGTTCAATCTCTACATGCTGCCATTAGGTCAGTTATACACAGCACTAATGTGTCTTATCACAGCTCTGCAGAGACACTCAGATCTATGTCTCACTGACGGCAGATGAACATGGACCAGTGGATTCACTCTGTCACTGCATCCAACAGATCAGTGCAAAACAACTTTCTCCAGCTTAACTCAGACAAAACGGAAATCATTGTCTTTGGCAGAAACAAAGAGAAAGTGTCAACGTCACCTCCAGTGATTCCAGAAATTTCACCTCCTCTACAACACACACACACACACACACACACACACACACACACACACACACACACACACACACACACACACACACACACACACACACACACACACACACACACACACACACACACACACACACACACACACGCACACGCACACGCACACGCACACGCACACGCACACACAGGCCAGACCAAACTACATACTGTTAATTATACTGTAATAAACACCTGTGTCTTTTAAGAATCCCACAACTGCTCTTACTTGAGGTCTGCCACTGCAACCCAAAACACTCTTTATAGTGAACTCTCCAAATCCCGGCTCCTTAAGCCTCTCTGGAGGGATCTCTACACTGGTGGACTGCTCCTCGTCCGCCTGGAGGAACTCTTTAAAGCCACCTCCCTCTTGAGTGGTTCTGGCTCCACAGTCCAAGTGGATGTCAGTCCTAGTTCATCTGCAGCCTGTCCGTCCGTGGGAGTAGGATCTCTCCTTCACTGTGGTTCTCCCCGAGGTTTCTACTTTTTCCCATGGGGTTTTTTGTAGTTTTTCCTCGCCGCGAAGGAGGGTCAAAGGACAGGGGCATTCTGGGACAGTTATCTGAACTGCTTTTACCTGTGGCCCATCGAGGCAACTGTTGTTGTGATTTTGGGCATTATAAAAATAAATTGATTTGATTTGATTTGATTCCTTCAAGATGGCCCTTTCCACATCAAAGCCCCTACACCTCTCCTCCTCACACACATCACACCTTCCTGTCCCATGCTTCCCTATCATATTCAGTGTCTTGTTTAAAGCACAATGTCCAATCTGGAGTCGCGAAAAAATGATCTCTTCCCTCCTATGCCTCCCCTGCATTCTGTGTCCTCCTATCACCTCTTTTGAGATGGAATGAAGATGCCTTCCTTTAGACTCATCATCCCACTGCCTCTGCCATTCCTTAATCATTTGCCCCCAAATCAAGCTCTTAGCCCCACACTTGCTGCTTTTAATGCTCATCTCGGTATTTCTTTTATTTAAAGCTTCCTTTGCCAATCTGTCCACTTTTTCGTTCTCCCTCTGGCTTTTCCCAGCAATCTAGCAAAATTTCCTTACTAGGGTGTGACTCATCATGGCAACTGAGATGAACCCAATAGTTCACAGCCATTTGTATCCTCCTCAAAGCCAGAGGCATTTCTCCCATCTCCACCTGCAAAGCATTTACTGGGGAAGTTTTAAAAGCTCCACAGAAAATTCTTAGAACCTGAGCCTGTAACACATCCAAACGTTTTAACACAGAAGGCTGAACCAAGCGCCACACACCCATAATCAGTCACATTTTTACATTTCCTTTCGATCTTATCGATGCGAGCCTTCCACGTCAGGCGTGCATCAAACACAACCCCCAAGAACTTTAAAGAAGCTACTTTAAGACCTTACTCACTTTCCTGTGTGTAAAGAACATCAATTTTGTCTTTTCCACTGAAAAACGGAAACCCCAATCAAATCCCCACTCCACCACATCATTTATCGCATCTTGCACTTTACACACTAGATGGTCAATGTTCCTTCCTCTGCTCCACAGAGCACCATCATCTGCAAAAAGTGACCTGCCAATCCTTCCAGGGACTGCAGTAAAAACATCATTAATCATAATGATAAACAGTAAAGGACTAATTGCACTGCCTTGTAGTGTCCCATTGTCTACTGTATACTGGCTGGACAAAGTCGTACCAACTCACACCTGGATTCTTCTGCCACACAGGAAATCCCTGATCCAGTTAAAAACTCTGGCACCGACCTCCAGTCTGTGCAGCTGTGCAGACCCTCTCCACAGCATGTCATATGCCTTTTCAATGTCAAAAAACACCACCAACACAGATTTCTTATTTGCCTGAGCTTTCCTGACAACATTCTCAAGTCTAACCACTGCATCCGTTGTATTCCTTGCTTTTCTCAATTCACTCTGAAAAGTGGCTAAAACACCTTGTTTTTCTAACTCAAAAGAAACCCTTATAGTTATCATGCGCTCCATCAGCTTCCACAGGTTAGAAGTTAACGCTATAGGCCTCTAGCTGCCTGGCTTAGAGGGGTCCTTGCCCGGAAAGCTCTCCTTGAATCCAAACTCTGTTAATTAAACACAACAACTTCCCCAGTGCTTCCTTATCAAGGATCTTTAACATTAGGTAACATATCAGGTCTTTACCTGGTGATTTTGCATTTTTTAGCGCCCTCATCATTTCCTCAATAGTAAAAACTGAGTCCAAACTGTGACCTGTCACGCTCTTCCTCTCTAATGCTTCGGGGTACTGTGCCTTAGTTCGTCCAATCCTCAATTTTTTCATATCTGATAAATTATCAGAGCTATGGACCATAGCAAAATGTCTGGCCATGATTTCATCTTTTTCTCGGTCTGAAACTGCGGTTTCTTGCCCTGAAACTAAGACTGGGTAATACCATTCGCACCTGTCTCCTACCATCCTCTTTACCATTCCCCAAACATCTACTGGAGTAGTTCTCCCTATCTTCGAACAGAGATTTCTCCAGTTTTCCCTCTTTGCACATTTTATTATTTTTCTGGCCATTGCCTGGGCCTTCTTGTACTGGATGAGATTTGGCATAGTATGTGTTCTTTTATGTAATCTTTGGGCTTTATTCCGCTCCTTTATTGCCTGATGACGCTCTTCTGTCCACCAGGGCACTAACACTTTGCTGTGGCTGAGAGAGGAAGTACGAGCACATTAGTCTGTGCTCAGGTCTCTGCACTGCCCCCTGTGGCTGAGAGAGGAAGTACGAGCACATTAGTCTGTGCTCAGGTCTCTGCACTGGCTTCAGCCTCAGAGAGTGGACTTTAAAGCAGCTTTGATTATGTTCAAGTCTCTCCAAAGCACCAAATTGTGCTCTACAAATGAGCTTGCCTTGCCTTGCCATCAAAGCAAGCACTAAAGAAGAATCACACAAAAACTTAATTGATATTTAGCGTGACACTATTGGATTCTTTCAGATTCTAGAATGTGATGATGCCATACTCCCAGATGGGGGGCAAGAGCAAGTTGTTCCCATTATTTACATTGAACGTTAGCATGAATTTTTTAAATCGCAAATTCACAAAATGTCAACCTGATCATTTCTATTAGTGACTAGACCCAAGAATTTGCTGCATTACAACAAAATCAGCATTTTAACAGTATTTATTTTTGCTGCCCCTCATTTGTGTCAAATATTATTGGCTGAAAGAATGCAGTGATGTCTGAATCCCAGCAATCATCGCCCACAGGGAAAGTTTCAGACACTTACACGCCATAATTCCGTTGTTAGAAGGTTTCTTGGAGTCCATTATGTTTGAGCTGTATGCTAACCACCGATGTTAATCATTTATTAGCATTTTCTACCAAAGCCACATTTGCGCAGCTGTGTTTTTGTACAATGTCATTTGTTGTTGTATAATTGTCAGAACCACAGCTGACAGTAAAGATCAGGACTGTTCTGATATTTGAGCAGTTTATGCAAATTTTCTTTTGAATTTACATTTGTTCTCATTTGCAACCAGAATCAAGATTGCTGTGGGACAGGTCACGTGTCTGCCAGGAACTGATTTTAAAAATATTCATACACGTGGCTACCTGGTTGGGACCGGCAAACAGTCAAGGGCATGTTCCTTCAATGAGCAAGTCCAACCAGGAGCATCGGACTGGGGGGGTAAAAGGGACTGGGTACGAGGTACCAGAGCAGGGAAGGGCGCTCAAAAAGCATGTGATGTTTTTTTTCTCAGTTGCATTTTTCTGTGCTTTCAATTTTTGTTTTAATAAAATGCAATGTGGTCCATGACAGACTAAATACAATTATGCATGAGATCTGAGGGGCCCATTATTCTATTAGGAGTAAAATCCTTGCTCACATCATTAGTCAAATTGTTAACAAATAAAAGTAGTCATTATGATCTGCAGAAAGTGTTTTTCTCATAGTAATAATACGTTTTGAGATCTTTATCTTCAGTTGGTCTGGTGGTTACAAAACAAATACAAAACAGTTCTGTACCTTGATATAAGCCGGAAGCTACACAGATAAATTAGCGAGTTATTGTTAGGTGCATGTAAAAACCATAGGGTGTATATTCCAGCGACAATGAATGAAAAAAGAAACATTAAAAAACAAATTTACTGGAGAAATAAATCATATAAGAAATAATGGATTAGTGATTCCACTAATTAGTTCCAGTGATTAGTGAGTCCACTTGCTATAACATCAGAGCTATAGGAGAAAACTCAGCACTGGCCATCATAAAAAATAAATCAGGTCGTACTTCTGAAAAGTATGTTCATTTCTGTGCACTCAGCACTTGGTTGGGTCTGCTTTTGGCTGAATCACTGCATCAATGCGGCGCTGCATGGAGGCGCTCCACCTGTGGCACTGCTCCGGTGCAATGGAAGACCACTGCTTTAATAGCGGCCTTTAGGTCATCTGCAGCGTTGGGTCTTGTGTCTCTCATCTTCCTCTTGACATTAAAAACATAGATTCTCTGTGGGGTTCAAGTCAGGCCAGTTTGCAGGCCAATCAAACAACACCATGGTCATTAAATCAGCTTTTGGTGTGTGGGCCACGCATTGATGCAGGAATTTGTACAAAAGCAGACCTATCTATCTATCTATGTACCAAGGGCACACAAGGGCGGCAGTAGCGCAGTAGGTAGAGTGGGGCGCCTTCTGATCCGAAAGGTTGTCACTATCTATCTATCTATCTATCTATCTATCTATCTATCTATATATCTATCTATCTATCTATCTATCTATCTATCTATCTATCTGATCTATCAAGCGCTTTGTGTCCCACCAAAGGTAGAAAAGCGCTATATAAATGTGACCATTTACCATTTACCATTTACATTCTCGTTCCTTTCCCTCCTTCCTTCCTTTCCCCAAACCCTCCTTCCGTGACTTCTCTCCCCCGTTTGTACCAGCGTCCTTTCCTCATCACCATCACTCTCTTCCTATTCGCCTATTCGTGTTTTTTTTTTTTTTTTTTTTTTAATTGTTAGAACATGCTGAAGGAAAAAAGTGTTCTTCAGAAGTGAATGTTGTGAAAAATTATGGTTAAAATATTTGATGTCAGTTAAATATAGCAAAGGTTCAAACTAAAAAAAAGTTAAATGATTACGAGGTTGAATTAGGTTTTAAGTCTTAAACATTTAAAGTGCGTATGACAGATTTTCATGAATTTCTGATTTTGACTTTATTCAGTGTATTGATACCTGTTGTAAATATAAATTTTAGTTTTACACCAATCAAGCAGCCATTTGTGGAGAAACGTTGAAAAATATGTTGAAAATTACAGGAAGTAAACAAACTGGTGACCTCACACTGGGGAGACAAAGGTTATGCATAATGTACACAAAATTTTTACCCTTTATACATGAATTCAACAAAATAAAGGTGTTCACATGTATTTTTATTTGTAAAATAAACAAACCTGTGACATCGGATGAGTTTTGGCCCCGTGTACAGGATGTTTCTTGGTATTTCCTAGTGTGATATCAAATTTACAACCAGGAAGTAAAACAAAAAACCTACAAAAATTGCTATACTGTGATAACATTTGGAAAGTATTTTAACAAAATTTGAATATATTTATCTTAAGTGTATTTTTGTCAAATGAGTAGTCCAACCTGTCAGAGACACTTCAAGGATTAAAGTGAAAGTAAGAGTCACTTGGGCACCATCCTGTCTAGTCTATTTAAGCACGTAAAAGTAGGATCTGGTCTGTACTCAGGAGTAAAATTTGTTTTGTGCTCATATTTTAAAAGGGTCAAGTTGTTTGGAAGGGAAATAATGCAAATAATCACTGGACTGTCTTGCTTGGGCTTCGTTATTTTAGTGGTCTAACTTTGAATGGAATAAATACTGGAATGTCCATACTATGTCCAGAGTGGAGGGCCAGAGACAACATATGAAGTGAATCTTTCAAAATGTTGCATTTGACGTAGTTTGACTGAGCCACCACACCATTAATAAGGCTTGGAACAGTCATTTTAGGGCTGTATCACATCAAAATGTCTTTTATTTGGGTTATGATTGCATAATTTCAATATTTTTTTTCAGAAAAAGGTACACGTTTTGCTAATTTGGGCCAGTTTAGCAGGAAGCTTGTGGGCCGACAAAAATTTGGCCCCCTGGTCATAGTTTGGACAGACTTTTCCAACTTTTACGTGTTAAGCAAGATGGACTGAACAGCATAAAACCAAAATACAATATGCATCTTATCTTTAAAAGTAACCTACTGTATTTTGTTGATTTGTTAAAAAGTGCTTTCAATACTAAAGTAATATTAATTTGGCGGAGTTATTTTTACTTGACTTGTAATTGTTGTTGTAATTGTAATTACAGTCATCAGACCTATAGGTCTCAACATCAGACCCAGAATGTCTAGAATATCTCTTTGAGTTATAAGCCCACAGATTTCACAGACACAAACTGGCGTGATCACTTAAATGATCAACTTTAACTTTTTCACATAACCAGATAGATCAAAAGCAGTCTTACTAATTTTTCCACCTGTTATTGACTCATTTACATATTTAATAGTCATATTTATCTGCTTGTTTGTTTGGTTAACACATTCCATAAACCACAGAAAAGGAGTCAATGTCAATATACAATTGTTTATTGCTAATTATGATTTTGAGAGGCTGAGATCTTGGAGGCGGACTCATCCATCACCCTGGCTGAAGTCACTGAGGTGGTTGGCAAGCTCCTTGGTGGCAAGGCTCCGGGGGTGGATGAGATCCGCCCTGAGTATCTTAAGTCTCTGGATGTTGTGGGACTGTCTTGGTTGACACGTCTCTGCAACATCGCGTGGCATTCTGGGACGGTACCTCTGGACTGGCAGACCGGGGTGGTGGTCCCTCTGTATAAGAAGGGGGACCGGAGGGTGTGTTCCAACCACAGGGGGATCACACTCCTCAGCCTCCCCGGTAAGGTCTATTCCAGGGTACTGGAGAGGAGAATCCGACCGATAGTCGAACCTCGGATTCAGGAGGAGCAGTGTGGTTTTCGTCCCGGTCGTGGAACACTGGACCAGCTCTATACTCTCCATCGGGTGCTCAAGGGTTCATGGGAGTTTGTCCAACCAGTCCACATGTGCTTTGTGGATCTGGAGAAGGCATTCGACCGTGTGCCCCGGGGCGCCTTGTGGGGGTGCTCCGGGAGTATGGGGTCCGGGGCCCTTTGCTAAGGGCTGTCCGGTCCCTGTACGACCGGAGCAGGAGCTGTGTTCGCATTGCCGGCAGTAAGTCAGACCTGTTCCCGGTGCATGTTGGACTCCGCCAGGGCTGCCCTTTATCACCGGTTCTGTTCATAGTTTTTATGGACAGAATTTCTAGGCGCAGTCAGGGCGTGGAGGGCGTCCAGTTTGGGAACCACAGGATCTCATCTCTGCTGTTTGCGGACGATGTCGTCCTGATGGCTTCCTCAGACCAGGACCTACAGCATGCACTGGGACGGTTTGCAGCCGAGTGTGAAGCGGCTGGGATGAGGATCAGCACCTCCAAATCCGAGGCCATGGTTCTCGACCGGAAAAAGGTGGCTTGCCCTCTCTGGGTGGGTGGAGAGTCCTTGCCTCAAGTGGAGGAGTTCAAGTATCTCGGGGTCTTGTTCACGAGTGAGGTAAGGATGGAGAGTGAGATTGACAGGCGGATCGGTGCAGCGTCTGCAGTGATGCGGGCGCTGTATCGGACCGTCGTGGTGAAGAGAGAGCTGAGTCGAAAGACGAAGCTCTCGATTTACCGGTCAATCTACGTTCCTACCCTCACCTATGGTCATGAGCTCTGGGTAATGACCGAAAGGACGAGATCGCGGATACAAGCGGTCGAAATGAGCTTCCTCCGCCGGGTGGCTGGGCGCTCCCTTAGAGATAGGGTGAGGAGCTCAGTCACACGGGGGGAGCTCGGAGTAGAGCCGCTGCTCCTCCACGTCGAGAGGAGCCAGCTGAGGTGGCTCGGGCATCTGTTCCGGATGCCTCCTAGACGCCTCCCTCGGGAGGTGTTCTGGGCATGTCCCACCGGGAGGCGGCCCCGGGGTAGACCCAGGACACGCTGGAGGGACTATGTCTCTCGGCTGGCCTGGGAACGCCTTGGGATCCCCCCGGAGGAGCTGGAGGAAGTGTCTGGGGTGAAGGAAGTCTGGGAGTCCCTGCTCAGGCTGCTGCCCCCGCGACCCGGCCCCGGATAAGCGGAAGAAGATGGATGGATGGATGGATGATTTTGAGACTTGGTGGTGCTCCTAATTACTCATACATAAAAATACATAAATGATCCTACCCTCATCGGGCTGTAAATTTAAATTCAAGCCCTTAATCAATATCACCATTTCCTCTCATGTTTGGGAGGGCATGAGAGCGCCACATGTTTGGTGTGAGGAGATTAAGAAATACATTTAAATGATCCTACAAAAGTATTTCTCCACTATTTACTTGTACAGCAGTCAGCATCAACTGTCATATTTGGTGATTTCCTATTAAATTCTGGTTATAGCTGACACAGAATGGCCAGTGGCGGACTTACCATACCTGAAGGGGCCCTTAATAAGATGCCAATCATCATGTGTTAATGTTAATGCCCTCAAATACAGTAAATATGATGATGATGATGATATGATTTCTTAAATATTCTTCTGGGGAAGGACCCCCAACCCCCCCCTTTTAAAACTGTTCAGAACATAAGCTGCACATATGAATTAGAATGGTACAATAGTTCACTTACCACCCTGAATTTATGAACCTGTCACCACACGACAAAAAAAGTTTCCATTCAAGAACAATCCAAGAGAAAAGACAGAAAGGTTATAGAAAATCACACTTATTGGAGGGGCCTGGACTTAAATTTGCCTTGGGCACCCCTAGGTGTCCTAGGTCCACCACTGTTAATGGCTTTACAGGAAGAAAAGAGACAAAACTCTGCTGTATTCTACCAGAAAAAAACAAAAACATTGTGACTCATGTATCACTACAAAAATTGAATCAAACAGAAAACTACTGTTTCATCACTAGAACAAATTCTCTGTCTGTGTTTGAGACTGTTTGTATTTCTGTGTGTCTTCAGGGAGTGTTCTTGTGTGGTGCTCTCGGCTCCCTCATCGTAAGTACCACTACATCAACACTTTAATGACGTGGTCTGAAGCGCAGCAGTACTGCAGACAGCACTACTCTGATCTGGCCACTTTTGAATCCATGGAGGAAGTTCAGCAACTTCAGCCACCCATTTCCTACTCTTGGGCCTGGATAGGACTGTTTGATGACCCAAGCTCCTGGAAGGGAGTTATGGGACAAGAACCCAACTCCTGGAGGTGGTCAGCGACAGGCAACACCAGCCAAAGTGACTTTCAGATCTGGAATTCTGGTGAACCAGACTACGGGAATCGTTTTGAGACCTGTGTGATGATGGATACAGTCGGAAGGTGGCATGACAAACCCTGCAGCACACCCCTCAGCTTTGTGTGTTTCACAGGTAAAAGACACAGAGGTTTGATGAACAGCAAATAATAATATCTAGCTTCTCTTGTCCACCAGTAGAAAAATAAAATGTTAACTTAGAAATTAAAACGTGCCTCTGCCTTCTTTGGTCTGTGATCTGTCCTCTGGTTTCCTTTGTCAGAGAGCGACCAGAGCCAGGTGTCATATAAGTACATCAGCACCCTGAGTACATGGAGCGAGGCTCAGGCGTACTGCAGACAGCACCACACAGACCTGGTTGTCATCCAGAGCTCTTCCCAAAACACAGACATCTACAACAGCATAACACCCCCAACCAACGCCTGGATCGGTCTGTACCGTGTGCCCTGGACCTGGTCTGACCACAGCCTCAGCTCCTTCAGGAGCTGGAGAGCAGGCAGCCCTAACTACCCCTATCAACAGCACTGTATGGCCTCTGATGGCCAAGTCTGGGATGATGACTTCTGTCGGGTGAAGTATGGTCCGCTCTGTCACACAGGTTAGTGATTTTTCATTGCAGAGTTGTTTAAGAGGGGACTATTGTGGATCATCCATATATTAAACAACTCTGGATACCTTTGCCTGTTTGATAATTAAATCCATGATTTATTATCCAGACGTTTACATTACTATTATACTACAAGAAATGCTATGGTATTTGCAGATAGAATAGCAGCAGAGGGCGCAAGACAGAAAGCTATCATCAAAGTATTATGATAGGATTTAGTTGAACCATATGGAAATAAGTGCCTGAGAGAATCTCAGACAGTTTTATCTCTGTTATGATGCAACATAAGTGAGAGCAAAGGGCAGAGCTAACAATTCAAACTGAAACATGTTCTTCACTGATGGTTCAAAGGCACAGGTCTTTTCAAAACAAATCCTTATGGATTGCACTTCCAGGTGGATCACAGCCCTGAGTAAACTGTCTGAATGAAGTCATGGGGCTGTATTATGCAAACGCTAAATGTAAAAGAGACATTATGTCATTTGAATGAATCGATGTAACATTTTTTGTGTTCATTAAATATTAAGAGGCGGCAGTCTAAGTAGGGACTCCCAGACTTCTTCACCCCAGACACTTTGTCCCCCAGAGAGACACAGTCCCTCCAGTGTGTCCTGGGTCTTCCCCAAGGCCTCCTCCCGGTGGGACATACTCTGCCGGCAACAGAGCTCCTTCTCTGGTTAAATGGGACCGGACAGCCCTTAGCAAAGGGCCCTGGACCCCATACTCCCAGAACACCCCCCACAAGGCGCCCCGGGGCACACGGTCGAATGCCTTCTCTAGATCCACAAAGCACATGTGGACTGGTTGGACAAACTCCCATGAACCCTCGAGCCCCCAATGGAGAGTATAGAGCTGGTCCAGTGTTCCACGACCGGGACGAAAACCACAGGCTCCTCCTGAATCCGAGGTTCGACTATCAGTCGCATACTCTTCTCCAGTACCCTGGAATAGACCTTACCAGGGAGGCTGAGGAGTGTGATCCCTCTGTGACTGGAACACACCCTCCGGTCCCCCTTCTTATACAGAGGGACCACCACCCCGGTCTGCCATACTCAGGACAGAACTCAGAGCTCCTTACGCCTTACCACCAAGGAGTTTACCATCAACGTCAGTGACTTCAGCTTGAGTGATAAATGAGTCCACCTCTGAGCCCAAGCTATATCTAGCCGTTAACGCTCTACCTCCCTACAAGCAGAGGCTCCTTCCCTCCCAGCGAGATGACATTCCATGTCCCTAGAGCCGTTTCTGCATCCAGAGATCCGGTCTGCCCAAATCTCTTTGCACCGGCCCCTTACAGATCCTCCCGCAGCTGTTGAGTCCACAGGAGGACAGCCCCATGTTGCTCCTTTGGGCTGTGCCCGGCCGGGCCCCGTCGGGAAAGTCCCCAGGCACTCGCCATCGAGCACCCACCCCAGGCCTGGCTCTAGGGTGGGGCCCTGGAAACGCCAATCCAGGAGACATAACTGGCCTTGTTATTATGCTATACATTATATATATTTTTGTTCAGTATTTAAAAAAGGAGATACTAATACATTTACTTAAATAATTATATTTTTATCTAATACTTTTAGTGAAGTGTTTTTGCTCATGTATTTTTTGACTACTGCATCAGACCAGTTTTTTTGTGCATTACACTGTGACCAATTTCTGTCGCTGTGATTACAACAAAAACAAAATTCTGAACACAGAACAACAAAATTCATTTATTTTAATTTTCTATTTCCATAGTATCAACACTGCAGACATCTGTGCGAGGGATCTTGCAGACTGGTGCTGACATCACTCTTCCTGAGAACAATGCTCAGATTCTCCAACAGGTACAGTCTTTCATTTATTTCGAGATGATTATTTGATTGAAATCAATGCAAACATGTAAATTTTTTGTGACTTTAGGTGGATGCAGCGCTGAAGTGTCATGGATGGACTGGCTTCAAACTGACTTGGAGGATTGAGCCTGTCAAACAGGCCACTGAGCAGCAAATTATAACATAATGCTCTTCATTAAGCCTCGCTCTGAGCACTTTTGCCGTCTAAACGCGATCACTACAAACTAACTATCTCACCCACATTTATCATTAATGCAGGCTTGAGTGAGCACTACACTGTTAGAAATAAAATTTAAAATTTGTACCTTAAAGGGTACAACGGCTTGTCGCTGGGGCAGTATCCTCAAGGGTAGGGCAGCCCCTAAAAGAGGGTACAGTTTAGTACCTTACATTTTGTATCCTTTTGAAAGCAGATGGAAAATTGTTTAAATAAGAGTATAAACGTGTATAAGTTAGGTCTATTCATTTCTTTACATCCAAATTTCACTGGTCATATAAATTGTTGTCCTACATGCTTTTATTCTCACTGAGAAAAGGTACAAATATGTACCTTTTATCACTGGGTACATAAATGTTCCATTTCAGACAGGAAAAGGTACAAATGTGTGTCTTTGGGTTCAAATGTGACACATCGAGGGTACATTGTTCAAAATTGTACCTTAGAGAACATATTTGTACCTTATTCGAACCCTTATTTTTGACAGTGTACGCAGCCAGTAGATGGCTTTTTACAAAAATGTGTTTGTTTTTTTAGTTCTAAAACATGAGATGCCAAGCTTAAGGTACTCAAGAGCATGTTTAAAGGCTAATAACATAAACTGCATAATATTTTTTCCTTTAAGGAACTCAAGCTAATAACAATAGTAAAAACATGCATGGATGAAGTCTGGTTGCATCGTTTAGTGCAGAGGTGTCCAAAAAGGGGCCTGCGGGCCAAACCTGGCCCTCCAGGGGTCTATTTTGGCCCGCTGCTGCGATTTGTTTGGAGAATCTATTTGATTAAATTTCCAAGTCTATTCCTCTAAATCATGTTAATAAAAGACATCTGAATCATCATATCTTTGCAAATAAACATTTTAAATGCAACACAAAATTAGGGTTATCGCTCAGTGCACTAACACATTTGAGCACACCAAGGAAAAAACTTTGGGTGTTTGTTACCAGACGTCCCTGCTCAGACTTTACTGGTAAATGATTAGATCAAATGGAGGGAATGGAGACTCCCTGGGTAAAAGCTGTGCTTTCAATCTGGACTAAAGCAACGCTGACCATTATAACCTTTTGACTGAAATGTTTATTAAGGCATACAAATCAGAACTTTCAACGGGAATATCTCATGTAAAAGCATTAATAATCAGGACAGATATGGGAAATACTTACTGCTGGAGAAACTGTAGTTGCATCACATTTGGACTTAATTTGAAAATGGACAGATTTGAAAGATTTTGAACCAAATGGGACATTTGCAGTGGTCAATATGTGTCTTAACTTTTAAAAAATGTCTTTCCCCACCTTCTTGTTGTTTTATTTTACTGTTATTTCTTTCATCTTGTGTTCTCTCTGTGGTTATACTGTTTTTCTGTTCTATGTTATAAACTTAAATAAAAGAAATACAATTTGAAAAAATAATATAGTAGTATAATTTGTATTGTACAGTGAAACAGAAGTTTTGAGTTAAACACAATTTAATTTATTAGATTTATGTAGAGTTTCAGTTGTGATCAGAAATGTAATAGTTTTTAAGTTGTCAGTTAGGTAAAGGCATTTTGATTTTATTATTTATTGACCTTTATTTAACTAGGAAGGTAGGTGCTTATTGTACATGAGTTTTAATAAGTGTAATTTTAGCTGTAGGGTTAGATTACCTCAGGTTAAGAAATGGACAGCCAATGGAGCTCAGAATAGTCGAGAAGTTTATGGATTTTTTCAGTCTTGGGAAATTCCCACCTGAAGCAAAGGATCAGTGAAGGGCTTAAGCAAATTATGGGGAGCCTTCTAGATGGTGAAGGTTGAGCCTATGCAAAGTGCTTGTCCATATTGAACAGCCAGTCAAAATGGTACATTGACATTCACATTTATCACCATTGTGACCAGACGGGGGCGCTAAACACATGGGTTAGAAGTTAGAATCAGAATCAGAATCAGAAATTGTTTATTGCCATTGTCAGTGAAATTCACAAACGTAGGAACTTGCTTCGGCGTAGGTGCAACATAAAGCAAAGGATAAAATATAAAAAATATATAAAAAGGCATGCATAAAATTAAGAATAAAATAGACTAAGATAGACTATATACAGAATGTACAGTTGGCAGACAGTGCCATGTGCAAATGAGTAGTGCAAATAGATTGTTCTTAAATAGTATTATTGTTGAAGTGACAGGTGTTACAAAGTGTTCATGAGTCCAACGGCAGAGGGAAAGAAACTGTTCTTGTGGCGGGAGGTTCTGGTCCGGATGGACCGTAGCCTCCTGCCCGAGGGGAGTGGCTCAAATAGTCCGTGTCCAGGGTGAGAAGGGTTAGCTGTGATCCGACCTGCTCGTCCTGGAGACGTACAGGTCCTGGACAGATGGAAGGCTGCAGACGATCACCTTCTCACAGAGGCACAATGCGCTGTAGTCTCTGTTTGTCCCTGGCTGTGGCTCCAGCGTACCACGGTGATGGAGGAGGTGAGGATGGACTCGATGATGGCCGTGTAGAACTGCACCATCATCTGCGCCGGCAGCTTGGCTTTCCTCAGCTGCCGCAGGAAGTACATCCTCTGCTGGGCCTTCTTGATGATGGAGCTGATGGTCGGCTCCCACTTGAGGTCCTGAGTGATGGTGGTGCCAAGGAAGCGGAAAGAGTCTACGGTGGTGATGGGAGAGTCTGTCAGGGCGAGGGGGGGCAGGGGGGCTGAGACTTTCCTGAAGTCCACGATCATCTCCACTGTCTTCTGGGCGTTGAGCTCCAGGTTGTTGGTGCTGCACCAGGACACCAGCCGGTCCGTCTCCCTCCTGTAGACAGACTCATCGCCGTCCGAGATGAGTCCGATGAGGGTGGTGTCGTCTGCAAACTTGATCAGTTTTACAGAGTCGTGGCTGGAGTTGCAGCAGTTGGTGTACAGGGAGAAGAGCAGAGGAGAAAGTACACAGCCCTGTGGAGTTCCTGTGTTGATAGTCCGAGTCTCTGAGACATTCTTCCCCAGCCGCACGCACTGCCTCCGGTCCGTCAGGAAGTCAGTGATCCACCTGCAGATGGAGTCAGGCACGTGGAGCTGAGAGAGCTTGTCCTGGAGCAGAGCAGGGATGATGGTGTTGAATGCAGAGCTGAAGTCCACAAACAGGACCCTGGCGTAGGTTCCCGGGGAGTCCAGATGCTTCAGGATGAAGTGGAGGGCCAGGTTGATGGCGTCGTCTACAGATCTGTTGGCTCTGTAGGCGAACTGCAGTGGGTCCAGGGCGGAGGAGGTGAAGGACTTGAGATGGGGCAGGACCAGGCGCTCAAAGGACTTCATGACGACAGGAGTCAGCGCCACAGGCCTGAAGTCATTAAGTCCAGTGGTCCGGGGCTTCTTGGGAACAGGGACGATGATGGACGACTTGAAGCAGGCCGGGACATGGCATGACTCCAGGAGGTGTTAAAAATGTCTGTGAAGACAGGAGTCAGCTCGTCCGCACAGTGTCTCAGGGTGACGGGGAGACACCGTCTGGTCCAGCAGCTTTCCGGGGTTGGACTTCGAAACTGTTTCCTTACATTGTCCCTGTGTAGTGAAAGGCCAGTGGGGAGGTGGGGGACCCGGGGTGTGATTGGCAGAAATGACCATTGTAGTGAAATGGGTGGGGGAGGGGGTAGAGATTTCGAACCGTGAATAGAAGGAGGCTAGCTGTTCAGCCAGTTTCTGGTCGTCAGCAGCATGGGGGGCTTTGGGCTTGTAGTTGGTGATCTGCCTAAGTCCTCCAAACCGCCGAGGCGTTGTTAGCAGAGAAAGACTGCTTTAGCGCGTGTTGTACAGAGATCTAGCTCTTGACACCTCCCTGCTAAATCTGTACTTAGCACCTTTGTAGCTCTCTCTGTCCCCTGCTCTGAAAGCTGCCTCCTTCTGCTGCCTGAGCTGCCTCAGTTTGGAGTGTGAACCCAGGGCTTGTCATTGTTATAAATCACCCTGGTGCGTGTGGGGATGATACTGTCCTCACAGAACTGGATGTATGACGTCACAGTGTCCGTGTACTCATCCAAACCATCCGTGGCAGTTTTGAACACATCCCAGTCTGTAATGTCCAAACATGTAGCTCCTCCACTGCCTCGCTGGTCCACTTCTTAGAAGTCCTCACTACAGGTTTGGAGAGCTTCAGCCTCTGTCTGGTGGGGATCAGGTGGATCATGGCGTGATCTGAGAACCCTAGGGCAGCACGAGGAACCGCGGAAGGACCCACTCACTGTAGTGTAACAATGATCCAGCGTGTTCTGCTCTCTGGTCGGGCATTTAATAAACTGTCTGTACTTTGGTAGTTCCTGGCTGAGATTACCCTTGTTAAAATCCCCGAGGATGATCAACAAGGAGTCCGGGAAGTCCTGCTCCGTATTCAAAACCCGCTCCGCTAACGCGGCGCTGTGCCTGCGTGTGCGTTGGCGCATGGCGGGATGTAAACAGCGGCGAGAATGAATGAAGCGAACTCACGTGGAGAGTAGAATGGTTTACAGTTAATGAAGAGATATTCCAGATCAGGAGAGCAGAGTTTGGAGATCACAGTCACATCGGAGCACCAAGCGTTGTTGATGAAGAAACAGACTCCGCCTTTTGTTTTCCCCGGAGAGATCCCTTTGTCTGTCGGCGCGGAGGAGCTGGAATCCCTCCAAATGGAGCGCGCAGTCCGGGATCGACTCGCTGAGCCACGTCTCCGTGAAACACAAAACAGAAGACGAAGAAAAGTCTCTGTTCCTCTTCATCAGCAGCGCCAGTTCGTCCATCTTGTTGCTGAGTGAGCGGACGTTGGAGAGGAAAATCCCAGGTAGGCGTCTGCAGGCGCCAGCGTTTCCGAGCGCCACGAGAGCCCCCGCTTTCCTCTTCTGCGGCGTCTCACTCTTTTGGCCAAAACTAGCGCTAAGTCTGCAGCAGACACTAAAAAACTGGAAATAAGTCCGTGGGGGCAGAAGTTTTGATGTTTAAGAGCTCTTCACGGGTGTAAGAGCACGCGGACACACGATTAACGCACAAAAACAAACAACATAGAGCGCACCAAAACGCCAGGGCATCCGTCAGCGGCGCCATCTTGGACACAGTGTACTACCAAAGGACAAATATGATGTATTATTTGTATTGTTAATAAATAATAATAATAATAAAAATAAAATGATTTTACAAAGAAAAATATAACTTTATCACTGTGTGGGGAGATGCCATATTGACTAAGCTGTGGCTCCATCTACTGGCTGTAGAAGCAATTACACACGTAAATATATACCCACAATGCAGTGAGGTCAGCATCATCTGCGTCACACGTGGAAGGAGTTCAGAACACAGAGAGGATTTTCAAAATGAATCAAACTGAATGCTACTCCAGGTGTATTTTGCATAATATTTGTCCTTTAAGATTAATTGGGCAGCGCCATCCCCAATTTATAAGAGGAAATTAATAAAACACTGCAAATATTTTGACAGCACACGTAAATTAGTTCAAGAAATATTAGTGTGACATAAAAACAAAGTCTTTGACAATCCTGTACAAGTTCAAAAGAAATAAAGACATGTTCCAGGGGCCACGGAACAGGTGGAATAGTTTGTTTGTGTAGGCTCATCTACAGGTTCAGGCAATGTGCACAGTGGGAAAATGTGACATAGTTCATTAGTTCAACAACAAAATGCTAAAACTGCATCTTCCAGTAAAGTTTCATCCAGATCACAGCAGTACTTTTTTGCAATATGGAAGATGTGTAAGAAATCCAAAGTATTGGCATGTCCTTTGGTATTTTCCTGCCTGTTGTGGAGCGCTGATCAATGTCTTTCTTTTCTGGGCACTACTTACATGTTTTCATCTTGATCTATTCATTCTTCACGTAGCTGCAGCTTAATTTGTTAATTTGCAGTGAATCTCGCTGAGGCCCCCTGCTGGCCAAGGCCCTATGTAGCCTGTTCTATAACCTTTACTATAACCATTGGCAGCTATGGGGTCACATGACCCTGGCACCCAACCAGTACCAGAAAAGCAAGATATTGGCCTCTTATTCTGTTCAAAAGTGTCCTTGACCTGAGCCTGTTTCCTTTACTGATAGTGAATGGATACCTTACGGTGCTGGTAAGGCAAGTGGACAGGTCCAGGACAGCCTGGACCTCACAGGTTTGTGGGAGCGAAAAAGCCAGTGAAATGGCTATGGAATTGCCATGGAGTTGCATGAACCTTGTATTATAATCAACATGTATTCTAGCTCGATATGCTCAAATATGATGTGGCTGTACAAGAGGTTTGTCACAGAAGCCACTGGACAATGACTTTCCTATGTTTTCACTATTGTAATTTGTACTGTGACATCATTTAACAGTGTCTTTAGGTTATCAAGGAGGACCCGGCCCTCTTTGGGGTCATGATGAAAGGTGAACAAGTGCATATGTAGTAGGTTGAAAATGCTACATACAAAGTTTTTTTTAATAAGAAACAGACACCCCCCTCTATTTATTTTTTATTTGTGCTAATGTTTCTTTTGGGTTATGACATCTCCAGTCCAGTAGAGGGTGCTGTAAGCGCTCCTGTGGTGACAAGAAGGACAATGCGCATGCGCAGCCTCAGAATTAAACGAGCTGTGGCAAGGCTAATGTCTCCTTCGTCTCTCCACAGGTATGTTCATTAAAGTTGTTCTGTTAACTAAAATTTGGTCAAAAAAAAGGAAGACAGATTAATGTGTCTTGAGCAAACTGTTAATATTTGAGTTTAGTTGAAGAAGTGATGTATTGTGTTGTGTTGTTTGTGCTGTTTCATGTCGCCTCGTTTTCACTACGAGTTCGTCATGTTTCCAGCGTCAATTACTTTACTTTACTTTACTTTACGTATTTGCCGTAATGTAATGTAATGTGCCCGTAACAAGCACATTTATAATGTTTTGATTTTTAATGTTCAATGTCCACATTCAAGTTTAAGGCAACCGCTATATGGACTGTTCATGAAGTGTGTTTTCCCGCCATTAGGAGGCGCTTTCTCTTTGTTGTTTCCGCCCCGCTTGTTTGTGTATGGTGTGAAAGAAATATTAGTGAGAAAGCTACGGTTTAAAAGTAAATGTGTAAATTTATGTTTGTCTTATTCTAATGTATTTTATTTGCCCTTTATGTCTTATTTTATTGTCTGTTGTCAAATATGTTTATTTATTGTCTTTTATTATTTTATTACTTATTGATTTTTTTTATGAGCTCAGAATTAAACGAGCTGTGGCAAGGCTAATGTCTCCTTCGTCTCTCCACAGTGACAACACACGTTCAGGCAACACAGTCTACCCTTTAGCTGTGTGCCACTTGTTACCGCCCAGCTTCCCCTAGGGCTGGCGCCGGTAACACATACATCATATTGGTAAAGAGTTTGGAAGCAAGTGGGTACTTGTTTTTGGTCTGGTTCAGAGATATGCTTTAGGCAGGAGGTCGTGAGCCACTGTACCCCACCAGAGGGATTGCACCTCATGCTGTGTCTTCATCTGCAAGGTAGACTATATAATATGTGTTTAATAATGTGTATAATAGAGGAGGAGCATTCACATCCAGCCTTTAGATTGCAAAAAGAATCTTGCGGGGCATCGCGCAGAGAAAATCTTTGTCGCGCACGAGAGAAAGAGAGAGAGAGGAAGAGAGCGAGAGACACGATCCGCACACCGTGACGTGCACCTGAACACACCTGATCATAAACAGCACATAGCGCCAAAGCAAAGGCTCCGGGAACTAAAGTTCTACATCCCATAAGCGTTTAACTAGTCTTTCTTCTGGACCAACCCGCCTCGTATTCACGGAGTTTTGAGAACAAACAGCTGACGAACTAATGCGTCTAGAATAGAAAAGATATAAAAGATTTGCGCTCCCCATCAGGGGTGAAAGTAACGCATTACGGCCCGGTACTGCGGACCCCTAAAATATTTGGTGGTAGTACACTGTACCAGCAGGCACGTAGACGAGCTCCTCCACCTGACCTATGGAAAAGTAGTCCCACTAAAATCATTGCCTCTGGAGTAAAACCATCACATTAGACACAAACTTAATCCAGGGTCAGGCTTAATCGATCCAACCCTGAACTCTCAGAACTCACGATGACAAACTTGATTTCATTTTGGATCTGACTTGTCTCCTCTGTCTTCAGCACCAGTGAAGAATCATGAACCAATCAGAGCAAACGCCACTGCGCGTCTACAAAGTTTACCGCTTCGCACAGTTTTCGCGTGTATTGATATGCAAATTAGCGCATGCGTAACGAGGCGGTAAGTGCTCTATACACAGAATAATCCCAAGTGAAAATTGGAAGAATGAAAATGAATGGCCACTAACGGAAGGTTTATTTAGGCTTTGAAGACTGTCTTGTTGTGTTAGAGCTACAGTAAAGTCTAATCAATGACATCATTAGTCAAGAATTAACTGTAAATGATCATATTATCAGTTATCAGGCCTGTTTGAAACATGGACTTATGATCTAAACATGACACACAGGTGACTTTGTCCAGAGGCTTCCAGGGGAAATTTAAGCACAGAATTAAATTAATACAGAATTAAATGAATATTGCACAGAAGTGTTGCTGGATAAGAGTCAATCTTTATATTAAAATGCATCAGAAAACTGTGAAAGCTTTGGAGGGAAAAACACCATGACCCTGATTTGAACACAACTTATTGATGATATCCATTTTTTTTATAATTAATTCTACCTAAACCAAATTATAGCTGAGGGGCTGTGATCAGAGAGGAGGACAGTGCAGCTCACAGACAGGGGGCGCTGTAGTCCAGGGGCTGTGATCAGAGAGAGGAGCAGAGGACAGTGCAGCTCACAGACAGGGGGCGCTGTAGTCCAGGGGCTGTGATCACAGAGAGGAGGACAGTGCAGCTCACAGAGAAACACTGACAAGTGATCAGCAGCATGTGAACTACAGGTGAACCCAACTGTGCCACAAGTTTTCTTATGATAAACAAAGCCTCCATTTGAATCTTGGGCAGAAGTAGCCTGCAATCATAATGTATGATTAAAGGTGCACTATGGAACTATGTGGAGGGCCTGCCATTAGCTTATTGCATGATCATAAAATGTATCACTGTAACATTTGAGTTTGTTGATCTAAAACACCCCAATTCCCAGGAAATTACATCCATTTTGTTGAAAATTTGCTTTCAAAGTACCTGCTATAAGTTAAATTCAGAATTCTATCCAGGGATGCTTCATTAATGGATGTGTCACAAAGTCTTGTGAAAAGTGCCCAAAAAAGACTGTTGCAGCGCTCAGGTTTAGAACGATTGTGACCCCGATGTGGCCCCAGTGCGTCTGATGTCGCTCACATGGTCCAAGGCACTGCTCAGGGAGCTTTTGTGTTTGCTCAGACTAATGAAAAATTAGACGGAACATTGAATGCAACGCAAGTGACAGATGGGACCACACAAACTGGATACTTTTTTAAAAGAGTGAGTCTGACTGATATTGACTTCTACCCATTGTAAGCCTAATACTACAGCTGTGAGTTCTGCCGTGTATACATTCAGAAAGTCGCTTGAAGATACATTCAGTGAATTCTGGAATATAAACCCTCACTCCTACACCCATCACTCTGTTCCTCTGAGCTCTGCCCTGAGTAGCATGGATCTTATTGTAGTGTTCCAAACAGCGAGCCTTAGACTTTAGGGTCTTGTGAGTAGATACTGTGCACCGGGCAGGTGCGGCAGGTGCGGCAGGTGTGGCAGGTGCGGCGGCTGAGACGCAGAGAGAGGGTAATTACACACAAGCCTGTGCAGGGAGCAGCCGAGGATCACACTCAGAACACCGTGACATGGACTAAACTCTGCGGCTGCCTCGAATGAGCAGCCTGTTTTAAAACCGGTGGAGCGGTGCTTGTGCTTGTGCTTGTGCTTGTGCTTGTGCTTGTGCTTGTGCTTGTGCTTGTGCTTGTGCTTGTGCTTGTGCTTGTGCTTGTGCTTGTGGCCTATGGGGCTTGGCTGTTCCGGTGTGCCCTGGCTCTGTTTTGTCACCCATAGGCGAATGGGCCTCAACAGTGCGTGGAGGGCACGGTGCGACAATGCTATTCAATCAGGACATTGTGGACTACCAGCCTCTCCGTTTGAATGGTTTTATGGACGTATTATGGCTGCTGATCACTCACTGCTTCATTTTTAAAACTTGTCTTTTTCTATGATTAATTGTAATAAATTATTTTATTAATTGTAATAAATTAACTTTATTGTTAACAGTTTGTATGTTATTTTTGTTACACCAAAAATCGCTCTCACCAGAGGTTTAATTTAAAATAATCCCCCCCAACGATGGTCATGAAGAAGAAGGCTATACAAGTGTGAGGTGTTTTATATTATTAGATTACTACCACTGTGCTCTCTGAGCTGCACGTGTGCACACAGACAGAGAGAATTGATTATTGTAAAATTTAGATTTCTTGATCTAAAATACCCAGATTACAGAACATGAGGGATCCTTGGTCAGTGGATGAATGACAGGTGTGATCACACTGTGTACGTAGTGTCTTATTGTGTGAGTGACTGTGTGAATGTGTGTGGTGGTAAGTGTGTGTTTATAAATTGTTACTGTTGATCTAATCTTAAAAATAGATATTCTAATCAGTATTTCCTAACTTTTCACATTTTAAAATAGTTAATAAAGTGCTCTATACCTTTTTTAAAACTCTTTTACACTGTACACTTCTTGTGAATGTGTGTCACTGTCTTATCTGTCAGTTGGACTAGCTGTGTGTTTTAGATAGTGTTATGTTATTTCCCAGGTACTAGCCTGGGTGGTGTTGTTTGGTTGTGCTTCTACATCTATTTGTTTACATCCTACTGCTCTCGCTGCACTTTCAGTTTGGTTTCTCTGTTTACCAGTGAGTAACTTGACAAAGAACAAGGCGTAGATGGCCTCACTCGGTTCTTTTAGCTCAGTAGCGGGGAGTATTTACTTCTAAAACTTCTAGATATTATACTCTACAATTAGAATGAACACTGATTTAATTAAGTCAGGATACTGTACAGATGTCTACAATAGCCATTGTAACAAAAGTCTAAACACTGTAGATGCAGCGTTGCAAGTCGTCCGTGAGATCTGAGCTCCTTTGTCTCAGGGTCTCCTTTTATACTACAACCTAAACATGCCCTTATATGGTATCTGTCTGGCTTTCTTCAGGAAGATCCAGTCCATTCCATGGGTCAGTCGTGTAGGAAACCAGTCTAAACTGGTTTCTGGGTCTGAGATTCTTGTTTAGGCCCTGGGTGTCTGGGTATGCAGTGTAGCAAAGCTGTCACAAAAGCAAAAATACATTTCCACCTTTGACCTGTACATAATGGTGACTTGACTGAGGTGACTTTCAGCGAGATTGTTTTGTATGAAATTATATAAATTTAAAGTTGTCTAAATCATTTCAAAGTTCAAGGAACCAAAGAAGTTTTTATATTAATTTCAATGTGTGGACTTCAGACTCATCTACAAATAGTCACTTGTCATTGTCCCTGAAATAAAAAACATAAAAGGCTCTCTTCTGGGAAAAGGTCTGTGTAGATGTTATGGAAATCATTTACCTGTGACTAGTCATTTACATTGTTTTCCAGGTTAGACTCATTTGTGTTTATTCAAAGCCATTCAGATCAACCTGAAAAGAAGAGAGTAAAATTGTCATGTATGTTGGTCACATTAGGTTGCTTTTCGAACTATAAATTGTGATTTTTATGGAGAATTTGCACTGAATGGCTTTTCTACAGCTACAGCTAACACATGAATTGTGTTAAAGATACCCATTTACTTTTAGGAGCTTTTATAATAACTACATTATAATTGTTCCCCATTGTTGTTAAACCACTCGACGTTGTATTTAGACAGATTCATGCCTGAGTAAAGGCAATGATTCTTTAAAAGAACTAAAACTAAACTTTATATTATTATATGTTAGACTTTTCTGAGTTTCAGGGGAATTACTGCTGTCAACCCCTGAAGAGCACGGCAGACGCAGCTCATTTATATTGTTATATTGTGGCATCTGAATTTGAATAGGTAAACTCATTTTCTGTAACTACTTTCACTGTTATAAACATATTCAAATATTTTTTTTCCTCAGGCATTATGTTTGAAAGCAGATGTCCCTCCTGGGCTGGCTGTGTGTCCTTTATGTCAGGGGTTCCCAAACTTTTCTAGCCGGGACCCCCAAAATAGCCGCGCAACCGACTCGGGACCCCCAAAGCGAAATGAAAAATCATTTTAAGTGTCAAAGCATGTTAAATCAGGTTTCATTTTGGTTATTTGAATAGTTCATTGTCTTATTCGACCCTATTTCACTAAAAGATGCTGTTTTTAATTTGAAAAATAGAGCAAATACAGTGTCATATTTATTCCAATTAGATCTTGAAATCATCTCGCGACCCCCAGCTCATCTCTCGCGACCCCCCTGGGGGAGGGGGGGTCGTGTTATTGTGTTGTTATTTCATGTTGAACAGTTTGGATGCATATGGCACCACAGCTCACACTGGAGCACAGCTCCAATGGAAAGGAGGGGAAGAGATACTGGATGTTAAAGTTCAGATCGACCCGAGCGCGCACACGTATGTCCGAACCCGACTCAGCCCGAGTCATTTGCTACATGATTCAACCTGAACCCGACCCAGGCCCGCGCACGTGTAGAACTGGAGTTACGTGAACACAGTTCCATGCAGTGGTTTATTGGCAGAATAAGTGCCTGACAGGGCTTCAAGTGTTTAGTGTTCTACCTGTCTAACGGGACGTCTCCTGTACCAGGCGGGCCTGTTCCTCCGCTGACGCCGGCCCACACGAGCTCTCTCCCTCGCTCCTTTCTTCAGCTTTATGGGAAGGCATGCATGGCTCTCTCCTCCTGCTCTCTCTCTCTCCTCTGTGTAGCAGCCGCACACTTTCATTAAGGCCTCTTTTCTCACGTCACATATTTTGACCACTTTATTTGAGGATGAGGAGGAAAACAACACAGAACTGGCTGAACCGAACCAGGCACGGACCGACACGCCCGGCCCGGCCCGACAGCAGAGCAGAAAATGTGGGCTTGGGTCCAGAATCTAAGATCTACTGAAAGTAGGGTTTACAAAATTTCCTGCGGGAGGAGCCCCAGACCCCATCATTAGAGAGCTAGTGCACAACATCAGTTACTTTGTATTTTGCTGATGTGCCTCTTCACTCCAGTGTCTCCAGGTGACTGTGAGCTGAGGGGCCCACAAGCGCACACAGGTTTAGACGTTCATTACATTACATTTTATTCAAACAGCTTGGCTTCTTTATTTTTGCTTATTTGAAAACAATCTATTATTGTGTTTTTCTTAATCTTTACCAAAATTTGAAATATTTTTTTACCATCTCTTTATATTACGCGCTCCTTTTGTGTTTAAGTGTTTAAATAGGAGCTTGATCACAACAATCGCTGCCACACTCAGAGTAGCACTTTGAGTGATCGGCTCAGAAAGAAGTGATACAACCTTTGATCCACAGCACTAAAATATAAAAAACAAACAAAAATACAAATGTGCACACGTGGACCAGAACAAACCAAACCAAAAACGGTCCAATAAACCCACATGTACCGTGACACTCCTCGTGTTACACCAGAGGTGTATAAAGAGCACAGTTTAATCATCACCTGGAGCTTTGCATATGGAAATCATTTTTTGAGGTAACTTAACATCCTGGCACTGTTGGACTCACCGCAGTCAGCACCCTGTCGTCTCCAGGTCAGTCATTTGAGTCTTTGTTAAAGCCTTTGTAGTAAATAAATAATAAATAAATGTATTGCCCCTTTCAATAGCTCTGCTAATCTTAAATCTGTGTAATATGTGCAGATAGTGATTAGTTGAATATGTTCAAATAGTCTTTGAATGCATCTGTTCTGTTTAGGACGTCTGAAGTGATGGGGCACTTGACTCTGTTTCTCCTCTTCTGTGGTAAGCCCCATTTCTTTATGTAGTTCAAAGTAACAACAATAACATTTCTTCATGCATTTTTGTGATAATCTGATTAGTACTAGCTTTTGGGCCAGTAACTGCAATCAATTATAACCCAAAATCCTAAAAGAAAATGGGGCATCAAACTAATTTACTAAACTAAAACTAACATTTCTCAGTTGTGTTCAATGTGGTTTAGCCACGAGTCTCTGTATTATATAGGAAGTAACTTTATTTCACTTGTGTTCATATGTAATAACACAAAACAATATTCTTCTGTCTGTCTTACAGAATAGTTATTGAACATAATGTTGCCCCACTATTTGTTTCACATACTGAACATTTACGACATAAATTGAACACATATTTCAGTATTAATGCACACCTTGAGAACAATCGCTTCAGCCCTGCGGAGGTTGAATACCTCACTCTTTAATAATGCTATACAGTACCTGGACGTTCTAAGCCCCCCATGTTTGACACATACACACACATACACGTACGCAAAAACACAGACTCCTTCTCTGTAATTCAACATTTTTGAAGATTATGTGGTAAAGAGTTTGTACCTGCTTTGAACATAATTTGTGTTTTATTTGCAATTGAAGATTATGTTGTTTTATCATGAATTTTGATTAAAGTATGATCCCTTCTTTATAATAATCCAAGTAGCTTTTTGAAGAACATGAAGTCCTGGATTGTCTCTGCAGATTTCAATGCAGTAAAGTAAATATGGAACAACTAGAGCAAAGCTCTGCAGCATCCCCCCCTTATCAACCCTGGGGGTCCCCAATAATAATTTACTGTCAAAATATGTTTCTCCTCTTAAATGTACAAACACAAATACATAAATAGTAACAACTGTATGTGTAATATGGATTTGAAGTACATTTAAGAAAATATATTACATAAATTAATATTCAAGCTCAATTTTCTTTTATGCTTGTTGTGTGGACAACCTGTGGGGGACCCCTGCAGTGCCTCTGAGGCCCCCAGGGGCCCCCAGGCCCCCCACTATCAATAACTTTATAATAACTAGAGCATAGAAATTGGAGCGCTGGTTGATCTGGTACCTGTTTCACTTTACATAGAACAGAAATGCTTCTTGACAGTTTATTTTGAACATAATTAATGTGATTTCCAACTTAGTAAAACTAAGTAAACTTTTACACCCAGAATGCAACAGAATCCCCAACAGTTGGACTGTCAATTTCAATCTGCAAGTCAGTGATTAATTTGTAACCAAATATTACAAATTTATCTTTTTTAAGTTTAGTGATAGTTTGTTAGTGTCAAACCATAGTTTGACTCTGAACATTTCATTTTTGACTCAATTAAGTTGTTGTTTGCCCCAGAGGAGAAAACAAACAAAATATGCTTCAATGAATTAGAAACTTTACACAAGTCATCAGTGTATAAAATAAATAATTTGAGTCTCAGTACTGATCCCACACCACAGGTAATGTCCAGACACTTAACATTACTCGGGTTCACAAATAGTGTCCTGCCACTAACTCTAAACCTTATTTGCTGCAAGCCCCTGCTATAGTTTTTCCACACTGTTCTAAAACCAAGACAATACCAGATGCTCCTCAAAGAAATACAGGATGTTGTTCTTTTGGAAGTGGGAGAATCTCATTGCTTTCTATGTTATTTTCCTGAAAATGTAATGTTGTTTGAGAAAAGAACTCAATGATAGATCGCTAAACCTACAGATGATCTGGAAGGGTCTGTACAGTTTGTATGAGCATGGATTGATGTTTGAGTCAAATTAGAGGCCATTCCAGTGTGCCCTTTGCATGCCTCTGGCCCTGTACCCTGTGCTGTGCCGCACAATCCAAACGTCACCAAGCACATATTCAAATGAATCTCTGCAGTAATTTGGACTGCTTGCCTCTCAATTTCCTTACAAATCATTATCCGTCTGGTCACTTCGTAACCTCGTAGGCAGATTAGCCAATCAGGGACACACATGGTCCATTTGTATAAAAACAAACACGGCGCTTACAAGGAAAAGAAAGACAAATAATATCACAGGGACTATTGCAGATTTCTTAAGAATCAAATAGCAAAGCTTAAAACTGTTAATCTGAGGTGACAGAAGTTTGATTTTGCTGTTAAAGACGATGAACTTGTGCATTTCACATGCGTCATGGCACACAGGGCGACCAGGGGTGACCAGACTCACTCTGAGGGAATTCTGGATCCCAGTCAAACAGTTATTGTCCCACTGGTCAACTACAACTGTGTGAAACTGCTGTATATTGAAATGGTGCATATTACATATTGCATATGTATTTGTGTTTGAAATTGTGCAATAGAGCAAAAATGTACCCAAAAGTGCAACTGCAATAAAGACAAACACATTTCTTCAAACATGTCGAATAAAATGTAAAAGTTTACACTCATTCTGCCTAAAAATATTGCTAATGAGCCAGTTTGCTTCAGAGTGATCTTTTTGGACTCTATTCACAATGCACCGCCAGAAATGGATGAGAAGGGGCTTACATTTATGTTTGGGTTTTTTTTAACATGGAGCGCTTAAGTGAAAATATGTTTGTATATTCTTGAAATCTGGATTTTTTGGGAACAAAACTAGACCAAGCAACCCATGACTGGACACCAATAAACCTGAATAAAGGCAAGAAAAGAATCATGTGATTTGATGCTTGTTTTGAGGACATTTAATTATTTTTTGCCCAGTATGTCTCTTTTAGGTTACACTGTGACATGACATGAATGTGATAAACAATAGCATGTTTTACTCCACTGGAATGAATAAGAATAAGGCTCACTGAATCCTCCAAAATAAACATCAGGGCTTTGATTCACTGACTTTGGATAAAAGTGTTCCTGTACGTAAAATACTTCTCTTAACAATGTTAAAAGTAATTTTAAAAACGGAATCAACATGAGAACCAGCCTTCAGCAAAATCTGACCGTTGTGAAAGGTCAGATTTGAGTTTCTGATGCCACACCAGGGCCAGAGCCCGCCCCTGTCGCCCGTCTGGGACCCGTCAAAGTGCTCCTTGGTTCTGAGCAGAGCCCCAGTTCTGATGTTACATGGCTACCAGCTATGTTTTTTTTGCGAGCAACTTAATTATTATTTTTAATTTAATTTATTTTACAACTGCAACTTTATTTTGCGGATAAGAACATTAAGAAGCGGAAGTGGACTTTACAAACACCTTTGAACGCACCACTTAATCTTGTAAATCTTTTTTTTTTTGTCAAAATTGTTGAAAGATATACTATAAACAAAGTGGTATAAATCAAGAAGTCAGGCGTTATGAAGAAAGAGGCCAGACAGGATTGTACAAAGCAGTTTGAAGTTAAAATAAAATAAAATAAAATAAAACACAATGTGCTAGGGGTCGTCAAAGAGCCCACACTCGATGGTGAGTCATTCAAAATGACAGCGTTCTTGCATTTCTTTGATGGATATTTGAAAAGAGGGGTTTACATTTTAGATGTTTGTTTTTATGAATAAAAGATTTACCAAGTAAAATAATAATAATTAAGTAAAAGGTCGTTCTTCTTGTTTTTACATACAATTCCAAAAATAATGTCCGTTTTGGTGAATTCCCTTAGCTGGGGTATATTGGAGAACAACCAAAAGTGCACATCTTCCCACAGTGAGATGCTGTGGACACGTTCACAAAAGGTGGTCCATGTCACAGAAGGAACTCCTGCTACATTCTATTCCAAAACGTGTCCTGATGATTCACTGGGAGGGTTAATACTAGAAAGGGTTTTATAGTGAATTTCTTTGGCTTTAGGAGAGATACGTAATTTAAGATCATTTGTTCTAATTAAAAAAAAAAAAATCTTGTTTTGTAAAGGGCTGGGAGATATCGTTTGGATTATATATAAATGGAAATATGATTTTGTTACAACATTGTCTTATTTCAGAGTTTGTAAATTTCCCTTTGGAGAATTCCTTTCCATTAATCCATAATTTTTGTATTTGTAAGGAATCACTATCTGTAGAATTAGTAGAATTGCTGGTTGTAGCAAAGATGTTTGTGGGAATAGCATTGATTTTTTTAATATAATTCATAAGTTGGGGTGTTAACTTTATATTTGGTTGTAAATTCATTGTGGGACATAAGAGTGCTATTTTCATGAACTAAATGTACCACACTCCAAATGTTGTTGGTAGAATAAGGATTTGTTTCTGATTGTAATATATCTGCAGTTCCAAACTGGTGTGTTGTGAGGGCTAAAGTGATGTTTATAGATCATTTTCCAATACATTAAAATCTGTTGATGGAAAGGAGAAAGTTGAATTGGAATTTTTTTCAAATCAAAATCACAACATAGTAGGAAATTAATTCCACCTAATTTGGAAAAAAGGTAATTAGGGAAGATAAACCAGAGTTTGTGTTATCATTAATGAAAGATTTTAACCAGTTTAGTTTTGAAGTAGAGTTTAAACACTCAAAATCGATAGTGAGTAGACCACCCTCCTGGAAAGATTTGCCTTTTCTGATATAATGTTTTTTTTCTTCCAAATAAAGTCAAATTTAATTTGGTTGATTGTTTTAATTGAATTTTTAGGCATTGCCATTGAGTAGGCAGGGTAGATCATTCTGGATATACGTTCCATTTTTGTGAGGAAAATCGTACCAAAACTTGACAGGTCTCTGTGAGTCTGTTTGGAGAGGTGACTTTTACAATCTGACAATTTATTCCAGATGTTTAAGTTATTACGTTCTTTGTTATTTTTGGTTAGAATCATTCCTAGATATTTGACAGTCTGTTTCATAGGTATGTCACAGATAGATGATACTGAGCAGTCTTTTTGGGGTAGGATTTCGCATTTTTGGATATTTAAGTGTAGACCAGAAGCTTTTTAAAAAGTATTGATTATTTGAAGGATTCTGGGGATTTCACTTAGATTATTTAGAAAAATGGTAGTATCATCTGCTAGTTGGCAAATAGACAGTGGCTGTCCCAACACACTGAGTTTCCTCAAGTCACTGTTTTTAATAAAAACTGAGAGTATTTCAGCAGCTGTTATACATAAAAGCTCGCTGATTGGGCAGCCTTGTTTAATGCCTTTGTTTATGTCAGATCTTTGGGAAGTGCCATAAGGTAATGACACTGATCTGTTTGTGCCTTTGTACAGCATTTTAATGAAATTGATGAAATTGTTTCCGAAGCCAAAGTTTTCTAAAGTTTGAGACATAAATTCATGTTCTATCATGTCGAATGCCTTAAAAAAGTCAAGGAAAAGTATAAATCCTTGATCCTCTATTAAATGATTGTAATCAATTAGATCCATAATGAAATGAATAGGATTGTGTATAGAGCGTCCTTTAATAAAACCAGATTGTGTATTTGTTTCAGTTAATGAAGGTTTACTACAAATGTTATTCATTTCTTTAATTAGTTCTTCCTCTTTTTGTTTATTGTCAATTGCTGCCATTTTGCTATGTTTAATAGCAATTTGGTGAGCTCTGAATTTGACGTACTCCCGTTTGTTTATGCTTGAGGTCATATTTGCTGATGCCTGTCGTCATGAAGTCATTTGAGCGCCTGGTCCTGCCCCTCCTCAAGTCCTTCACCTTCTCTGCCCTGGACCCACTGCAGTTCGCCTACAGAGCCAACAGATCTGTAGATGACGCCATCAACCTGGCCCTCCACTTCATCCTGCAGCATCTGGACTCCCCGGGAACCTACGCCAGGGTCCTGTTTGTGGACTTCAGCTCTGCATTCAACACCGTCCTCCTGCTCTGCTCCAGGACAAGCTCTCTCAGCTCCACGTGCCTGACGCCATCTGCAGGTGGATCACTGACTTCCTGACAGACCGGAGGCAGTGTGTGCGGCTGGGGAAGAATGAGACTTGGACTATCAACACAGGAACTCCACAGGGCTGTGCACTTTCTCCTCTACTCTTCTCCCTGTGACACCAACTGCTGCACCTCCAGGCACGAAACTGATCAAGTTTGCAGACGACACCACCCTCATCGGACTCATCTCGGACGGCGATGAGTCTGTCTACAGGAGGGAGGTGGACCGGCTGGTGTCCTGGTGCAGCGGCAGTAACCTGGAGCTCAACGCCCAGAAGACAGTGGAGATGCTTGTGGACTTCAGGAAAGTCTCAGCCCCCCTGCCCCCCCCCCTCGCCCTGACAGACTCTCCCATCACCACCGTGGACTCCTTCTGCTTCCTCGGCACCACCATCACTCAGGACCTCAAGTGGGAGCCGACCATCAGCTCCATCATCAGTCAGGCCCAGCAGAGGATGTACTTCCTGCGGCAGCTGAGGAAAGACAAGCTGCCGGTGCAGATGATGGTGCAGTTCTACACGGCCATCATCGAGTCCATCCTCACCTCCTCCATCACCGTGTGGTCCATCCTCACCTCCTCCATCAGCGTGTGGTCCATCCTCACCTCCTCCATCAGCGTGTGGTCCATCCTCACCTCCTCCATCAGCATGTGGTCCATCCTCACCTCCTCCATCACCGTGTGGTCCATCCTCACCTCCTCCATCAGCGTGTGGTCCATCCTCACCTCCTCCATCAGCGTGTGGTCCATCCTCACCTCCTCCATCACCGTGTGGTCCATCCTCACCTCCTCCATCAGCATGTGGTCCATCCTCGCCTCCTCCATCACCGTGTGGTCCATCCTCACCTCCTCCATCAGCGTGTGGTCCATCCTCACCTCCTCCATCACCGTGTGGTCCATCCTCACCTCCTCCATCAGCGTGTGGTCCATCCTCACCTCCTCCATCACCGTGTGGTCCATCCTCACCTTCTCTATCAGCGTGTGGTCCATCCTCACCTCCTCCATCACCGTGTGGTGCTGGAGCCACAGGGACAAACACAGACTACAGCGCATTGTGCCTCTGCTAAGAAGGTGATCGGCTGCAGCCTTCCATCTGTCCTGGGTCTGTACGTCTCCAGGACTCAAGGACGAGCAGGTCGGATCACAGCTATTAGTCTATTTTATTCTTAATTTTGTGCATGCCTCTTTTATATATTTTATTATATTTTATTCATTGTTTTATGTTGCACCTTACGTGTTTGTGAATTTTTGATCACTGGCAATAAACCGTTTCTGATTCTGATTCTAAAACACTTTGTGTGATTTTTCAACACTAACTGTATCTTTGTGGTTTTGGCACAAGGCTCTTTCCAGGCGGTGCCACAGTACTGGACACTTTTTTCCACATGTCCCCTCAAGCATCTCTGGGCCTTTTAGTTCAGGTGACTGTGGGTTTAAAGATATTAAATCGATGCAATGCTGTTTCAGAAGTTTGAGCACCAAAAGTTTGTTCATTGTTGAGTTTGTCCATCCACAGGGCACCACATGAACTTTGGCATCACAATGTTTAATAGGCCTGGGGCTTATTTCAGTGGCCTATGCTCACAAGTTAAGTGCGTGTGTATGTGTGAGTCACTAATCACAAGCAAAATGATAAGCGCTGCTTTTCCCTTGAAGATTGCGACAGGAGATCGTGCTCCTACCTAGTGTGTCCTGAATTTGGAAATGACATGTGCTGCTGAATTTTGTAGTAACTGTAAACCTGAGAGAGAATGGGGCGGATTCTGGCTATGTTCTTTAAGTGATAAAAAACTATTTTTGTGATGTTCTTAATATGTGAAATAAAGGTCAGTTAAAGATAATGACCACATTTTTTACTTGTGCTGATGGATTAAAAGACTGTGCTTGTAGTTTGGGTAAAAGTGTCTCTCTCTGGGCCTCAGGACCAATGACTAAAACCTCAGTTTTGTCCTGTTAAGCTGGAGAACGTTTTCTGCCATCCAGGGTTGATGTCCAAAATGCCTGGTGTCATCAGGAGACATGGAGATGTAAAGATAATCAGCAGAACTGTGGAAGTTGACTCCATGTCTCCTGATGACACCAGCAGAGGGCGCATGTACAGGTTAAAAAGCACAGGATCTAAAATGGAACCCTGGGGCAAACCACATGTGATTTTAAGGACCCTGGAGGAGCAGGTATCTAAACTTACCATGAATGTTCTGTCTGTGAGATAGGAAGTAAATCATTTCTGTACAGTACCAGAGAGGCCCACTAGGTGTTTGAGGCTGTTTAAAAGAATAGTGTGGTCTACTGCAGGCTTTCTCAAAGTGGGTGCCGCGTGAGCACAGGGGTGCCACAAAAAATTGTGGAGTTCGATGGATATTTTGAATGAAGACAAATTAATATAGGCAACTATTGATTCAGGAAATAAACGTTGCAAACCGTTTAGGTAGAATGCTATTTATGTTGTTTTTGACAGAAAACAATCGTAATTCGTGCAACAATTTGTTTAAAAAGAGGGGGCGTGGTGTTACGCACAGCGGACAGCTGTGGAGCCTGTCTTTCTCTCTCTATCCAGAGAGATGTGCAAGGGCGGAGGGGGATCAAGAACTGATATCAGAGGAGACTGAAACGTTTTAGACACTTTTTATTACATGCAAAATGGCCCAAGAACCACAGAGAAACGTCCCGCTGTAGTTTTAATCCGAGAGCGAGTCTTAATTAACACGCTGCGCAGGTAATCGATCGATCATCGGCAACGCACGCGGTTTTAAACACGGTCTGTGACATTTGCCCTCAAATATGAACAGAAAAAGTCACATAACCTGCTTCTTACGACTGATTGTAGGGCACTGAAAGAGTGAGAGAACAGGACAGACACAGGACAGAGTCACAGGAGCAGATCAGACTCTGCTTTACACTTTATCAGCATTTAGGGACACAGGTAATGTCTTTAGGCTAGGCTTCAGTGGGGTTTGGTATTGCCGTTGTATTTTCAAATCATCAATTTTAAAAAATAATAATAATGAGAAAAAATAGCACTTTTCTCAATTCAATTCTGTCCATGTGATTTAACAACTTATACAAGATTTAAATGAATTTCAACTCAATCATCCTTTATTTCTGTAGCCCTTCACAACACTCAAGGTGACCAAAGTGCTTTTCAATATACATTTAAAAACATAAAACCATAATACAATACATTATACAACGTAATCAATAAAACTGTGGACAGTGTACAGAATAAAATGTCACTGCAATACTAAGTGTTAAAAGCCAGTCTGAATAAATATGTTTTAAGCCTTGATTTAAAAACGACAAAGTCTGTGATGGTGCATTCAGGGGGCAGTTAAAATGAACTTAATTATCCTGCACCAGGGCGTGCCAAAATTAAATGCTTTAAAACCAGAACTCAAAATAACTGCTTTAAAATATGTTTTTATTACAGTAAACCTCGAAAGGGGAGGTTTATTTCAAATGAAATAACATAAAACATAGAGGTGCCTCGGCTTAAGAAAGGTGCATGTGGGGGTGCCTCAGGGCAGAAAAGTTTGAGAACCACTTGTCTGCTGTATCAAAGGCAGCACCTAGATCCAGTGGAACCAACTCTGTCACCTGTTTTGAATCATAATTTAGTCTAAAGTCATTTAAAATCTTTGTCAAGGCTGTCTCTGTACGTTTGTTTACCTTAAAACCAGACTCACAAAACTCACATGACATTCTTCAAGAATGTCATGTGAGTTTAAAAAACAATTAAGCTGTGTAAAAACGTAAAAAAGTTTTCCAAAATGTTTCTTAAAATTGGTAAGTTAGATACTGGTCTGTAATTGTTAAAAAATCATTCAAATCTAAATTTCTCTTCTTCAGCAGGGGAAAGGCAGTGGGAAAGACCCCTGTCTGAAGTATTTAATCTTCTTTATCAGTCTACTCATAATGCATCCATCCATCCATCTTCTTTCGCTTATCCGGGGCCGGGTCACGGGGGCAGCAGTCTAAGCAGGGACTCCCAGACTTCCTACACCCCAGACACTTCCTCCAGCTCCTCCGGGGGGATCCCGAGGCGTTCCCAGGCCACAGAGAGACATAGCCTCAGTCTAGACAGAGCTTACCCCGGGGTCAACTCCCGGTGGGACATGCCCAGAACACCTTCCAGGGAGGCATCCAGGAGGCATCCGGAACAGATGCCCGAGCCACCTCAGCTGCTCCGCTCAACGTGGAGGAGCAGTGGCTCTACCCTGAGCTCCTCCTGTGAGAGCGAGCTCCTCTCTATCTCTAAGGGAGCGCACAGCCACCCGGCGGAGGAAGCTCATTTCGACCAGTTGTATCCGCGATCTCGTCCTTTCGGTCATTACCCAGAGCTCATGACCATAGGTGAGGGTAGGAACGTAGATTGACCGATAAATCGAGAGCTTCGCCTTTCGACTCAGGTCTTTGTTCACCACAACGGTCCGATACAGCGCCAGCATCACTGCAGATGCTGCACCGATCCACCTGTCAATCTCACGCTCCATCCTTCCCTCACTTGAGAACAAGACCCCGAGATACTTGAACTCCTTTACTTGAGGCAAGGACTCCCCACCCACCCAGAGAGGGCAAGCCACCTTTTTCCGGTGAAAAGCAGAGATGAGCATGAGATGAGATGAGACCAGGACGAAAACCACACTGCTCCTCCTGAATCCAAGGTTCGACTATCGGTCAGATTCTCCTCTCCAGTACCCAGGTGCCACGTGCATTGATGGACACCCTTGTACTTGAACATGGTGTTAGTTATGGACAAACTGTGACTAGCAGTACAGTACAAGTACAAGTACAGTAATTGAACACCGCTCGGAACAACGGAGTCCCCGGGCGGTGCACTGTCTAGTACCCCTCCCAAGGACTCCAAGAGGGCCTGGTACACTACACCGCTGTTCGGCCTGTAGGCCGCCACAACAGTGACGGACCCGACCCTCTCGTTCACCGGAGTAAACTCTAACACGTGGCGACTGAGCTGTCCTCTCCCCGCAGGCAACGCCAGAGAAAGGGAGCGTTGGAGCCATAATTGTCTGTTGTTCCTCCTGCCACTGGGTGGCGCACTGTATTTTTGTCCTGCAATTACCTGCCCTATATAAAGGGGGAGCAAGTTGCAGTCAGGTGTTGCAGTGTGGTCAACAGTCTTTTGACCGTGTTCTATCGTGTTCAATCGTGTCACATGAGTTCTGGATTTCTGTGTATTTGTGGATGGCTAAAAGGTAATGCCAATAAACCAGCGGAACGCAGCATTTTGTAAACTTTATTCTGAAGAAGACACGCATCCGAGACGCCACACACGCTGCATCCATAGCGGACTTTGCACCGGGCAAGTTTTGTTTGTTCATGTGTAGGTTAATTGAGAACTCTAAATTGTCCATAGTGTATGAATGTGAGAGTGAATGGTTGTCTGTCCTTGTCTCTGTCTCTCTGTGTTAGCCCTGCGATGAGTTGGCCACTGTCCAGGGTGTACCCCGCCTAAGGCCCAAAGTCACTGGGATAGGCTCCAGTCACCCGCGACCCCTAACGGGAATAAGCGGTAGAAAATGAATGAATGAACAATCAGTAAAAGAAACCAAACTATCCCAACAGGTGTCATGCATTTATTTTACTATTTAGTCAGTTAATGAACATGTATAATGATCATATGCACCGACACAGATGTAGGATCAGTTAGTCCAATGGTCTCAGTAAGGTTCAAGAGAGCTGTAGATTGAATACTCATGTTTTCCCTTCTAATTGGTATATTCCTGCTAGATCAAGCAGCTTTAGATTCTCGATGTTAACAACACTGAAGTTTCTCGGGAGACATCGAAACAAATCTAACTCACCGATTTAAAGGTTATCCTCTTAATGACTGGAGCGGTTCATTTTCTCATTGTAAAAAATAAAAGAAGGGGCCTTAATTAAGACTAAGAAAATTAGGCAAAAACTGCACTATCTGTGTTTGACACTGTTTGTATTTCTGTGTGTCTTCAGGGAGTGTTCTTGTGTGGTGCTCTCGGTTCCCTCGTCGTAAGTACCACTACATCGACACTTTAATGACGTGGTCTGAAGCGCAGCAGTACTGCAGACAGCACTACTCTGATCTGGCCACTTTTGAATCCATGGAGGAAGTTCAACAACACCCAACTATTGGTTCCAAGCCTGGCACCTGGGCCTGGATAGGACTGTTTGATGACCCAAGCTCCTGGAAAGGAGTTATGGGACAAGAACCCAACTCCTGGAGGTGGTCAGCGACAGGCAACACCAGCCAAAGTGACTTTCAGATCTGGAATTCTACTGAACCAGACTACGGGAATCGCTTTGAGACCTGTGTGATGATGGATACAGTCGGAAGGTGGCATGACAAACCCTGCAGCACACGCCTCGGCTTTGTGTGTTTCACAGGTAAAAAAAAAAAAGACACCTCGAGGTTTGGTAAACAGCAACTAATTCTATATCTTGCTTATCTTCTTCTGTCCACCAGTAGAAAAATACAATTTTAACTTTAAAATTTTAACTAATTAAAACATGCCTTGCCTACAGTGCCATTATGATCTCATTTGAAGTAATGTTCTTAAAAGTGATCTGTCCTCTGATTTCCTTTGTCAGAGAGCGACCAGAGCCAGGTGTCATATCAGTACATCAGCACCCTGAGTACATGGAGCGAGGCTCAGGCGTACTGCAGACAGCACCACACAGACCTGGTTGTCATCCAGAGCTCTTCCCAAAACACAGACGTCTACAACAGCATAACACCCCCAACCAACACCTGGATCGGTCTGTACCGTGTGCCCTGGACCTGGTCTGACCACAGCCTCAGCTCCTTCAGGAGCTGGAGAGCAGGCAGCCCTAACTACCCCTATCAACAGCACTGTATGGCCTCTGATGGCCAAGTCTGGGATGATGACTTCTGTCGGGTGAAGTATGGTCCGCTCTGTCACACAGGTTAGTTAACACAAAGATTGTGGATCTGTATTGTAAGTTATATGTTGTGCATTATTTATGCTTTTTAAAAGTGCAATATGTAACTTTTTGGTGTGGGGAGCTGTTTCAGTCTATAGATGTAGCTATGGCATTTACCCCTGATTTTTACAAAGTGTCCCCTTAAGTATGGTTTACAATCATCTTTATTATTTGTCTCTTGTGTCTCATTGAGCCACTTCTTATCTTAATTAACCACTTTGACTATGGCATGTGGAACTGTTTGCAGTAAACCATGACGTAGTGTCGCACTATTACAGTTCCAACTGTGGAACCAACCTGAGGCCCAAATATATAGTTTCTGAAATCCAGTGGGATCAAAAGTAGTCTCTAACACTTATCTCATCATTAGGAACGTGAACATAGTAGTAATTGTACATCATCATTGAATTATAAAAATTACAATTTACTGGTAACATACACATACACACGTCATGTGCAAGACAAGGCAAGTTTATTTGTAGAGCACAATTCGTACACAGGGCAATTCAAAGTGCTTTACATAACAGGCATTAAAATCACAAAACACAAAAAGACACACAGAATCATTTTAAAATAAAGTGCTTTAAAAGAGAAGAGTGCAGATAGATCTTTCAGTTGGATGCACATCTAAACAGAACTGTTTTTAGCCTGGATTTAAACATTGTCAGAGTGGAGGCCTGTCTCACATCTTCAGGGAGACTGTTCCATATTTTAGCTGCAAAAAACTGAAATGCTGATTCCCCATGTTTAGTCCTCACTCTAGGCACCTGCAGGAGGCCGGTCCCTGAGGTCCTCAGAGTGCGAGATGGTTCATATGGCACAAACATGTCAGAGATGTACTTTGGTGCTTGGCCGTGGAGAGACTTGAACACAAGCAGAGCTGCTTTAAAGTCTATTCTCTGAGCCACAGGAAGCCAGTGCAGAGACCTGAGCACAGACTGATGTGATAGTACTTCCAGGTTCTTGTCAGGACTCAAGCAGCAGCGTTCTGGATGTACTGCATCTGTTTTACAGCCCATTTGGAGAGGCCAGTGAACAGGCCGTTACAGTAGTCTAACCTACTGGAGACAAATGCATGGATAAGTCTCTCCAAGTCTGGTTTAGACACTATACCTTTAATTTTGGCAATGTTTTTTAGGTGGTAAAAGGCTGTTGATGTTATTGATTTGATGTGGCAGTTAAAGTTCAGGTCTGAGTCCATTATTACCCCCAGATTTCTAACTTGATTTGTCGGTTTTAGAGCGAGAGACTGGAGGTGACTGCTGACACTTTCTCTCTGTTTCTGCGGCCCAAAGTGATTTCAGTTTTGTCTGAGTTTAGCTGGAGAAAATTGTTTTGCATCCACAGTGAAGTCAATGAATCCACTGGTCCATATTCACCTGCCGTCAGTGAGACAGATCTGAGTGTCGTCTGCGTAGTTGTGATAAGACACATTTGTGCTGAGTATTAACTGACCTAAGGGCAGCATATAGAGGTTGAACAGAAGGGGTCCCAGGATTGTCCCTTGGGGCACCCCACAGGTCAAGCTCATGTGGTCTGAGACACAGTTACCAATCTCTACAAAGCACTCTCTGTCCTCGAGGTAGGACTTCAACCAATTTAGGGCGGTGCCAGTGATGCCCACTCAGTCCTCTAGTCTCTGTAGGAGGATCCCTCGATCAACAGTGTCAAAAGCAGCGCTCAGATCTGACAGAATTAAGACTGAGGCTTTGCCCGCGTCAGTGTTCGGGCGGATGTCATTTGTCACCTTGATAAGAGCAGTCTCAGTGCTGTGATGAGGTCTAAAACCTGACTGAAAAACATCAAATAAGTTGTTTATAAAGAGGAAGTCAGTGAGCTGTTGGTAAACAACCTTTTCGAGGACTTTGCCTAAAAATGGCAGATTTGAGATCGGCCGGTAATTTTTCAGTACTGAGGCATCAAGACTGCTCTTCTTTAGGAGAGGCTTAATGACCGCAGTTTTCAAGGCCCTTAGGAATGTTCCAGATTGAAGCGACATGTTAACTATGTGAGTGAGTGGTGCTAACAAAGTGCTCAGAACAGACTTTAGAAATCTGGTGGGTAACACATGGAGGCAGCATGTAGAAGAACTCAGACTGGTGATGATCTCTTGGACAGTTTTGAGTCAGCTCTAAATGTGTAGGTGGTTTTAGAGTTTTTATTTGCACTGTGGAATTTATGGCATTTTTAATGCCCTGAACCTTGTAATTAAAGAATAATGCAAACACATTGCACTTAGCTGTGAAAATTAGTTCTAGCGGCAGCTGAACTGGAGGGTTTGTTAGTCTGTTTACTGTTGCAAACAGAACACGTGAGTTATTACTGCAATTTCCAATTATTTCAGAAAAAAATTGTACCCTTGTTTTACATAAAATTAGGTTGTACATGTACAACCTTTCTCTATAAATCTCTTTATGAATCTGGAGCTTTGACTTGCCCTGCGGCACTCCCGCTTCTGTGCCCTGACTGACTCATTATTCCTCCATGGCGCCTTCTGCTTATTTCTAACCATTTTAACCTTCATAGGAGCAATGGTGTCCAGAATATTCAAGAAATTAGATGTAACAGAATTTAAAAAGTCATCAACATTTGAACATGATGGATTTTCAAAGTTTATCATTTCAATGAAGAGTGCACTTGTGCTGTCATTTATGTGTCTCCTCCGAACAACTGCAGGACCAGCTGGTGATTTGGGAATAACAGACAGGTTAGAGAAAACACAGAAATGATCAGACAGAGCCACATCGACCACACTGATGAATATTAACCCCTTTTGTAATTAGCAGGTCCAGAGTGTGTCCTCTGCTGTGAGTGGGGCCACTCACATGCTGAGTAAGACCAAAGGTTTCAAGGACAGTATCAAGCTCTTTAGCGTTTCTGTCGCAAACATTATCCACGTGAACATTGAAATCACCTGTAATGACCAAACCGTCAAAGTCTGTGCATACGACTGAAAGCATCTCAGTAAAATCATCAATAAAACCTTGGCAGTGCTGGGGAGGCTTGTATAGGATAATGTAGAGTATGGAGGGAGACTGTTTTAGCTCAATTTTAAAAGACAAATACTCAAATGGTGAAAACACCCCAAAAGACAACCTCTGGGTAACTATTTTATCTCTAAAAACTGCACAGACACCTCCACCCTTTTAGTTGTCGCGTGTTTCAGATTCAAACTTGAAGCTCGGTGGAGTCGCTTCTATTAGAACTACATCCCCCATGTTTTTGTCAAGCCATGTTTCAGTTAAAAACATGAAATCAAGATATAAAATCATTAATTAAAAGTGATTTGTTACATAAGGATCTGAGATTTAGCACAGCAAGTTTCAGATTGGTTTCAATGTGACTGGACGTTGTCTTTTCACAGGGAATATGAATTAAATTTCTAAGACTGGACAGTCTAACTGTCCTGTTCTCCAGTCTGTGTGACGTGACTACAGATATAACACAGGGCCCCGGGTTTGTTTGACCATTTTCATGACCATAAGTCCCGGCAACACTGAGACCCACTGCATCCTAGCTATGGGAGATAACAGTTCTGAGTGGAGGTGGGGGAGGGCAGCGAAGGGGGAGACCTGGAAGGAGTTTGGGCAAAGGCTGAGTGGGGAGAGCTGGGGGGACTTTGGGTGATGGACCAGGTGAAAGGCGAGGGAGAAGCAGAGTTGAAGCTCCTGGGTGGTATGCGGGGCACAGATTTGTATGGGGAAGAGTTCATCATTGTTGACATCAGACATTATACTGCAGCCTTGATAAACATGACACACACACACACACACACACACACGCACGCACACGCACACAGAGGCCAGCAGCCCTGACCAGACAGTGTGCAGACAGTCTTTAAAGGTCCCATATTCTGATCGACTTTTCAGAGCTTTTAACCTTCCTACAGTGCTATTTGGGCCTCGTATGTGTGCTGAAAATGTTTTTTTGATTGATTCCCGCATGCTTTCGCTAGAGAACTGTCTTTTACGTCCTCCTCGGCTGAGCAGGCAGACGGGGGGCTCCTCACTAAGATGAGGCAGCTTCATCAGGATGACGCGGCGCTCAAGCCACGCCTCCAGGAGGCGCGCAGCAGGCTCAGCACCGTAAACCCCTCTGGCGCTACAGTAACCACATCTATTTAGTATCACTTTGCTTTGAATGCTACTTCTTTAGTTCCAGCGCTGCTACCAGCGCCAGCAGTTTGTTACTAGCCATGTCATCTTTCAGAAAATCTGTGTTCGGTTGTAAATACGTCTCTAGACTATTTTATTTGCAGAGAAACTAGACAGTACATGGAAAGTGGATGAACAAAACTATTAAATCTTCATTGTTCACTTCAAAATATTGTGTTTAATTTATTTTTGAACCAGTTCAACGACAAATAGTCCAACTGTGTAACATGATGGCTTACATACTGTAAGGTACGGTAAGAAAAGTATACGCCATCCCTACATACATCTGAGTTATGATCTGTTTTCCCCCAGTTTGCAACTCTAATTCATGACACAATACACACATTTGCCATTGGAATTTCTCGACAGCATACGTTCTCCGTTTCTGTGGCCATAGTCCTACAGCTCCGGCAAGTACACCTAAAACGAATTGACCTCTCTGAGCTGCTCCTGAAGCTCCTGCACTCACATCTCTCATGTTCCCTGTCCATTTATTTGTAGAGGAAAGTTAAAAAGTCCGTGGAGAAGTGCAGAGTATCCATGCTGGGTTCAACTCTCCACACTGCACTCCAGGAACAGAGGGGGAGGGGCTGTGTACGCGCTAACGCTGCAGTGCATTATGGTTGTTTTGACGGGTTCTCTGCATTTTATCGGCGGGCCGCTTACAATACAAATTAAAAATCACCTTGGGGGCCACCAGAAATCATCTTGAGGGCTGCATTTGGTCCGCGGGCCGTGAGTTTGAGACCCCTGGTCTACAGTCTATTATCACCAAGTTTAGTTTTTGATGTTCCAGATCATTTGAATGGGTTTCTTGTAGGTTTGTAATATCTATTTTTCTTTTTGGTGTGTTCATGAAGACCCACCCTCCTGCAGATTACATTTGGGGGTACAATAGAGGCCTTTCACATTGTTCAAAATCCCAAGGGATTTCCCGAAAATCACGCGTGACAATGCATGATTTGCAATTGAAGGGGATTATCAACAACATTAACTACACTGGCGGATAATAGAGTATTGAAAAGCGTCGATTATACAGATTATTTTAAACATCTTGGATGCGAGATGTTGTGTACTAAGTCAGTAGGAAGTGTACCTGATCATTTTAGCATGCAGAGCATCAAAGACTCTTTGATTAAGATTAAGATTTGACTGGGACAGTCTCTGAGCTTATAAAAGCCCCAAGGCTTATAAATTCTTCAGCGATGGCTACGTACAGAAAATGAAAACTGCTTGACATATTGACGTGAAAATATGGGACGGTAGTTTATTCCTGGCGAATGCTGAGGTGATGCTTCTATGTCCCGTTCTATCTACAAGGCACTGTGGGTGTGCTTCAAGTGGGAAAATCAGGGCCATTGACATAAAATAAGTGTAGTAAATATGCTACTTAGCAACGTGGCTAGTCCGGTATGATTTGAAGTACTCCGGCGTAAGTCTCATGCATTTTCCCTGTAGCCGTTAGCATTAGCCCTCAAAACAAGTTCTGAATAATACAGAGAGAGTGAGCTGGTACCAACCCATCGAGCACATTTACTGAAGTCAAAGCCTCGCTACAAGTCTTTGTTCAGTGTGTAGACTTTTTGGTATTTTATTTCAGATAATAATTAGCATGTTAAACTGTCATCTGAGTTAAAGGCTAACTGACTTTGAGTTGAGATTTCTGAACTTGTGCACTTCTGGTGAGTATCTAATGACTGCAAAACATCCTCTTTTACATGTTACTGGAGAGGAGAGCAGATAAATGGCATAAATATCATGAAATAAAATGTTTGTTTTATAGAGATCAGCTTCTTTTTTTTCATTTGTTTGTGAAGGAGCGTTCGCTTTGACTTAAGTCCGAGTAGCATAGGCAGCAAAGTGGTGGTGTTTTAAATGAACTCTCGCGTACTCAACGGGGACCTGGGCATGTGCACTAACAATGTGAAAGGACTCTATTCTCCAGGTCATCAATGTGTTCGGCCTCGGACATCCTTGGACTCAGTGCTGACAATGTCCTTTTTCGGCTGCTGTGGCTCTGCTATCCAGTTCTTTACTCTTGGATGATCACAAATGCCAGCAAGTGCAGTGTCAGTTTCAGTATTAACAAGATCCACCATCAGGTGTATGGTTCCCTCGACCTCGGGTGCAGGCCTTGAGGTTAAGTTGAAAATGGGACTCAAGCTGCAGCAGGACGAGAGGCTGGAGAAGCAGTCAGGCTGTTAGCTTAGCATTAGCATTACTGAAGCCAAATAAATAAAGTCAAATAAAGTGTCAAAGTTTACACTCATTCTGCCTAAAAATGATGAAATATGACCTGATGACACACCACTTTCTTCCCCTCTCCTTCAGGTTCTACAGTGTAAATGAGGCTAATTAGCATATGAATTATCTTACCCATTATGCACAGCTTTCCTTGCGCCTCCAGGAGGCCAAAAAGCGCTAATGCTAATGAGCGAGGTCAGACATGGATGAGAAAAGAGCTCCTTTTCAAGAGGAGAAGTAGGAGAACAAGGAGATAACAAGGAATCAAGACTTATTTCGTCTTATTTGAGCATTATTTTTTTTTAACCATTAAATGTTATATTTTAAACATGTTCACTTGAGTGGACATATGTTTGTATATTTCTCAATTCTGAATTTTTTGGGACAAACATGACCAACCAATCTATGAGTGGACACCTGTAGCCTGAACAGAGGCAAGAAAAGCGAATATTTTTAATGCTTTTTTATGCAAATGTTTTTATATATTATCCTGTATTGGTCTTTTGGATTACACTGTGGCATGACATGAATGTAATATACATTTCGTGGAATAATTTAGCTTTCCAACAATATAGCATGTCATGTTAAAAATATATTTCCTCATCTGGAGTGAATGGGAAAAGAACCTCAAACCGTCCAAGAAAGGGTGGGCTTTAACATTAAGAATTCCTGGATACAATTATTTATTTATTTATTTAAAACAAGGACAGTGCACAGATAGACTACAAGCTACATATTCTGTATTGATTTTATAGCAGGGGGCTCTGAGGGTGCTCCTCCAGGAAATTAACAATAAAATGGATGTAATTTCCTGTAATCTGGGGTATTTTAGATCAACAAATCCAAATTTTACATTAGGAAATGATGACACAGATGATGACACACCGCAGGTGGTGCATGGAGCTTCCACATAGTGCAGTTACATAGTGCACCTTTAATCATACATTAATACACGCTGGCTACCTCTGTCGAAGAATCAAATCAAGCCATTCATTATAAGAACACTTGTAGTGCAGATGGCGTTAAGCTGTGCTGTCCACATGCTGCTGATCACCTAGAGAGTCCATGACAGAGGCAAATTCACTCATGTCAATATAATAATTATCAAAAATCATTGTTCTAACTTTAGTTTGTGATTTTATTGAACAGTCAATTATGCAAATAGTGTTTAAAAAGTATGTGATAATTTTTCTCTTAAATTTTTCTCTCTCGCTTCATTAACAGATGAATAATTAATAGAATTTCCAATACGAAATTGTAATAAAGATGTATGAATCGTTATGAGATGCTGGTTAAATCATGCAATCTGTTATTACAATAATATTTAGCAATATGATTTCCCTTTACAAATGTACTGTAGTCTAAGTTTGTTGTTTTGTCGGTTGTTGTTGCCCCAATATTAGAGTGTGGGGTTGTGTTGGGTTCTTAGGTCTCCCTAATTTGGTTTATTTTTAATGCATGTTTGTTTTTTGTACTGTACCTTGGGTTAGGACCTCCTCAAAAATGAGATGGTTCAAAGAAAGGAAGAAAGAAATTTTAAAAGCAAACCATTTTTTTTCTCAAAATATATTTTTAGAGGATTCTAAACTGCAGTCGTCGGTGAAGGTGTCCTTGCAGACTGCTGCTGACATCACTCTTCCTGAGAATAATGCTCAGATTCTCCAGAAGGTACGCTCTTTCATTTATTTTAAATTCTGAGATATCTGACTGAAAAACAATACAAACTTTTAATTTGTATGTATTTTTAGTTGGATGCAGAGCTCAAGCGTCGGGGATTGAGTGGCTTCAAACTGAGGTGGAGGATGGAGCCTGCAGTCAAACAGGAGCCCCCGGCACAACCACAGTGCAGCAAAGACAAAAAAAGATTGTAAATCATGTCACAAAAAGCATCTTATATTACAAATAGTACAAATATACTATTATATACTATTACATAGTAATAGTATATAATAGTATACATTTATATTACACGTTTATATTCACATTTTTAAGTCACTTCCTGATATACTTACTAATCAGATGTTTGTGCCTGTCTTTGTATTTGTATTAATACATACATTAATACATACATTTAAGTCTGGTTTACGGATTTATTGATCGTTGTCTTTTTTTACTTCAATAAACTCTGCTTCGGAGGAGAGCAGGCTGTCATTAGTGACGCACGGGAGGGGAACTGGACTGTAAGTTTTCAAAAAGGTTATTGTTGGTGAGGGTTTTGTGTTGGGTGGCAACGTCAATGACTTTAGACAAGAAGGAGATGTTGGACATGGTTGATAATTGGTGGGGATTTTAGGTTCATGTCCGGGTTGATGGAGCAAGAGAATATTTTCATACCTTCACAAGGTCAAGCAGGTCTGAGGGGGAGCGGTGGGCACAAGGACCTATCGCCAGATCTTTGTGCTAGGCCCGGTCAGGATTGTCGTAGCTGAAGGATTTTACCTGTGGTGCATGTTTTGGGTTGCACTTTTCAGGAGTGAAGGATTGTGAGTCGTTGAAGGACTGTAAATTGTGAGTTTTGTCACATCCAGAGAAGTGACAATAAGTAATTCAAGAACGAGGTAAAACTGTTTTCTGCTATTTGTGGAGTATCCACTAACAGCAACTAAAATATGGAGGACTAAAATTGCCATTGTAGAAGCTTTATGGACAAATATCATGTTCTTTAACCCTGTCCTAACATTGTCCTGTCATCAAAAACATACCTGGAGTTGTATTTAGCTTCATTCAGTTTGATGAATCCTGGTTAGAAAATCCTCTCTCTCCGATTGTCAAATACACTCCCTGCTGAACTCCCTCACTGTGTGACTTTTTCCGATATTTGACGGCACTTACAACAACAACCGCAGACTAGCATAGCTAGGGCTACAGGTGAGCCTTTAGCTATGCCTTCACTTACCTCCTCATCCAGCTGTGAGAGCTGCGCAGGCTTGAGCCAAAAAGTTGCCTAACTGGAACAACGAATTTCCATGCTATTTAAATTCCAAGAGGATGGTGATCAGGATATAATCCAAGGAAAGATTTACGCCGCTGCCACCAGTTTACAGTTAGCCGACACGACTAACTACTCCACCAACGCCTCCCAATCACGCCGGCTGTCCTCACCGGTTCCATACGCCATCACAGACAAACAGCACTGGTTTCAACAGGGAGCACGACCCAAAGCTCCAACCAGCTCCACTCCTGTCAAGTCAGACCCGTGGACTCTTGTTGGGTCCCGCAGTGGCTCCAGGGTGCGGGATAGCTTGCGATCTCCAAACACTGAAGCTACAGAACTGGAAAACAAATTCACTGTCCTGGCCTACGACGAACACTTTCCGCCTATGGGAGCAGGTTCTCCCGGACGAGTGGCTCGACAAGATCCAGCCGGCCGGACCCGCCGCCAACAGCCCGCTCCCGGGCTGCGGGGCATGGCCAGCAGATCACCACCACCTCTGGGTCTATTGCATGAGAGTGAGTTTCCGCCCCATCTGGAGGCTCCGTGGCTGCCTCCCCACACACGTTGGGACAAACTGCTCTTTTTAATGTCCGCTTTCTGCTGAACAAATCTTTTATTATAAATGATGTGATTTTAGAGCACAAACTTGATTGTTTGTTTTTAACTGAAACCTGGCTGGGTGCAGATGCACCAGTTGTTCTCACTGAGGCCTCTCCACCGGATTTTAACTTTGTGTGGAGTGGTAAAAGGGGAGGTGGCACTGCTTCTATAACTGCAAACACTCTGGCCACCAAACCTGTTTTATTTAACAATTTTACAAGCTTTGAATATCACTCCATTGTTTTTATCAACCCCCAAATTTTATGTGTCACTGTGTACAGACCACCAAAGAAATGCAGTCTTTTTATCAATGAATTTTCAGACTTTTTATCAATTTTACACAATTCTTATAAGCATATAATTTTAGCCGGTGATTTTAATCTGCACAGCAATGTTTTATATTCTTTTTCAAATAATTTTTTAAACATTCTAAATTCTATGGATTTTACTCAGCACGTCACACAGCCGACTCACAACAGAGGACACACTCTGGACCTGGTCATCACCCATGGCCTGTCCACCAGTGTGTCCTGTGTTGTCGTCTTGGCTGTCTCTGACCACTACTGTGTGTTTTTTAATATCACTGGTTTTATTCAGCGAGAGACCTCCGTGAGACTGTGAGGAAGCGCCATCTGACCCCTGAGGTGGCTGCAAACTTTATTGAGGTTCTAGAAAAAAATCCAATTGTTTTACCTGCCCCCTGTGATTTTATTATGGACAATTTTAACAGCCCACTTTGATCAGCCCTCGATCTCATTGCCCCGCTTAAAACAAAAAAGATTGTGACAAAACCGACACCTCCATGGAGAAATGAGAAACTCAAAAAATTTAAGCGAAAACAACAATAAAAAATCCCCAACTATTCAATAATCAACAAAGAATATATAACAATGCAGTTAGAAATTCAAGAAACAACTACTTTGCCAAAATAATCACCAACAATAAAACTAATTCCAAAGTCCTTTTCTCAAGTATTGACAATATTTTAAATCCTGATTTTAGCACATCTCATTTTACTCCAACGGACTCTCTCTGTGAAGTGTTTGCAGACCACTTCATGGGGAAGATGTAACATTTTATCCAGTCAATCAACTGCTTTTAACACATCTGATTGTCTGTCTTTACCGGAGGAAACACTGGACAGTTTTGTCCTGGTTAATGCCTTCAAAATGTCTTCATAAAGTTTTCTCCTCAGTGAGGCCCACCACATGTCTTTTAGATCCAGTGCCTACAAGGTTTTTAAAGTAATTTTATGGATCTTTTAGGGAGGAGCTTTTAAACATGATGAACAGCTCTCTTCAGACAGGGGTCTTTCCCACTGCCTTTAAAGCGGTGGTGAGGCCCTGCTGAAGAAGAGCAATTTAGATTTGAATGATTTTAACAACTATAGGCCGGTATCTAACTTACCATTTTTAAGTAAAATTTTAGAAAAACTTTACTTTACTCAACTTAATTCTTTTTTAAACTCACACAACATATTTGAGGAATGTCAGTCTGGTTTTAGGGTAAACCACAGTACCGAGACAGCCTTGACAAAGATTTTAAATGATTTTAGATTAAATTATGATTCTAAACAAGTGATAGTGTTGGTTCTACTGGATCTAAGCGCTGCCTTCGATACAGTAGACCACACTATTCTTTTAAACAGACTCAAGCACCTAGTGGGCCTCTCTGGTACTGTACACAAATGGTTTACTTCTTATCTCACAGACAGAACATTCATGGTAAGTTTAGATACCTGCTCCTCCAGGGTCCATAAAATCACATGTGGTTTGCCCCAGGGTTCCATTTTAGGTCCTGTACTTTTTAACCTGTACATGCGCCCTCTGCTGGTGTCATCAGGAGACATGGAGTCAACTTACACAGTTCTGCTGATTATCTTTACATCTCCATGTCTCCTGATGACACCAGGCCAATGGATGCTCTTTTTAACTGCATTTTAGACATCAAATCCTGGATGGCAGAAAACGTTCTCCGGCTTAACCAGGACAAAACTGAGGTTTTAGTCATTGGTCCTGAGGCCCAGAGAGAGAGACTTTTACCCAAACTACAAGCACAGTCTTTTAATCCATCAGCACAAGTAAAAAACCTGGGTGTTATCTTTGACTCTGAGCTTACTTTTATCCCGCACATCAAGAACATCACAAAAATAGGTTTTATCATTTAAAGAACATAGCCAGAGTCCGCCCCATTCTCTCTCCGGCCAACACGGAAACGCTGATGCATGCTTTTATCTCCAGTCGTATAGACCAGTGGTTCCCAAAGTGGGGGTCGGGACCCACTGGGGGGTCGCGAGGGGTGAGCTGGGGGTCGCGAGATGATTTCAAGATCTAATTTCAATAAATATTGCACTGTATTTGGTCTATTTTTTTGTTTACAACTGTATATTTTATTGTAATAGGGTCCAATAAGACAATAAACTATTCAGATAACCAACCTTAAACTGGATTTAACATGCTATGACACTTAAAATTATTGATATTGTCATTTTCATTTCGCTTTGGGGGTCCCGAGTTGGTTGCATGGCTATTTTGGGGGTCCCGGCCAGAAAAGTTTAGGAACCCCTGGTATAGACTACTGTAATGCCCTGCTCTCTGGTCTTCCCAAAAAGAGTATTTCAGGTTTACAATTATTACAAAACTCAGCAGCACGTGTCCTGACTAAGACCAGAGGCGGGGCCACATTACATCGGTTTTAAAATCACTGCATTGGCTCCCCGTGTGTTTCAGGATCGATCGATTCTAAGGTTCTTTTACTGGTTTATAAATGTCTTAATGGTCTTGGGCCTTCTTATTTTTCAGAACTGCTTTTACCATATGAACCCTCGCGGCCCCTGTGCTCCTCCTTGGGCCCCTGTGCTCCTCCTCGGGCCCCTGTGCTCCTCCTCGGGCCCCTGCGCTCCTCCGGCAGCCGGCTCCCGGTCATTCCCAAAGTCAGGACACACACTCACGGCGAGGCGTCCTTTCAGCACTAAGGCCCTTGTCTGTGGAACGGCCTGCCGGAGAACCTCAGGACCGCAGAGAACGTTCAGGTTTTTTAGAGCAGGCTTAAGACCCACCTTTTTAGCTTAGCTTTTCATTAATATTTAATTTATGTATTTGTTATATTTATCCTTCCTATTTATTGTGTTCACTTACTTTAGGTTTACTATTTTATATATATTTATTTCCAAGTTTTACTCTAGTTCTATTTATTAATTACCCATATTTATTTATTTATTCTTTTATCAATTTTAGGCTCTCCATTGTTTCCTCTGAGGGGCCCTCTGTACTGGTAGTGGTGGTCGGCTGGGGTTGCTGGGCCCTGGCTCATGGGCCCCTGGTGGAGGTTTGGTGTGTGCCTTATCTCTCTTCAGGGCCCTGAGTCTGTGTCCTGTGGCTGCAGACGACTCTCTGCTCCTGGTGCAGACGGCTCCTCTGATGGTGCTTCTTCAACTGGTATATCTGTACTCAGCCTCAGTGTGTGTGTATGACTGTGGGTGGGCTGCTTGGCTGGTGGGAGGAGGTTGGGTGGGAAATGGTCATGTGTGGAAATGTGTTATATGCTATGTATGAAAAGCGCTTTATAAATAAAGTTTGATTTGATTTGACTCCGCTGTCTTAAGTCCTTAAATATTGCCAGACTTGTTCGAAGCATTTATGCCTCTAAACACGATCACTAGAACTGCTAATGGCTGATGAGCATCTCTCGAATTCAAGGGACTGCCTTGAGTAATAATTAATTACTAGCTTGTGCAAGCACTACGCAGATGATGCTTAAACTCAGTGCCGTGGCTAATGTCAGGATTTTGACTATGCGCTCAGAAAGGAAGACACCAATGTAGAGATTTGTTCTAAAATGTCCCACAATTAAAAACCTTGGCACTTTTCTGTATAAAAAGAGATACATCATTTTTTTGTACTTTTTTTTAAGGGGTGGGAGGGGGGTGATGGTGTGCCTGGCCTTGTCTCCTCTGTCCAAGTGTCCATGTAATTAGCTGTAATTAGCTTAAAATGGCGTTGAAAATGTGGCGTGCTCGCCCAGCTCCGGTACGGTCTCTGTCCTGGTTCCGCTCTGCCACACTCTCCGCTGCACAGGTACTGTCACTGGCAAATAAGAAATCCTTAATGTCAGGCAGATGATGGCCACACACACACAAACACCCAGCGGCAGAAGAACTTTCCTGTACTTAGCTCGAGAGGGCAATATGGCGCGGTTATCCCCGGCTCTGGTAGGCCTCAGTCCAGGCTCCACTCGTTCGGCTCCTCCTTGCACCCTGCTCTGTCACGTGCTCCGTCTGGGGTACAGCCACTGAGAGAGAAGGAGTCCTTACTGCACAATCAAGCTTTGATGGCGGCCACACACGCTCAATAGGCAGAATGACTTTACAGTTCTTAACTTGAGCTGGCCTTGAACAATGCTGCGCTCTTCCCTGGCTCCAGCACGCCTCATTTCTTCTTCCAAGCGCCTGGGTCTGCCGCTCCTGTACAACTGCTGCTCTTCTGGTGTGTCTCTCCAGTTACTTTTTGCGCCACTCCGACCTGTCGCCCTTCCTCCACTGTCCCGTTTTTACTCTTCCGCCTCCTCCTCTCTCTCTGACCCCATGTTTTCTCCTACCATCTTCTGCTCTCTATCAGCTTTTAAGGGGTACTGCCATTCCAACCAATCGCAGGTCAAAGGGACTATGCGAAGCCTTGGGATCTAGATCAGATTCTGAAAACTGAGATGCAGAACTTAAGTTCTATGTGACAGGTTCTCATCATTTTCTAATATAGTTTTATGTCTGTGAAGTTGCAGTTTGTGAAGAAATTTTGAAAATGAAATTTTAAAATAAAAACAGTAAGTAGTGCTACTCGAGTTCTAAAGCGGAATCCCTCTATATATAGAGACATCGACACAACTCTAATCATTTTGGTTCTATTCACCTTATTCCACTCCACCCTCTCTTGCCTCTTTTTGCCACAGATCTGCACTCCTGTAAGGAAAGTCTCACCGCTAAAATGTTATATAAAGTAGATTGATTTGTGTAAAATGTTTAATGTACACGTGTGAATCTCCTGCCACAAGAACAGTTTCCCTCTGCTGTTGGACTCATGAACACTTTATAACACCTGCCACTTTAACAATAATATTATATAAGAACTATTTCTTTGCACTGCTACATTTGCACTGACTGCCAACTGCACATTTCTGTATATAGTCTTAGTCTATCTTAGTCTGTTTTATTTTATTTGATCTTATTCTTAATCTTATGCATGCCTCTTTTATATATTTTATTATATTTTATTCATTGTTTTATGTTAAGTTCCTATGTTTGTGAATTTTGATCACTGACAATGGCAATAAACCCATTCTGATTCTGATTCTGAGTAACAAGTCAGCAAAGCACCAAGTTCTTGGGCGGCTTGAAAGCGGCTTTTTAGTCCGTGTAGAACTTATTTTCTGTTGAGCTCGCCCTGTGTAAACGAATACAACGGAAACAAGATGGCGGCGCCCACGACAACTTCCAGAACAAGGTGAATACAACACCACAATGGATTTCAGATGAACAAACAAGAGCTGAGGATATTTACAGCCAAATCAGGTGAATGGTGTAGGAATAAAACTGTTGTCCATGTGCCTCCCACTTTTTAAGGGAGCAGATTTTTAATAAGTCAAGAGTTGATAGTGTGCTATTTGCATTTGGAATCAGTTCCTGTCAACTCTCAATATGAGAGCCACAGAGCTGTCAGAATGGCAAAAAAGTGGAATGTTTTGCAATGGCCAAGCATGGCTGTATTATGTATATTATGTATTATGTCCGTGTCCCAGATTGATTAGTGGCCGTGTGAGGTATTGCAGCCTCTTGGGCCCAGCCCTTATCTATAATTGCACATTATAATTGCAGATAATACTTATTTTTTATTGGTATTTAAATATATATTTATTTTTTTATGCAGTTCAAAAAACACCTGTGATGAGCCTCCATATCAGGAAGTAATGCAGAAGTAAAAAACTTTTTTGGCGTCATGCGCCAATGAACACACTCCATAGGAATGAATAAGGCGCATTTTGACTTCATCTTCCAGTTTTAATTCTAGTTCTATGGGGCCAAGTCACTCACCCAACCTGAATCCGACTGAGCAGAATTTAATTTGCTGAAGACAAAAGTGAAGGGAAAATGCCTCAAGAACAAGCAGGAACCGAAGACAATTGAAGAGGCAGATCATCACCAGGATGAAACCCAGCGTCTGGTGATGTGTGTGTTCTAAACGTCAGGCTGGAATTGACTGCAAAGGATTTGAAGTTTACTTTGTGACTTTTTATTTGTCCCATTACTTTGGTCCCTTTAAAGTGTGAGGCACATATTCAAACTTATGTGGTGGTGGATAGAGCCAAAAAGAATTGTGTCTGTGTCTGTGTACCCTTCGTTCATCATTTGATTTTCAATTTGAAATTGATTGTTTAAATTGAAAATAAAATGAACGAAGGTTACACGGACCTCGATGTCCCAATATTTTGCTTCGGCTATGTTTGACATTTAACAAACCACTATAATGATCTTAGAGTTCAGTCAAGTAACTAAGTATAAATATATCTTATGTTGGCGTCAGTAAGAACAGAGTAAGTCCAGTGTAGGGGATTCCACTTATATTTGACTAAAGGCTCCGGTCTTCTCATGTTACTCACAGCTTTGCATAAGAAAGGGTATAGTCTAAGCCTCCTGTCTTAGGTTTTTCATACTGATCGTTTGATTCAAGGATTTGGCGCAGATCAAGGGGTTTTACAGTATAAGTTTAATGACATATTGTGTTGCATTTTTTCTTCTTTAAGACGTCTGAGATGAATCGATTCTTGACACTGTCTCTCCTCTTTTTTGGTAAGTAGTGTCCAATGCTAAAATAGATTATTTATATGATTGTATAGTGTAAATTCAAAGTAAAAAACAATATAATTTGCTGGTGTTTAATGTAACTATATTGGTTATTTTCTTTTTGCTTTTATTAAATAACTAAACCGTGAAAACAACACAGAGAGAATATACAAACATATGTGAAACACCACATGGTGCTAAATGGTTGTCTGACATATTTCTCCCCATTAGTCCTAAGTCAAATTGATCCCTTTCCAAATTAAGTGCAAACGTATTTTTTTTCCAGTGTGTGTCATCCATTTTTTTGTGATGACCCTCTTCCCTGCAGCCAAAAGTATACTCCAGACCTATACTGTCCATCGCAGGGGTTTTGAGGCCTAAATACATAGTGCTGCAGTTAAAGGACAATTATTATGCATAATCTTCTGCTCTGTTTTTAAGTCTATAAATCATCGTCAGACTCCAATTTGAACATTGGATTAAAAATACACAATTCAAAAGAAGGTTTGGAGCACGGATTCATGAATTAATTTATCTTTGATCGTTCTGTGGAACGAGGGAGTTGGTTCTGGGCTGGACTAACAGTGAGGACTGAGCTGGAGCGACATGACAGCGGCTGCAGTTCATGTGTTCCTCGCACCGGCAGCCACCTCAGGGGCTCAAAGGCCTGGACCGGGAAGGCTTCGGGTCATCACCGCGGACAGATGACGATAGATACATTTATTCTATAATATCATGTATTACATAATATATATACTGAACATTATTGGAAATTAATATACTGCCTAATCTATAATAGTTGTTTGATTACATACATAGACAGAAATAGGCTCTTTTATAATCTTTGGTGTCATAATGTTATTAGAATAAAGAGACGGTGGAGAAAGTGGGAGTGTCAGATGCACTGCCTGTGTGTGATGTACACCTCCAGCTCATGGATACTCAACACACTGCTCTAACTCATAACACAAGCGTAACTTTACTTGGAGAGCAAATTAGCTCTAACCTGCTTGTGCCAGATTGATATGTGTGTCACTCGGAATTAGTTCTTCACATTATCAGTCTGGACAGGCCCCCGTTAATGTCCTTTGGGAAAATGTGTAACGTAATGATGAACATTGGAACTTATTGGTCGCAGCGTCAAAAAAGCAGAACAAGCTGAGAAATCAATTAATCCAGTTGAGAGAAAAGTACAGACTCAAATGCACGTTTTCAAAAGCAAAATAGTCCGTAATTGTGTTGAAATAGGCCGAAGTATGTCCGTCGGCATCGCCATGTTTGTTTAGGTTCGTCTATTTGACTTCCGCCTAAACCACAATGCTGTGCTGTGATTGGTCCAGCACACAGCTCCCAGTGCAGCCCTAACAGCAGCACACCGTCTAATGGATTCTCAAGAGTTTGTGAACTCACAAATGTTGCAAGAATTCATATGGCAAGGCCAGGTTAAATTATTTCACCAAACAAACAAAGTTATGCTTCTCCCACTTTGACATTCTCGCTGACCTGATCCTAAAGCTCCTGCGCTCTCATCCCACGTGTTCTCTGTCCATTTATTTGTTGAGGAAAGTTGTAAAGTCCTGGAGAAGTGCAGATGCTGTGTGTCGGCACCGCCGCTCCAGGAGCAGCACGAGAGCCATGTAGGCACTAATGCTGCAGTGCATTATGGTTGTAAATGGCTGTAGTTTTATCGGCGGCCCAGTAATATAAAAAAAATTTGAAATCATTTCGAGGGTCAACCGAAATCATCTTGGAGGCCGGCGGTTTGACATGACTGGAGTAGACACACGTCCAAATTCACTTTTTCATGTCGCCATATGTGTTATGATTGTCATGTTCAATCAACTTTAAATCAGTTTACTTGCAAACGATATAACAAAAGCTCTATACAGGAGATCTCTTGATCCATGCACTTATTAACTGTACTTCTTCTGCCCGCCAGGGCCCAGCTTCAGCAATTGTTGGCGAAAGCACCGAGCATCAGTTACATTGCATGTTCAATTTCAATTAAATTTATTTTTGTAGCGTTCAAAATGGTAAATGGTAAATGGTCACATATTTATACAGCGCTTTTCCACCTTCGAGGCTCAAAGCGCTTTACATCAGGGAACCATTCACCCATTCACTCACACATTCACACACCAGAGTACGCAGACACTGGGGACAAGGCGGGTTAAGTGTCTTGCCCAAGGACACAACGGCAGTATTCATCTGCAGGAGCAATTGTACCGCCAACCTGTGGGTCAGTGGATCTGACCGCTCAACCGAGGATGTTTATGTCAGGAGCGGGATTTGAACCGTCGACCTTCGGATCAGAAGACAATCTCTCTGCCGCTGCAATGTCTGAAACAGTCGCCACTCCCCAAGGGAAGTGGAGAAAGAGAAAAAACACATGAACAGCAATGAACAGACTACAAATGAACAAAAATCTTAAATATTGTTGATGGGAAAGAAGAACCAGAGGACAGTGTTCAAGCTCCATACTTCCTCCAGCAGAGCTGCTCCAAGGGCAGCGTAGCAAAAACTGTAGGTTTTTATTTCTGTTCCTGACTGGCCTGGCAATAAACTATTTCCAAGAGGAGCGTTTTGAGCCTGGTCTTAAATGTAGAGACTGTGTGGCCTCTTTAACATTTGGATGGTAAGCTACGATCACATCTTTTTAAGTCAGGAGGAGGATTATAAATTTGATTCTAAACTCAATGGGAAGTCAGTGAAGGGACTCTAAAACTGGGGTAATATGATCTCTTTTTTTAGTACCCGTTAATAATCCTGCTGCTGCATTTTGAACACGTTGAAAGCTTCTTATAGAGCTTTTAGGACACACTGCAGGGCGTTACAGTAGTCTAATCTGGATGTGACAAATGCTTGGATGATATGTCACCTTTCTGTGTGTCTTCAGGGAGTGTTCTTGTGTGGTGCTCTCGGTTCCCTCGTCGTAAGTACCACTACATCAACACTTTAATGACGTGGTCTGAAGCGCAGCAGTACTGCAGACAGCACTACTCTGATCTGGCCACTTTTGAATCCATGGAGGAAGTTCAACAACTTCAGCCACCCATTTCCTACTCTTGGGCCTGGATAGGACTGTTTGATGACCCAAGCTCCTGGAAGGGAGTTATGGGACAAGAACCCAACTCCTGGAGGTGGTCAGCGACAGGCAACACCAGCCAAAGTGACTTTCAGATCTGGAATTCTGGTGAACCAGACTACGGGAATCGTTTTGAGACCTGTGTGATGATGGATACAGTCGGAAGGTGGCACGACAAACCCTGCAGCACACCCCTCGGCTTTGTGTGTTTCACAGGTAAAAGACACACAGCAAATAATAATATCTAGCTTCTCTTGTCCACCAGTAGAAAAATAAAATGTTAACTTAGAAATGAAAACGTGCCTCTGCCTTCTTTGGTCTGTGATCTGTCCTCTGGTTTCCTTTGTCAGAGAGCGACCAGAGCCAGGTGTCATATCAGTACATCAGCACCCTGAGTACATGGAGCGAGGCTCAGGCGTACTGCAGACAGCACCACACAGACCTGGTTGTCATCCAGAGCTCTTCCCAAAACACAGACGTCTACAACAGCATAACACCCCCAACCAACGCCTGGATCGGTCTGTACCGTGTGCCCTGGACCTGGTCTGACCACAGCCTCAGCTCCTTCAGGAGCTGGAGAGCAGGCAGCCCTAACTACCCCTATCAACAGCACTGTATGGCCGAGAATGCTGAGCATTTGTGGGACGATGACTTCTGTGACACAAATTATGTGGTGCTCTGTCAAACTGGTGAGTTGTCTTTTTAATGCAAACAATGTGGATATTTACTATACATATTATGCATTATTTATGCTTTTTAAAGGTACACTTTAGTTTTTTCATTGGTGGGTGTGGTCATCTGTTTGACTCCAGACATGTTATACAATATCCTATTGAATATATTGATCCAGCATTTATTTTATTGCTATTAATATCTTGAAAACGTCTTACTTAAAACATCTTCTTACTGGCCTTCATTCATCAACAGCGCAGAAAAGGGTGCACATTTTATTTGTTTTATTGGTATTTGTATTTGTTTATTGGAAATATGCAAGAGGGCGTGTGGCATTCATGAACTTGCATGTAAAGCTCTGAAACTGCCCCACGCAGAGCAGCTGGTGATGAATGCGGCCACGAAATATTCCTGTTTCAAGTGAGCTCACCCACAGGGTTTACGGCATAAGTGCACGGAATAGGGCAAAAAGCAGCATTTATCTGAACAGGAAATCACAAAGTGAATGAAATGAAGCATGAAACAAAGAATTATGTTGTTTGGGCTGCTTGGAAAACAGAGAAAGGTCTAATAAAAATCTAAAGAAAAAGTATCTACCAAAAATGTGTTATTAAATAGGTAATTAATGTTTAAGGGTTTATTTAAACAATAAACTTCAAAAGGTTATCAGACAGGTATGCAGTGGGACTAGAGCTAAACCCAGAGTGAACCAGCAGCTCTGGTTCAGGCGTAGGAGCGGGGTGTGGCCTGAGGTGGTTCGGAATGAGCAGAGCTTCCGTGGTCTGAGTTCACGGAGGTTGGTCTCGCCCCTTGCCTCACTTTATGGACTGGATCTGCGTGACTTGTTGGGACACTTCGACCCGGTCCTCTGCGTACTCCCTCTGCCACACACAGGACCAGGCACAACAGGAAGTGAAATAGGAAACAGGATTTCTTTACCTAATGTTTTATTTCCATGGAGACAAGCATCATTTTTTTCCTAACAATATAAGACTGGATTCCTCCTTGTTCTCCTACTTTCCTGTTCAAAACGAGCCATTTCTTATCCATGTCTGACCTTGCGTTGTGAATAGGGCCAAAAAGATAACTCTAAAGCTAACTGGCCCATAGGCATTAACACTTTTCACAGTGTTATGATTTGACATAAAACAGGGTTGGGATGGAATCATATAGTGATTATGATAAATTATTAGTATTATAGATTATAGTATTATAAGTGTCACACTCCCAGGTAAAGCCTCCAGGGGGCGCAGTGGCAATGTGCACAATGGACCAGCAGATACATATGCTAATTAGCCTCATTTACATTATAGTATCTTTGTGCTTTATTTGACATGCTTCGAGAAATGTGTTTGTCTTTATTGCAGTTGCACTTTTGGGTCATTTCTGTCTATTACACTGTAGCACAGATACAATCTAATAAGCACCATTTCTATTGACCTTATTCTGCCCCGCCCACTTTTGCAGTTTTTTGCACTTTTGTTGTAAACGCACTCCCGTTTGACGAGAACTCCGTTTGAGCTAATGACGAACGAGCAAAATGTCTCGCCGCTAAAATGTTACATAAAGTTGAATGATTTGTGTAAAATGTTTAATGAACACGAGCAATAACAAGTCAACACCGATTTCCTGGTCAGTCTGAAAACGGCTTTTTAGTCCGAGTTGAACTTATTTTCTGTTGAGCTCGTCTGCTCCATATAAACTAATACAACAGAAACAAGATGGCGGCGCGTACGGCAACTTCAGGAATAAGGTGAATATACGCAGACTCAAAGCTATGAAATTTCCATAAAATTTGAAATTGTTATCTTTCAAATTGTGGTGAAAATACGTAGGCTCTAGATCTGTTTCAAGATGACTCACTCTTAAAGGCTGTTGATTTTTACTGTTTTGAAACGTGAAAAACTAGACTAGAAGTCTTTACATCAGTCACATGTATCACTTTCCTAATGCAGTCCCAGCATCATAAATATTCACCGCAATGAGTTTAGAAGCACTTTTCATCAGTCGGGACACTCAGAGACCCTTCACATTGCATTATTCATTCACTCCACACTCGGTGGTGAAAAGCTACTATTGTAGCCACAGCGGCCCTGGGGCAAACTGATGAAAGCGAGGCAGCCAGTTTGCACCTTCAGCCCCGCCGACCACCAACCGTTCACACACACCACTCTAATACTGTGCAATGTGTGTGAAGTGCCTTGCCTAAGGACACAACGACATTGCCTTTATCACATGTCAGTGATGGGGCAACACAGATTTTAATGTTTTTCACATTTCAAATCAGGTGCAGGGCTTTAATGTTGTTGTTTTTTGTTAGCAAAATTATTCCAATGGGGAATGGAAATGGCACTTACACACTAGTGCTTTGCCTCGCACAGTTTGGCCTTAGAACATTGAACAGTGGGATCCAGGTTAGTCCAGAGTTCTAGTGAGGCCTCGAGCGCCCTCTACTGGCCAGTCCTGTCATTTTCTTTACATAATTTAAACGAGCGTTCCATGTAGGTTTTTGAGATATTTTCAAACAATAAAAACACTGGTAATTGGATGCACTGATGATACTAAAAACGTGACATAGTCCACTTTTAAATCGATATTTTTGTATCTTGTTCTTGCTGTTTCTAGTGTTAAAACTGCGGACATTTGTGAGGGTGTCCTTGCAGACTGGTGCTGACGTCACTATTCCTGAGAAAAATGCTCAGATTCTCCAGAAGGTACGCTCTTTTCTTGTCTCAAATTCTAATGTTGTATTTAATGAACATATATTGTATGTGACTTTAGCTGGATGCAGAGCTCAAGCGTCGTGGATGGAGTGGCTTCAGACTGAGCTGGAGGGTGGAGCCTGCAGTCAAACAGGGCCCCCCGGCACAACCACAGTGCAGCACAAACTAATGAAAAAAAGTCTTCACTTCTCAGTGTCCCTTTAAGACTACAAGTTCAATATGCCTAATTTATTAAATGATCTAACTTTCATTCATGTTATAATCAGCTACTATAGAATCATAGTGTATACACAGTGGAATTTAACTGCAGATAACCGTGCACTGTTTATCCACAGAAATACTTACACAGAAAGATATTTTGGAAGAGTATCTTAAAGAGAAAGCGGTTTTATCAGGACCCATTGTGTGACAGCTCCCTCTTGTGGTTGCACAGGAGCAGTACACAATTAAAATGTGTATACGCTGACTGATAGAATTACTTTTTTTTTAAATTTACTACACACTGGATTTAATCATATGATCTAGCAATCAAAATTATATTGGAGTGTCTTTATTGATAGACATATATATATAGTCAAAGTCTATTCTATTTTGTTTTATTCTTAATTTTATGCATGCCCTTTTTTATATATTTTATTCGTCATTTTACGTTGCACCTTGCGCCAAAGCAAGTTCCGATGTTTGTAAATTTTGATAACTGACAATGACAATAAATCTATTCTAATATAACTCTGCCTTTAAAACACAACACCACTCAGATCATTTCTCACATGTATTTATTCTTACTATATCATTCATATTTTATATATTTATATATATATGTATATATTTATATAGATATTTACAAGTGGCAGTTTTGCCAATAGAAGAAACAGATATTCAAAAATGGATGACACACATGTTTAAAATTCAGTGCTATGCTGAAAGCACACAAGATTGGATTTTACAAAATGCTCTGTCATAAAACCATGTCGCAGGAGAGCAAAATACTTGGTGTGTGGTAACATACATGTAGTCTACATCTGGAGGTGTGTAGTGAGCATACATTACAACTACGGCTTAAGAACATGTGCAAATGTAGTGTTTCTGAAAATGCCACCTCCCGACGCACCACAGGCAGTGCACAGGCAGTCCACTGTAAAGATCACATGACACTAAACACACGCTCTCTGCAGAGGACAGACAGGACAGAGTCGCTCGCATAAGTACAGCCAATAGCAGCAGTCACACATCCCGTGATACATTTGATAGCTTGCCTTTCTCACCACGTCTGTCAGCACAGATACACAGTATGGAAGTGGAGATATTCTCAAACAACGGCCACATTCACTCGCTCAGAATACACTTTGGAATTCAATGGCTTTTGGAGGAAATAGAAATGCAGACAGAAACAGATTTCATACATGCTGAAAGCACCCCTTTCTCTGAAAAGAGAAAATGCCTTTACAAAAGTAGAAACACATGCACGGGCATGTGTTTGTGTGCAACAAAGCCATCGGCCCATAAATACAGTACATGTCATAGTCTCTCTGTACACCTCACTGGTCTGATAAGAAAAATAGAATAGAAAAGACCTCTGATACATTCTCCAAACACGCTGAAGGGTTGGTCGCACACAGAGGGGAGGGAGGGCAGGTCCTGGAGGTGAAGTGGACAGGAAGCTCAAGGGTGGACCTTGAATGAGAGCAGTTCCTCTGAGTGCATGTTGTTCAGTGAGCGGAGCTCGGGCAGTTTGAGCAGCAGTTTGGTGAAAGTGGTGGACGATTCTGCTCCATGATTCTGCATCACCAGGTTTCTCAGCGCTCGGATCAGTTTGTCCTGCAAAGCCTCCACTGAGTTTAAGTCTTGGATTCCTGACCGATCTGATGAAGGAGAAGAACAGACCGATGTTAGTGACAGAATGAGACTGACAGTCAGACGTGCTACAGTGACGTGCTCTTACCGGCAGAAACTAGCACCACAGCCGTGAAGAGGCTCATCTCATCTGAGTCCAGGCGCAGAGCAGCCAGCTTCTCACTGAACTCACACATGGAGGTCAACAGTTCTCCAGCACCGATGGAGCGCAGCATGTCCAGGCTGTAACGCTTCCCACTGAGGAATGTCACTGTGCGCTCCGCCATGTTGAACAGGGAGGCAAAGCGCACCATCAGCACCTGCACAGCAAACACATGGGACATGAAATAAGTGCAAATACAAAGGACTCATCCCTCTCCCATCCCTGCCCAGTCTGCATTCAACGTGACCATGAAACAACATCAAAGCTGAGGTTGTGTTTGTGTTGTCTTACCTCAAATGTTCCTGCCTTCAGCAGGCTGACCTGGTCCCTCTCAGTGAGCTCTCTGAAGCCTGGAATCCTTTTGGCGAACTCTACAACTTCCCGCACAGCGGGCGTGAAGCTCATGGAGAACTCCTCCCAGATCTCCTGACTGGTCTTGTGTGGGTCCACATAAGGCGACGTGTTCATGGGGCACACCTGAACAACAAGATCACTACTGTTAATCTCATATCATTATTATAATATTTTTTTTAATCACTTGTTAAAATAGTTGTTGCATTTAAGAGCTGGATAAATAAGTGGGAAAAACAGAAAGCAGAATTGCTTCCATTTCTACGACACTCACCAGGTGAGTGCGGCTGCTCTGGGGGCAGTGTGGGTGCAGCTGCTCTTGTGAGGGCTGACTGCTGGGGGCGCTGTGGAGCTGCTCACAGCTGGGGGCGCTGTGGAGCTGCTGGTAGGCCTGCTCTTCTCTGTACGATGCATTAGTCACATGTAGACTGTCTGTGTAGCCCGTGTTGTTCCAGCTGTTCCAGCTGTCCTGCTGCTCCTCTAAGCTCCTGTCACACGTGGTCTCCGTGGTGACGGGGCCCGGGGAGCTGGGGCCCTGGCTCTGCGCCGGGGACCTCTGCTGGTGATATGTGAAGGCGTCCTGGTGCTGCCTGTGAGAGGTCACCTCGTCCTCTCCACTGTCCGATGAGCACGAGGAGGCCGAGCTGGAGTTGGTGTCCATGGAAACGACAGACTCTGAGTCGGGCGGGCACTGGGGAGAGGGCGGGTCTGAGGCTGAGGAGGAGGAGTTAGACGGCGAGGGGCTGGCCTCCAGGGGCAGTGGGCTCTGGTGGCCCTGGAGCATGCTGTGCAGCTGGCTGTTGGAGCTCATCATGTTGTTCATCGCATTCTGCATCTCCAGAAGCATCCTCTGCTTCTCTCGTTTGGGGATGCGGCCAAACCGCACAGCTGCAGAAAGAAAAGGACAAGTGTAAGCTTCATCCATTCAACAATTTGGTTCCACTTGAACTACTTTTTCAAAGCTCACCATCTCTGGACATGCCCACAGCTAGACACTTCTTGAAACGGCACTGCTGGCAGCGGTTCCTGTTGATCCTCATGATGGTGCAGTTCTCCATCTTAAGACACTTTTTGTACTGAATATTCTGCTGGATACTTCTCCTGAAGAAGCCCTGCCAAACATTTACAGAGCCAGTGTTAATCCTCAGTGACAGACTGAATCAAAGATTTAACTCTTAAATGTCCAACTGACCTTGCAGCCCTCGCAGGCGTGGACTCCGTAGTGGAAGCCGGATGCCACATCACCACACACTTTACACAGAAGCACCATGCCATTGATTTCTACACAGTGCAAACAGTTATGTCAGTAACTAGCCATACTTGAAAATGTCTAATCAATATACATTTCTTCAATTTTTCTTACTTGTGATGCTGCTTTTAGCAGACGTAGATGAGCGACCAGCTTTGTCCATACTGCGCTGTGACCCGCTCTTGGCTGGAGGGGCAATGTCCACCACCATGCCCACGGCCCGACTGGGCAGTGCAGGCCGGGACATCGGAGGAGATGACGACAAGTACCCACTGCTGGGACTAGTGCTCATACAGGACTCTGGACTGGAGGCTGAGCCTGAGGAGATGTAGGCGATCACTCCTCCTGTGGACACGACAGCTCAGTATTAGTTTGGTGAGTCCTGAACATGTGTGTGGTGCATCTGTGAATGACACGCCTCAAGCTCTTCCTGGTTGGTCTATTGGCTGCTGAGATTGACCTGCTTTAAATCGCCCAGTGCTACTGGTTAAATAACAGTGTTACATAACAGGCCTGGTCTCTGTGCTATGGGAGTGTGCTCCGCTGACTGAAGGACTGATCCCAGACAGGTCAGTGAAGCAGTGGAGCAGCACAACACAAGGCAGAAGCTGGGCCAAAAGAGAAGGTCTCAGAGCTTATGTATGTGCCAACAGCAGCAGCAGACACAGACGAGGCACGCTGACAACAGAGGCATTTTATCTGAAAAGTGCCACCAATATGACCACTTTATGTTTGCCTCAATGCTTCAAGATGAGTAGCCCACTTTTTCTTTTCTTTTCTTTTTCTTCTTTTATACTCCCCATTTTCACACAAGCAAATCCAACAATGTTTTTTGTACAATATTTAACAGAAAAATTATATCCCTCTAAAGTTTAAAATCTAAACATTTTGCTTATACTCAACATTTTAAGTATAAGCTCCATCCATTGTAAGTGCATAAGCTTTCTGAAGCAACAGCATCATCATCGAGTAAAAGTCATGACTAAAAAGAATAATACCATAAAGAGTAGGTCAATTAAAACTAGACGGTAAGACCGGCATTATTTAAGTGGTGGCTGCTGTTTTTTAGGTAGTAGTAATAAAAATAGTAAAAAGGCTTTATTGTGCAGCGGCTATTTCAAAACTTTAACATGTTTGTCTTGATTTAAGTATTAAATGTAGAGGCCCTACAGCTGATTATCTAACCTTAACCGTGACTGTTCTCTTTCACGTCCCTCCCACACGTGGACTTGTCATGGTTTGTGTGAAAGCAGCGCGAGGAAGAGAACAGAATGTAGGTCAGAGCTGCTCGGCTCACGTGGAACATGCGCTCGAGCCTCGCGACGCGCTCCATGGACGCCTCCAATTATGCAACGCGCTGCGTCACGGGCTGCGCTCGGACCAATGGCGTTGGACTTCCTCAAAAACGTCAGCGCACGAGGAAACGCCTCTCGACCAATGAGAGGCGTGTTTCTGAGCGCGTGTACACAGAGGCACATGGCTAGGCGCTGAGGTCCATGTGAGTGCAGCCGGGAAGTGGAACACTGTTGTTGTGTCAAGTGGAAGCGACAGAACAGCGCCGCAGCAACAGCCCCATTACAGGGCTGCTGTTCAGGCATACTGTACTGCTGCACCATTGTACAACACGAAAGTACAACTATACAACACTAATGTACAGCTGTACTATACTGACACGACACTTAAGCGCTCCCGAGCTCAAACTGAGGTTCAGAAGCTTTCATGAGCAGGAAAAGTATTTGTGATGTTCCCTGCACATTTCTCCTGATCCTCAGGACTTTGTACATAAATGATGAAAAGACGAAGGGGCCACAGAGGCACAGCGTTAAAGGACAAACTACAGGTCAGGACTAAGTTCACACGTACTACTGAGAGTCAGCACATTACACTGACAGCCCCAGCCCTCCACATAAAGCCTAGACTGAGTACCAGACCCGGTGCACTTACCAGGCTTGGCTGTGCCCACGTCCTCAGGCATCTCCGACACACGAAAGAAAACAGCAGAAAGACACTAAACGATGACTTGGTCACTCCGGGCTTCAAGTCTTCACGGATCAGAGGAAAGTGGAGTCTGAGCGGCTGCAGAGGAGCTGTACACGGTACACGGTCAGTGTGAGGCTCATGCAGCAGTCACAAGTGTCCGAGCCGCTGTGGAAGGGTCTCCTCTTGTTGTGAGTGACTGCGGGTTAGTCAAGAGAACTAAATGTTCTCAATAGTGGCTTTGCCCATGTGACCCATTTTTGGCCACGCCTCTCCGCGAGGCAGCCTGAGCCACTTTAACCCAGTGACACACTTTCAGCACAACAGCGGGGCGGAGCTACGGCCGACGCGACGTAACTCGGGAATGGTACACAGCGGTCACGTTGCAGCGCACAACGTGAAGGCGAAGGCTTACAGTAGACTCGTGTTCAGTCCACGCTACCGACTGCGGACCGTGGAGTACAGACTCTTTTCAACAACGTGTCCCTGTGCAACATAAACAGGCTGTGGCAGGCCTGCACTTATGCATTTAACATACAATGACTGTACTAACAGCGTTTATGCGCCAAGTTTCGCTTAATAACACGATATTATAATAGATTGTAGGCTTTAAGTTTTAGATGTTCTTTCTTTAAAATGATCAACATTTAAAATGATCAACATTTAATATGCCTACAAAATGGAAAAAAATAGGACATTAAATTGGCCTAAAGTAGCCTTTGAGCTCAGAGCTTTTAACTTATGATTTGTAAAAGTAATTACTAACGTTATTAGTAACTATGGAACAACAACGTTGACCCGTACTATTCCTAAGAAAAGAGATGCAATTTTGTGCAAATTTCGTATTTCTGCCTCAGTGTAACCATGGAAATAGAAGTTCTTATTTTAGATCCATGAGTGTAACACGTGTGCATGTGCAGTTTGTTCTATGCAGGCTTCTACGGTGGCCCTTCTGTGCAAGTCACACTCACCTTGGAAAAGGCAGAGTTTGAAAACAGACGCACACGCGCACATACACCCCCGATTCTGGGGACATAACCATTTTACTTGCCTAAACTTCTAATTGTAACTTATCCCAACATTTTAACTTTATGACTGTTGTTGATCTGATGGGTGAATTTGGATCATCTGAATGCCTTGACATTATAACAAAGATGGTAAAGATCTGTAGGCTGCCTTCAGTGATGGACATTTCATACACACTTACATCAATATCAAACAAACAAAGAAAAGAAAAGCTGTCAATGGCAAATGCACAATTTAAAATGTGGTTTTAAACAAATGGGTAAAAAAGAATAATGGGTCAGTGACAGATAAACATCTGTCAAGAATTTCCCCTTTGGGGATGAATAAAAGTAATTCTGATTCTGTAGTCTTAATTTTGAAGCTATTTGAAATCTAATAAACCTTGTCAGTGCACATTAAAGATGAACAAAATTAGCCATTAGTCATGTTTCTGTTGGGATCATTCATTCATTTTCTACCGCTTTTTTCCGTTCCCGGGGTCGCGGGTGACTGGAGCCTATCCCAGTGACTTTGGGCCTTAGGCGGGGCACACCCTGGACAGTGGCCAACTCATCGCAGCAAACACGGAGACACGGACAAGGACAGACAACCATTCACTCTCAAATTCATACACTATGGGCAATTTAGAGTTACCAATTAACCTGAACACATGCATGCAACGTCTGACTCTGTAGTTTTGGCCTCTGCAGAGCTTGTTTCCACTTGTAATGTAGAGTAAATCAGACACCAAAGAGGAAAACCATTTAAAGTCTGCCTAAAGCTGGTGTCTGGAGATAGGGCTGGATTGAAACAAGTTTGGGCATTTGTTGGGTTTCGACTCCTTTTTAAAGGCTAATTTCACCCAAAAAATAAGCTTATAAACGTACTATTATTTAAGAATCCTTATAAACGTACTATTATTTATTTTATTTATTTTTCAGGTACTTTTTTATTTGTGGGTTTGGAGAACAAACAAACTGACTGAACAAACTGATTCAAAATGGTTGATTTGCGCTCCTCCTCGGGCCCCTGTGCTCTTCCTCGGGCCCCTGTGCTCCTCCTCGGGCCCTTGCGCTCCTCCTCGGGCCCCTGCGCTCCTCCTCGGGCCCCTGCGCTCCTCCGGCAGCCGGCTCCTAGTCATTCCCAAAGTCAGGACACACTCACGGCGAGGCGTCCTTCCAGTACTATGGTCCTCATCTGTGGAATGGCTTGAGGAGAACCTCAGGGCCGCAGAGAACATTCAGGTTTTTAAGAGCAGGCGTAAGACCCACCTTTTAAGCTTAGCTTTTGATTAATGTTTATTATTTACATTGGTATTTAATATAATTTATTATTTTATTAATAACTGAGGCTAGTTTTTATGTTTTTTACATTCAACCTTAGATCTTAGTTTATACTTTACTATATATTGTATCTTTATCCTCCTTTATCTGCATTCCTTTATCCATTTTGGACTGTGCAGAAGAAGCTGAGGAGGAAGATCAGGCAAGGGGAAGCCAGCTACAGGAGGAAGATGGAAGAGCAGCTGCAGCAGCAGAACATCCAGGGAGTGTGGAGGAGCCTGAAAACCATCTCAGGTTTCAAGCCCCCCCCTGTCCAGGCAGAGGGGGACCTTCAGTGGGTTAACGATCTGAATTCTCACTTTCTGAGATTTGATCAATCACCCACCCCTCCCCCTGCACAGCTGCAAACCCACACCCCCACGGCTGGACAATGGCCCACACCCGATCCTCTTCACACCTCTGCTTCGGTCCATCAGCTCACCACTCATCCCCCCGCCACCAATCCCCCCAGCGCACAGTCACCCCACCCACCCCTGTCCTTCACTGCAGCACAGGTGAGGAGAGAGCTGAGGAGGATTAAAACCAGGAAGGCAGCAGGACCAGACGGCATCAGCTCCAGGCTCCTTAAGTCCTGCGCAGATGAACTGTGTGGAGTTATGGAGCATGTCTTCAACATGAGCCTAAAGCTGAGGGTGGTACCACAGGTCTGGAAGACCTCCTGTGTGGTACCAGTGCCAAAGACACCGCGCTAAAGACCTCAGCAGCTTCAGGCCGGTGTGGCTCTCACGCCCCATCTGATGAAGACACTGGAGAGGCTGGTCCTGGACCACCTCCGCCTCCGCCGTGAGCTCAGCCATGGATCCGCTGCAGTTTGCATGCATCGGCCTGGCATTGGAGTGGAGGATGCCGCCACCTTCCTGCTGCACCGCCTCTCTCTCACCTCGAGAACCCTGGCAGCGCTGTGAGAATTCTGTTCTTTGATTTCTCCAGCGCCTTTCAACACCATCCAGCCGCTGCTGCTGAGGGACAAGCTGAGTCGGCTGGTGTGGACTGTGACCTGGCAGAGTGGATCCTGGACTACCTCACGAACCGACCCCAGTTTGTGAGAGCCCGGATTGTGTGTCTGACACTCTGACCTGCAGTGTGGGGGGCGCCGCAGGGCACTGTCCTCGCCCTTCCTCTTCACCCTCTACACTCGGACTTCAGACACAACACAGACAGCTGTGTTCTGCAGAAGCCTTTCTGACGCACTCTGCCATCATCGGACTCATCACGGACGACGATGATGCAGAGTACAGAGGACTAACGCAGGGACTTTGTGGACTGGTGTCAGCAGAACCACCTCCTCATCAACGCGGGAAAGACCAAGGAGATGCTGGTGGACTTCGCAGACGCCACTCCACTGCCCCCTCACCAGTGAACATCCAGGGAAGGGACATTGAGAGAGTGGACTCATACAAGTACCTGGGTGTTCATCTGAACCACAAACTGGACTGGACTCATAACACAGACGCACTGTACAGGAAGAGTCAGAGTCGGCTCTACCTCCTGAGGAGACTCCGGTCTTTTGGAGTGTCAGGGCCTCTCCTGAGGACCTTCTACGACTCTGTGGTGGCATCAGCTGTCCTGTACGGTGTGGTCTGCTGGAGCAGCAGCATCACAGAGAGGGAGAGGAAGAAGCTGGACAAGGTCATCAAGAAGTCCAGCTCCGTCCTGGGCTGTGCTCTGGACTCAGTGCGCGAGGTGGGGGACAGAAGGGTCCTGGCTAAACTCACGTCTATGCTGGACCATGAGTCCCACCCCCTGCAGGACGCTCTGTCTGCCCTGGAGAGCAGCTTCAGTGACAGACTGATTCACCCTCGCTGTGTGAAGGAGAGGTTTCGCAGGTCTTTCCTTCCTGCTGCTGTCAGACTTTACAATGAACACTGTTAGCCCTGAACATGTGTCAGTCACCCGCTATAATCGTGCAATACTGTAACATGTGTCATTCACCTGTTATAATCATGTGCAATACAATTTAACATACTATTAATAGACTCTTACCTCACCATATCCACCTACTGTATATAACATACACTTAAGCCACTTTAGTCACCATTTTTACTGTAAATAAGAGTGTGCACTTTATACTTTATATTGTATTTTTTTATGACCATGTTTATTTATCCTGTTTTTATTGCATGCACCTATTTCTTTCATTCCTGTCCTAAACTGTGTGTTGCAACAGTGGAATTTCCCCATTGTGGGACAAATAAAGGATCTCTTATCTTATCTTATTTTAGGCTCTTCAGTTTTTCCTCTGAGGGGCCCTCTGTATTGGGAGCGGCCCCTGGGCCCTGGCTCATGGGCCCCTGCTGGAGGTTTGGTCGGTGCCTAATCTCTCCTCTGGGTCTTGGGTCAGAGTGTCCTCTGGCTGCAGGCGACTCTCTGCTCCTGGTGCAGACGGCTCCTCTGATGGTGCTCTCACAGCTGGTTCACCTGCATTCAGCCTTATGCCCATACCCCACGTTTGACGACGTCCTGGTGAAGAATATTTATAGATCAAGTATTTGAATCAAAAACACGATAGACATGTTTCCTGTGTGTTTTCTCTGTCATTCTTGCTCCGTCTAAGTAAGAAAACCTCCTCTTTCAGAATATACAATGTTTTGGGGTCTGTGTATAGACAAGTTAATGATTACTCAGTTGTTTCATTTGTTGACAACCATTTCTATAATCGATTAGTTGTGATTAATTGATTAACTTGTTGCAGATTAATTGATTAACTTGTTGCAGCCCTAATATATATCTATATCTATATATATATATATATATATATATATATATATATACACATATATTTATATATCCTTTTCAGTTCATCACAGGCTTCATACTGGCTGCAATTTTTAATGTAAACAATGCTTTGTCATGCGAGCAGTGCTGAGCTATCACACAGTTGTAATGTTCGTGTTTAGAGGCAGAAACGCTCAGAGCGACTCTGGTGATGATTTATGGACGATTCTCTGAGCCACGTCACACATCAGAAAACGTCACGCATGAAAGAGTGTTTTTGACGGTCAGAGGGAGACGATTTTCAAACCAGGATTCATTAAAATTGTGTGAATGAAGCTAAATGCAACTCCAGTATGTTTTTAGATGACAAAACATTGTTAGAATTACATTGTTATTTGTCCTTTAACTTGGATTGGGAGAAGCAGGTCAGACACGTTGACTTATGAATCACTAGTGTGTGTTTGTTTTTGGGTGCATCTTCTGAAATGTGTGTGTGTGTGTATCTTTCTATTTGGAAGTATGTTTTGTTGTTTGTGTACATGTTTCAGAATTTGTGTGACTTGACCTTATCAGCCACTGTACAACAGATAGTGCTACACACCTACAGCAGTTCATTTCACAACATGTCTTTTTAGCTTCATATTGAAAATGTGCCTGGCTGAAAGTGCATTTGGATGCTCAGAGGGCACGTGTCAGACGGCGACTTGAGTTTGTCAGTGACAGGCCACCATCGCAGAAAGAATGCTCTGTTTGTTTACATAATTTTACAGAGGACAAAACTTAGCTTATAGGATAGTGAGCTAATTAAAACATGGACTCTAAAGAAGGATGCCTTCCCAACAATCTGTTCTGTTCACAAATAGAGTGAACGAGTGTTTACTTTTTGTGCTTTGCTTTTTTATACACGGTGTTGGGTTTTGCCTTTACACTTTACACAGACTTTTAACTGGCAAAAATAGTCATCAACGTAAACACTAAAAGCTCAAAATGACCCAAAAAAACGAATACTTAATGCGCCACTATTACTGCACACAGGGAAAATTTCAGACACAAGACGCTGTAAGAGGAGTTCTTGGAGTCCATTATGTTAATCACCAATGCAAATCATATATTAAAGGAAGATATTCTGCATTTTTCATATTGTTATTTGCCTTTAAACATGCTCTTGAGTACATTAAACTTTCCATCTCATGTTTAAAAAAAAAAAAAAAGTTTCTTATTCATTCACTTTTTAAAAAATCAGCCAGTATGAAATGACACTTACTGAGTGCATCCAGCCAGCAGATGGCGCCAGTGCAATATACAATCTAGTGAAGTTAGCGCTGATAAGATGTTATGATGCGTATTTGCTGCAGTTATCGTGTTTAAACGGCAGAAATGCTCAGAACAAATTTAGGGATGATTTAAGGATTTAAAACAGCTAAATATTCTCTGATAAGTGACATATGAAGTCTGAAATTACGTCCCAGATCGATGGAGTTCAGCAGGAAGTGTGTTTGACGCTCGGAGGGGGAGGATTTTTTGCTAAACATTCCTCAAAACAGCGTGAATGCAACTGAATGCTACTTCAGGTGTGTTTTTGATGAAGAACATTATTAGATCAGGGTTAAAAGCTCAAAAAAGTCACTGTAACAGAATGTGTGTCCGCTAACATTTTCTACATAACTCGCTACTACAAAGCCATTTTGCATTTGCATCTGTGTAATTGTCAGAACCACAGCTGACACTAAAGATCAGGACTGTTCTGATATTTGAGCAGATTATGCAGATTTCCTTTGGAGTTTACATTTGTTTACATCAGCGACCAGAATTAAGATGGCTGCTGGCGGCTCAGGTCACGTGTCCGGCAAGTCTAGGGCACGTTTTGGATAACAGATTTACTTTGGCCGTGATTCCTAACCTCAGTGGTGAGCTTAATGACTTTTTAAATGCTACCCTGTGAGTTTATGACTGTTATTACCATCATAAAATTGCATGTGCTTGTGTTGCGCTGACGCTCTGGAGGGGGAGTGACTTACTGAGGGGAGCAGGAGGGGGGAGGGGGACCAGAGCATTAAAACAAAACTGAAACAGATTTAATTGTTACCAGTCATTATAGCATTTTCAAACCCACAAAAGGTAACATGGTCATCTTTATATGCAATGTGTTAATTACTACCCCAGAGAAGTGTAATACCCCCTCTTTAAAAGGCACTGATAGTCTGGCTTCTTTATGTTCATTCAATTAATACTGAGAACCATTAAAACATTCTGCATTTTTCATTTTGTGATTGGCCTTTAAACATGCTCTCGAGTACCTTAAATTTGGCATCTCATGTTTTAGAACTAAAGAAAAAAAAAGTTTTAAAACCTTGTGTATCTGGTTCTGTTTGCCCTGGCGCTTACTGGGTTTAGGCGCCCTCTACTGCCTACACTGCCCTACTCAAACATGTTATTACTCGAGCCTTTGTGAAGTAGCGCGAATTAAGCTTGCAGCTACGGTCATTGTGTTTAGATGGCAGAAATGTTCAGAGCGAGTCTGGCGATGATTTATGAACTTAAAACAGCAGTCATCGATCGAAGGAGTTCAGCAGGGAGTGTATTTGATGGACGGAGGGAGAAGATTTTCCAACCAAATTTCGTTGGATAGCGTGAATGCAGCTAAATGCAACTCCAGGTATGTTTTTGATGACAGAACATTCAGATTTGATTGAGATTAACATTAGAACATGATTAAAAGCTCAAAAAAGTCATTATAGCATAACATGTTCCCTTTAAGATTTGCTTTTAATTAGGAAAAAAAAAAATCTATGGAATCAAAAATAGATTTTTGACACAGTGTCCATCCCATGTTCCTTTTCCATAGCCAGATAATTGACTGGTGAAACAATGTGCCATGAAGGTTGAACATGAGCACTCCCCCAGACCTCATAAGCCCCGCCTCCACTGGCCCTGGTCTGCCTTTGTCTCAGGACGCTTCTGTTAATGGTGGCCAGCATTTCCTGGGAAGGTCCTGGCTCGCAGAGGTCTGTGAGCTGATGACGTCATGCAAGCATAATTAGTTAGTAAGTAAAATCGAAACCATACCTGATTTATACTTTTTTTTTTTTAATTTTAAGATGAGTAGTAAAGTTTGTGTCGTTATGAGATGTGGCTAACCTTTAGTAAACAAGACACTACTTCAGGTCTGTCAGTGGATTTTTCTGTATTCATTTCATTTCTATGCACAGCCTCTTGTGTGTGATGCCAGATGCATTAAGCAGTAGAAATACAACTTCTGGTCATTACGAGAATGCAGTGTGTCGATAAACAGGAAACAGCTGTTAGCTCTGTTTTGGCAGGTTTGGCGGCTCAACAAATAAAGCTATCATCATCGGAAATACTGCAGTTTATCAAGATCAAGTCAGTGCTTGGTGAGAAATTATGATTTTCTGTTTATATCTGCTTCTTTCACTTGCATCTGGGTTCTTTCCTGGAAGCTATTGACCCTTTGCACATACGTCACATGATCACGTGGGTGCGCCATGTTGGACGGCAGAAGAGCTTGAGCGTAGCATTGCAGGGAGCGCAAAACTGACAAAAACACACACGAATTGCAATCGTTTGTCAATCAGGTGATGGCTACTTCTAATGCATATTCAGTTAAGTTGAAAGTGGGTCATATTTTAGACGCTCAAAAAGCAAATTTTTTGAAGTTAGTATAGATTGCATGCCTGGAAGCTGACCCCGGGGACTGAAAAACATCGCGGATTTGTACTAAATCAATGATCGAAGCACACAACGCTTTTATTCTGAGGTGAGAACATTTTGATTTAGATTATTGTAAATGATAAATGAGCTCCGTTAATGTAAACGTGCAGGCAGAAACGGTCCAAAGGGTCAACACCTCTCACGGCCCCCTTAAAGAGGCTGGTACGGTTCACTTATGACATAGATACAACGATACAGTTATTGGCATACATAGGTTTGAAAAGTTGCACAATGCACCCTTCTCTGCTCATCATTTATAAGCCCAATGTGTCAAGAAAATGAAGGACCAGCTGAGGAGAACTCACGGTGACGCAAAATCCAAGTGAATGTTGCTGACTGCGAGGAGTGCAGTCTTCAGCGACTTTGCAAAGCCGCGTGAGGATGATTCATTTTGCTCAACTTTTCCTTCATGGAGGTGACCCACTTGGACCTGCATGGGGAGGCTGCTGCTGCTGCCATCACGTGAGCCGCTCCGATCTGGACCGCTCATTCTGAAATCCTGTCCTCGTATAACCTGCTGCAGCTGGCTCCATCTTCTGCACTTTCTGTAGGAGTTGGCACGGAGCGAATAAGGCTGGCGATGGATATTTTGGTGGGACGGGTAATAAAAGACCACATATGGCTAACACGATGGAAAAGACGACGTTTCTTTATGATCGAAATGGGACGGCAGTGGCTCAGTAGTTTGAAGCCTCCAACTGGAAGGTCAGCGGTTTGATCAAGTACATTTTATAGGGTTCGTACAGTCATGGAGAACCTGGAAAAGTCATGGAAATTTTAAATCTAATTCCCAGGCCATGGAAAAGTTTTGGAATTCTGATGGTTTTGGAAAAGTTTGGAAAATGTACAACATATTTTGGTTTCAGAAATAAATATCTAAATCAAAAGATAACTTGGGGACATGGCATAACTCCCTCATCCTTCCATGCACAACACACCATTGTTTATCATTTTAAAACTCATAAGAGACCTATAGAAGGGATATTTTTGATAACGGCGTAGAGGGTTATTCAACAATTTTGTTTTTTCTTTTCCATTATTGATATTAGTTAATCTATTAGTCTATTAGTTATTTTTTCACACGTAAAATTAAAGTCTTTGGCTTTGTATATATCCTGATAAATTTTCATGGAACTAATCATTTTGACCTCCTTTTCTTTTTCAACTGAAGGCCCGGGGGCCAAATTAAGCCCTCCAAGGGATATGATCTGGACCTCAACCCGTCTTCAAAAAATATACAAAATATTTTATCTGTTGTTAGTGGTTTAGACCTTGTTTAGTCCTGGTGCAGTGCTGGTTTAGACCTAGTTTAGTCCTAGTTTAGTCCTGGTTTAGTCCTGGTTTAGACTTGGTTTAGACTTGGTTTAGTCCTGGTTTAGTTCTGCAGATGTTGTCAAAGCCTTTAGTATTACATTTTTCTCATATTTCTAAAGCATTGGACGTGTTTCTGGCCCCAAGAACAAAACCATCCGAAAAATCTGGCCCTGGGTAAAATAAAATTGAATTGAAGTAACTAAGTGTGCTACAACTACATTTGAAACTTCATCTTAATGGGTGAAATGAAATGAAATTGGACATTTGTAGTGTTGTTCTATGTTCACAAAGTCATAAATTCATTGTCTACAGACTCAATCAGCTAATAAAAGCAAACGATTGATTCAAATTATGTGTGAATAACTAAATCGAGGTCATGGAAAGTTGGGTAAAGTCTCACAGGTAAAGTCATGGAAAACCTCAGTCTGTACAAACCCTGATTTTATGGTTTGAGTCCTTTCGCGAGCAGGAATGTGGTGAATGTGAAGTCAGTGACGAGCACGGCCAGTGGATTTTGTTTCGATCCGATACCAAGTAATACTACGTCATCATAATGCGACGTTTTGCGACACCCAAGCCGATATTGCATCCTGAGTAGATAATGTACCAAACCATCACGAAAAAATAGCAAAACACAAACGATCAAAGATTAGACTGATATGATAGAAAAAAATAAACATGAAATTAAAATGAATGAAAAAATGACAAAAAAGTAGACAAATTTGACAAACTCTGAACTAAGCGGGACGTTTATGTTGGATAATGTGGGTTGGGTTCAGTGTATTATGTTTTCTGTTTTGTTTAAAGGCCCTGTACCTGATTTTTACAGTTTCAAAACGTGAAAAACAGAACTAGTTGACGATAAGTCTTTACATCAGTCACATGTCGCTCTCTCTCAGCATCCTAAATATTCACCTCCATGAGTTTAGAAGCACTTTTCACCAGCCTCTGAGCCCAGAGCGTCAAGGACTGTCAACGGGTAAAGCTAACAAACATTAGCATGCTAACGGCGCACTACCTGCTTCTCTCATTGGACAATACATTCTAAATAGATGCAGAGTAAAAGTTGTGGTCTCATTTTCACCTGAATAGATGCTTTTACAATATATTTGTGCTGGAGCCACACAGATTTTACTTCATTATATGCACAAAATCTGGGACATAAACATAAAAATCAGGTACAGGCCCTTTAATGTATTAAAAAATTGGGTTTAAAAATAAATAAATTAAAAGTTGTATTAGATTAGAGTAGAATATGGCAGATTAGAATAGAATTTTCTAGCAGTGTGCCGGGGAACAGTAGTGTGCCTTGAGCTTTTGTGAGGATTCATTTACCATTTTGGAGTTTCCTGGGCAAACTTCTTATCCAAAAAAGAAAGCAAAAGAATCACCATTACCATTTTTTTTTCCTAAAATGTTTGATTTAGTAATATTTGATTGTGTTTTCCGCGGAATGTTTTCAAACAAAAAAGTGTGCCGTGGCTCAAACAAAGGATGAAAACACTGGTTTAATGTGCACTGTGCAACTTTTACGGTGGGGTGTCCGTCACTCCTTTGTCTCCATGGAGATGTCACTTGTTTGTTTCCATGGAGATGTCATCGCTTTTAATGGAATGTATGTTTTTACTTCTTTTAATGTATTAAGGAAAGGCCTTCGGTTGTGTCTAAAGCACTACACAGATACAGTTTGATTGATCCAGATTGCATGTAGTCAATGTTTTATGCCATTTTTTGGTAACTTCTCAGGCAAAGCGATAACATCTCAAAGGAGACAAGCGGAAAAGTTACATACTGCACCATTAACAGTTCATAAAAATAAAAGTCTAAAGAAAAAAAAAGAGTAAATGCAGGGAAAATCTTTTAAGACCTTTATGGAAATCTTTAAGAGCAAGCAATTAGCATTTTTTTGGAACTACAAACACACCCCATATTTAGGAAAAGTTCAGAAATTATTAAAATGTATTGAAATAGTAAATAAATGGTTTACGATATCAATATCATATTTAACTGTGGTCTTAGCATTTACAGTAAAATAACAAAACATGTGCAAATGAACAAAAAAGGAGGAGCACGACTGTTCAAAGCAGCGCTGTAGTCAACTAAAGAAATTCTCTCCATGTATCCAACCCAAACTGCACTCATAAGACTACAACTGTGCAGAGGTTTATGCAAAAACAACTATTTATACAGAAAAGTACTGGTAAAGAGAGTATTTATGTTAGAGATATATCATTCTCTCCAAAATCGTCGGCTAACTCACTCTATATCTTCTCCTTTTTGCTGTTGCTCATAAAAATCGTTTAATGTATTAAAATAATCCTTTCAATCTAAATGAAATATTTTGTTTTAGACCAGCATTTGAATTTCTTGCCAAGAATAGACAAATTTGCATTTCCCCGTTTCAGAAAACGTGGCTTTGTGCTGGAGGCTGGAGCCGTTATTTTACAATTTTAAACTTTATTCAGATAGTTTCAGTCTTAAAAATGGCTTAAGACTTATAAATACTTTTCAAAGACCTTAATTTGACCTACACGTATTTATGGACTCACCCCGTTATTCTTTCGAGGACATTATTTGCACCCTGTCCATCCAAACCAATCAAACTGTCAATGATTCACCTGTAGAGCTGCTGACCACTGCAGGAACCTGATCTGTGTAGAACACCAAACATGACACACACACCTACAACTATATACACACACACACACACACACACACACGCACGCACGCACGCACGCACACACAACTATACACACACACACACACACCTACACCCACACACACACACCTACAACTATACACACACACACACACACCTACACCCACACACACACACCTACAACTATACACACACACCTACAACTATACACACACACACACCTACAACTATACACACACACACACACACCTACAACTATACACACACACACCTACAACTATACACACACACCTACAACTATACACACACACACACACACACACCTACAACTATACACACACGCACGCACGCACGCATGCACACACACACACACACAACTATACACACACACACCTACAACTATACACACACCTACACCCACACACACACACCTACAACTATACACACACACGCGCACACACACCTACACCCACACACACACACCTACAACTATACACACACACGCGCACACACACACACACACCTACACCCACACCCACACACACACTTACAACTATACACACACACCTACAACTATACACACACACCTACACCCACACACACACACACACACACACACACACACACACACACACACACACACCTACAACTATACACACACACCTACAACTATACACACACCTACAACTATACACACACACCTACAACTATACACACACACCTACAACTATACACACACACGCGCACACACACACACACACCTACACCCACACACACACACCTACAACTATACACACACACGCGCACACACACACACACACCTACACCCACACCCACACACACACTTACAACTATACACACACACCTACAACTATACACACACACCTACACCCACACACACACACACACACACACACACACCTACAACTATACACACACACCTACAACTATACACACACCTACAACTATACACACACACCTACAACTATACACACACACCTACAACTATACACACACCTACAACTATACACACACACACACCTACAATTATACACACACACACCTACACACCTACAACTATACACACACACACCTACAACTATACACACACACACACACACACGCACCTACAACTATACACACACGCACACACCCACACACACACACACACACACCTACAACTATACACACACGCACACACACACACACACACACCTACAACTATACAAACATACACAAACATACCTACAGTTATACACACACAAACAAACACACCTACACACACACACCCCTACAGACACGCACACACAACACACCTACAAACACACACACACACACGCACGCACGCACACACACACACACACACACACATAGTTAAACACACACACACACTTCATTTCTGTTTGTATTACTGTGTATGAGCTGTGCTATATGTCTGCCTTTTGCTTGCTTGTTGTAGGAGGGTGCGGGCAGAGAGCAGGCTCCCGCTCTCACACCATCACTCTTGAAGAATTCCGGGTGGATAACTGTTCATCAATGCTGCTTTTATAGTGCTCTTTCTGACTAAGAATTTAGGAAGGCGAGCGCTGTTCAAAGTTGTTTACGTGCCGGTCGGTGTCGGGCCTTGAGCTCGACACGCCTGCTGCAGCTCCACAAAGCCAGCCGTGGCCAGAGTCCAGGATACTGGGAAATGATTCATGCTTCTCTGGAAGTCTCCACCAGTGAAAGCAGCTCCAGGAACTTCAGAGGGGCTGCTCCTGTGACCAGCTCCGGTCCAAAACAACAGAGCAGGGGAGTCACAAAGACAGCACTCTGAAGTACACACAAACTGCACTGGAACTGAACTGTGCCAAAACGTGCCTTTAGATGCTGTGCTGGAGGTTAAAGTGTTGCACAAATGTGAATGGACTGGAAAATTAACCACAAAAGTGCAGAAATATCAGCCTTGTTTGTAAGGTTTTACTGCAGATTTGAAGACAATGTACTCCAGGACTGGGCATAGCCTCACGATACAGTCATTATGTGCAGCAAATACCAGGGCAGTACGATGTGTGTCCAATTATACCAGAATCTGAATCAGTTTATTGCCATTGTCAAATAGATCAAAATTCACAAACATAGGAACTTGCTTCGGCGTAAGGTGCAACATAAAACAATTCATAAAATATAATAAAATCAATAAGAGAGGCATGCATAAGATTAAGAATAAAAAACTATAATCTATACTATACAACATGTGTCCTGATACATGGATATACCCTTAAAACCAGTGCTAAAAGTTTAGACAAATTAGGTTTTGATTATGTAGAACAAAATGTATCAGACTTTCATGAACAGAAAGCTCTTGACATAAGAGTACAGCTGTCATATGAATAAGTCACTTTTCAGCTCAGCAGATTCAGCCTTAAAGGACACACTGTTCTAACCATGTTCTTCATCATAAACACACCTGAAGTAGCAATGCTGCATTCACTAATACAACGGAAACAAGACGGCGGCCGGAATAAGGTGAATACAGCTTTTCAAACCTACAAAAGGTAACATGGGACAGCCCTTACATTCCCCATATTCTAATTTTAAGTATCTCCAAAACAACAATTGGAACATTATCAATGTTTCAATATGTCCAAACCTCTAGACCTTTATGTTAATTAATTATTTATAATTATTTCAATCATTTATTGGATTTATATAGTGCCTTTCATGATGCCCAGAGCACTTTACCGTGTTTTATTCATTCACTCCTAACCCTGTGGTGAACATATACTAAAGCCACAGCTGCCCGTGTGGCAGGTGAGGCAGGTGTGGCAGGTGAGGCAGGTGTGTGCACTTTGACAGGTGAGGCAGGTCCAGCAGGTGTGTGTACTTTGACAGGTGAGGCAGGTCCAGCAGGTGTGTGTACTTTGACAGGTGTGTGCACTTTGACAGGTGCAGCAGGTGTGTGCACTTTGGCAGGTGTGTGCACTTTGACAGGTGCAGCAGGTGTGTGCACTTTGACAGGTGTGGCAGGTGAGGCAGGTTGGGCAGGTGCGTGCACTTTGACAGGTGGGGCAGGTGTGTGCACTTTGACAGGTGGGGCAGGTGTGTGCACTTTGACAGATGAGGCAGGTGTGTGCAGTTTGACAGGTGCGGCAGGTGCGTGCACTTTGACAGGTGCTGCCTGCAGAGGTCGGCTCAGTGCACATGTCCTGCTTACACACAGCACATGGTGTTGGTGGTGACTCCTCCCCCTCACAGTGAGGGGGTGTGGCCTGCTCCGTCTCCTCGGGGTGCTCCAGTTCATTCGACCACTGAACCTGGACAAAAGCATCCTCTTCTGGGGCCAGTGCTCTCTTGAGAATTTTGAATTGGTCTAAAAACAAAAGCGTCCAGTTTCCCACAAAAACATCAGAGTGAAGCGAGCCTGACCCATGTTCAGCTGTTTTCAGACTGTTCTGTCCTTTAAACGTGCTCTTGAGGACATCTATGTTGACAGACCTAGTTTTAGAAGTTAAGGGGGAAAATCTACAAAAAGTACACGTTTGACTTCATGAGTCAGGCGTTTCCTCATTAGGAATAGCTCTATCTGTTGACAGCAGAAGGAATTACAGAGGAGAGATGAACAAACCTAGCCCGGAATCCTCGATTTACAGACTTAAAAACAGCACTGAAGATCTCGGAGCTCTACATATGATGTCACACAACTGGGGTATTTGTATTTTGTGAGGCTCAAAAGGAGATCGTAAACAGGATTATTGAAACAAGCGTGAATTAAGCTAAAAACAACTCCAGTACAATGTCACAACTCTGTTAACAGCTCAAAATGTGTCCTTTTAAGAAGACATTTTATGCCTTTTTCTGGTAATTAATCGTAAACTGTAACAGATGATTAAATAAACCCCTGTAGAAAACATCTTTGTTTCCTAAAAAATGTAGGCGACTGGAGGTAAAGTTAAGTTGAAAATAACACATTTTTAATGATTAACTGACACCAGAAATGCTTATGATTTTAAGACTTTATAACAAAAAATAAGCAAAAATGTTGAATTTTCAAGGTTAGTTTAGTTAGTTTACTTTTTAGTTTTCATTAGTTTACTTTTCTATTTCAAAAGGATGGGATAAAATACTGTTTTCTAACCTGTATTTCAGGCTCCCAGAAAGTCAGCCTATATCTTAAATTATCAGGAAGTTAAATGAAAACATTAGTGGGGTCAACATTTCAAGTATTTGTGCAGTAAAACCTAATTATCAAGATTTTGAAAAACATCATGACCTTCTATTAAATAAACAAAAACAATAAAATACAACAGTAAATGTGATTTCTCCCTTCTGGAGTTTACATTTGTGTTGTTCCACATAACTTTCCTGCCTCCTGGTTCTGTGTACTTGTACTGCCTCCTGGTTCTGTGTACTGCCTCCTGGTTCTGTGTACTTGTACTGCCTCCTGGTTCTGTGTACTTGTACTGCCTCCTGGTTCTGTGTACTGCCTCCTGGTTCTGTGTACTTGTACTGCCTCCTGGTTCTGTGTACTTGTACTGCCTCCTGGTTCTGTGTACTGCCTCCTGGTTCTGTGTACTTGTACTGCCTCCTGGTTCTGTGTACTTGTACTGCCTCCTGGTTCTGTGTACTTCCTCCTGGTTCTGTGTACTGTCTCCTGGTTCTGTGCACTGTCTCCTGGTTCTGTGTACTTGTACTGCCTCCTGGTTCTGTGTTCTGTGTACTTGTACTGCCTCCTGGTTCTGTGTACTTGTACTGCCTCCTGGTACTGTGTACTGCCTCCTGGTTCTGTGTACTTGTACTGCCTCCTGGTTCTGTGTACTTGTACTGCCTCCTGGTTCTGTGTACTGCCTCCTGGTTCTGTGTACTTGTACTGCCTCCTGGTTCTGTGTACTTGTACTGCCTCCTGGTTCTGTGTACTGCCTCCTGGTTCTGTGTACTTGTACTGCCTCCTGGTTCTGTGTACTTGTACTGCCTCCTGGTTCTGTGTACTTCCTCCTGGTTCTGTGTACTGTCTCCTGGTTCTGTGCACTGTCTCCTGGTTCTGTGTACTTGTACTGCCTCCTGGTTCTGTGTTCTGTGTACTTGTACTGCCTCCTGGTTCTGTGTACTTGTACTGCCTCCTGGTTCTGTGTACTTGTACTGCCTCCTGGTTCTGTGTACTGCCTCCTGGTTCTGTGTACTTGTACTGCCTCCTGGTTCTGTGTGCTGTCTCCTGGTTCTGTGTACTTGTACTGCCTCCTGGTTCTGTGTACTGCCTCCTGGTTCTGTGTACTTGTACTGCCTCCTGGTTCTGTGCACTGTCTCCTGGTTCTGTGTACTTGTACTGCCTCCTGGTTCTGTGTACTTGTACTGCCTCCTGGTTCTGTGTACTTGTACTGCCTCCTGGTTCTGTGCACTGTCTCCTGGTTCTGTGTACTTGTACTGCCTCCTGGTTCTGTGTACTTGTACTGCCTCCTGGTTCTGTGTACTTGTATTGCCTCCTGGTTCTGTGTACTTGTACTGCCTCCTGGTTCTGTGTACTTGTACTGCCTCCTGGTTCTGTGTACTTGTACTGCCTCCTGGTTCTGTGTACTTGTACTGCCTCCTGGTTCTGTGCACTGTCTCCTGGTTCTGTGTACTTGTACTGCCTCCTGGTTCTGTGTACTTGTACTGCCTCCTGGTTCTGTGTACTTGTATTGCCTCCTGGTTCTGTGTACTTGTACTGCCTCCTGGTTCTGTGTACTTGTACTGCCTCCTGGTTCTGTGTACTTGTACTGCCTCCTGGCTCTGTGTACTTGTACTGCCTCCTGGTTCTGTGTACTGCCTCCTGGTTCTGTGCACTGTCTCCTGGTTCTGTGTACTTGTACTGCCTCCTGGTTCTGTGTACTTGTACTGCCTCCTGGTTCTGTGTACTTGTACTGCCTCCTGGTTCTGTGTACTTGTACTGCCTCCTGGTTCTGTGTACTGCTGGGATTGTTTGGAGACGTTAAAGCTCTCCTCGTGTGTTTGTGGCACTTGTTTCAGTCGACCTAGTTGGACGTATAGCGCGGGTGTCGTCACGTGAGACGCCGCTCGAGGAGCCACAACCTATTTTCTGATCCACATTTGTGTCCCAGCATCACCTCAGCAGCTGCCTCCACCTGCAGAAGTCAGCGCCCCGTCTGAGAACATTTACCAACTCTGCACTGCAGCATTTGGTTTGAATGTCGTTTACAGCATGCAAGCAATAGCAACCTACACAAAGCCTTTTCACATAAAACTATAATCTATAAAGTGTCAGGAAAGAAAACCGTATCATGACTTTGTGGCAAATCACATTTTAGATCCCACTCTGCACGTTATGACTGCCATTCACACTGTCGTCAAACAGGAACCATTCAGTTGTAACCAACAGTTACATTCACAACATTAACTTTATTGAGGAAAACCTTTCGTTCATTTCCTGACAGTTTAACCCACGAGAGCAGTGTTGGGTAAGTTACTTTGGAAAAGTCATTAGTTACAAACTACTAATCAGTCCACCTTAAAAATGCAATTGTCACATTACTTAGTTACTGCCTCAGGAATGTAACTATGTTACGTTACTTTGGGATGACTTTATTTGTAATATTGTACAATAATAATAATACTATGGACTGAGACCAGCAGCAGAGCTGTGTCCCACTGTGAGCTGCAGATGTGAGAGGGCGTGGCCCTGACTCTCACTTTGACAACATTAAACATGCTCCTTGTTCAGACTGTGTCCTGCAGAGGGTTTAGTCTCTTCCTAAACAGTGTTGTTGGTGTTGAAAGTATTTTGCTCGTATTTTCAAAGTAATCTGCTACACTACACTTAAAATAGTCATTTCATTACAGTAAGTATTAGTTAGTTCCACCCAACACTGCACGAGAGAAATAACTTTCTCACAGCAGCTCCAAAAATACAAGTGGTAACCAAAATTCTGAATGACTGAATAATTGCATTTTCTTGTACTTTTTTTTTGTGGGCACAACAGCACCTGGCTAGTGCCAGTGTTAGCGCCAGTACCATAGACATATGAATCAATAAATTCGATGCTCATGTTAAAGCCTGATATGATGTGAAGGACTCTGGGGGCAGTCTCATGTACTTTCCCTGTAGCCGTTAGCATTAACCTGCAAAAAACAACTGCAAATTGTGAATAATCCTGAGAGTGTCGGCTGGTACCAACCATCGAGCACATTTAGGTGAAGTCAGAGCCTCGTTAAAAGTCATTTTTGAGTGTATGAACCATTTGATGTTTTAATGTAGATGATAATTAGTGTGTAAAACTGTTATCTGTTCGTAAGTTTTCAACATAACTCTTGGCAGCATCAGCAAACCGTGAATCTGAGCATCGGACAGAGACACAGACGTCTGTGAATGTCATGGATCTAAAAGGTTTTTACAACACAATAACCTCCAGCTGACACATCAGAGCATCAGGGATGTGCTGTAGTTATGATTAAAGACATGATTCAATCCAAAAGGCTCCAAATGTAGAAAGTTCAACATAATATCTAACTTCAGTGCAGCTAATTTGTTAAAAAATGTTTGAAAATGCACAAATCTGCCCTTTTTACTCAGGATTAAAGCAGTGATGGCTAATTAAAGGGCATTTATCCATAAAATTGCAAAATGTTCCATTATGTTATTGATTTGCGTCACATTCACTGGACAAACAGGGGGCGCTGTTTGTGTCGTAGCAACTGTAGAGCCAGCGATTTCACGTCTATGAATGTCTATGGTCACTACTGCCTGTGGAATTCTAGCTCTACGGTTTTGTCTAAATCAGTGTAAACTGTACATCCTGACAGATCAGGCAGTGAACAGTGGACAGAGACATACAGAGACTATGGCCGAATAATGATTATAGAGAGCACAGAAGTCGACTTAAGTGTACATTTCATGTACTTGTTTAGCATCCAACACAGTGAGAGGAAAAGAGAATCACACAGTCTCTGGTCGTCTGTGTTCCACTCTCCCTCGGCTCGGAGCTGCAGCTCAGCCCTTCAGCTTATGTCATAAAAACACACAAATATCAATAGAAATTCACACTTTCACACATATTAATATTCACATAAAACGACGGCTTATTCAGCGTAGTATTTTAAACGTCTCTTTAAAGAGCAGCCGCTGGGCAAAGAAGGGGTCCGAAATATTTCTGCCCCGTTGTGTTTGTGTCTGAGCGCTTACACTAATGCTGCTGAGGCATGAGATAGTTCAAGATCATTAAAACAAACTGAAAAACAATCCAATTCCAATTTCATGCGAGAATTGGAAAAAGTCTTAAAATTAAATATATCAGTTTGAAACTTCTCCTGTAGTTTACTCACATAAATGTAAGGGGAAAAAAAGAACAAATTTGTAGGGCTGTAGTCGACTAAAGACCTTCCCTATCGACCGATCAGTCGATTAAAGGGGTTGTCTCTGTATCTGACCCAAACTGCACCAAAAACACAACTGCACTGGAGTTCATGCAGAAACATAACAATTAATACAGAAACAGTGCATTTATGTTAGAGATATATAAATTAGATTAAACGCATGATTCACTCCAATATCTTTAGCTAACTCACTCCATATCTTCACTTTTTCACAATTTTTGTCGTGTAAATACTATTAATCAAAACAGAATAATTAGTCGACTAAAAGACTACAGCCCTACAAATCTGGGACATATTAATCTGAAAAATGGAACACAAAGTTTAAATATATTGTTGGATTTCGTTTTTGTGTAAACTACATCTGACTGAAAATTGGCCTAAAAATTCAAATTTTTTAGACTTGAAACTTGAATAAATCAGGCTTCGAATTAGATATCAACAAATCCTGTACGATGTGTTAAAAACTTGTCTGAGTTTGTACAGTCTGATGTGTGTAGGATCTACTTTAAGGCTGATCTTTATGTCCTGAGGGAGAAAAATGCATTTGAAGAAAACAGCCTTTGAAATTACAATGTCCCAGAGAAATCTGTGGAGGAAGCAAATTCAATGGCAGGTTCTCATGTTTGTCCAATTATGACTTGGGTGGGAGGGCACCTGTGGTAAATATTCATCATAATTTTACATTCATTTAGTTGCAGTTTGTGAAGAAATTTTGCAATATAAAAGTTTAAAATGACAGGAAGTAGAGCTGAGGTCATCAAAAAGCGACACACCATTGAAAATACAGGCTCAATTTAAATGCAACTGACACATTTTTCAGACAGTTTAAACACTCATTTAACAAAATAAAGATGTTATCAGGTATTATTTATTGTCAAAGCATAACTATAGTTTCATTTATGTGGCTCTTCTTTACAGTCTGGTTGCTAGGGAACAGTTGTGGAATTACCTCTAACTATGTCATATTTGCTACCCATGTCCAACCAGGAAGTGCACAATCATAACCTTTACAGAAACTGTCAAACTGGGGACAAACAGGCAAACTGTAGTGAGTCAGGTCGCCCTGAGCTCTGTGTGTGACGTGTGTCGTCTGAGCCTGCTGTGCACACAACACTCTGGCATTCCTCATCAGACCGTGTGCTTCCTCTCAACGGTTTTGGGTAAAAATGAAATTGCATCTTTTCTCACAAGCACTGGCACTAGATTAGATTTGGGATTTATTTCTTTTCTATGTTCACTTTTTAAAAACACGTCCAGGAGCATCAACATTTGAGACCAATACAAGAATCCCTTTCCAGAACATGTTTGGAGAGGTTTTGTTGTTTTCAGTTGTTTCAAATTGACTCTGTGCACAAGGTGGCAGTTGGTGTGTTTATTTTTTAAATGGCTAGCTCAGTACTTCCTGTCTAAGTCATTTCTATGGGGTTTTGGTCAGTCAGTCAGACTAAAATGGATCAATCCTGATGGAGCAGTGAACAGTGAGTGCTGGACGTCACACGTTAAAGACTTTACAAAACACCAAAGGACACTGTGTTCATAAAGGGGCGTGTTTGTGTCTCAATGCTAACGCTAATGCAGTACAATGTAAACGTAAACAACCCAACTGACACCTTGTGCACAGAGTCAGTTGTGATATAGGCCTACACTGCAGCTCCACTCACATGTTCACACATGTATGCACAAAATCCATCCATCTCCATGGCGACAAGAGGGCAACACCATCACCAGGCCACGTCACGGGTCAGATCTAGGGAAAGTCCGCTCACAGAAAGAATACAGGGTTTTAAAGACATTTTAAAAGAAAAAAAAACACAGGTGATTAAATGTATGCTAAATAGACTTGTTTAATGCCTTACTGTGGAACATTCCAAGCCACCCATTAAAATCTCCAGACAAGCAGTCAGTAGAGGCTTCATCAGAAAAGTTACATAGTGCACCTTTAAATAATAATGCCAGATTCTCCTAAATCAACCAGTTTTACATTATTATATATATTTTTATTTATCTCAAATGATTTCATACAATCCAGTGACTGACTGAAGTGTCTCTCAGGAGCTGATGTGAGGGCCCTGATCAGCTCCAGGCGCTGCATGAGAAGGTCACGTCAGTGCCTCACATGTGGGACGGCTGACTGGCACCGTGCCACCTGGGCACCCGCAGCAGAAGCCTAAAGGTGGCCCACGGTGAGGGTCCCACGTCCACAGGAAGCTCTGAACAAAGAGCGCTTCACCCCAGAGGAACATGGTCAGCTCTGTCACCAGCAGACGGTTTTAATTTCATAAATAATTAGTTGTAACTCACTATCCAATGCCTTGGTGGCATCAATAAAACACAAAAATATAGATGAGCTCAAACCAAGATATTTCCCATCTATTTCTTTTAGTGCATATACACTTATCGGTCCCATGTCCCTTTTTGAAACCAAATGATTATCATTTGTTAAAACATACAATTCCAATCCTGTGAGTAATACATTTTCTAAAACTTTGGAAAGGATTCTGGCAAGAGCAACAGGCCTGTAATTTGAACTATTTAAATTAGCAGCCTTGTATTTAATGACAGAACCAAAACAACTGAGATAACAGAATCAAGGAGAAGTCCATGGGTTAAAAAGCCAGTAAAACACATGGACAGCAGGGGGCACCATTTATAGTTTGAATATTTCAAGTGCTCAGCAGTGATATTATCTAGTCCACAGGCTTCATTTGCACAAAGTTTTAAAATGGAATCATAGTTTTCACTAGAGCGAGCTACTGTCCCATCAGCCTATCAACAAAACAACATCATAATAATGGCAGAGGGCAGAGGCCATCAGATGTCCATGTCCTCAGCACCACTTACACCTGAATGTTAGACGGAAATGTTTTAGAATTGACCTCATTCTCAAATGTATGATAATCATTAGATTGGAGTCCCCTGGAAAGAGAGTCTGCTCTTACTCTATGTTCTTTTCTTTTAATATAACGAAGGGAATATTTAAATCTAACAGTGGTCTGGACTCCCTCGTCGAGGCGTCCCAGCTTCACCCCAGAGTCTAAATGCCTCCCTGGTACAAAAATCATGTCACCCAGGTTTAATAAAGTCACATTTGTGTTTGCTACATTGAAGGCATGGCCTTCTATCTTTCAAGACTTGAATTATGTTTTCATAAAGCTCACACGGCTCACTGCAACGCTCACAATTCTTCAAAGCACCTGTAGGTACTTCCACAGACTGAAGTACATCTGGTCATGTTGCATACGTGTTAATATCTTTTGTTACTTTGGACCAGTCAGAGCTGGCTGCATGTTATTGTTCTTGGTCATAAAGATCTGAAAAAATTCCAAATGTTCCAGCTGCAGATGTTGACGGTGCATATGATTATATTTGAGCTTTTAATGTTTTTGGTGAGGTTTAAAATGTTACTTCCTGGTTGGGCATGAGCTACAGATGTGACACATGCTGCGTTCATGTTCTGTCTCGGAATATTTAGCTCTTGATGTCACCGATCATAAAATCACTGGCTCTTTAGCAGAGTTTAACAGTCAGGATTATTGGCTTCCAGAGTTTTTGGGGGGTCTGGGACAGATGGAGTAAAAATGGAAATAAAAGAGCACTCAGGCTAAAACTATGGCAAGAAAAAATGATTTGACACAACATCCTGTCATTATTTTTCTTATTTGTTGTAATTTATTTAAAAAGTAAAAACTTAATTTGAGAACTTTACTTCAACTCAAAATAAATTTGTTAGCCTTTGGATTTTAAAATCTAAGACTTGGCTATCAGCAAATATCGCCTTTTGGCAACAGCAGCAGGACAAATATCGAATAACGGAATCAGATCAAAAAATCCATATCTACTCTGGCTCTAGCTCTGGCTGTTCTGTTAAAGGCCCATAGTTTACAGAAGGAGAACGGGCAAAGGTACAATATTCCATCAGAGATTCTGCTTTTCTTATTTCATATCCATCATCTCCAGACCTACCCACAGACAAAAAACAAAAACCTTGCATTAAAAGCCTTATGAAAAGACACATTAACATGGCTGCAGTCACCGGCCAGCAGGTTCTAACAGGCAGCAGTTTGTTTTGCTCAGAGTGTTTCCTCTGAGCCGCTGAACCTGCAGCGGAAGACAATTATCCCACACAACTTTGTGATAAGCAATAATCAAGCCTTATAAATCATACAGCAGGTCATACAAGCGCTTTATGATACTTAAATGTTAATGGTTTACAGAGAGAACTCACCCTAAAACAAACTATTTGAAAAAAAAAGAGTTTTGTCTGTAGAGAATGTCAGTGTTTTACAAAGTCCATCATTAAGCTGTGACCCGCTGCAGTGTTTTAATAATAACAGACTGTGACGCCCTGGACAGAAGCAAAGGACAAACTCCTGTGACAGTGGAATGTTCAGAGTTATTGTCGATAGTGAGTTCATCTTTGAGCTTCACATTCTGTCCTGTTTTAGTGTCATTTCTCTCTAAAGCCTGAGGAGGCGCCAGTGTCACACCTGCCCTCTGCTCTGCTGCTCCAAGAGGGTTCATGCACTTTAGTGGAAAAGCGCTCTATAAATAAATCATCATCATACATCCTATTCATATCTGGTCTGCTTTTTTCACACGAGTCTCCACGTCGTCAGGAGTGATCTTTAATCACCCCAAGAGAGAGTTTGAGGTCGAGCTCATATTTTTAAGTTAAAACCCGTCGTTTTAACTTATTTTCTTGAACTTGTTTTACACGTATTTATAATTTTAAGATGGGCTTTAATAATTTTTATTTCCGATATTTTAATCTACTATACTCTTCATTTATTTCTTAATTTATTTGTTCCCGTTTTAGCAAGCCCTTTAAGGTCCTTTTAGTCTGGTTTGCTGTCTGTGGTAAAAGGATCCGTCGTGTGTTACTTTGTGTTTCCATCGTGTAAAAGAGATGGATACATAAAACATAAAACCTGACACTGGTTTGAGGTGAACTTTATGCGGCGTTTAATGTGCAGAAGCTGAGGTCCGCCTGCCCTCTGCTGGTCAACAGACACACTACACTGGGGACCGCTGCAGAATAAACTAGCAATTTCACAGTGTTTTCTTTTTTCTTTTCTTTAATACAAAGTCCTGTTGGGCATTGACAGAGAGGAGCGGGGGCATGACGGTAAAACAAACAAGAAATGCATCATTTCCCACAATCCACATAAACATTGTAAAACATGCCATGACATCTTAGAGAGGTCTGGAGTGAAACGATGTCCAAGCAAATGTTCAGTACTCCTCCACTGTATACTGATAACACAACCTGAAACATATTTAACATCCAAACTCAGAAAACCAGGCTCAGGCGCCCAGGAGGAGGCTTTACCAGCGCACACCACCCACGCCTTCAATAAAGTGTCAGGAGATCCATCTAAGCAAAGAAGTCAAACAACACAGCAGCACTACCACCACTTCACTCAAAGGTGCGATTATTTCAGTACGTGGTGTGTCTTTTCAGTTGCCAGACACTGGATTATCTGGTAAAGCGCAGAGTGGGTTCACTGGCGCGCCCTGCTGGAGTCATGCAGTACTAGTCCCCATAATCACCTGGTTACACGGGTTTTACAAAGTGGCCTAAATCTGACCAGATGAGGGCGCAAATGAGCCGCATTTTTGCTGTTAATAAGCTTAAGACACTGATCCATTTGAGAAACCAAATCCTCCTCCTTTTCCTCCCACTCCTCATCACTCCTCGCTGAAGGCTCCTTCACAGCTGAGCGGAGGATCCTTCATTAGACCAGTGGTTCCCAAACTTTTCTGTCCTGGACCCCCAAAATATCCATGTAACCGACTCGGGACCCCAAAGTGAAATGAAAAATAATTTTAAGCATCAAAGCGTGTTAAATCAGGTTTAATATTGACTATTTGAACAGTTTGTCTTATTTGACCCTATTTCACTAAAAGATACTGTTTTTGATTACAAATACAGTGTCATATTTATTCAAATTAGATCTTGAAATCATCTCGCGACCCCCTGGGGGGTCCCGACCCCCACTTTGGGAACCACTGCATTAGAGCTCAGGGCTTTGGCTTTCAGACGCACTTCCCTCGCTCAGGAACACGAGACACGCCCCTTTACCGTGAAAGCACAAAGTACCACAAGTTAAAATACCTTATCCCAGACTAATATTAATATCAGAATAACAGAATTGGCCTCTAGTGTCGCTTATATCGTAGAAATAATTACAAAAGCACGTCACAGGACGATAATTGAGTGTTTGAGTTAAAAGCCACTTGCGCAAAAATTGAAAGAATGTAACGCGGCAACACTCACACTAAATCCACAAATAATGTGTTTCCCAAAGCAAATAAAGTCATATTGTGTCTCAGTGAGGTTTTCTCTTTCGTTCATCAAAGCACCTCAATCTTTAATAAATGCCAAAATAATGTGCGTATACTTCTAAATAAATGTGGAACTAAACTTTTTTTTCTACAATCAGAGGGATTGACCAGCAGGGTAAAAACTAGGGCTGGGGACATGTTTTTCAGCATATATAAATAAAAAAAAAATTAAATCAAGTTGTTAAAATGCCCCTCGTGTCAGTTATTGGGCTTAATGTTCTCCCTGTAAACGAGACCGTATTCTGTTTTTTCTGTGAGATGTTCAGGACCTCCTTCCCATCATGCATTTAGGCTTTGTAGTCCATGTTTTTATCACCTGCAGCCGCCTAGGCTGGATTAGAACCTACTTCCTAGTGTCATCAGACCAGGGGCCCGCCCTGTTCCTCTTGGCTCCTCCTGCCTGGGCCTCACTGTCTGTGGAGGCAACAGGGAAACATGGCATAGACTTGTATACTGTATAACACTCACAGGTGACTGCATCCCTTCTGACCGACAGACAGACGCGTCATTCAGGAGTCATAGAGCCATTTACGTTGTTTTGGTCAAAGTCATTAAGTCCAGTGCCTAAATGAGGCTGTTCAAACAGGAAGTGTTTTTTCACTGCAGAGCTCACTCTGACATGTTTAATCTGGAAACAAGCAGGTGGCACCAGAAAACGTACTTAGTCCACTTTAGTTAGAGTTCTGTTACGCTAATCAAGCGCAAGTCAAAACGCATTTTTAAACATGACTATAGTATAGGAACTTCATTTTTAATGGGCAAAGACTAAACAAGAACCAAAACCAAAAAGAATGGGCTGTTTTTTGTAAAGAATTATGAGGAAAAAACTACTACTGTGGTCTTCACTCCTCAGTCTGGACTCTGAAGCCTGATCTCCAGCTTTTGAGTCTGACTTTGTGATGATCCAGCCTCAGCAGCTCTGTGTTAAATCTACATTTATAAATAGTGCTCCCTCATCATTAAAGAAGACATAATGATTGCAACATTGATCTTAAATTACATAAGAGAAACAAGTCTGCCTAACTTCCGGTTGTGGCGCTGATTCTTGCCTGCTCTCATCAGAACACAGCACGGAGCATCCTGACGCCCCGACTATCGAGTTATAATTGAATTGAACTAATTTCTGCTAAAATGTTAATCCCTCTAAAAACCTTTTGTGAGTACATGACAAGGGGAAACAAAAATTGCAACTTTTAAAAGTAAATTTTGCAAATAGAACTTTGAATTCTATTTCAATCATTTTTCAACAATAAAAACGGTGAAATGGCACTAAAATGAGGCTGGGCTTATCGGTTCTGCAACAAGAAGCCAATAAACCAGTTTTTATAATAAAGATGATCAACATCAATAATCAACAGACAGGACAGCGCCGTCACAAGCCAACCACAGTGTGTTTTTATTGGGTGCTTCGGTAATACAAGTGCACGACAAACCAGCTCCGCAACTGCAGGGGGCGCCAGTCGAATATCACAAGTCCTGCCTCTGTCACCGGCCGACCTTCGCTCAAGCGGTCTGCCTCCAAAAAGCTCTGAAATAAAACCAGACATTAACAGTACAAACCGATACGAGCGGAAGTGGAAAAAAAAACTGCCGTGGGGTCTTTTCCTCGTGTTCCATGCAGAAAACATATCCGGAACAATACCGAAAAGGAAAATAAAATCTCTGCATGTTTGCTTGAGCACCGCCGCTAAGAAATCAGAAAAAGAAGGTCGTAGCTGGGTCTTGTAAATCCATCGATCAGGAATTGGTAAATTAAAAAAAGTCCCAAATCTACTCTTTGTAGAGAAAAAAAGAAAAAAAAAGAATAAACAAGTCAAAAAGGAAACAGCGGATACATATGTGGAGTTATTGTACACGGAAATGAGATGTCGGGGAGAGTGTGCTTTGATAGACGGGTTTTGACGGGAGGGGCCAGAGGTAGAGAGAGGGGGAGCTAAGAGGATGAGGGGGAGTTGTTGGGGGAGAAAAGTCTATGTGGCGTATCGCTTGGTCCACTGTTTGGCTATTCTGTCGTGTTCCGTTCTGTTGGTCAGATACTGTGTGGCGATGCTCCCCACCAGAGGGTCCGCTGGAAGAAACAGCAAACACACATGTTAGTTATGGCTCTTCAGCTACAGAGCAGCGCTAACGGTTATTTTACTATTCGACAAGTCAGCGATTACTTTTTCGATCAACTAGTCAAACAATTGGTTCTATTGTATATCGCTGGATGTGACAATTCTCAAAATCATTTCAAATTGTTCGATACTGGTGTTCTCATCAAACTTCAAAAACTAAAAAACTGTTTTAAAACTAAAAAACTAACTGAATATCTGTTTCTACCCTGTTTGCCCTGGTGCTTACTGAGTATAGGCGCCATCTACTGGCTGCATAGTGCTTACAAAAGCAAAAAATTTGTATTACGGAGCATTGCTGAAGAAAAGCGAGTAGCCCAGCATTTACAGTGATCGTGTTTAAATGGCAGAAATGCTCAGAACAAGTCTGGCCATGATTTAAGGACTTAAAACAGAAGATGTCAGTTATCGAAAAAACATCATTCATCGAGGGAGTTCAGCAGGACTGTTTTTGACGGGAGAGGATTTTCTAACCAGGATCCAACTGTGAATGAGGCCATGTTCAACTCCAGGTGTGTTTTTGATGACAGAACAGTGTTAGAACAAGGTTAAAAGCTCGGAAGTGTCACTTTTGCATAATATTTGTCCTTTAAAATTCTGCTACAGTGACTTTTTTCAGCTTTTTACCCTGTCATCAATCCATCATCAAAAACACACCTGGAGTTGCATTTAGCTGCATTCACACCATTTTGAGGAATATTGGTTTGAAAAACCTCTCCGACCATCAAAAACACTTCCAGCTCAACTCCCTCGATCAGTGGCGTTTTTTCAAATTTTCTACATCACTTATCTGAGAATCTTCTTTTGTCCTAAGTACTTAAATCATCACCAGACACGTTGTGAGCATTTCTGCCCTCTAACACACGATAAATGTAACTCTAGCCTGACCGTAGCGTCTCTTAAAATGATAACGTAACTAAATTGTGTAAGTGCTAGGTGCCATCTACTGGCTGCATACACACAGTAAGTGTCATGTCAGACAGCAGAGAAACCTGTTCATATAGTGTGTACACTTTTGTTTCTGTTTCAAAACATGAGGTGGCAAATTTAAGGTACTCAAGAGCATGTATAAAGCAGGATAATAGTGAGAGTGTCCCTTGAGCACAGCGCTCTGTGTGTGTTTATCGGGGGACAGAGGGGGCTGCAGGAGTGAGAGGGCGTACCTGGGTTACAGTCTGTGAGCAGCGAGCAGATGGACAGCAGCACCTTGGAGATGGTGAGGGCGGGGCTCCAGTTGTCCTTCAGGATGTCCAGGCAGATCACACCCTGACTGTTGATGTTACAGTGGTAGATCCGTGTGCGAAACGTCACCTGCGCACACACAGCTCCGGATTACAACATGTACACAGGAGGAATCAGATTAAGATTTGCTAGTCCCAGGTTGTACAACAGTACAGTATTTGCTCAGATCAGAGATACTTCCCCTTTTTAGTCAACTATCTGATGCACAGAATGTCTTTAGTTGAACTTCAGCCCAAACATTTTCAGACACATTGGAGAACATTTTAGATGTATTGGCATGATAGTGCCAAATATCATCATTGAGATTATCTAAAAACTAAAAGGTATTCGTATTCGTCAGTTGAAGTGACTGATAATGACAAAAAAAAAATTGTCTGTGGGTGAGACTAACACTTTTCTTCGAACAGTTCTTGAATGAGTCACTTGTGTCAGACAGTTAAACATGTAAAAATTACACATTTTCTCCACCTTTAAAAATCAATAATGAAAAATAAATAAGGTTTATTGCTGTAAACCAAAGTGTGTCCTTTGGTGTGACATGAAAAAAAAAAAACAAAAAAAATTTAAATCACACATTTAAATAGACAGTTCAACAAAAAAAAAGGGAGCTCATGTGTCATTTATCCTGCAGGATAAACTCTGAGCTTCAGGGTTTAAGACACAGCTCAAAACTAATTATTATTATTATATATTATAATTATTATATACTCAAAAGAGGAGCCTTGCAACTAACAAGAGATTTGAATATCTCAATGTGCTTCTTACACCACCAGCAGAGGGCACTGTGCTGCAGAACCCGAGCAGCTTGTTCCAATTTCCCCCTTGAGTGTGTGTCGGCTTGTAACAAAGCCCAGGTCTAATCAGAGGACTCCACTTGACTTTGACCTGTGACCTGCTGAAAGCGGAGCTGCAGTTCACTTAAACCAGCCCCAGCTGCAGAGAACAGGCTCCATCTGCCCCAGCACAGAGCGCCCGCTGTCCACAAAGCAACATGTGTTTTAGGTTGGAGTGTGGAGCCGAGGAGGGCAGAGCAGATGAAAATGTACTCAGGTAATACTACCATTACCTGAGAATAATAGACATCAAAACGGTACATCAAAGTGTATCAAAAGTGTATTAAAGTGTTTCAGTAGAGATGGGAAGGTATGATAATCGTGACCAAAACCACCACGGTGTGACGGTATATTGTGGAGTTGTGTCTTTTATAATACATAACAAAAACAAAGGGACTTTTCATTTTGGAGAGCTTTGGGAAAACACAGAGCAATTTGGGGCAAAACAACCTACAGTGAGTAAGTCCATAAAATACGATATGCATACTATATGGATTGACAGACTTCAGATTAGGGGTGTGAATCTTTAAATTCCTCTCAATTGGATTCAAATTTTTCGGGTCTAGATTCTATTCAAAAACGATTGCAGATTCAAAAACATATGCAATTGAATTCCAAAGTAATTTGTGATTCTGGCTTCATATTTATTAGCCCAAGCGGCATAAGAAATCTTGTGTAAGGCCCAATTACTGTCGTACTGCACTGATTAAACATATTTGTCAAAGGTAACAATAATTCATATTTTCAAATTCATTTATTAGTGTATTTACGAAGAGTGTGATTCTGGCCCTTTAATTCCAACAAGTTGTGGCTGTAGTTAGCGCATGAGCTTTCCTCCTCTGCTAACAACACGACACAAACCACAGAGCAAGTAAAAAGTAGCATTCATATCCCGGTAAGTCTCCTCCTGCATTTATTGTGGTGAGGAGGAGGAGGAGGAAGAACAACCTGAACACCAAGGTGTCTACAAAGAGCACCTGTATGTGAAACCTTCCCTCCTGGTTAAAGTTTCTGTGCTGTCCGGACTGACCTTGGGAGGTTTGAAGGGATAATCTGGAGTGAAGGCGATGTCCAGGAAGAAGACCCCTCCCTCGTACACAGAGCCAGGGGGGCCCAGGATGGTGGACCTCCACTCATAGATGTTGTCTCCTTTAGGGCCAGCACTGCACAGAAACACACAGTGAACCACCGACCCACAAAGACAAAGTACGAGGTTATTCAGGGATTGAAGGGAAAGACTGGAAAAGGCGCTTTGGACTCCTAATGTTTGATGTAGTGCTGCACTTGTGTGATATGGCTGTTAAAGGCACAGCGTGTAACTCTCTGGAAGTGACACGTCACCCGTATGATTCCATGGAAATAAAAAGTTAGAACCATACTTCTGAACACTCTCCATGGAGACAGATATGTTTATGCCATCCTGCAGAATATTAGAACTAAAAGAACCACAGTTTCATCATGGAAACAAGCAGGAGGCTCCTCCTCAGGCCAAGTACGAGTCAGGTTTGTGGAAAGCTCGATCACAGTAACAACACAGGTTTTGTCAATAAAATAAAAACATCTATAATAAAGATGAACCCATGCTGTTATAGCAGTCTATTTTTTACTAAAAGGTCTCTGCACTGGGGCTCTAAGAGCTACAATATCAAGATAATTGTGATAATTGAATACAATTTTGACTCAAAGACTTAAGAGACAAAGCCAAAACTAATTCAGTGCTAATTTAGACAGAGTAAGGAGAATCATTCAGGGGAATCAATAAAAAGAAATCAAATTCAACGTCTTAATTTTCAAAGCTGTACATTTCTGACAGAAGGACACCCTTGTTCTTAATACAATATATTGTGCAGTCATAAAAACTGAAATAACATCAGCTCTCAACCTGGAATGTCATCGTCGTATACTGAGGACACGTCATAGAAAACCGGCTTTAGTCTGAGGATCTGGAAACCCAAAGTGAGGATTTCTGATTGGATCATTGAACTAAAACACAACATGAAAACAACTTTAACAGCAGCAACAGAAAATATTTTAGTAATTGTGAATAAATACACTTTGTAATCAGTGAAAGCAATGTTTGATTTGAACTGATTATTTACCACTTATCTGTGGTAATGTTAATGATATTTAAAGATGGCATATTATGACAGTATATGACTAACTTAACTAACACAGCCAGCAACCACATACTAAATTGTCCGTGGACTAAGAATGTACAAAAGTTCTGTGCGATTTTGAAAAAATAAAAAATGTGATTTTCCTGACAAGTAAAGCAGTGCACATGATAAAAACGCGTCCACAACAGAAATGAGAACAGCTAAACTAATAGAGTCCCATTGATTTCAAAACATGTTTGTAGACATCTAAACTGCAGCTACCAAAGGTAAAAACACAGAATATTTTGAGGACATTACATTATTTAAATCAGGGGTGCCCACATTTTGTCTGTCAATTCAGTAGTTTATGAGTGACGGTTTATTGAGCGACAATAAGCACAGCGCGGCTAAAGCAGCTCCTAATGGGATAAGGGAAAATGAGTAAATCAATGCCTAAACTGGACCATAATGGATTCGCAGTGAGGCCACATGATTAGTCAGATTTAATTAAAGCATAAACTGCATAATGAGATAAAAAAAAACACATCTTAGAACGTCAGGATTCTCATTTGTGTGTGCTCCTTTCTATCAGCAACTGGCCCAAACCTAATTACACTGTTAATTTATTTTACAGTGAGATTAAACAGTGACAATCCTTTCACTTAGGACTGTTCTCCAAACACTTTACTGAGTATTTGAATTCGAGTGCCAAGCTTCCGAGCCCCCAGACCAATAAGTGAACAGGGACTGAATGACAGACGAATGATGCTGTGAATGTTATTGTTGTAAAATACATTGAAGCAGCTCGAGAGTCGAAAGAACGAAGCGTGAGGCTGGAGTTCAGCATGGGACCAGAGACGAGAACCCTAAGACATTGCGACTGCATCATTTCCAGTCTGGCTCTGCTTTCGTTTGTATCTCTGGTGACAAAGAGCTGAGCTGACAGCGTTTGACTGGCACCGGGGAGAATGCTATTTTCTCCCACATTCATTAATGCTATAAATAATTTCGAGCGTCCAGATGTGTCATACCTGACTTCTCGAGGTGATGTCGTCCAAGTAGGCCAGAATAGTCATAAGTCATAATAATGGTGATTTCATGATATATTGTGTAGCTTTATAATAGGTTATTCTACCATAAAAAATAAATGAAATAAAGCATTATCATCGATTATTATCAAAGAGTATTATCATCAATAATCGATTTGTTTCTAAGAGGGATGTCATATCAAATTTTAGAGTTACAGTTATTGTGAAGGAAAATATTGTGATCTGCGGTTATCGACAAAAATAAAAAGAAACATACGGTTTTGCATTTATGGGTGTAATCTAAGCTTCAACTTCACTGTATTTTAGAATTTTAGTTTGCAAGCATATTAATGAATGCAAATATAAATTTGAGTACTTTTAAAAATGAAATAACTAATGTAAAGGTATCTGACAGCGTGTTAATAAAACATCAAAATAATAGTGAAATAATAGTCCTTATCCTATTAGAACTCAAGGATAATACATTTCTCCTGAGTGCACATCAGAGATTGCAGTCAACATTCGCTGTAGCACAACTAATGCACATTGGTTTTATGCCATGAATCTCGTGGCACTTTCTGGACCACTTATTTTGAGAATTGAACACTTTTATTCCCTTTACTTGGACAAACTGTGATGGATGATTATCTGATCCATTATCCAGTGTTGGCACCTGGCTTTGGGAGCAACTTAACGACAATTTTTGCTTATTAGATATCCATAGGTGTTTATGACACCCCGGGACACCCACGGACACAAAAAATGTTCCCATATTACAGACTTGATTTGTTCTTGGATGGATGTGTCAACCTTATACTGCACTGCGTGTTACACCTTTGAGACAGTTCTGCAGCACACAGTAGATTCTAAAACCCCCATGATTAATCTACCACAGCCTTAAATATTCACACTAATTGAAAAAAACAGTCAACCTTGAGATCCCCAGTTTGTAATAGGTAGGGTATTCTAAAAAAGGAGAGCAGCACAACCAAAACGATCACATCTAAAGTAAAGAGAAGAGCAGATCTCACCTGCAGTTTGGAGGAGGGTCTAGAGTTATCTCGGCTAGTTCTTTCTGAATCCTATAAAAGACAAAGAGTAATACAACATAAAATGTTAAAACACAAGCAGTAGGTACAGAAGTCTATCATTCCAGTTATGATTTGCTCTAGAACATTTGTCCAACAGACACTCCTGTATCTATCGGACAATATATCTCTGCTTATCAGTACTGTGATAATGTTTTAATGGAAAGACTCAGTTCATTTTAAACATGTCAAGGAACATTATACATATGAGAGAAAACTGAAATCTAACACAAGAATCCCAATGTATTTCAGATCCTGTTTGAGGTCTAAACTACAGGGTTTACAGCTTTTACACAGAATATGACAGAATAATTGGGCTGCTTGCAGAAGAAAAAGGTTACTGAGGTAATTGATGTCCATTCAAATCTGATTTTGATTCTGTTGGTAAATATAATCGAAGTAAATATAGTCGAAGTAATCCCTCATTCGTCTGTGGTAAATATAGTTTACTAAATAAGTGGTCCTTGCAAGATTTTCAAAATTCTGAAATTGGCAAACAACCACAACAGCAACAAAAATATCTGCTATTCGCATCTGCTGAATATAAAACAAATCCATAAGAGACTACCTTCTCCCTGATCCCTGGTCAGTGTTTACCTCTTGGCACTGGTGGACAGCTTGGCGGCAGTCTTGCTAGAGATCTTGGTCTCCTTCTTCTTGGGCTGTGCAGACTCTCGGTCCTGTTCTGGAGGAGCTGGCTCTCTCTGCTCGATGTCCGAGCTTCCCCCGCTGGTGCTGGGGCTGTCGTCCGCTCGCTGCACTTCACTCGACATCGTGGGCCCTGGGGACAAACATTCAGAAACATTAGTCACGTTTCCATAGGAGCAGTACGGAGCAGTGCAGTGCAGTCCTGTGGCGTTTCCACTGCACAAAGCCATCTGTGCCGCCCCACTTGAGGGGTCTCAAAGGGGGCAGTGAGAGGTACTACCTTCCAGAGGGTGCTCCCAAGAAACTTTAGTGTGTGATGATGGATAAGAGAAAACGCAGACTCAGCAAAATTGAAGATATAAATAAAAAAAAATATATATATATCTTTTTATAAACTGCCAGATTTCCAGTGATAGCTTAGCAAAACAAAGCTAGCAAAGCACATTAGCATGTTTCTCGTTCATCAATGGACAGCACCCCACAGAGCCAAAACATTATACTTCTAGTACACTAACGTCTGTAACATTATCCGAAGCCAATGCATTCCATAAGGAGGTAAAACGTGACGTAGAAGCTTTGCAGAAAAGTGAAATAAATGCACAAAAAGCTGAGAATAAACAGGATGTGTATTCAGTCTAACTGACAAGAGCATTTATTTATAGTACTTACCAGCAGTTATAGTCTGTAACAATTATCATAAACCTTGCCTACAGGCAAACTAAAGGATCATACACTTTAGAAAACAGTTGTTTATTTGCCCATAGTTCTGTCGGTTCTCAGAAGTGGAAGTGTGTTGTTGCTTTAAATTACATCAATTAACTGGCAGCCATTTAATTGCTGAATGAATTGTTATCTTGTGAAATATCAATCAACATCCTATGTCACAACTGTTCTACTTTTGCTTAAGGCGCGTTCCTTCTCTTCATGACATCCATATCTCCTTTTGGTCTTCCTCCAGGCCTCCTGCTGTTTTGGAAGGCTACTATATTGAATATTTTCAACGACGTCACGAATGAACCCTGGACAGACAGCGCATTTGCTAAAGTTGTCCATAATTTTAACATCACTAAAACTGTTGCACTGTAAATAATGCATGTTGTACTCCCCCTGTCCCTCCAGGACTGCAGATGGAAATTAGCTTGCACAGCTATAATCTGGTGCAATCATCTTTGCCCCCGAGCATGTCATTGTACATGGTCCTGTTAAAAAAAATAAATAAATAAAAATCACTACACAACAGGAGAGTCTTCAACGCTTTGAAGGAGGAAATCCACCGCTCGATTGTTCTCGTGTGATGCACACACTCACGCACAAAGAGCAACAGAGTAAAGTCGTCAAAGACTGCAGATTCAGTTCAGTCACACACTGCTCCTTGAGTGAACCGCTCGCTCGTCTCCTCACATTCAGCTGAAGTAAGAGCACACTCGAGATGTGTCATTTGTATTGCTTAAACAGTCCCGATCAAAAGTTTAAGACCAGTTGAACAAATCGGCAAAAGTCAAATTTTGCATGGATGGATCTTAACAAGGTTCCAAGTAGAGCTTCACTATGCCACAAGAAATGGGAGTGAGGCAAAATAAAAACTTTTGAGTAAACATTTTACTGAAAACAACAATTAAACTGAAATAGTCTGTTCTGCTGCTGATCAAAAGTTTAGGACCACATGCCTTTAAAAGCCCAAATCTGTGCAAGAATGTAGATTCAGTGTCATTTTCTGTCAGGTGTTCACCTGTCATGACGTTCTGATGGCAAAGGCAAAAAAAAACAAAAAAAAACTGTCCGTCTAGACACTGGAGGATCCTCGACCCAAATTAAGGCCTTTACTGGTGCGACTGCTGCCCAATAACATCAGACACATCTGACACTGAAGGGCTCTTCAAAGGCCTGGTCTCCTTGAACGCCACAGAACTGCAGCTTGGACTTTACAAGAGACACAAACATGGGACACTGAAAGGTGGAAGAAAGTTTTATTCTGATGAGAAAAAAATGTAACCTTGATGGTCCTGATGGTTTCAGTGTTACTGGCACGACAAGCAGATCCACCTGAGATGTTTTCTACGCTCCACAGGGAGGGGGCGCCATAGTGATCTGGGGTGTTTTTCCGTCAGTGGAACAATGGAGCTCCAGGTGGTACAGGGGCCCCTGGCTCTGTGCAGATGTTGCAGAGAGCATCCCTCATGACTGAGGGCCTCGTCTGTGGAACCACTGGGTTTTTCAACAGGACAACGCTACAGTTCACAAAGCCCCAGGACAGAGGACTTCTTCAGGAGAAGAACATCCCTCTTTTGGACCGTCCTGTGTGTTCCCCTGATCGAAATCCAACTGAGAAACTTTGGGGACGGACAGCAAGGGAAGTTTACACAAATGGAGCACAGTTCCAGACAGTAGATTCCCTTCGTGAGGCCGTCTTCACCACTTGGAGAAATGTTCTCACCTCCTGTAAACACTTGCATCAAACAGGCTGTAACCAATTTTTGCAGTGATTAACAATAACAGTGACACTACTCATTACTGAGTTCATGTTTGGAAGTTTTATTTCTGTTTTGAGGGGGTTTCAGTTTTATTTGAGGTGTGGTCCTAAACTTTTGATCAGAAGCAGAACAGACTATTTCAGATTAATAGCTGTTTTCAATTAAAAAAACGTCTCACTCTCATTTCTTGTTGCATAGTGAAGCTCTACTTGGAACCTTGTTAAGAGACAACCATGCAAAATGTTACATTTGTCCATTTTTCAACTGGTCTTACACTTTTGATCGGGACTGTACTTGCTTAGTCTAGTTTGTCTCGTGTAACGCAAGTAACGCAAGGTGTTTAAAACCAACACAGGGTGATTTGTGGTTATTTAAAGTCAATTGTCAATGTTTGCTCAGACTCCATCTTTACAAATACAGTCTCCATTTCAGCTCAGCACAAGCCTTAAGTAACACATGCATTTGTGGTGCAGGGAGTGAAATCAGACTCAGAAAAAGGTTTATTCCCATTGTCAGTGAACAAAATTCACAAACTAGGAACTTGCTTAGGCGTAAGGTGCAACATATATCAATAAATAAAATAGTAGAAAAAATATATAAAAGGCGGCATGCATACAATTAAGAATAAAATAAAATAGACCTAGACTATATACTATACAAGGAGGCAGAGGAGTAGAAGTTGTAACTTGCATTTAATTTTATTATACAATTATACCCAGTTAATTGGTTAATACCTTTGTCACCCCTCATTTTGTCAAGGGCCATCAGCCATCTTTGACTTGGGACCAGAGTTTACAAGTCTGCTTCTTTATAGCAACTTTGGGCATATTTTTTTTGTGAAGTTGCTTGCAAATTGTGACCGTTACAGGTTGCCTTTTTTAGAGTTACTCCTGAGCGGAGGTGATTTTTGCCTTTTACAGATCTGTTTTACATTCAAAAACCCAGTAATGACTGAAATACAAATTGTTAACAGTCAATTCATGTTTTACAGTGCTGGGACCCAAGTCCTTGTTTTGCAAGCCTGAGTCCTATGCTTTACGTTTCAAGTCCTTTCAAGTATTTATACCAAATTACCAAAATTAGCTGATATTTTTGCTATCAATATTATTTTTGGAAATGGTTCTTCCTAAAGAAAGATCTGGTCACATCAAAGTATCAACTGTAGAGAAAAAAGCATTTAAACATTTCTTTGAGTGGAAACAAAGTCATCTCAACGTCACTGGGCTCCATGTCAAGTCCTGGGTCATTGGCCTTCAAGTCAAAGATTGAGTCAAGTCTCAAGTAATCAAAATAGTGTCTCAAGTCTGACTCGAGTCCAAGTCACAACTGACAAGTGCACGTCTCCGAAGGCTATCAATGTTAGATATGTAGTTTCAAATATGTACATCGTATTAGCTCTTGTTCAGCAGTGACACACAGTGTGTAAATAATTACTTTTTTATTTATGTATTTTTAGGGGGCTGGGTTTGCTTGTTTTTTTGTTGTTTTTTAGACGCTTGCTTGTTGCTCATTGAAAATCTGGCAACCCTGCTTGAGACTTGCCTTAGACTAGCCTGTCTTTGGGACTTGGGGCCAAAGTCTTGGTGAGTCTTACTTGAACAAGGACTTGGTCCCACCTCTGTTAAATACTCACTGGGCACCAATGAAAAAATGGGAGACATTCTTTCGGCCTACACGGCTGTACAGCGTGCTGTCTTACATGTACACCACACAGGTAGCATCAGAGCTGAGGCAATGTCAAATGCTCTTTTTTGAATATTAATGGTCAAATGCTGGTCCAACACTGGTGCCAGCGGCGCGGCGCAGGTCCCAGTGACAGCGGGGTCGGCTCTGCTTTCAGGGGGCGTTTCGTGCTAATGACAGACGGCTAATGTTGTAGCCGCTCCGTTCCCTCCGGGACGCCGAACCTTCCCATAACAATGGCTTGATAACATTGTAAAGAGATATGTCGTGCTTTATGAGTTTAACGAAACATATAGAGACATATCAGCGTGGATAAAACAATAAAGGTTGTTTTGGGGAGGCCGCGGAGCCGAGCGCCCGACAAAGACAATCCTAAACAGCAAGCTAGCTAACACGAGAAAAGTAGTCCCGCGGTGCGCTGCGTTACCGCCGAGGGGCATTTAAAGACGGATTAAAGACGACAAGAGGCCCACGCTACGGGAAACCGGAGCCCTAGAGGAACGGGGGCAGTTTGGATGAGGAATGTGAGCAAAGAGCAGCCAGTCAGGCCGCTGGGGTACGGTTACAGAAGCACCATGGGCTACACCGGGGAAAGAGCGGTGTCTGCAGCGGCGTGAGGGTCCACACTGCGCCGTGAGGATCTGTGAATAGTGACCCCCGCACCGCACAAAGAGAGGCTCGTCCCACACATCCTCCTCCCCCTCCGCCGACACGCAGAAGCACACTTTCTCGGGACATTAGCTGACTTGTGGCGGGTTTACGAGTGGCGGTGGATGACCCGTGTGGAGCTCACCTGGCGGCTGGCCGTCGAGGCTGCGGTTCGGGGCGTTGATCCCGTCGGTACCGTACGAGAGTCTCCTTCGCGGCCGCCGCTCGCTCCCGTGTCCGCGTTGTTTGGCTGGAGGCACTGTCTCAGGCTCAGGCAGGCGGACTCACAGCAGAGGAGATTACAGCACAAACTGAGGAAGCCCCGGACCGCCCCCGTGCGTGCGTGCGTACGTGCGTGCGTACGTGCGTGCTCCCGATCTGTGCGCGTGGGCTGCACTGTAATCTGGAGACTGAAGGCCACAGTCTGGTCTGCTCTGATGAAGGAGTAACACACGCAAAGACATTTTAGCGGAAGGCTTCTATTGTGGCTAAGTCAGCGTGTTCATGATGTGAGAAAAGCTGTTCTGGAGCTGCATCATTCTCTCTTAAAGGAGGCTAAATCAATGTATCAACTTTAATCAACTTTTACCCTTGTTACATCAGTGTTTCCTCATCATTATAGAAAAGGTTTCACCCGGACGCTGTTTGAAGATCTTCTATCCAGAAGTCATCGTCATCCAGAAGTCGTTGTCAATTGACTTGTCGATCTTCAAACAGCGTCCGGATGTCACCCTGCCGATGGAACACGCCTGGACGAATGAGGGATTACATCGACGAATTCCTCATCATTAGTTTTCTCGAAGTTGTATTTTGATTTATGCCTGCATGTCTGAGTTACCCTTGCCCTATCTTACAGTTTATCAGTTCTACAGTTCTGAATAGAAAGTCAACAAATAATAAATGAAGTGAATAAAATGTACTCTAAATGAAGTAAACATTACAATTGAAGAGGTGTCCACGTACCACCTGAAGACGTTTGTGTGTCACCAGTGGTACACGTACCACAGTTTGAGAAACACTGTACTAGACCTAGGGCTGGGCGATATGGCAAAAAACCATTATCATGAATTTCTTGGGGCCGGATCACGATTTTTATTTTATCACGATTCAAGTTCACTTTGTATTTTTCTATTGTCTTTAATGGAGCTGCACAATTTAGAAGAATTATCTCATTGTGATTTTTCTGACGAGTGCAATTGTGAGTAGATTTGCAATATATGTTTTAATAATAGGATTCAGTTCAAATTCACATTTTAAACACAATTTTGTCGCGTTTTTGTCACGTTCAGTTTGTCATATTTCAATGCGTCTTTGTCATTTTTATTCACGTCTTTAGTCCCGTTTTTGTCGCTTTGGACCACATTTTTATCGCTTCTGGTCACACTTTTGTCGCTTGGGTTAGGGTTTTTGTACAAATCCAAACTAAAGTGTTAGCAGTTTTTCTTCAAATCAAAGCAAGACATTTTGTTGTTTGTGGAAGAGATCAGCCTTGTGACTTGCCAATTGCATCAATTAAAGTTGTGATTTTGTGTGGCTTTGGTTGAATTGTCCAGCCCTGGTCTATAAGAGGTAAATAAAGTCATCTGCTCAGAGGCGAAACAACGGGAGAAAAAGTGTGTTTGAACAGACAGCTGCATTAAAGACACAAACAGTGAAGCACGATACGATGATTTCACAAAAATAGCAGATTGTCACAAGGACAAGCTCACGATTCGATTTCTATCCCCGTATCGCCCAGCCCTAACTAGACCTTGCTTTAGGATTCAGGGATTGACGCTGGAACGTCTGTAAGATGTTTTGGAATAACAATAACTGAATCTTGAGTCTTCGGTTTGGGTCATTCCTCTCATTTACATAACGTTATCAGGCCTTATTTCGCTCATGGTGGATATGCCACTTTTCTTTCAGTCAGACTGGAGTGATCGTTTACCTGCTTCTCATTCTGCCTGTATTGCTCTGCTGTTGTGACTCTTTGCTCTTTGCTCACATCCAACATCTGTTACATGTAGAGGCTTAAATCACATGAAAATATCTTGTTTTTTAAGCAATGGACACAGTTACTTCATGTGATTGACCAAAGAGTTTATTCAAGCACTTCAAGCATTGCCCAGTCAAGTCCTGGATCTTTTTTTTTTCTGGCTTTAATGGTTGTTGTGTTTCTTTCTCTGAGGTGACACACAATCTCGAGGACATTCTTTTAGTGTCTGCTGCTGCAAAATAGCTTTTCAATTTACAGATTATTCAGGTGTGAAACAAAACAAAACTAGAGGTTTTTTACACACTCAACAGCCCAATGTTGGGCTTTTATCACATGCAAGCAGGTGTTTAATGAATCCATTCATTCATTCATTTTCTACCGCTTATTCCCGTTAGGGGTCGCGGGTGACTGGAGCCTATCCCAGTGACTTTGGGCCTTAGGCGGGGTACACCCTGGACAGTGGCCAACTCGTCGCAGCAAACAAAGAGACAGACAACCATTCACTCTCACATTCTTTCAAGGACAATTTAGAGTTGCCAATTAACCTACACAAGCATTTGTCTTTGGACGGTGGGAGGAAGCTGGAGAACCCGGAGAGAACCCACGGTAACACGGGGAGGACATGCAGACTTCACCCAGAGAGAGCATGTGATGTTGGTCTGGTCCAGGATTCGAACCCACAATCTCCTTATTGAGAGGCAGAAGCTCTAACCATTCCAATCTGAGTCTAGTCCCCAAGATTTGGTTCAGTCTGAGGCATCCTTTTTTTGTAAAAGGCTTTTTTTGCAGTTGTAAAAAGTATTTGTGTCCCTTTGTGGTGGTCTTACCATAATGCAACAGGCCACAAATTCCTTGGGTCCCCAGCCTGAAGGGGCCCCAATGGCCCTCTGATCATCATAGACACAATGCTCTGAAACAGTTCTCTCAATATCACAGTAAAGTGAACTTTTAAACAAGAAAAATACTAACAAAGTATTCTAGAATTGTCAAATGTATTAATTCTGCCAAAGCCACCCCCCCTGTAATGAACTAAATGGTAAATAAAATATAAAAGCTGTTTAGAACATAAGCTGTTGCACACAGGAATTAGAATTTTCCAATAATTCACTTACCCCCACAGATTTATGAACCTATCCGGCCACCACATGTGTAAAAGAAAAAAAGAAAGAAATGCAATACAATTTAAGAGATACGACAGAAAAGTTATAAATCACACTTGATGAGGAGGGACCTGGGTTTAATTTAGCCTTGGGCCCTTAAATTCCTAGGTCTGCCACTGGTGTCCCTGATGCATTGTTTTAAAGTATTGTTGAAAATGATCAGAGCTTTGTCCATCTCACTCCAACATTTGCACTGACATTTCTAAATGCAAAGGAGCCTTAGCGGGAGGATGATTGAGAAGTAAAATCTTGCGACACAATCAAATAACCTTGATGAAGATAGAAAATGACATCACACACATCAATGGTTCTTTTATCTGATATGAATTAGTTCTCAAGTGACACTGGGGAAGAGCTAGTAAAAATTGAAGCAAGCAAAATGTATTTGTATAGCACAATTAGTACAAAGCGCAATTCAAAGTGCTTTACAAACAGTAAAACACATATCAAGAAACACAATTCAAAATAAAAACATAAATATTTGATATTAAAATCAGTTTTAAAAACAAAATACATATAAAATTCTCTCAGTCATATGCGCAGCCAAGCAGAACTGTGTTTAGCCTAGACTTGAAAACCGCCAGTGTAAGGGCCTGTCTGACAACATCAGGAATATTGTTCCAGATCCTGGCTGCATAAACCTGAAACACTGATTCCCCAGGTCTAGTCCTAACTCCGGGCACCAGCAAGAGACCGGTCCCTGTGGTCCTCGAGATGGCTCATATGGCACCAACATGTCAGAGATGTATCCCGGTGCCTGGCCATGGAGAGACTTGAACACATCCAGAGCTGCTTTAAAGTCCACTCTCTGAGGCTGAAGCCAGTGCAGAGACCTGAGCACAGACTAACGTGCTCGTACTTCCTCTCTCAGCCACAGGGGGCAGTGCAGAGACCTGAGCACAGACTAATGTGGTGGTACTTCCTCTCTGAGCCACAGGGGGCAGTGCAGAGACCTGAGCACATGCTAACGTGCTCGTAGTTCCTGGTTCTAGTCAGGACTGGAGCAGCAGGTTCTGGATCAGTGGGCGAGGCTACCGCGCTCAAATTGAGCCGCCGACTGTAGGCTGCCATGTTTGCAATCTGCTGCTGACCGCTAGGGGCTGCTGTGGAAGTAGAATTATTCAATGCAAGTCAATGGGGAGTTAGACGTTTCAAAACCTACTTTAGAGCCTGGCTCAAAATACGGCTTTGGTCTCAAATGTTAGCTTATGGCTCTGAGGGGGGTGAATTTTTTTGAACCAGGCTGGTTTAGCCGCTGTGATTTTTTAAAGTTCGTGCATATCTAATGAAGATATCGGCTTTACGCGCTGGAAATGTCAGGGCGCAGCCATACACCTACGAGTGGGCGGTAACCATAGAGGCAACGACGGCAGTACGTCAGCAAAAGGCCGCCCCAAAGTCGCCCTCCCCCCGCCTCCCCACCGAGGGGGGAGTGGTGGGGGCTAACCCGCGGCCATTTTGAATTCTCCATGACTGAGCCGCATTATCATGAATGGGGCGGAGCCACAACCGTCTGTCCACTATTTTTATGTCTATGTTCTGGATGTACTGCAGCTGTTTTACAGCTCGTTTGGAGAGGCCAGTGAACAGTCATTACAGTCGTCAAACCCAGTGGTTCCCAAAGTGGGGGTCGGGACCCCTCGGGGGGTCGCGAGGGGTAAGCTGGGGGTCGCGAGATGATTTCAAGATCTCATTTTAATTAATATGACATTGTATTTGCTCTATTTTTTAAAATTTAAACAGTATCTTTTAGTGAAATAGGGTCTAATAAGACAATAAACTATTCAAATAACCAATATTAAACCTGAATTAACAGGCTTTGACACTTAAAATTATTGCTACTGTCATTTTCATTTCGCTTTGGGGGTCCCGAGTCAATTGCGTGGCTAATTTGGGGGTCCTGGGCGGAAAGGGGTTCCCTGGTCTAACCTACTTGAGATAAATGCATGGGTAAGTCTCTCCAAGTCTGATTTAGACACTATACCTTTGATTCTGGTGATGTTTTTTAGATGGTTAAAGGCAGCTGATGTTATAGAGTTGATGTGGCTGTTAAAATTCAAATCTGAATCCATAATTACCCCTACATTTATAACTTGGTTTGTAGGTTTTAATGAGAGAGTCTGAAGGTGACTACTAACCCTTTCTCTTTGTTTTTTTGGGCCAATAATTTCAGTCTTCTTGTTGTTTTGCATCCATAAACTGATGTGTTGGATGCAGTGACAGAGAGAATCCACTGGTCCATGTTCACCTGCCGTCAGTGAGACACAGATCTGAGTGTCTCTGCAGAGGTGTGGTTGGCCACTCCACTGTAGCGTAACTCTAGAACTCTAGATTACAAAGATTTGACTGCTTTCCAAAACGTATCACCACTGGCAGAAGGTGTATATCTAAGTTGTCTTTACATTAGAGTTCATTTGACATTATTATAAATCAAGCAAAAGCAGTGGTTTGCAAGTTGACATTTGTAAGAATGTTTGGAACAATGGTGAGCAACATAAAGCAGTCATTATATTGTATTTCATTTGTAAAGTGTGGTGCCTCAGGGTGTCGCAGCAGCCCACAGCCAAACGGGTTAAGTGGATAAGTTGGCTGTTTACTCGCGAAGTGCCAGTTTCAGTGGGAGGCCAGGTTGTTTTCTGGGCCCACGCGTGTGTGCGTTTGGCCAAAGTTGTTAGTTAGTTGTTAGTTTGTATTGCTGTGAACGTTTTAATTGTAAATGCACATTTCAGTTGGTTTATCTATTATATTCTATTTTATTAATATTGTTTTTAGCCTTTAAACCTACTCTTGAGTACCTTAAATTTGCCATCTCATGTTTTGAAACAAATAAAAAAAGGTTTATTATTAAATAATTCATGTTTTCCCCAGGAATCTGCAAAAGACACTTACTGCATCCAGCCAGTAGATGGTGCCAAACACTTAGCTATATTACCTCTATAAGTGAATGTGCTGAAGGCAGTATTTTACTGCAGCAGCAATCTGTTTAGACGGAAGAAATGCTCAGAACGAGGTGATGATTTAAAACAGCAGAAGATTCTTGGATAAGTGACGTAGATGAGCCGTAATTACAGGAAGTTCAGCAGGAAGGACTTTTGACGCTTGGAGGGGGTTGGATTTTCAAATAAACATTCTTCACAAAAGCGTGAATGCAGCTGAATGCTACTGCAGGTATGTGTATGATGACGGAACATTGTTAGAACAGGATTAAAACCAGTTCAGGACTCTGGTTGGTGCTGTGTAACCTGCTCATGCCAGATTGATATGTGCAGCACTCTAAATTTAGTTCTACACATCATCAGTCTGGCTCTCACCAAAGGCCGTCGAGAAAATGCGCAACGTCATGACGAACATTTGAACTGACTGGTCGCAGCGTCGCAAAAGCGGAACAAGCCCAGGTATCAAGAAATCCAACTGGGAGAAAAGCACAGACTTCTTCCTCGTCGTCAAATGCACAAAGCATTTGAGGCACGTTTTCAAAAGCAAAATAGTCAGGCCAGGTTAAGTGCTGTAATAAATAATGTTAAATGTACCGACTGTTTCTGCCTTTTTCTGTATCTGGCACTTTAACATATTTATAACATTTAACCAACAACTGGAGGTAAGTGATATTGAACGTGACCTTTGCGTTTCTCCCTGTCAGCCACACGAGGGCGCTGTTAAACCTGTCTCCTCACCCTTTACTTTGCTTCCCTTTAGGCTGGCTGGAAGTGCCTGGTGGTCCTGTCGCTCACATGGGTTCCATCTCGGGGGCCCGGACCAGTAATGTGGACTGGCTGTGGTTTATTTATTTAACTGTGTCGGGCCATTTCTTTGTCCACACCATGAGCGAGCTTCAAAAGACCAAACATACCACCTCATTAAATATATAGTTTTGCAAGAATCACCTTTAAACCAGGGCAAAATCAGGGTTCAATCAAACATGCACCATTACAAACAAAACAAAAAAATACATTATTTAACCTAAACTAAAACTAAACCTGGTCTTATACAGGACTGACTTTGGTCTAAACTGCTCAGAGCTGGGTGGTACTCATACATTTACCTGAGTGACTTTTTGAAGAAAATGTGCTTCTTGCAGTAGTTTTTGGGCATTATTTATTAAAAGGATTTTTTTCTGAAGCAAGTGTCCTACTTGAGTAAAAGTATTGGTTCCTCTTCTCACTGTGAATTGATCTACATGTAACAAAAGTTTTATGTGGACAACATTTAATGATATAAACATTGGTATTCCTTGCACTGCTCCTTCAGATATAATATAGTTTTTCAAATGTTTGTGTCTATCCTCAATCTCATATATAGATTTAATTACGAGATCTCAGCAATTCACAAAAAGACGTTTAGTCATTCCAAGCTAGCTTAAACTGGAAACTGCTTTGTCTGCATTTTTTTTCTCTTCACCGCACAACCTCTACGTCATGTTTTACCCTCTCTTTATGTAACGCTTGATTTTTAAATGCATTATGCACCATAAATACAATATTTTCTATCTTGATGCAAGTGTTATGGGTCAATGAATAGGAAACAGCTCTTGCTCAGCTCTTGTTTTGCTAAGCAGGTGGGCTCAACATATTTGTTAGCATCAGTGGAAATACAGCGGTGTTTGTGCGTTTTGGTGTGTAGCTCCTCCTTTGCTGAAGCGTTCCGTGAGTCAAAGCGAGTCAGATCACTTTGGAAGCTGGTACCACTGGTGGTCCCCTTTGGATATGGGCCGATATGGTTTAAAGGGAACCAATGGAAACAAGCCGGATGTAAATTTACTGGTAGATTTCCTTGCAATGTTTCACAGTATGGCATTAAACCTGTCTCACTCCAAACACAAGTCTTTATTCCAGTTGTAATGAAGCTGGTGTGTGTCCAAGGCTTTGCTCCTTGTGGACAGTGAGTGAGCAGCAGCAGAGCTCTTCAATCAGACACTATTCAAACACTATTCTGTAGAGTTTAATGGCACGACGAGGCTAACCAGCTCTGTGCTAACTAATGTCCATAACGCGGTTGTTTTCAGCCCCAAAAAACACCGTAATACAGTTTAAGACATTTTAAATAGGTCTTGTACTGATTAGCCCCTGGTAAACTTTTTTCTTTTCTTTTTTCCAAAATACAAATGGGAAAAATTAACAAAACATTTACTTCGAGAACCAAGCGCTGGGCGGTCACTGGTGAGCTCCATGACTATAAGGTTTACCAAATATGTAATAGTCTTCATTTAAGCCTTGTTGATTGAATTTATTTGTTATTTTAGGCTTGAGTCCCTACGACAAGTCATCATTGCAACTGTTTGGTCGAACATTCACACCCTGCAGGGACGTGGGGAAGGGGCAGAGATTTAAAACAACAATAATATGTCATCCCCATTAAAGGTGGTATATGGGTTTTGCCAAAAATATTATTAGGCCCCACCCAGGACGTAGGGCCTATTGCTTTCAACTGTTTTGTTGAACAAAAAATGCCCGTGGCATTAAGCAGTAAAGAACCATGCATATTTACTCCTGCTTTGAGGTAACGGTCAACAATGAGTCAATGGGTGTGATGCCTTTGAGGGCCTGTTGAAGGTGAATAGTTGTGGATGTTTGTGGATAAATGCTAATGCTATTAATAATTTTAAAGCATAATAAAAAATAAATAAAACTAATGGGGGAAAAAAATAGCTTATAGGTTATCCATACATTAAAAACAATTTAATTTTTAGTTTACATTTCACTTGGTTGTTTCTTTATATTTTAATAAAAGTTAGCATTAGCTTAGCCAACTGCTGCCTAGCACAGAGCCCACTATTTTCCTCAACACTTGGACTCAGAAACATGTTATTTAAGAGAGAAAAGTGATGAGTTCAACTGTGTGTGATCCCAAAGTCTGAATCAGTGATAAATGTGAGCGTATCTGCACTGTCCTGTTGTTTTTCTGGTTTTCTACAACTGTTTACTTAGTTTTCTTCTTTTAAATGTCAGGCCCAAACTTAATATTACACACACTTTTGTCAAGAAAAGGTGTTAGCATTCACCAACCAGTGGAGAATGTTTTCTGCTTTTCATGTAGGCAACATCCTTAAGAAAGTCTGCCAGTTCTATTGGTGAACCAAATCATATTTTAATGACATACAGCTGAGTTTGCATTGCTCTTTTGCTCAGAACTTTTTGGATATGCTCCACATGTCGAAAAATACAATTTCGCATAAAGGGTGTTTCCATGAAATCATTCATTCATTGGGCGGTCACACCCCGGATCCTGAGTCCCGCTTTTGCCCTCATCACAGCAGTGGGCCGGGTACACTTACTGAGCAGACAGTGGATACAAGGTGTGTGTGAGCACATGAGTGTGAGCACATGTGTGTGAGCACATGAGTGTGAGCACATGAGTGTGTGAGCACATGAGTGTGAGCACATGAGTGTGAGCACATGAGTGTGAGCACATGTGTGTGAGCACATGAGTGTGAGCACATGTGTGTGAGCACATGAGTGTGAGCACATGTGTGTGAGCACATGAGTGTGAGCACATGAGTGTGAGCACATGAGTGTGAGCACATGTGTGTGAGCACATGAGTGTGAGCACATGTGTGTGAGCACATGAGTGTGTGAGCACATGAGTGTGAGCACATGAGTGTGAGCACATGTGTGTGAGCACATGAGTGTGAGCACATGAGTGTGAGCACATGAGTGTGAGCACATGAGTGTGAGCACATGAGTGTGTGAGCACATGAGTGTGAGCACATGAGTGTGAGCACATGAGTGTGAGCACATGCACATGAGTGTGAGCACATGAGTGTGTGAACACATGAGTGTGAGCACATGAGTGTGAGCACATGTGTATGAGCACATGAGTGTGAGCACATGAGTGTGAGCACATGAGTGTGAGCACATGAGTGTGAGCACATGTGTGTGAGCACATGAGTGTGAGCACATGAGTGTGAGCACATGAGTGTGAGCACATGAGTGTGTGAGCACATGAGTGTGTGAGCACATGAGTGTGAGCACATGAGTGTGAGCACATGAGTGTGAGCACATGAGTGTGAGCACATGAGTGTGAGCACATGAGTGTGAGCACATGAGTGTGAGCACATGAGTGTGAGCACATGAGTGTGTGAGCACATGAGTGTGAGCACATGAGTGTGTGAGCACATGAGTGTGAGCACATGAGTGTGAGCACATGAGTGTGTGAGCACGAGTGTGAGCACATGAGTGTGAGCACATGAGTGTGTGAGCACATGAGTGTGAGCACATGAGTGTGAGCACGAGTGTGAGCACATGAGTGTGAGCACATGAGTGTGAGCACATGAGTGTGAGCACACGAGTGTGAGCACAAGTGAGTGAGCACATGAGTGTGAGCACATGCACATGAGTGTGAGCACATGAGTGTGAGCACATGAGTGTGAGCACACGAGTGTGAGCACACGAGTGTGAGCACATGAGTGTGAGCACACGAGTGTGAGCACATGAGTGTGAGCACACGAGTGTGAGCACAAGAGTGTGAGCACACGAGTGTGAGCACAAGAGTGTGAGCACACGAGTGTGAGCACATGTGTGTGAGCACATGAGTGTGAGCACATGCACATGTGTGTGAGCACATGAGTGTGAGCACATGAGTGTGAGCACATGAGTGTGAGCACAAGAGTGTGAGCACACGAGTGTGAGCACACGAGTGTGAGCACATGAGTGTGAGCACATGAGTGTGAGCACATGTGTGTGAGCACATGAGTGTGAGCACATGCACATGAGTGTGAGCACATGAGTGTGAGCACATGAGTGTGAGCACACGAGTGTGAGCACATGAGTGTGAGCACACGAGTGTGAGCACACGAGTGTGAGCACATGAGTGTGAGCACATGAGTGTGAGCACATGCACATGTGTGTGAGCACATGAGTGTGAGCACATGAGTGTGTGAGCACATGAGTGTGAGCACATGTGTGTGAGCACATGAGTGTGAGCACATGAGTGTGTGAGCACATGTGTGTGAGCACATGAGTGTGAGCACATGCACATGAGTGTGAGCACATGAGTGTGAGCACACGAGTGTGAGCACATGAGTGTGAGCACACGAGTGTGAGCACATGTGTGTGAGCACACGAGTGTGAGCACATGAGTGTGTGAGCACACGAGTGTGAGCACATGAGTGTGTGAGCACATGTGTGTGAGCACATGAGTGTGAGCACATGAGTGTGAGCACATTCACATGAGTGTGAGCACACGAGTGTGAGCACGAGTGTGAGCACATGAGTGTGAGCACATGCACATGAGTGTGAGCACATGAGTGTGTGAGCACATGAGTGTGAGCACATGAGTGTGTGAGCACATGTGTGTGAGCACATGAGTGTGAGCACATGAGTGTGTGAGCACATGAGTGTGAGCACATGAGTGTGAGCACATGAGTGTGTGAGCACATGATGTTGTGGAAAAATTATGTTGTGGATTTCTAAAAATGGTTGTCCATAAAAATGCAAAGAGAATGAGTCTGGATCCATACGTTTGCTTTATTCACTGGTACCTGGTGAACAAAGGACGTCTGTCCCTCACAGAGGTTCTCTCCCTAGATGACGTGCCTCACAGTCCAACAGTAGAACATTATATAGATTCAGGTGTGGGCAGCTCACAGAGGTCCGATAGCCAATCAAGTCAGGTAGTCAGACGATTCACAGGAGGTCAGGAGTCCCAAGAGAATGGTCACCACAGGAGGGACCCTGCATGGTGTGATCACAATAGCGGTTGTGTATTCTGAGTAAGAGGACCTTTTGTTGGCTGGTCTGGAAGGGAGTGGAGACACAATGGATATGTATGAATATTATCACCTTGGGCTGCAGAACAGGATATTTCAGAGTCTCAAGACTCTGAAACAAATGGTCAAATGTTTATGCAGGACACCATAAATTATGCCCCAAAACATTCACTATCTCAGGAAAAATTTAAATAACTGTTAAAAAAACAAAGACACACATACAATAATCCAGAACTCTGAACACAAAACAATATCAACAAGAACTTTAAAGCAGCTACAGTGCACTTTACAAAAAACAAAAATGGTATTTCAAATTGGTACATTAAGCTTAACCTTGCCAGCTCATTCAGTCGTCTTCATTTGTTCTAGCTTTTCATCTTTTTTTCTATTTTTCTTCTTTTCTTTAACTGTGCGGCGCAAACTGTTTTTGTTGATTTTTGTTACAAACGTTCTGTTCCTTGTGTGTTCCGCCCCGTCTGCAAAATCATCAGCTGACTTCTCCAAAGCAGAAATGTCTTCACCGATTCTGGTTCTCTTCTTTTTTAGTTCATCCAATTCACATACCAGGGCTGTTCTTTTGTGTCCAGATTTTTGTTTCTCTATTGCCTTCTTCATGCCTCATTCTTGCACTTGACACTGACATCAAAAGCTCCTTCGTGAGAGCTACTTTTTTAACACCACCAACTGCCCTTATGTGTCCCACAATCAGGGATTGTTCCTTTTGATGTTTCTTGTTTATGGAAAGCCCCATCTCCACACTTGCCTGGCCATGAGAGAGAACAAGCAAACTTTTCACAACATGCCAAACCTTAGCAAATGCTTTCTCTTTGTCCATTGTCTCAAACAGCAGACTGTCTACTCTATCACTCACCTTGGACTCAAACTCTAGAAAACTTCTCTGAAGGGCTGCAAAATTACAAAATGTATTAGAATTTTTAGAGATGCTTCAGCAGAAAACCCCAAGTTGATTTTTTGAGCTTGTGTGAAAGCTGCTGTCTTCAAGAGGGAAATGTAAAAGCTTGAGGACGGTGTTGGGACCCTTAAGTGGCTTCTCTTTGCAAAAACGCTCCATTAGCCCTATGAATGACAAAATAAATAAATATGAATAAAATATAGATTATTGCATGGTTGGACACCATAGAAACATGTAACAATAATCTCTCTTCACAGAGTCAGCATCACCCCAGACTTAACAGTGTGTGTTACACCAGAGCCGCCCCATGTGCACGACGAACTGGAGTTTAGTTCCACATTTATTTAGAAGTGTAAACGCATTATTTCTCACTGAGACACAATGCCTTTATTTGCTTTGGGAAACACCTTATTTGTGGATTGTTAACACGCTTTTTACGTGGCTTTTAACTCATTAAACACTCAGTTATCGTCCTGTGACGTGCTTTTGTAATTATCTCAATGATGTAAGTGACACTAGAGGCCAATTCTGTGCTTTTTCAGCACTGATATTAATATTAGTCTGGGATGTAAGGTATTTTAACTTGTGGCACTTTATACTTTCTCTGAAATGTATATAGTTAGACTATTGTAAAATAAGAATGAGCAAACTTCTCTACTGGGGTCAAAATGTTTTATCTGATCTTATCTTAATATCTACTTCAGTTGTGGGTGGAGCTTTCACTGTAAAGGGGCGTGTCTCTTGTTCCTGAGCGAGGAAAGTGCGTCTGAAAGCCAAAGCCCTGAGCTCTAATGAAGGAGTGAGGAGGAGTGAGGAGGAGTGAGGAGGAGTGAGGAGGAGTGAGGATTTTCAAAGTGAGAATTCGTTTTGCAATATCAATATGCATTTTGCAAATTCCACTTCAATTTGGAAATGCTATTCGCAATTTGACAATTTAATCTAAAAACGTAAATGTAATATGAATCAATATTTTGAAATAAAGAAGATTACATTGCAAGACAAATTGCTATGGCGTTTTGTACCCAATATTCAATTTGTAATTTCAATGTCTAACTTAGAATTGCATTTTGTAAATGAGAATTCATTATGCAAAGTTAACTTGTAATTTTTACATTACATTTTGCAAATAACATTTTATTTTGTCTTTTTTTTTATGCTGCTTGGTTCACGAGGGCTGCCACGGGCTGCACTCCAGTAAGTCGCGCTCCGGTAAACCGCGCTCCATAAGGTGTGAGCCTTCACACCGCAAGTTTGAGTTTGATATTTCTCAGGAAAGATCCTGAGAAAACCTGTTCAGATCCTCCTCCAGCGACGCCATGCTTCCTCTTGATTCCTCGTCAAGCTTTAAAGGGAAAATATTATGCATTTTTCATATTGTTATTAGCCTTTAAACATGCTTATGAGTGCCTTTAATTTTTGATCTCATGTTTTGAAACAAACAAAAAAAGTGTATTATGTTGTTACTATAACCACATGCCACTAAATACATAAAAGTACATCACTTTTAGTTCGAAATTTGGCCGATAGCCTTAGTCGCCTAAAGTGACGCTCTAAATATGAGTCCCGGGTGCAGAGTCTCTTCTCTGTCGCTAAGCTCTCGCCCGCGCTGTCACAGATCAAGTGTTCAGAGTCAAAGCAAATAGAGACTGTGCGCGTCCCTCGTGTAAATAACGCCAATAAGTCAGATCCAAATACAGATAATTTAGGTGTCAGACCAAATAACTTAATACAAATAATCCCTACACATGATACAAATAAACTAATAAATAAGCATGTAAAATGTGGATTGCTAAACATTAGGTCAATTTCCTCCAAATCACTTTTAGTTAATGAATTAATTAACGATTATAATATTGATCTTTTAGCTTTAACTGAAACTTGGCTTCAACAAGATGATTATGTCAGATTAAATGAGGCCACCCCACAGAGTCATGTTAACTTTCAAGCTGCCAGGAGCTCAGGCCGGGGAGGTGGGGTGGCAGTAATTTCACATTCTAGTTTACTCCTGAGTCCTAAAATTAATAAAATTAATAATGAGTCTTGCTCATTTGAAAGCCTTATCCTATCAATCACCTGCCCAAACTGGAAAAACCAAAAAGCTGTTTTGCTCATAATAATCTATCGACCTCCGGTCCTTACTCGCTGTTCTTAACAGAATTCTTTGACTTCCTATCAAATTTAGTATTAGACTGGGAAAATATTGTGGTGGTTGGGGATTTCAACATTCATGTGAATGAAAATAATTGCCTCAGTAATGCCTTTAGCGCTTTATTAGATAGCATTGGTTTCACTCAAAATGTAAATAAACCAACCCACAGTCACCAGCACACTCTGGACCTGGTTCTAACTTATGGAATAGAGATTAGTGACCTAAATGTCTTCCCAAAACCCAATAATGTCAGATCACTTCCTAATTACCTTTCAGCTTATTCTTAAGGACTATCCAGCTCCTCAGACTAAAACTATAATGAAAAGGACAATATCTGAAAAATCTATTTTAAAGTTCAGAGAAATAATAGAACCAATATTTAATATTACGTCATGTGATCCTGTCATTAACAGCGCCAGTCCCAGTGCTATTGATAACTCTGTTGACTCAATGGTCAACTCTCTAAAATCTGCTCTTGATGTTGCAGCTCCACTTAAACAGAAAGTAATCAGGCCAAAACGAGCCTCCCCCTGGTACAATGAAGAACTACGTTCTCACAAACAAAGGGTAAGAAAACTAGAGAGATCCTTACGCGGCTCCCACACAGAAGAATCCCTAAAGAATGGAAAACTTGCCTTCTGTCTTATAAGCAGGCTCTGCGTAAGGCTCAAACCAGATATTATTCAAATTTAATAGAAGTAAATAAAAATAACTCTAGATTTCTCTTCAGCACTGTAGCCAGGCTGACAAACTGTCTAACGCAGTAGAACCCTCAATACCAGTTACTCTAAGCTGCAATGACTTTCTTTTATTCTTTAGCAGCAAAATCACAACTATTAGAGATAAACTAAATGCAATTACTCCCACTATCAGTACTGAGCAAGCCCAGACTGCAAAGCTAGTGTCCCATACAAATCCTTCAGTAATACTAGATAGGTTCACTGCTGTTGATCAGGCAGAGATAACTTCAGTCATTATGTCCTCCAAAACATCAACTTGTATTTTAGACCCAATCCCAAGTAGACTCCTCAAAGAAATTCTCCCCTAATTATAAATCCCATTCTTAATATAATAAATACTTCACTAGAAAGCGGTTATGTCCCTCAGTCCTTCAAATATGCAGTGGTTAAACCACTTTTGAAAAAGCCTAATCTAGACCCGACATACTGGCAAACTATAGACCTATTTCTAATCTGCCCTTTGTCTCTAAAATCCTTGAAAGAATTGTGATTAAACAGCTTTGTCGCCACCTGCAGGACAATCATTTATTTGAAGTTTTTCAGTCAGGGTTCGTCGTACCACAGCACTGAAACTGCACTAGTTAAAGTCACAAATGATCTGTTATTAGCTGCTGATGATGGACAGGTCTCAATCCTGGTTCTGTTGGACCTCAGCGCAGCGTTTGATACCATCGACCACAACATTCTACTGCAGAGGTTAGAATGTGATATAGGTGTCAGTGGAACCGCCCTTAGCTGGTTTAAATCCTATCTATCTGATAGGTACCAGTTTGTTAATGTAAACCAGAGATCTTCCCCATGTTCTAAAGTAACCCACGGTGTGCCGCAGGGTTCAGTACTCGGTCCAGTTCTGTTCACACTTTATATGCTGCCCTTAGGTATGATCATCAGAAAGCATGGCATTAACTTCCACTGCTATGCAGATGACACTCAGCTTTATTTATCAATGAAACCTGATCAGACCCATCAAGTAGACAGACTTAGTGCCTGCGTGAAAGACATAAAAACTTGGATGACTCTTAATTATCTGCTCCTTAACCCTGAAAAAACCGAGGTCATTCTGCTGGGCCCTAAGCACCTGCGAGACTCTTTATCTGACCAGATAGTTTCTCTGGACAATATCACTGTAGCCCCCAGCTCTACTGTAAGAAACCTTGGGGTCCTATTTGACCAAGATCTCTCGTTCAAAGCACATATAAATCAAGCCTGTAAAACAGCCTACTTTCATTCGTAACATAACCAAAATTAGAAAAATCCTGCCCAGAGATGATGCCGAAAAACTCATCCATGCATTTGTCACATCCAGATTAGACTATTGTAACGCTCTGCTTATAAGCGTGTCCTAAAGCTCTATAAGAAGCTTTCAACTGGTTCAAAAATGCAGCAGCAAGATTATTAACAGGTACTAGAAAAAGAGATCATATTTCACCAGTGTTAGAGTCTCTTCACTGGCTTCCTGTTGAGTTTAGAATCAAATTTAAAATCCTCCTCCTGACTTATAAAGCTTTAAACAATATGGCCCCATCCTACACTCAAAGATGCAATAGTAGCGTACCATCCAAACAGAACTCTTCGTTCTCAAAATGCTGGACTATTGTTAGTCCCCAGAGTCTCTAAAAGCACAGTAGGAGGTCGAGCATTTAGCTACCAAGCTCCTGTGTTATGGAGACCAGCTCCCTGTTCATGTAAAAGAGGCCGACACAGTCTCTACATTTAAGACCAGGCTCAAAACGTTCCTCTTTGAAATAGCTTATGGTCAGGCCAGTTAGGAACAGAAATAAAAACCTACAGTTTTAGCTACGCTGCCCTTGGAGCAATTCTGCTGGGAAGTATGGCAGCTTGAACACTATCCTCTGGTTCTTCCTACTTTACCTATCAACAATATTTAATATTACTTCAACTGTAGTCTGTTCATTGCTGTTCACATGTTTCTCTTTCTCTCCACTTCCCCCGGGGAGTGGAGACTGTTTCAGGCACTGCGGCGGCTGCTCCAGTGACGACCCCCACCCCACCTGTCTGGAGGATCTATGCGCCACCCGCCTGGACAGCTGGATTAGCCACACCTCGTCTGCCTGGACGAACTCCTTCTACTTTAGATGAACTGTTCCTCATCTCCTGCTGGAGGATCTCTCTACACTGGTGGACTGCTCCTCGTCCGCCTGGAGGAACTCTTTAAAGCCACCTCCCTCTTGAGTGGTTCTGGCTCCACAGTCCAAGTGGATGCGTCAGTCCTAGTTCATCTGCAGCCTGTCCGTCCGTGGGAGTAGGATCTCTCCTTCACTGTGGTTCTCCCCGAGGTTTCTACTTTTTCCCATGGGGTTTTGTAGTTTTCCTCGCCGCGAAGGAGGGTCAAAGGACAGGGGCATTCTGGGACAGTTATCTGAACTGCTTTTACCTGTGGCCCATCGAGGCAACTGTTGTTGTGATTTTGGGCATTATAAAAATAAATTGATTTGATTTGATTTGATTAAATAAAAAATCTAGCGTCCTGCCGGTGGGACACCAGAATAGCTGTTGTACTGTTTACTGAGACGCACTGAGTACAGCCACTAGATGGCGCCTCGCCATCAAGTGGCTGGACAGCAATATACTCTAAACCAGTAGTTATTAAACTAGGGGTCGGGACCCCAATGGGGGTCGCGAAATGATTTCCAGGGGTCCCCAGATGATGGGGAAAAACTAATACAATAGTCTTAAACAAGGATTGACACCCTTCAAATGCAGTGGTAAATGTATATTCCTATTTGTCAGCCTATCAAAGTCATTTGTCATCATCTAGGTCTATATTCTCAAAATAAAATCAAACATTAGATATAAAGGCTAAATTATCACTTAATTTGTCGCCTATTTTTTGTGTTGGGGGTCGCGAATGTGAACTAATGTTATTTTATGGGTCGTGACTGAAAAAGTTTGAGAATCACTGCTCTAAACAACGCCGAAAGAGATTGACCCCAGCAGCAGCAACAAAAACTGTTCAGAACGATGATTTAAGGCAGGGGTGTCCAAACTTTTTCCATCGAGAGCCACATATTGAAATATAGACCAAGCGGAGGGCCACAAATCAATCAGGAAACGTTAAAAAAAGCTGCATTTATCTGATGTTTTATAACACCACCACATCTACATTCAGTCTCAATGCCTTAATATCAGGTCTGTGCTGCACCAAAATGTTAGTTATTTCGGTTGGAATTGTAGAAAATCTGAAATATGCTGTAAATAGTACTTATCAGGACAATGTGGGCCAGTTCACCAGGAAGCCTAAGGGCCAGGAAAAATTGGTCTGGGGGCCGCATTTGGCCCCCGGCCTGAGTTTGGAGATGCCTGATTTAAGGCCTTAAAACAGCAGAAGATTCTCTGATAAATGACGTAGATGATTTGAAAATACGTCCGAGATAGAACGAGATCGGCATCACGTGTGTTAGTGGCACAGAGGAGGGAGGGTTTTTAAATGACTATTCCTCAAAACAGCGTGAATGCATGTTTTTGATGAACCTGGTTTAAAGCTAAAAAAAGTCACTGTAGTAGAATATGTTCCTTTTAAGATAAAGCTTTGCAAAAAAGTTATCACTAAATAACGTGATAATTATCATGAAATAATGTTATAGTATCACGAAATAACGTGATAATTATCATGAAATAACGTGACAGTATCACGTTATTACGTTATTATTAGCTCCCACTTGTGAATAGCGTTCTACAGACTTGTGATTATTGACTGTACATAGTGGGATAAAGGAAAAATTTGCCTGTATACTTTACTGGGCTAAAACAGCAAGGTACTGGCATACAGTTATACCATTACCAATAAATGCAAATGACGAAAAAAAAAAAAAAAGAAAAGAAAAAAAAACCTTTCAAAATAAACATCTGCTGGTGTGATCACAGACTGGGTCGAGCTTGAGCGGAACCTCGTGCGTGCGCGCGCTGACGCTTGTTGTGACGCAAGAAGGGGAAATATTTTAGTGTAACACACAACACACGGAGCTGCAAGAAAGTGTCCATCTCTCAGACATGTGGACGTGCTTTTCCAAGCGCTGATCGCACCGTCAGTGTGTGTAAGTCAGCTTTAGTCATTTTTACATCCAGTCAACATGTGGCTTTTGTTGTTAAACGGTTGTATTGTACAAACTGGTTTAAGATCGACCTTACTTCGTTAGCATTAGCGAAAGTTAGCATTAGATACCAAATACTGAACTAAACCTAATCTTTTAACTAACTCATCCGAGTAAGCATTTAAGACTGTATTTCTGTGCAGCTCTTTGCAATACTTATATCAGTTGTCATATTTAGTCACTTCTTTTAATCTCAAATTACAAACAATTTGGGTCAACTTTTTTTTTTTAACATGATATTACATGAAATATGGAAAAAGTAATTAAATTAAATTATAAACTCTAACATTTGACACTGAGACACCTCTATGAGGCAGCAAGTCCTTCCTATAAAGGCATAGTATGTAACTTTCTGGAGGTGGCACATTACCTGCATAACTCCATGGAAGTAGAAAGTTAAAACTACTATACTACATGCTCCTGAACTTTCTCTATGCAGCTAGATACGTTTTATGTGGAACATTACTGTCAAACAAACAGCATTTGCATGGAGAAAAGCAGGAGGAGGCTCCTCCAGGCCAAGTACAAGTCAGGTTTGTGGAGATGCAAGCATTTGTTTTAGCTAAAAAGCTGCTTAGTGTGCCTTTAAACAAAGTGTAATATTTAGTTAATCTATAAATTGTGCAGTTTGAAGAAGTAAAGGCCACATTTCAGAAAAAGCCAGAGAGAGAGAAAAAAGGACTGCTTAATAAATAAATAAATAATTGTCTTTCGTAGAAAAGGTTTCAGGGGTTGTCATCTGGACACTGTTTGAAAATCGAGACGTTTCGACTTCTATCCAGAAGTCATTGTCAATGGATTGACAATGACTTCTGGATAGAAGTCAAAACGGCGTTCAGATGACAACCCCTGAAACCTTTTCTACCTGGACGAATGAGGGATTACATCGACTAATAATTGTCTTATTTTGATATTTGATATTACTGATTAGACAGTTTAGAAATCACAAAATAATCATAAAAATAAAACCATTTTAGAAACTTACACCATCAATTAATTCGGTTGAACATGGATGGCACATATGCCTGCTGCGTGGGGCTGGCCACAGGGTTGTGAGTTTGAATCTGGCTCCGACCATTTACTGCATGTCATTCCCCACTCTCATCCCCATTTTACGCTGTATTGTCCTGTCAAATAAAGCATATAGACCACAAATTCCTTAAAAAGACATTAACTTTTACAATCAGAAAGTTTTCATGATTTTTTTGTAAATTTAGTTACATACAGGAGGAATGGTAATGTAAATAGACAATGTGAGTGAAAGAAAATTTAGGATTTCTCTGTTGTTAGGCCATGCTAGATAAAAAAAAAAAAGGAAAATGATCTTGTGATCTTTTATTTTTCACATTTTTACATTTGGCTGCTGACTAAAAAAGGGTTAATGCAGCTGAGTTAAACCTTCTTGAGAAGCTGTTGTTCCAAAAAGCAGTGATACAAATGACTACAAAATTGTAAAGAATTATAAAAAATGACCTTGTCTGGTTCTCATGGACCAAATAACATGTCTTGTCAGAACTGTGTCTCGTCCCACCTTTATTGTACTGTGAAATCGGTCATAATATTGTGTTTAATATTTTTATTTGGATGATTGTGTATTATGAACACAGTACGTTTCATAGGCACATAATTATCACAGCAATTTGACCACTCTCCGACATAATTTCATTGATTTAAGTTGACCCACTTATAAAACTATTCTTTGTATCCTTTCCCAGGCCAGTCCTGATGTTGACGTCTGTTACCTTGGAGACGAACCATCCTTTTGCCGCCGGACCATGAGCTGCTCCAAACCCGATATCCTTTGGTCCCCGCACCACCCGGACCGCTACGTCATCTGCGACTCTGAGCTGGGCCTGTACCGGATCGGACCCGTGGGCAGCGCCGAGTCCAAGGCCGGCGCTCTCCCGCTGTCAGATGAAACCGCCGCTACTCTGCTGGCCATCAACTCCGACACTCCTTACATGAAATGCGTGGCCTGGTATCCCAAACACGAACCCGAATGCTTACTAGCTGTCGGCCAAGCTAACGGCAGAGTCGTCCTCACCAGCTTGGGACAGAGTCACAATTCGGCGTGCAAAGAGCTCGTCGGGAAAGAATTTGTGCCTAAACATGCCAGACAATGCAATACTTTAGCGTGGAACCCTGTCGATAGTAACCTACTGGCGGCCGGTCTCGACAAGCATCGTGCAGACTTTTCAGTTCTCATCTGGGACATTAGTAGTAAGTATTCCCCTGAAGCTAGCGCAGCAACGGCAGAGAAAATCCGCTTGTCGTCATTAGATCTAGATTCAAGCTCAGTAGTGACCAAACCCTTGTACGAGTTAGGACAAAACGACGCATGCCTGTCGCTCTGCTGGTTGTTGCGCGATCCCAAGTTGCTTCTGGCTGGCATGCACAGAAATCTGGCCATTTTCGACCTACGGAACACGAGCCAGAAGACGTTCGTGAACACCAAAGCCATCCAGGGTGTGACGGTGGACCCACACTTCACCGACAGGGTGGCGTCGTTCTTTGAAGGACAAGTGGCCATATGGGACCTGAGGAAGTTCGAGAAGCCGGTGCTGACGTTGTCCGAGCAGCCCAAACCGCTCACGAAGGTAATTATGGAGCCTTACTGATAGGGCTCTACAATTAATCGCAATAGATTAAAAGCTGTAATTTGGATGCAATGAACAAATTGTGAAGGCAGACATTTTTGAAGTGCCATCATTTCCTCCAAACAACAAAATTACCTTTTTTATTGTGAATAAAATTGCCAGCTATGTTGTTTAGATTTGTTAAAACTTGTACTGAAAGAAGCGATTAAAAGCGACAAACGTCTGAAGCGCAACTGAAAGCGATTAAAAACAAATGACAACAACTTGATTAAAAGCGTCAAAAACAGTAGTAAAAGCTACAAAAATGTGGCAAAGAGCAACAAAAAGATTCTGACAGTTATTATTTCATTAGTTTGTCAGTTTGTATCAATTTTGCTGGTTGTATTTAAAATGTCAGAATCCCATTATTAAAAAATATAATTTGCAAATCTAGTCGCAATAGCAAAACTGGTTGAAAAAAACGCAATTGCATATTTTTCCCCAAATCGAGCAGACATACTTGCTGTCTCGTCCAATATACTCCATTGGCTAATAATTAAAACCAAAAAGTAAGAATTCAGCTTCTTATCAACACATTTACCGGTAATAGTAGCAACTTTGACCATGTTTATGTTATACAGACAGAGAACAAAGTGGAATATTTTGTCAAAATTGTCATAAACTTAGTCAGGCAAATCCCCTGTGGCTCGATCCCATCTGATCCGAATCTGTAAAAGTTTTCAATTTTCAAGTAGAGTAAATTTCAGTTATAGTCCAAGTTTTTTCATTCCAATCCTGATATTTTCTTGTTTTTGCTTTTTATTTGCTGCAGCTAAAAGTGCATTCCACAGATATCCTCCTTTGTTTTCTGTCCCAGATAGTTCTATGGTCAATTAAGATTTTCAACTAGGGCTTGGAATCGCAGGGTCCCTCACAATTCAATTAGATACACAATACGTGGCTCTTGATATAATAATGTCATCAATATTTTCTCACAGCTCGATCAATATTGTTCTTCCTAGTTACTAGAAGAAAATAAATATGAAAGAAAAGAAGTATGGTGAACAAAAACTGAACAATAATGACTCTTGTCACATGTTTGATGAAGAAACTAATTAAATGGTTCAAATTAATGGTTCAAATTAGATAACCGATCTCCTTTTCAACAGTGGTCTCATACATTTTGGAAAGAAAGTACATCTAGATTTGGACTTTATGTTAAATATGTGAAATGCATTACTGTGGTAAAATGTTCTTGTACAGTACTAATCAAAATCTGGTCAAATAAATGGTGGATTAATACATAAAGTCTGTCAACCCTCAGGTGGCCTGGTGTCCCACGCGCACCGGCCTGCTGGCCACCCTGACCCGGGACAGTAACATCATCCGCCTGTACGACATGCAGCACGCGCCCACACCCATCGGCGACGAGACGGAGCCCACCATCATCGAGCGCAGCGTCCAGCCGTGCGACACCCAAATCGGGAGCTTTGCCTGGCACCCGTCCTCTCAGAACCGCATGGTGGTGGTGTCGGCCGCCAACCGCACAATGACTGACTTCACCGTGTTCGAGCGCATCTCTCTGGCCTGGAGCTCCACCACGTCCCTGATGTGGGCGTGCGGGAGGCATCTGTACGAGTGCGCGGAGGACGGGGCCGAGGACGGGGCCAAAGGCAGCATCGAGGCCGACATAGCCACGAGGATGAGGCAGAGGGCCCAGTCCAGGTACGGCCACGACACGGTGCATGTGTGGAGGAACCATGTGCTGGCCGGGGGCACCGACCCGCAGCTCAAGTCCCTGTGGTACGATCTCTCCTATATCCTTTATGTGGCACAGAGGTGGGAAATACTGTAAGACTGCGCGACACATGGCTCAGGGGTGTACTTGGTATATATTAAATGTCTCTCAGTATTATTGAGGGCACCCATAGAAAAGCAGAGGAAACTGCAAACACAATGCACATGTATAATCTAATTCTTTTGGGACAAGTTAATCGATTAATCATAACTAATTGCTTATCTAATAATCGTTTTCTGAACTACACACAGACTCTGAAACATGCCATGTGCTGAGAGAAGAGGTTCTATGACTCTGAGAAAGCAGTAATTACTTCAAAACGATACAAGCAATGTGGAACTTCTGTGTTTTTAATTTTAGCTTTTTAGCATACCGGTACTCTATGAGGACATTGTCAAAGCACATCTCTTTAGCTCTTGGTCAAAATTCACAATATGAACAACTTATCAATCAAAACAAGGACTTTTTTGGCCTGTAGGCTTTATTAGACAGCACTGTATAGTGTGATTCATACTCACGATGCTGAAGGTTTCTCACACTTGCTATCCACTCAGCCACCGAGCAGCACCATAAGAGTCTTTAAAAGGTTATTAAATACAACAAATGCTTTATTAAAAGTAGGGATGCACCGATACCGATGCCAGGTGCTAGTACACTTACTCGTACTCGCTGAAGAGCACCCGATATCGGCGCTCGATACCTCTTATGGTAATTTTACAGCAGCTCAGGTCAGTAGACGCTCACTCAGACAATTTTATTGGTGAAGTAATTTAACTAATCTATTAACAAAAGATTGCATTAACATTTAAGAATATTTAATTAATGATTCAGCAAATACTTTTTTTTAAGTGGTTGAGGTTAGGGGTTTATGATTAGAGTTGTATAAGGAGCTCTCTGATTGTTTACAAGTTGGTTTACAAGCTGCTCTGACCAATCAGAGCGGTCCATACTAGTTCACTTCAATTACTGACCTGACATCAACCAGGAGAACCTGAGGCCTGTCCTATGGAGCTGTGTCAGTGGGTCAGTGAGGTAACGTCGGGGTTATACCTGGTGTGGTTGTTTTATGAATCTGGTTCACGTCCTATCAGAGTAAATCTCTATGGCAACAGGCCGCAAACTCCTAACCTGCTCCGGACCAGGTTAAGTTCCTGGCAGCTCAAACAGCACACGCAGCGAACCAATCAGCTCTCACCATCACTATGACATCATCACCCTTCCTCCAGAATCCTGTCAATTTGGGCTTTTACGGATTGTACAAGGAGCGCTCCAGAGAGTTTGAAGGGATCGCCAAAACCCATTGGATTTCTCTGATGATTATCTTTTTGAGAGGAACCGATTCTCTCGTGAAGGAATCGAAGTGAGGAATCCACATGCACAGGGTTCACATTACACTCATTACACTTTGCACAATATAATTATACTTTTCGCCCACAAGGTTACAACTGCAGTAAAGAAGACCAGTTCATTATTACTCAAACAAGAGCTTGGTTCTAATGCCCCGATATTGTCTCCTGAAGAGTGACATTTGAATTGATGGAGCTTTGCACGTACTCATCAAACTTATGCATCGAGTGAATCACAATACCTTCCCCTCTTTCCTGACTTTAGCTGCTGCCACCGTGTTTCCCTTTGTCACAATTTAACTTTTTACTTCCTCATATTAATTGGGCATGACATCCAGTGTTCTAATTGGCTGGCGGGCGCTAACTCCACCTCTTTATGTGTACGTGCACGGTGTCATTCAGAAAATGTTGGGTTGACAGGACGTGATGTGAACCCACTTCGTAGTACGGCTTATCCAGAGGCGCTCCTGTCTCGGTCAATCCAGGTAAAAGAAACTAATCCAGGATCAGTTCAGACAGCTTCATGGTACAGGCCTCTGGAGTGACATGGCGAAGCTAATCAGAGAAGCTAATACAGTTTTCAAAACTTTTTCTTTAACGGATTTGTAAATGCATGAAGTGAATGACATAAACAAAATTGTGTATATATATTATGATTACATTTAATAATTGTTATTATTAGTCAAAACTAATAATACTAAATGTAATTTTCAATTCAGCCAATCACAGAGTTAATCACATTTTCCTTGGAACATTTGTGAACTGCAAACTAAAACTGCTTTTTTGAAGTTTGCAGTATCTCTTTTGAACCACTAGGCTGCGCCACTGTATATTAAATGAACTTCGTTGAAACATTATTGGGGTTGAAATGTTGGTCTCTCAGCTTCAACTAAATTGTTTTAGTAGCCAGTCATCATTAGTACATTATTACAAACAGCTCTGAACAAACCTGCAGCATTTGCTTTTTAGTATCTTGTCATTTGTATAAAATTCTATTTCTAAACTTTTCCTATGAGTGTTACATATGAAGCAGTGTGGTGAGGACCTGGAGCTCAAGCTACAGGGGAACAAGCAATCAGTGGTCTACTCCGGGATCAAGAACATTGTCAAAACCAGCTCTGGTAAGAAGAGATGCTTTTTGGTGCATTTCTGTCAGTTTCATTGGTCTATTGGTCAGTGGATTATTATTCTGGCAAACCATCCAATGCCTCAGGAGGGGAAAGCAGAGCTGCACCAACACTGTGTACAGTGCGGGTGGAGAGCTGTTAACCTTGACTGGGTACTTTGTCGGACGGTGGAAGAATACTTTGAGGATCTCCTCAATCCGACCGCCATGTCTTCTGAGGAGGAAGCAGAGACTGCGGACTCCATCACCCAAGCCAAAGTCACTGAGGTCGTTGGCAAGTTGCTCTGGGTCAAGGCTCGGGGGTGGATGAGATTTGTCCTGAGCATCTTAAGTCTCTGAACGTAGTAGATCTTTGCTGACACGTCTTACTGGTCGCATGGTTAGGCCACCAATTTTATCAGTTGTGCTGCCCATAATTCTGCCACTCAGTCAAAATTTTTAGGAGATTTTGCAGATAAAAAAATGTCTACACCAGAACCTTTTCTCTAGAATAGAACCCTGATGCTGCGTTGCGGTTCCACTCTGCTCCTGACAAACTGCACCAGTGTGTTTGAAGGACAGGTCAAATGGTCACTGAACACCCGTCCCCCTCCTCTCAGGTACCTCAGAGAGCCGCAGGGGCTGGAGCGGCTCGGAGCGGCAGACGGACGTGCCCCGCTTCCACAGTGAAGAGCGCAGTCTGGCCCTGAGGCTGTGCGGCTGGACGGGCCGGGGCTCAGACCAGGATGTGGAGCCCCTCCTCAGGACCCTGGAGCAGGAGCGGGAGTGGGAGAGGGCGGCCGCCGTGGCCCTCTTCAACATGGACATCCGCAGAGCCATCCAGATCCTCAACAAAGGAGCCACTGCAGAGAAAGGTGAACATACTAGTAGAGTGGAGCATGTCCCTAAAAGCGTAATTAGTTATACTTCTCCCTAAAAGTAATTGCGTTACTAACTGCGTTTTTGAATGCTGAAAGTAACAAATTACCAGATAAATTATGTATTCAATTACCAAATTAAAAAATAAATAAACCCACTGCTGGTCAACTAGTCAACCTTATTTTTTCCAGCAATTCACTAAATGCATTACCAGCATTAGTCATTTGCTATTCTCCTCCAGTGAACTCACAAGCACCCTAATGGACAAACGTGGTGTACAGTCATTACAACACAGGACACAAACCCAAATGTCGTATTTACCAAATGCACACTGACATCACACTACACGACAGCGCTTACACTTGTAAAACCAGATGTGAAAGAAAGTGCATTCCACTTAAATGCCAAATAAAATTTCTAATGTATACTTCAAAACGTCTCTCCAAACCTTGGCCTGTTACGATAGTTACTATATCGACTTATCGTAAAAACACGCACAATGCCATTTTGAGACTCGATAAACGTGTGCGTGTTAGGTTACCACGGCTGACGCAATCACAGCTCACTGTGCAGAAGAGACAACAGCAAAGAAGATGGGAACATAGTTCATGCCACGACCCAAGCACCTTCCTGTTCAGTCCCAAGCCCGACACTAAACGTGGGCCCCTCATTCACCGTAAGCGGGTGCACAGAGGTGCCCTGTGTCAGATACTCGTATCAGGATAGTTCGCTTCAACAGCGTGGGACATCAGTCTTGACTTGTCGTGATGTCTGTTATTATCTGACTAAATAAGAAATAAACGTTGCGCTAACTTCACAAGTTTTCCGCTCATTTAGACCAACGAGAGAAGTGAGCAGCACATCGCTGCTGGGACTCGCTGCTCTTATGTTTGGCCCCGTGCTCAGAGGACAGACATGCATGTACGTGCATAGGGTGCAGAAGAAGCTGCTTTCCCCCCTCTGTGGAAAGGTGGAAAGGTTTTTGCATGTAACTCACATTGCTGCGTTGAGTCACAGAGTCCAGTGTGTGATGTTCAGAGCAAAAGTGGAATTCTCCTTCACAGCACGTCATCTTTGATATAGGCCTATTGTAGAATTTAATTATTTTAAACCATTGTTATTCTTTATCAGATATAATTATTTGTAATCTATATTATGAAGATTGTGAAAAAACAATTACAAAAACAGATTTTTTTTTAGGTATCAGTAGAGATCATTGCCCAGAAGTTAGTTATAATTAGCAGTATTAACCCCGTGGTCAATAATATCGTTTATCGAGATATCTTCAGAGGTGATATATCGTGACAGGCCTATCCAAATCTCATACTTTTACTGTCTCTGGCTGTAGAACTGTCCATTAATCAGACCCAAACTGATCCACGAAGATGTGATTGCACGTCCCTAATTATTACATATCAAATACTGATACTAGCCATATTCCATCATTTGGATGTTGTACTTAAGGCATTTTGTTTCTTTTGTAACCATGAACAAAGGGACCTTCAAATTATAGCTGCACATTAAAAAAAACAAACAAACCTGGATATCTTGAAATCCAATTGATGTTTTTTGATATATTTATATTCCAGAATTTCAAGGACTATCCAACACCGAACTCACATCTCACCACAAAAATATGACCTTTTCGAAATCACACTTAGAACATGTTACAACAGTTGCTCAGTAACTTTAAATATGCCCCTTTAGTCATCATCATGCACTTTTGAAATCAGCTGGCAGAAAGTGGTGCGGCATTAAATAGCTGATGAAATTGTACAAGAATGTTATTTTGACACAGCCGAGGCCTTGTTAAACACATCTTAAAAACGGTTGTTTACTGGTGTCATGACAGAGGAAAATTCCAACAGTGAAGGTCAGCCTGGGTTTCCTGAGTGTGAGCGATGATCTTCTGACTCATGGGAGAAAAGGTGTGTCGACATTATTACTTGAGAAAGCGACTGTGAGGAAATCCCACCGTGTTTTGACTGTGTGAAAGAGCAGGTCAACATGTTCCTGAAATGACAGCTGCATGAAGAGTGGTTTGGCACTTGAAATGGTTAAACAGTAATCAGTTAAAAGCAACACTTTCTCCATTCTAAAGACGCTAATGCTTTCAGTGTCAGTGTTGTGAAAAGAAAACATGCAAGTCCTGAAGTGTGGACTGTAGCAATGCTGTGGAATATTTTGGATTCTTTAAAGGGGACATATTATGCTGGATGAACTTTAATGACTTTTTAGCCACGTCACAACAGTGTTTCCTCATCTTTAGTGTACTCAAATTTCTATTCTGATTGATCCTGTATTGTCCTGTAACTGAGGCTCCAGTGCTCAGAAATTCCTGTTTCCACCTTCCCCCTATCTCCGCCCACATCCTGTACTTAGTTGTGGTTATTTGAAAAAAAAAAAAAAAGACACTGACACACGGAGTTCTAAAATGTCACGAAGTCATATATAAAATACAGTCATGGCTGAAAGTGTTGGCACCCCTGATTTTCTTCCTATAAAATGTAGCATTTCTACCCAAAAAGACTTGCTTTCAGGTGTGATATTTATATTGCCCACACTTGTTACCTGCCCCAGGTGTAACAGGTGTTTTGGAGTTGTGTGTGAAATTACGTCAAATTAGCTTTTTTTTCTCTGCTTTTTAAAATGGTTCCAATACACACAAAGGAAATAAACATGTAAAGCCAAAAATGTGGTTTGTAGAAAACATCTCAGGTGGATCTGCTTGTCGTGCCAGTAACGCTGGAAACCATCAAGACCATGAAGGAAATATTTTTTCTCACCAGAGAATAAAACTTTCTTCCATTTTTCAGTGTCCCATGTTTGTGTCTCTTGTAAAGTCCAAGCTGCAGTTCTGTGGCGTTCAAGGAGACGAGGTTTGAAGAGGTTTCTTGTTTTTGAAGCCCTTCAGTGTCAGATGTGTCTGATGTTACTGGGCTGCAGTCGGCATCAGTAACGGCTATAATTTGTGGAGGATCGTCCAGTGTCTTGACGGACGACCAAACAGATCCTCTGGCTCAGTGCTGGGGTCTTCCACTTGACTTTTTCTTCTCCTAATGTCTGTCTCACTGCGTCCCACCTCAGCAGCGATGGAGAGAGGCCCTGCTTATGCAGCTCAACAGCCCCACCACGATCAAAATGAGAAAAATGTTTGCCTTTGCCATCAGAACGTCATGACAGGTGAACACCTGACAGAAGATGACACTGAATCCACATTCTTGCACAGATTTGGGCTTTTAAAGGCATCAGCTGCAGAACGGCCTATTGCAGTTTAATTGTTGTTTTCAATGAAATGTTTACTCAAACTTTTTTTTGTCTCAGTCCGATTTCTTGTTCCTTATTGAAGCTCTGCTTGGAACCTTGTTAAGAGCCAACCATGCGAAAATGTGACTTTTTATATATTATAAATTGTATATTAACTACATTTATAGTATTTTTACTGACTGAACTGAAGGTTAAGACCAAAGTATAATTTGCCTTGTGTCTTTTGAAGTAATCTACTTTATTTACTAATGTATCTTTAAGAACATATATCTAAAATTATTCATCTAAAAATACTTTAAGCAGTCAAGACTTAATTAAAGTAATAACCAAGCTACTTTTACTTGTATTGCAGTAATATTTGACCAGGTGTAGCTTTACTTTTACTCAAGTCATGAGATGCAATGTTTTGACCACCTCTGGGTATGGCTTAAGTGCACAGAGACGAGCAGAGATTCAAAAACATATTGTTTGTTTGAATTTGAATTTTTGAAATTGTTTTCTATTTTGAATTCCAGTCCAGTATATATGATTAAAATCCTAAAGGGAAAATTCAGCTTCTAAATATTCAATGCATAGATTTTTAAGTCCTAAAAATCAACAGTTCAAATTCAGACTGTAAAATTCACAGTGAATTTCAGCAAGTGGGGCATAAGCAACTGATCCAAGTGAATGCATCTTTGCTTCTCACTGCAAATTGAAACTGTTGAACTCGCAATCTATGCAATAAACTGAGAAAAGAGCATAGAAAATGTACATTTCAAAATTCAGTGGCCAAAAGTTAAAATAAAAAACATTTAAACTTTTTTTTTTTTTTAGGGTTAAAAATTCAGAGTTAAAAATTTTCCAGTAATCTGACGAAACAAATAACCTATCTGTGTCCTTGCTGCTGCAGGTGACCTGAACCTGAACGTGGTGGCCATGGCTCTGTCGGGGTACACAGATGAGAAGGCCTCTCTGTGGAGGGAGATGTGCAGCTCCCTCAGACTGCAGCTCAACAACCCCTACCTCTGCGTCATGTTCGCCTTCCTCACCAGCGAGCCCGGAGCCTACGACGGCGTGCTGGTGACAGACAACAGACACAAACTCAAATACAGACACGCACTGGTCCAGCTTTTTAAGTCCTGATATCAAAAACAATGCTGTCATTCCCCTGATATCCTCTGATACCAGAACAGAGACTGAATACAACGTTATTTCTAGATTTGGGCAATATATAGAAATTTAGATAATAACTTGAATGTTGTTCTGAAGATATACTAAATTTGAATATCATTTATAGTCAATAATGCATTAAAAAGAGCTGATATAAATAAGTGTCTTTAAAAAAATAAGTGAAAAAAGATTCTGATGTAAGCTTTCAGATAAGGGGATAGTGATATCTAACTTTTGTGATTCATTTTACAGACATTTCACATTTATCTAATAATTAAACCTCAACTGATAAGTTTGAGTTAGTTTAAGTTTTTTTTGTTGCCTTTAAAAAAAAAAAAAAATGTTTTGATTTTTGTTTATCGGCCAGCCCTGTCTATTTCCTTCAAACATAAAATGGATATTAATGTGTTGTATAAGTGTTAAGATGAGTTAAGATAAACTGAAGATCCACTGCAGTTTTGAACTGGACTGAAAAGTAGAAGCATTTTAGCACATTCACTGTAATATTCTGCCAGAAGAATTTGAATTTAAGTTTCTGCTTTAAACAGACAAATAATTATTTACATATTGTTTATATATTTTAATTACTTTTGTATTTGACTATAAGACTTTTGTATAATAGGAACAACTAAACCTTTTCCAGAGCTTTGAAAAGTCCAGAAATTTGTGAGAACATTTTGTGAGAACTTTTTTGACTTGAATAAATACTGGACTAAAGTTTAAAGCCTTTATAGACTATAACAGAACAGGCTGAGCTGTTTATATCTGTTTAGGGCTCTGCTTTTGGCTGTTACTGATATTACTCAATCACGTTCACAATCACGATGATCAAAAATGTCTTTATCAAGAACTCAACATTTGGTTCTGTAATAGTTCTCAAAGTCTGTGAGAAATACTTTTCCTTTTTTAAATCCCAATTTTAATGGATGCAACTAGTAATCAACAAAGGCTGCAGATTTTAAAGTATTATTACATAATTTCCTCCATAAATACTGTAAATAAATATGAATTCTTATTCTACATAAAAGCTGCCAACCCTCTAGTAACAAACATGTTCTAAAATACATTATTCTTTTATTAGTCAATCGTCAATTCTCCTAGATGTGTTTAAAATATGAACTCTGAACAGAATTCTGTTATTAAAACATAAATCGCAAGTTGAATCGCAATTGTAAATCTTGAGATAAGAAATTGCAATTACGTATTTTTTCCAAACGTTTTAATGTGCACTTAGGACAAATTTCTATTTGTGATACTTCTATTTGAGTATTTATTTTGCCGCTGTGTCTGTACTTTTACTTGAGTAACGAAATTGAGTACTTCCCCCACCACTGGCTGTTAGTTCAAGCAGCACATGGTCTTAACCAACATAACGGCCTTTTTTGACCCCTCAGGTACAAAAACAGCAGTGCCATGTGTTACAGACTTCCAGTTCATAAACCCCTCATAATAAACCTGTGTCTAAAGATAGCTCCTCCTCACATGTGTTTCTGCTGAGGATGGAGATGTCGTGTGCTGCAGATGTTACACCTGAGCCTGTCCTAACCATAACAGCACTAGAAAGGCACTATAGGCTTCAAATGTGTTCTTTTTGAATGTCTGTGTATGTGATTGAGTTCATTTGAGTTTTGTTGCTGTTTCAGAATGAGAGCAGTGTGGCGGTGAGGGATCGAGTAGCCTTTGCCTGTATGTTTCTAAATGATACACAGGTAAGGGTTAAGCAAATCATTCAAACTGTTGTGATGTGTAGCTTTTTATTTGGCATCAACTATAGTAGTACGTACGAGAAGAATTTTGGTGTTTTCCGGCCAGAGGAGCAGCAAATAACTTTAGATGTATTTAAATGTATTTCTTTAAGGTTGTTTTCTCCTTTTTGTTGAATTTATTTAGTCCTAATTTTGACTTCTGGTTTCTTAAAGGAAAAATATTATGCAAAACTGACTTTTCTAAGCTTTTAACCATGTTTTAACATTGTCCCCTCATCAAAAACTACCTTGAGTTGTATTTAGCTTCATTCATACTCGTTTCCTAATCCTGTTTAGAAAGTCTGCTCCCTTTGGAGCTTCAGAAAACAGTCTGTTTCCATTTTCTTGGTTTTGTGACGACATAGGTAGAGCTCGGAGGTCTTCTGTGCTGTTTTTAAGTTAATAAATTATCATCAAACTCAAGGGCATGTGGCTAGGTTTTGTTTTTAGCTCTAAAACATGAGATTCCAAAGCAAAGGTACAAGAGCGAGTTTAAAGGTCCCATATTTTGATATATTTCCCATTTCATAGTTTGCCCTGAGGATATTTATGATAATATTTTGTGTGTGCAACATTCGTCACTTAATAGTTAATAAACACCACCATCTCTTGAATCAGTGCACTTCCCTGGAAATAGAAACTTGCTTGGACTACTGTCTGGGCTTCTCTCTGGCGTCCCCCACCGCTCTGTGACTCCGCCTCCACTCTCTGTTCTGTGACTCCGCCTCCACTCTCCGAGGATAAATACAAGCACTTGTGCTATCAACAAGGAATGTTGAACAATAACTTGTGTTCAAAGCAAAGCTAAGTGAAATGAGTCACTTGAACTTGACTTTTTTTTTTTATTATACAAAACTGTGGCCGGTAGACACAAGTGTATTTCTGATGTAAATCTTGCTTGTACAGACCATGGAAGTATAATAATCTGAGCAGAGATGGAACACTTCCTGGGGGAGGAGAGTTACCATAGCTGTAATGCTCAGAGCTAGTCTGGCCATGATTTAAGGACTTAAAACAACAGAAGATTCTTGTATAAGTGACGTGAAAAATCAGTAAAATGTCATAGATCGAGGGAGTTCAGCAGGATTTTCTAATAAACATTCCTCAAAATATTTCTCAGAATGCAGCTATATGCAACTCCAGGTATATTTTTGATGACGAAACACTGTTAGAACATGGTTTAAAGCTCAAAAACGTCACTCTGTCCTTAAATCAAAAGTCAATTTGACATAATATGGGACCTTTTAGGACAACAATAATACAAATAGTATATAATATTCATTCTTTAAGTTCTGATTTGACCAAAGTTTTTAGTATAACCATAAATATAGAGATTCAAAGGTCACGTCACTCTACTATAAGTGGTATGGCTGTGGTTCGGTAAAATTGGGCTGTGCTCCGTCTCCAGCTGCCTCGATACGTTGACAAACTGAGCAGTGAGATGAAGGAGGCGGGGAACCTGGAGGGCATCCTGTTGACCGGCCTCACCAAAGACGGAGTGGACCTGATGGAGAGCTACGTGGAGCGGACTGGAGACGTGCAGACGGCCAGCTTCTGTATGCTCAAGGTGCAATAAAGACAGATCATGCATTAATATGAAATGGACTCTGTACACAGTAGCAGTTGGCTAAGCTAAGTCTTTTTTTTAAACGTTAAACATAAAAAAACCTAACCCAACCAATTAAAATTTTGTGTAACTTATATGTATAGATTTCTACAGATTTTTTTATTATGCCTCAAAACACCTCCATTTATCAACTCCGAAGTGTTCACCGGGGAAGTATTTATCTCATTTGTAAACTCTATCATGGTGTAATGAGGTAAAAAATATAGACTCTGCTAAAAAAGCATAAAATGTGGGCATGCAAAACAAAATATGTGTAGAATAAAAATTAAATACAATATATATTCAAGGACACGAGATCAGAACAATAGTACAAACTTGCAGTGCAAACAGTGGAATAATATTATTTACATTATTGAAGTGGCAGGTATTATTACGGTGGCAGGTGTTCTAAAGTGTTCATGAGTCCAAAGGCAGAGGGAAAGAAACTGTTCTTGTCGCAGGAGGATCTGAGAGTGGCTTAAATCAGGCCCAGGTCTACGGGGGTGCAAAAGGGTGTTCGCATCCTCATTTGAGGCGTGTAAAGTAATGACACTTAATGGAAGTGTCTTCGCACCCCTTGAAAACTTGGATCCACTCCCAGTCAGTTTGTCAAGCTCCTGGGAAGAAAAATTTTGTCAGGCATTTAAGGGAAAATCAGCCTGAATGAGAAGGAGCTTATAAAAAAAGAAAAGAAAAAAAAGAAGTCTGCTTTGCATGGCACTCTTCTTCTTCCCTGCTGTCGTCTGTCTCTTCCTGTCATGACCTGTCCCTGAGAAGAGCAGTGCATACACATATCTTCTCCCTCGCCAGCACTAACCTCATGTGTCTATAAAAGCTCACATTCCACCACAGGGATGGGAGACGCCGCAGATCGAAAGGTTAAACCCAACAGAAGAATCAATAACCAGGGTTTATATTCCATTTTAAATGTCAGCTGGTGATCAAGGGTCTGTATCACTCTTTGTGTTGAATTATTTTTAGAAAGAAAACACGCACACTTTTAATTCTGATAAATCTATTTACAGTATATCTTATTCTTCCAGTCAAACAAATTTTTGAGTGAGATGTATTTATCTTGACATGTTTCGGCTGCAACTGTGAACCATCTTGAGAGCTGGTCTTGGTGACGTGGTCCTTCCTGAGGCGTGGTCAGCCTGTTGGACCTGGCAGGTTACTCAGGCTGACCAGGCCTCCTGCCACCCAGTGGTCTCTGGAGAAGAGTTTACTATTTTCAGTAAATATGTTTTGGGGGTACTTTACTCTGTTGCATCACAGTTCTAATACTGTGCATTTGTAAAGAGTATTTTTTACAGTCTGTGATCTGTAAATCTGGTATAATCCGGTCTTTATTCTGCTCTGAATAAACTCCCTCCAAAAATAGTCCACAGTCTTTGAAACTTTTCTTTGACGTAAGTACAATTTACATCGATTGTGAATCAGGTCAAATATATTTGAATTTATATTCAAATATATTTTGATTCTCCACACAGTGTTCAGACTATGTGCGTCCTGTACAGAAATGTTTGACTGTGAATAATAATTTACTTGTTTATGTGACAGGGCTCCACAGGTGAAGTGCTGAAGGACCCTCGAGTGCAGTGCTGGATCGAGAACTACCGGAACCTCCTGGACGCCTGGAGGTTCTGGCACAAACGGGCTGAGTTTGACATCCACCGAGGCAAACTGGACCCCAGCTCCAAACCACTGGCACAGGTTTGGTGTTGCAGAGTTCTTCTTATTATGGGCGCACCCAATAGCCATTTTTTAAAAGTAAACACTGTGTTTTTTTCAGGTACTTAACTATAACAGAATTAGATTATCATTTGACATGTTTTTAATAGTAAACCCGCTATATTGATCTAAAACAGCTTAGAAATAGTAACATATAAATAAGAATGCGGGTGTGAAGTTCATATTAGTAGAAGTACATATAGTTTGATAATTAAACTTCAACTAATATGTTTAAAGACATAATGACATAGAATCATCTGAATATTGTCATCACGACAATTTTGTTCTCTCCGGGTTCTTAAGCTTCCTCCCACCACACGCATGTGTAGGTGAATTGGCAACTCCAAACTGCCTCGCGTCAATGAATGTGAGAGTGAATGGTTGCCTGTTTCTCTGCGTTAGCCCTGCAACGAGCTGGCCCCTGTCGACTGTGTACCCCGCCTAAGGCCCAAAGTCACGGGGATAGGCTCCAGTCATTCATGAGCTCTTATGGGAACAAGCGGTAGAAAATGAATCAATGAATATTTTTGTCAATATTGCTCACCCGTACTGTACATATGAATATGTTAATATGTTGTGGGGATACTTAAGGCTTAATATTTACACACAGGAGAATAAATAGAGTAATGTGCCATAGGAGTTGGAGTGCTGAGAACTAGTTGGAAAGATCCTTTCACAGTTTCACAGTTTTAATATATATACACTGCTCAAAGAAATAAAGGGAACACTTCAACTACATGATGTAACTCCAAGTTAATCAAACTTTTGGGATGCCTGTCCACCAAACAACAGGTGGAAACGAGAGGCATTTAGCAAGACACCTCTAAAATGGAATGGTTTTGCAGGGGCTAACCATAGACCATTTCCCTCTCCTAATGCTTGCTCCCTGAGTTTTTGGCACAATTGCATTTTTCACCATTCACCATTAGAGATAACATGAGGCGGGGCTCTTCAACCCACAACAGTCACTCAGGTAGTGCAGCTCATCCAGGATGGGATGTCAATCTGCTCTGTGGCAAGAAGGTTTGCTGTGTCTCCCAGCACAGTGACAAAAGCATGGACGAGATCCCAGGGAACAGGCTAGTACACCAGGAAACCAGGAGGAGGCTGAAGGAGGGCAACAACCCAGCAGCAGGACCGCTATCTGCTCCTTTGTGCATGGAGGACCCAGAGGAGCACTGCCCGAGCGCTACAAAATTAGTGTGCATGTGTCTGCCTAAACAGTCAGAAACCGACTCCATGAAGGTGGTCTGAGGTCCCGACCTCCACAAGTGGGGCCTGTGCTCACAGCCCAACACCGTGACATTTGCCACACAGAGAACAAAGAGATTGGCAGATTCGCCATTGGTGCCCTGTGCTCTTTACGGATGAGAGCAGGTTCACCCTGAGCACATGTGACAGACGTGAGTCTGGACATGTTGTGGAGAACGTTCTGCTGCCTGCAACATCCTCCAGCATGACCAGTTTGGCGGTGGGTCAGTGATGATCAGGGGAGGCATTTCTTTGGAGGACCGCACAGCCCTCCATGTGCTGGCCAGAGGTCCCCTGACTACCATTAGGTACCAGGATGAGATCCTGAGACCCACTGTGAAACCATATGCTGGTGCAGTGGTCCTGGGTTCCTTCTGATGCATGACACACAGTGTGTCAGCAGTTTCTGCATAACGAAGGCGTTGATGTTATGGACTGGCCTCCTCGTTCCCCAGACCTGAATCCTATTGAGGGCATCTGGGACATCATGTCTCGGTCCATCCACCAACGTCATGTTGCACCACAGACTGTCCAGAAGCTGATTGATGCTCTGATTCAGGTCTGGGAGATCCCTCAGGAGAGCAGCCGTCGTCTCATCAGGAGCATGTCCAGGCGTTGTGGTGAGTGTATACAGGCACCTGGAGGCCACACACACTACTGAGGCTCATCAAGACTCGTCTGGAGGAATTTTCAAAAAAGTTGGATTAGCCTATGAACAGATTTTCCACTTTGATTTTGATCATGTTTTTGAATTCAGACCTCCATGGGATGAGGATTTTGATTTCCATCAAGCACTCTTCTTTTATTAATTTCCCAATACATTCCTTTATTTAATCACAATAAAGAATTTGGACCAAATTATCTCGTTCATTGAGTTTTAGGTTTTGTTTAAGTGTTCCCTTTATTGTTTTGAGCACTGTGTTTGTTTATTTTCAATTTCCATATTATCATGTTAATTTAATACTTTGATAAGGACTTCAGGAGGAATCTTGATCCATCTGCTGCTTCTGAGAGTATTTATTTACGAGGTCCTCGACATAACAAAGTAATAATAATGATAAGAAGACAAATTGAGACAGAAAAAAAATACCAGCAACAAACACACAACATAACAGACATTTCCACTAACAGACAAAATCCCTTGTCTCTCAAAGTTCAGTGACCTCAAGCCTAATTGTCATGTACAATTTAGTAAATCTATGACCTAAGAATAAGAGAACAACATTACTTTAAAGTACATATTAATTACAGAAAGGACAAGACAGGCGCAGGTTGTTTGTAGATGTTTAAGAGATGTAATTGATTGGATTGCACGGCTCATGTCCCAGCCCCACATGTGCGCTGCTCTTCACATGCTGCTCTTCACATGCTGCTCTTCACATGCTGCTCTTCACATGCTGCTCTTCACATGCTGCTCTTCACATGCTGCTCTTCACATACTGCTCTTCACATGCTGCTCTGTGCACGTTCTTCTCTTGTAGGTGTTTGTGAGCTGTAACTTCTGTGGGAAGTCCATCTCGTACAGCTGCGCGGCCATTCCTCACCAGGGCCGGGGCTTCAGTCAGTACGGGGTCAGTGGCTCTCCCACCAAGTCCAAAGTGACCAGCTGCCCCGGCTGTAGGAAACCCCTGCCCCGGTGTGCCCTGTGCCTCATGAACATGGGCACGCCCGTCTCCAACTCCCCAGGTAAACCACAACTGGGACGGCTGTAGGACCAGCTCTTACTAGGCTGCTGTGACACAAAGAGGACATTATATGCTGAATGTGTTTATTCATTCATTCTTAGACAAACCAAAGCAGGTTAGGTTTTCAAATGTCCGCACATCACATCCATACAATCCATACCCACTCATACAATACACACACACAATACACTTTTGCACGTACGTCACATGATCACGTGGGTGTGCCATAGCGGATGGCAGAAAAGCGCGGATGCAGCATTGCAGGGAGCGCAAAACTGACAAACTTACTCTGATTGCAGTTGTTTGTTAATTAGGTGATGGCTAGTTCTAATGCATATTGAGTTCAGTTGTCAGTGGAAGTGAGACATATTTTGGACGCTGAAAAAGTGTGTTTTTTGGAGAAAGAAACGATTGCACACCAGTAAGCTGACCCAGGGACTGAAAAAAGTCGCTTCTACAGAACAAAGCACAAAACTCTTTTAATCTTAGGTGAGAAAAGTCCATTAAAGTGAACCTGTGAGGCAGGGGCACAAGTCACAAATAATAAATAAATAATACAAATAAAAGAAATTCACAATAAATAATCATATTTTAAAAGGTGTATTCCCCTCAAAAAGGACTGTTACCAAGATTTTTCAAAAGGACAAAAAACAAAACAAAATAAATCAACTTTTAAATAAACTTTTTAATTTGTGTATTTATTTCGGTCAGTGTCAAATATGACAAAGGAACAACAAAGGAAAACAAAAATCTCAGGTGACAAGTTACATGATGACAGTTAAAGACAAACCAATAAAAATAATTATTGGGAGTGGGAGGAAGTATGAATGTTTTATACATTTCCCTTTCAAAAGCTGGAGGTGAAGCTAACCGGAGGAACTGCTCTGTCTGAAGCTCTGTTACTTAAGTCAGACTTTAATCTGAGCTTTCTCTACACAATCTGACCATAAAGATTTGACTTACTTGAAACTACAACAGGTGAGCTGATTGGTGCTGTTACACAAGTCTGTCTGTTTCAATTACAGTCTCAAGCAGTTAGCATTAGCATTAGCCAACTGTGTTTTAGTTAGACACACTCACCTTCCTGTTGAATATCAAACACCTAATGAGGACAGAATATCGAACTTGACCAAATAGTAATGGGACAAGAGCTTTCAAGTTAAAATAGTCATAAGATTGTGCAGACCGGTGTAGAAAGATCTCCTGAGATTCATTTGTCATGTGTTTATTTTTGGCTTGGACAAACCAAGAAGGGTTCATTGCTGTTGAGAAGCCGTAGATCCGACACACAATTTGTTTCTTACAAATTTGTCTCATTCTTGTGGACCTAATCTTGTGTCTTGTGTTGTCTTGTGAGGGTTGTGTCTCGTCCTTTCAGCATGTGTTTGTTTTCGCAGGTCCAGGGAAGTCAGAGGAGAAGATGGATTTGACGAGGGAGAACAAACTGGCTCAGTTCAACAACTGGTTCACCTGGTGTCACAACTGTCGGCACGGCGGCCATGCTGGACACATCCTCAGCTGGTTTAGGTGAGGAATACACTCCATATCTGTGTGCAAAGTTTGAGCACTTTTTACTTAAAGAAGGCATATTATGTTATGCCTTATCACATTCAGAATTGGTTTATTGCCGTTGTCAGTGATCGAAATTCACAAACATAGGAACTTGCTTCAGCGTAAGGTGCAACATAAAACAATGAATAAAATATATAAAACAGGCATTAAGATTAAGAATAAAATAGAATAGAATAGACTAAGAATATATACAGAAAAGTACTGCTAGACAATAGTGCAAATTGGCAGTGCAAATAGATAGCTCTTTTATAATATAATATGTATTATGTATTATAGAGCTGTCAAGCTGTAGTCGTCTAGCCAATTAATCGGTTAATGACGTTGTAGCCAAAATTTGTATTAGTCAACTAATTATTTCATTTAGATTATAAGGATATAGCTCGGCTAAACAGTAAGAAAAGGAAAAAGGCATGTGCTGTGTCCAAATGTCCACACTCATTCCCTAACCCCTCATTCTCTACACAGTCCTGCACTCTTGAGCACACTAAACAGTGCACTCAATCACACAACGATTCAGACTCAGCTCACTACTTACTACTTGCAACGTGTCATGTGACTCTTGCTTCTATGAGAAAAAATGTTGGAAAAACTCAGATAAAAATGATTTCTATATGAAGTGAACATATTTTAAGTTCATCATGTACTGCACGTGAAACATCAAACAGACTGGATTATTCAACTTTTTGCCTGAGATTTGTGATCTATTCACAGCACAAGCCAAGGTAAACAGCTAACGTTAGCAACTCCGCAACGAGATATAAACCTGAAGCTAAACCTGGACTAGATCAGGACTAAACAAGTTTGGGGATGCCTAAAATGAACCAGTGTACTTGTTACTCGGGTATCTGTACTTTGTGCTGCACTACATTTTAAACTAGACTGAAAAGTAGTAGTAGACCTGCTGAACTAACTGAGGATTATTTCTTTTTTTTTGCATGTTTATGGTGAGGTCTTGTGTGAAGGTTTTGAGCAGTACAAAATAATTACTTTAAATTATTAGGAAATTCAATCACTTCTGTTGGCCGGAAATCAGCAAAATTCAATCAATATTCAATCAAAATCAATATTTTATTATATTCATAAGAATGAGTCTTTCTTCCAGAATCTGTTAATTACTTCTACTTTTTTACTCTAAAAGTACATTTATATACGTGTATTTCAATACTTTTACGTAAAGTGACTTTTACGTAAAGATTAGACGACACATTTGACTGAAACGTTTTGCCTATTTGTCCCCAGTTTAACAGTTTGTGTAAAGTTTATAATGTCACTCCCTGAGGTAATTGCACAACTGTTACCTAGCAACCAGACTGTAAACAAGGGCCAAAATCCAAATAAATTACACAATAGGTTAGGATAGAACTGATGAACATTTGTTGAATGACTGTTTAAACTATCAGTAAATTGTGCCAGTTGTCTCTGTATTTTCAGCGCTACTTCCTGTAATTTTAAAGAAGAACTATTTTAAACATTGTTGTATTAGAGGGATTGGTGCATATTTGAGCCATCTTTATTCTCCTCGGGACAAGAAGCCATTGCATCGTCAGTCCAGGTTTCATACAAGCCCACTGCGCTTTACTTAGTTCTGCAAGTTTCTATTCTTAAATGGTGACGGCAGCATTGTGTAGCTATGTAGGTACAAATGATGAAAAAAGTAATCGATTAGTCTTGCGATTATTCTTTCGATGAATCAATTGCTTGCTGGGAACACAAAAGGCCAGTGAGTATGAGATTTTCCAAATTTTGACCCAGATAAAGCTGAAGTGAGGACGTTTGGTGTTTTAATTAAAAACACCACATTTACAGATGTCATTTTTGTGTGATTCCTGCTCTGTCTGTGTAGTAAAACCTCTTTTCCAATTCATGACATGTTTTGCAGTCTGTGTATTGACCAAACAATTATTCAATTACTAAATTAGTTTACACCGATTTATAAAATTGATTAATTGATTAACTTGTTGCAGCCCTAATTCATTTTAGATCAATATTGCGATTTATTATGTCCAAACTATAGTATAATGATCCACGGTGTTGTAGATTTGAACTATTTTGAAGACAATAAATATTTAACCATTTAATTTTCATAATTTCTTCACAAACTGCGACTTCATGTGTGTAAAACTATGATAAATATTTACCATTGGTGCCATCCACCAAACGAAGTCATAATTAGAAAAACATAAGGACGTGTCATATAGACTTCAAGCAGATGTTTATATGTCCAACTTTTACTTTTTCCTTGAGTATATGTTTCACTCCTGTATTTATACTTTTCCTTAAGTATCAAAACGCATCACTGGAATCAGGTATGATGCTGAACTGTGTGACCCTTGATTGCAGAGACCACAGCGAGTGTCCCGTGTCAGCCTGCACCTGTAAGTGCATGCAGCTGGACACCACGGGGAACCTGGTGCCTTCAGACAGCAGCTAGACCACACCTACACTACCTGACCCGCACAGCACCAGCTACAGCCGGCCCAAACCACCACACGCAGACCTCTGAGCGGACAGCAGGGGCACCCTCAGGAGTGTGGACATGAAGAAGGGAAGACGTGTGTGTGTGTGAGTGTGTTACTGATTACAGACTAACTCAATGAAGTTTAAAGGGAGAAATGCAGCTTCGCTAATGAAAATCACTCAGGATTAAAATAGGCACTTAGGTTAGAATACGCTAATCAAGTGTAAATCAGGCTTTTATTTTGATCTATGTATGAAAACAAGCTGTAAAAATGAATCATATTTTTCTATGTTTTATTTGTGTTCTGTGGATCTGTTTAGTACGGGACAGAAACTTGTTGCACTTCGATTTCAACCAATTAAATGAATGTGAGTGACTAAATAACTATTTCATTGACTATGATGAAATGTAATGATAAACTTGACATCTTCTCAGGAAGATTTCTGCACATATGATAAATGATAAGTGGGTGTGTTGTAATTCAATGAGGAATTTCAGCACAAATCCTACTTCAACCATAGCAATACTCAACCAAGTAAAATAAATGCTTATTTTGTTGTCTTTTTGTAGATGTTATTAAGGGCCATTCAAGGTCAAGGCGCTAACCCTTTTTAGGAGGTAGAGGCGTCACCTTCTTGTTTCCATGGAGATAAGTTTGGAGATGTTATGAGTTTGTTAAGTGTGACATCTCAGGTCCAAATGTTCAGCGTTCCATTGACACAAATCACAGAAACCGGGAGTTTGTCTGAGCCTCCTGGTGAATTAAAGACATATTAGGACAACAGAAACGGCTCCACATTTAATAATATCAGTGAGTGTAACTATCTTTAGTTCTTTTTACATTTTAAGACCAGATTTGAAAGGAAAAAGATAATTTATGTCGTCACTAATTATTTTTGTCTAGCTTTTAATTTTAAAACTGCTTTGTTCAAAACCCTGGAGCATCTTAAAATCACCAAGCTCCAATTATAATCATATATAACTAAAGTGAGATAACATCACTGAACAACAATTAATTTGTCCAGATTAGAATATTCCATAGATACAGTTGGCAACGCATCATAGTGCGGGACATGGTCCGCTTTATTCAATGCGAAACACAACTTTTTTCCCTCTTTTAAGATGACTCCTGGCAAATGTTGTTATTTTAAGGAAACATATTTTGCTATAGTGACTTTTTTGAGCGTTTAACCATGTTCTAACAATGTTCTGTCATCAAAAACATATTGAAGTTGCATTCAGTCGCTGTTTTGAGGAATGTTCATTTGAAAATCATCTCCTCTCTAAGCGTCAAAAACACTCCATGATTAACTACCTTGAAGTGTGATGTTTTTACACGTCATTATACGTCATTTATCCCAGAATCTTCTGCTGTTTTAAGTGCATAAATCATCACCAGACTCGTTCTGAGCATTTCTGCCGTCTAAACTACTACTGCTAGGTTTGCTTCTCTTAAAGTAATAACATAGCTAAATTGTGTAAGCACTAGGCGCCATCTACTGGCTGTATACATTCAGTAAGTGTCAGGACAGACAGCAGAGAAACCCTTTCATTTAGATAATAAACATTTTTTTGTTGCAGATCACGAGACGGCTAACTTGTACGCAGGCTAATAACAATGTGAAAAATGGTAGTCCTTTAAGCACAACTATTTCAAGTCAAGTCACAACCGAGTTTTAATGGAGGCTGTTGACCTAGTGTTACTTCAAAAAAGTAAACGGCTTGTTCTGTAGATGTAAAAATACAGCAGGCGGTGCTAGCATAGCGGTAGTAACAACAGCACTTTTGTATATTTATGATATCGATATCAACATTTCCTTTCAGGGAAATTTGAACTCTGGAACATGGTGATATAATTCCACGTACACTGCAGAAGATTTTCCTAGTTGCGAAGTGAATCTGATATTGCAGCAATTTGCGAACGCTAACAGCTAGAGAACCATTATAAATCAATGTTGAGGCGAGGAGTGGAAGCAAAATTATAACAACTGAATACACATTAAGGTTAATTAAAGGTTCTACGCTCTATAATTGCACACAGAGGTATCATTTTGACCTGAATAGATGCTTATTCAACATATCTGAGCTGAGGCAGAACTGATTTTACATTCTTACTTTTAAAAAATGGGTAAAGCACCTTTAAACAAGTCAAATATTGATGCCATTGTTATGTATTTAGTCTAGAGTCATTTACATCCTCAATTACACCGTTATCGCAAATTTTCTCTTTTCTCTATCATGATAAAAATGTTTGGCCATATCGCCCTGCCCTATTTGGCACAGTCTAACTCCTAAAGACTGTGTTTGCTCTTGTAGTTGTTGAGGTGCGTCAGTGGGTGTTCCTTCAAATTCCTACTATATCTGTGGAGTTAAAAGTTACATGCCTCACCTTTAAATCAGACAAAAGGGTAAAAATTGTCATGGCAACATAAAGTTATACGACTTGAGTAGCATTGAATTTTTCTGCTTTTTACAACATGAAAGATGAGTAGTTCAGATAAAAGTTATCACCTATTTTCTCATATTCTCGCAAACCATAACAACACTTCAGTATTCTGTAGATAATAGACAAGAGAGACAGAAAAGAGGGGAAAAAAAGCCCAAAATAAATGCTTCAGATGTTAAAGTCTTAGCTGTTCAGTATCCACCACTGTACAGATATAACACAGGACCTGAGCCGTTTCTTCTGTCTACTCCAGAATGAAAGTCTGCTGACAATTAGAGGCATCATAAATCCACTTTCTAAATTCACTCTTGAGTCTTCTGTCTTGCCAAAATGTATTGCCACCCTTTGATTGGCCGGTTAAATATCCACCGCACAAGTATTTAAACCTAAAAAGGCTCAAATGATAGTATGGGCTCTCCACATTCCTCAGGCTGTTAAAGGTGAATTATGTTGTCTCTTTTACGCTGCACTAAAAACACACCACTTGAATTCAGAATGTTAGTTGATTTCACTGTAAAAACGAATTAACTTTTATTTACTTGACTCTAAATGGGCGTTTGGAGTAACAATTTTCTGGCGATGTCATGTCAATCCAACAGAAATGTGTCTTTAAACGTATTCGTTGAGATTTAATTATAATACAACTGCAAAATGCCTGTAAAATTAATCACAAAAGTTCACATATATCACCTTTTACCATTATTTGAAAGTTTACAACATAACTTTTTTCATTTTTATTTGAATTCTGTTCTTTTTGTCACATGTTTTATTGTAAACAATATACTTTAGCAAATCTACAAAACAACATTCACAATAAAATTGGGAAATTGACTAAATAGGATGAAAGGATCAACCCTGAACAACTTTAGAATGATCTTTATCTGAACTACATGGTAAAATTAAAGGTGCACTTTGTAAGGTTTTTAAAGAGTTCATCAATCCATCAACTGACTTTCTCATAAAATAGTTTTTACGTTGTCTGGAAGGTTCCACTGTATGTAATAAATTCATCTATAGACAGGTCCATCAGTATTGGGACACTGACATAGTCAGTGTTGTGGCTGTATCCACCACCACAGTGGATTTGAAATGAAACTAACAAGATGTGCTTTAACTGCAGACTTCCTGCTTTCATTGGAGGGTATTTAGATTCAGATCAGGAATTCTAAGTTTGTATATGTGACACACACACGCACGCACGCACATACACACATACACACATACACACATACATACATACACACACACATATAAAAATGTAATTATTTTACGCACATATGAGGTCTGTCAATGTGAACCAGGCTCCAGCCACAGCTTCAGGTTCATGCTGCTACAGGCTGGGCCACGAACCTGTTTTAGATTGCCTCGTGTGTCCATAGGATGTTGTTCCAGAACTGTGAAGGCTTTTTAGATGTTGTTTGACAAACTCTAATCTGGCCCTCCTGTTTTTGAGGCTCATCAATGGTTTCCATCTTGTGGTGAACCCTCTGTATTCACTCTGGTGAAGTCTTCTCTTGATTGTTGACTTTGACACACATAAACTGACCTGCTGGAGAATGTTTTTGATCCCACTAACTGTTGTGAAAGGCTTTTTTTTTTTTTAGCTACTCTAGTGGGTATGTTTTGATCTTTCAGCCTAATGATAGCTTGCTCCAGTGATAGTGACAGCTCTGTGGATCTCCAGAGCACACTATGAACTGTAGACCTTTTATCTGCTCCTTGTAAATGGGATAATGAGGGAATAACACACACAGGGTCATGGCTAAAGATAAACAGCCAATTGTCCCATTACTTTTGGTCCCTTAAAAAGTGGCAGGCGCACTAATTCCTAACTGATTTGGATGTAAATACCATAAAATTGAAACTGAAAGTCTGCAGTTAATCTTGTTTGTTTAATTTCAAATCCATCGTGGTGGTGGATGTATATTTCATTTATCCAGGTAAAGGTTTTGGTTATTGTTTTGGTATTCGAAAAGGATATTGAGTTGTTTAGTAGGGCTGAAACAAGTTCATTGATTACTCACAACTTGTCGATCATTGCTCGACATAATCGTCAACTAACTTAATAAGTATCGATTTCTATACTATACATGAACTCCAAAGCATGCCGTGTTTTATGACTGAGACTAAGCAGCAATTAATCCAAAATGATGCTGGAAATGTCTAAAATGAGTAGGGTTTTTTTTTTTTGTAAATATGAAGACTTTCTCAAGCAGCATCTCTTTCACTTTGTCTTGGTCAAATTTGATAAAAATCTTATTGACAGGACTTTCGTGATCTAGACCAGGGGTTCCCAAACTTTTCCAAGAGTGTCTGGCTGCAAACCTTAATCTAGAGTCGCCAGCCCCGCAGACCTTAACACACATTGCGCAGACGAAAATTTAAAAAAAAAGGTTACGCCGTTACTGACAATATTACTTTTTACTAACCTAAGTAAGAGGTTCGTAAAAATATGTTTAAAAACAATCAGAAAACATTCAAACTGAATGAAAGATTGTCAGTTTATGCAAATACTGAAAGCAATGTATGCTGAAAATTGTTATGAAGAAATGCCAAATTAAAATACAGGTGGCGCTGTCGTCATCATTTCAGATGCTGGGCCTCCGTGACCACAGATATTTCTTTTATTAACAATAAATCTCTTCTGATCCACAAATGATTAACCATGTCTTTATTTATTTGGTTTTGGCTCAACAAACTTGTATGACAAATCAAAATATTGAACATTATAATAAGAAAATAAAATTAAAAAAACAGTATTGAAACAATTAAAAACTTGAAAGAAAGATTACATGCATTACTCATTCATCTACACTCATTCACAAAAACAAAGCCCCTCCCATCCACTACTTCTTCATAAAATGTCCACGTCTTCCACACAAACTCCAGCTCCTCCTCGTGTTCTTCATTGTCAGATTCCAGTCTTATTATTGACGATGGATCTACAAATTCACATTAAAACAGTAAACTTCACCCCTAGTTTCTCATAACGTGTTACTTAAAACTCCACGTCAATGCCGTGTACACTATATTTAAAAACGCTTGATGTTATAATACAAGTGTGGTTGAAACACAGACAGTTAGAAGTGATAACGTAAAGAGCGTGTGGTGCTGTAATATCTAAATATACACTTCACAGCACGAGACAAATTCTAATCATTACATTTTGTTAAGATTAATCAGCGGAGAGCCAAATATTTAATTTAATTTCTACCTAGTTATAAATTAACAAGACGAGGAATGATTGAATTAAAAACATAAGGTGCCGTGTGTGTTGATATTGGTTATTTTTGACACATCCGGGCTCTGGTAGGGACCTCTGGGTTAAGGCAGGTCACGTGGGTGCCTCCTGGTTAAGGTCTGCGGAGAGGCGACTCTGGATTAAGGTCTGCAGCCAGACGCCTCTCAACTTTTCTGGCCGGGATCCCCAAAACAGCCATGCAACCGACTCTGTTGCAACCCCAAAGTGAAATGAAAATGACAAGAGCAATAATTTAAAGTATGTTAAATCAGGTTTAATATTGTTTTGTTTTTTTTAATAGTTTATTGTCTTATTGGACCCTATTTCACTAAAAGATACTGTTATTAATTAAAAAATAGAGCAAATACAATGTCAATAATTAAAATAAGATCTTCTGGTGACCCCCAGCTCACCCCTCACGAGGTGTCCCGACCCCCACTTTGGGAACCACTGATCTAGACAACTAATGGATTAACTAAAAGAAATAATCAACAGACTAATCGATTACCAAAATCATCGTTAGTTGCAGCCCCAGTGTTTAGCCTAGTCCTTAGTATTGAAATAGTTTGAAACTTTAGTGCCGTAACAACAATACTTTCCTATTACTGGTGTGGCTTTGTTTCTCTGTTGCTGCTATAGCTCCAAATATGTGTATGTGTGTGGTAAAGAAACTGCTTCATTTAAGGGGCCTGCCCGCCTGGTGAAAGTGTCAAAGGGAGGCAGTCTGCTCCTGTCTTGCCCCCCCATCCTCTCTCCCCCTTACCTCCCCGCCGCCACCAGAATACAGCAGCTGCTCGGCACACTGTCCAATACCCTCCAGATTGTTCCCTTCATAAAGAGCCTCAGCTGCTGGAACAGTGGCCATTGAAAAAGAGTGAGGGGGAGAGCGCACACCCCTCCCGGACGCCCTCCTCCACATACACAGACATGCCTTCTGCTTTCTTCTCTCTCATTCTCCTCAGTGCCCACATTACAACCAGAAAGTACAAGTGCAACTTAAGCCTGGATTGGAATGAAAATTACTTTTACTGTGCCACCAACAAGATACGAGAAAAAAGTGTTTAGTTAAAAGACAAATATTATACATTATTTGTATAGTTATTGGCCTTTAACATGCTCTTGAGTATCTTTACTTTATTGCTTTTCTTGGAATTTTACACAGTATGACGATAACTTTTTATTCAATTACAAGTCTTTTATTGCCAGAGGTGGGTACTCGTTTACATTTATTATTTATTACATTTATTGAAAAAGTCAATAAATTAGAGAGTTATTAGATTGTACGCTTCATTCCTTTTTACAGTACTCGAGTAAAAGTAAAAATTACTTAAACATTTGTATTTCTTCACTCCGTAAGATATAATTTTGTTTATTATTGTATCTGTCCTTACTAGATACTAAATACTAGATTTTGTGCATTGTTTATAGTTTTTTTTCTTTCAAATTACATAAACTTCAAAGTATAAATTAGATTACAAGTAACGTTTCTCAATTTTTAGTTATTCAACAGACGTCTGTTTATTGCTGGAAAATACCTTGAAAAACACATTCTTACTGTGATTTGAGTTGCTGCTCCGCCGATCTGACTTGTAACTTTGTAACCCCAGTGTGGAGAGAAAACTTGCTGATCTGACATTGGTTCAACAAAGGAAGAGGCAGTCGCAGTCCTTTTTCTACAACACATAGGTTAATGTTAATAGGTGGTACAGAAGAAAAAATAAGTGACAATGTATATAACATAATCTAGTTTTGTCATAATCATAGGTATGATAACTATGTTTATTTACAACATTTGAAGCTTTTTTTCTAGCTTTATGTTTTTAAAAAGGTTGTACCCATTTTTTTTTTTTTCATATAAAAAAGTAAAAATCAACCCAGCAGAGATATACTGCAAAAGCAGCTCTTAGGCTCAAAATGAGACCACAGTGTTCTGTCAGAGTGGCACTGCACTCTGGTCCAGTCCCTTCTCTACAGAGGGAAGTCCCGCCTTCTGAGTTTGATGAGTGAGTTTTATAACGCTGAACAACTTCATGAAATCCTGAATTAATTAAAAACAACTTTTTAAGATTAAGCTTGAAATATTTCTATACATTATTTAATGGTATGTTTAATTAAATAATTAAAATAAATTCAGAGAACACTTTTAATGAATGATTAATGGCATATAATGAATTATGAGTTTTACTTTTAATTAATTCATTTTGGCACACTACTTCATAAATACTGGGTCACTTACTTCTGGTAAATACCATCATAGTAAATACAATCAACATATAGTGTTAGAATACTTTTGAATTAATGCTAAGTTTAGTATTTAGTATCGTAAAATCTCCAATGATTTAACATTGGGCAAACTGAAAATTTGTGATGTCACGATCCCGAGCTCAATAATTAGAACGCTACGAATGTGTAAGGAAAGTGAGAAATAGTTTAACTCGCTGCAAACAGTTTGAAATAAGCTACTTTTGTTTTTCAGGCAGTATATATCAGGCACAGTGTCTTTAAAGTTCATCAGCTCACTCCATGTGTCTAGCGTCCTACTCATTAATAATAAATGAAGAATTTTATTGCTGTTTGTATGAACTGAGCACTGAAAAGAACCCTTTGGACAGAGACGATTGGTTTGACTTACGCCCAGTGAAACTCTGCACCAATGAACAGAGTTACTGTACAACTTCGCTGTCCAATGAGGAGCTGAGAGGCGCGCGTGCGTCCCGCCCTAGCTCCGCCTCCAGACAGCAGCCGGAGTGCAGCCGACACAACTGTCATTTAGCATGAGTGCGTAGAGAAGTGAGTCCAACCACGAACAACACGGAATAGTTACTTTAAAAGTATTACATGTACATTCAAGTGCTCTTACAAAGTGCGTAGAACTGAAGACGTAATGTTTTACCACTAGTCAGGTAAGTTTGACAAGAAAGAAGACGCGTTCGGATACTTTTTGGTTCTTCGATTGCATGAGATGAAATAAAGGAAGCTAACCCTTTTCTTTGGCTAACAAGCTAATGTTTTGTCAAAGTGCTTCCCATAACGCATCGGCTGCGGCTCTGTCATAAACTTTTTGTTGCTGCAAAAGGGATTGCGGCCCGTTCCGGAAGATGTCTGCTCCAAGCAACTCTCTGCAGCCGCAGCAGCCGCAGCAGCCGCAGCAGCCCCGGGTGAGGCGCAGCAATGCGGGCTCCCCAGGCTCCTTCAATAACAGCAGCTGCAGGCTGCACCCCATGCGCGCCACCGTGCCCTACCAACTCCTCTGCGGAGGTCAGGCCAGCCCCCCGCGGCTGCAGCCTGTCCCCGGGGGCGCCACCAACAGCAGGGGCTCCAGTCCCCCCTCCAGCCCCACGCTAAGCCCAGGGAATAAGCTTCACAAGCAGCAGAGACTGTCTCCTGAAAATAAAGACTCCATCTGTCCTCCAGACTCTCCAGTGTCCAGAGGTAATACTGGACACTCACTGTGTCACTCACTGTATGTTACATGTTTATGATCTCTTCACACACACCAAAGCTCCTTTGAAACACACTGCCCCACAGAGGGCTGCAGACTGCAGTTCAAGGTAGGTCTACACTTCACATGTCAAACCTAAATCTCAATCAAACTCTTTCCTCTGCTCTTTTCTGTTAAAATGCAAAACTATAGTTTAAAGGAATGGCAGAGTAAAGCAGGATCTAAATCCCCACTTACCCCAATAATACAATAATGTCTTATTACTGTCATTTTTGTCATACATAGCAAAATAAAACTAGTGGGAGTTCAAACTACTACTACTACTAGAACCTCAGCATCTTGATGAAGTTGTCTGTTGTTTTAAAACAAGACAAGGCATTTGGCGTTGACTTTGGAGTGTTTCGGTGTTAACACGTTCAGACATAATGTTTGTATGTTGTAATAATATAGCAGAGTAAGTGACATTCCCCAAGTTGAGTCGGTGCCGGATTTATGTTAAATTGAAATCTGCACATGCCCAAATCTCTCTGCATAAGTGCACAAACATTGGTCTCTAACTACGGCAACACCTTTGTGGACAAACTACAGTCAACATGCCATAAATGACTTCTGTTTTGAAACAAAATTTTATTTACAATTAAATATGAACTATATGCTCTCCATGAAAAGAAAATTTAACAGCTAATAAACCCGAGCAAACAGATCAGAGCAGAGAAACATCGAGGGCAATTGATTTCAGTGTAATATTTAATTTTTTTTTTTTTTTTTTTTTTTATGAGCGTGGAAAGTCCAATTTTTTGACCGTTACACTAGTAATGTCAATCAAGTATTGACTTGTGGCCTAATTATTTTTTTTAAAGTTATTGTAAAAAGGTTTGACACTATCTGATTTAAATGTATAGTATATTTGTAATAGTAAACGTGCTGCTGCAGCCCCACCCCATCACACTGCCCCGCCCCTGCATAGAGACAGAGACAGAGGCTGAGCGTGAGGTGAGCCTCATCGCAAGTCTGTTCAAACCAGACAAACACGGTTTAATGACAGATTAACTTGCTAAAAGTGCTCATTCGTGCACAAGATTCCTTTTCCTAATAATGAGATGACAAAGTACACGAAAAAAGTACATAGCCTATATTTAAAATATATAAAGTATGTATTTAGTCTTTTAGACATTGAGGTGTTTTTTCTTTCTTCCCAAGAGGAGGCACTGCCTTACCTGCCTCCCCTGAGCACACCTTGCTGATTAAAGGCACTCATAATTCAAACGCCTAAGACATTATCTTCCAACTAGGGATGGGACAGTATGAAATATCCCCAGTATGATAACCATAACCAAAAATACATATACGGTATGGTAGACGGTATACCGTAGAATTTCAACTGTATTGTATTACGTAACAAAAACAAGGGACTTTTCAACTATTAAAACTGTCTGTATTTCCCCTTTGTCATGCCCTACCTACTTCACTCTGGTGAGATTTGTGGAAACACAGAGCATCTCTGGGCAAAGTAACCTGCAGTGAATAAGTCTATATAAGATTGGCCTAAATGGATTGAAAGACTTGTGTCTATTCCACTCTGGTCATTTTCTTTGTTTGTGGCATGTTATACCTATATTATAACCAAAAAGGATCTATTTGTGAACTAAAGGCATTTCATTGTGCTGCTTATTCCACAGACGGTGTCAAATAACTGAGCTCTGTCAGAATCTTATCCTCACTGTATTGATACTGTGGACATTTTAATACTGCAGTATACTTTAATACTGTTATCATCCCAGCCATCTTTACTTGGTATAATTTGTTTAGCAGTAAAATAAAGATGAGTAGAGCTGTGTTTTTATCAGTGTCAGTGGGAGGAGCTGCTGGGGACGAGGCAGAGAAGCACAGGAGAGAGAGACATGAGAGCACAGACTCCCTGTCAAGAAAATAACCAAAAGAAAAAACATGCAACGTAAAATGCACAAATTAGAGAAGTCTGACGTTAAACACGTTAAACACACATGCTCCTTATGAGACACAATTATAATTTTTTCAGTGATTAAAAATTCAAACTAGGAACTAGAAACTATAGTCTAATCATTAACCAAATAAACAACAAACTCCTGACTTACCGCCTACAGACTACATGTATGTAAATTATTGAAAAGTTTTGTTTGATTTAGCAAACTTTTCTGCCAAACACAATCAGGAAAAAAAATAAATTAAATTGTGACCCATGCATTGAGACTAGAATTGGATTGTCGTCCTATCCCTAATCTCTAAACTGGAATAGCTGTATAAAACATATGAACATATGAATTAAGATGTGGTTAATCCATTATCATTAAAGGGATTAGACCTGCTTTGGATGTGAAAAAAGTACATTAAGTTTTGTCCCAGAATAGATATCGTAAGGGTCAATATGAGGCCACTGTGTGCTGTCTGAATACTGTAATGTTTTCAGTTAACCAGGATGTTTGTTACACTGTGCACTCTTAGTAGGCTAGTTAGCTGTGTTAGCAGTGAGAGTTGTGAAAAACACTTAGAGGCTAGTTAGCTGTGTTAGCAGTGAGAGTTGTGAAAAGCACTTAGAGGCTAGTTAGCTGTGTTAGCAGTGAGAGTTGTGAAAAGCACTTAGAGGCTAGTTAGCTGTGTTAGCAGTGAGAGTTGTGAAAAGCACTTAGAGGCTAGTTAGCTGTGTTAGCAGTGAGAGTTGTGAAAAGCACTTAGAGGCTAGTTAGCTGTGTTAGCAGTGAGAGTTGTGAAAAACACTTAGAGGCTAGTTAGCTGTGTTAGCAGTGAGAGTTGTGAAAAGCACTTAGAGGCTAGTTAGCTGTGTTAGCAGTGAGAGTTGTGAAAAGCACTTAGAGGCTAGTTAGCTGTGTTAGCAGTGAGAGTTGTGAAAAACACTTAGAGGCTAGTTAGCTGTGTTAGCAGTGAGAGTTGTGAAAAGCACTCAGAGGCTAGTTAGCTGTGTTAGTTGTGAGAGTTGTGAACAGCACTTAGAGGCTAGTTAGCTGTGTTAGCAGTGAGAGTTGTGAAAAGCACTTAGAGGCTAGTTAGCTGTGTTAGCAGTGAGAGTTGTGAAAATCACTTAGAGGCTAGTTAGCTGTGTTAGCAGTGAGAGTTGTGAAAAGCACTTAGAGGCTAGTTAGCTGTGTTAGCAGTGAGACTTGTGAACAGCACTTAGAGGCTAGTTAGCTGTGTTAGCAGTGAGAGTTGTGAAAAGCACTTAGAGGCTAGTTAGCTGTGTTAGCAGTGAGAGTTGTGAAAAGCACTTAGAGGCTAGTTAGCTGTGTTAGTTGTGAGAGTTGTGAAAAACACTTAGAGGCTAGTTAGCTGTGTTAGCAGTGAGAGTTGTGAAAAGCACTTAGAGGCTAGTTAGCTGTGTTAGCAGTGAGAGTTATGAACAGCACTTAGAGGCTAGTTAGCTGTGTTAGCAGTGAGAGTTGTGAACAGCACTTAGAGGCTAGTTAGCTGTGTTAGCAGTGAGAGTTGTGAAAAGCACTCAGAGGCTAGTTAGCTGTGTTAGTTGTGAGAGTTGTGAACAGCACTTAGAGGCTAGTTAGCTGTGTTAGCAGTGAGAGTTGTGAAAAGCACTTAGAGGCTAGTTAGCTGTGTTAGCAGTGAGAGTTGTGAAAATCACTTAGAGGCTAGTTAGCTGTGTTAGCAGTGAGAGTTGTGAAAAGCACTTAGAGGCTAGTTAGCTGTGTTAGCAGTGAGAGTTGTGAAAAGCACTTAGAGGCTAGTTAGCTGTGTTAGCAGTGAGAGTTGTGAACAGCACTCAGAGGCTAGTTAGCTGTGTTAGTTGTGAGAGTTGTGAACAGCACTTAAAGGCTAGTTAGCTGTGTTAGCAGTGAGAGTTGTGAAAAGCACTCAGAGGCTAGTTAGCTGTGTTAGCAGTGAGAGTTGTGAACAGCACTTAGAGGCTAGTTAGCTGTGTTAGCAGTGAGAGTTGTGAACAGCACTTAGAGGCTAGTTAGCTGTGTTAGCAGTGAGAGTTGTGAAAAGCACTCAGAGGCTAGTTAGCTGTGTTAGCAGTGAGAGTTGTGAACAGCACTTAGAGGCTAGTTAGCTGTGTTAGCAGTGAGAGTTGTGAAAAGCACTTAGAGGCTAGTTAGCTGTGTTAGCAGTGAGAGTTGTGAAAAGCACTTAGAGGCTAGTTAGCTGTGTTAGCAGTGAGAGTTGTGAAAAGCACTTAGAGGCTAGTTAGCTGTGTTAGCAGTGAGAGTTGTGAACAGCACTTAGAGGCTAGTTAGCTGTGTTAGCAGTGAGAGTTGTGAAAAGCACTTAGAGGCTAGTTAGCTGTGTTAGCAGTGAGAGTTGTGAAAAGCACTTAGAGGCTAGTTAGCTGTGTTAGCAGTGAGAGTTGTGAAAAGCACTCAGAGGCTAGTTAGCTGTGTTAGTTGTGAGAGTTGTGAACAGCACTTAGAGGCTAGTTAGCTGTGTTAGCAGTGAGAGTTGTGAAAAGCACTCAGAGGCTAGTTAGCTGTGTTAGTTGTGAGAGTTGTGAACAGCACTTATAAACTCATCACAGTGAATAATTATGATACAGGAATGTGTTGGGGAAATAAGTCTGGACTGCTGCAGACCGTTTGAAACTAGGTAGTTCTGTTTTTCACATTTTTAGGATGTAGCGATTGTGTAGTGGTGGGGTTTGATTCCCACTCGTTCACATGTTGTCTTTTAGCCTGATCAGCCATTCCCACTATCTTTCAATAACTTTCAATTTTGAAAGAAAGTGTGTATGGGCATACATACAGCTACACGCCATTTTGGACTGACAGCCACAGCTCTCTGCTGCTTTTCGCGCATAAACCATACTTTGTGGTGTTGTTGTCACGTCCACTGTTCATCTGATTGACAATTGTTTGTCTCGCCCCGCTGAAGTCAAATTATGTGGCAGGATCTCCAGACTAATGACAGTATTGAATAATACATGGAGATTAGAATGGAGGGCGATTATTATTATTATTATTATATTAAAAACTTGACTCTATGTATAAATGTATATGTTTAAAAAATACTATTATTGGTGCTACTTAAAAATGTGAACACATTTGAATTATTAAATAGTGTTGTATGTAGTAATGATTAAAGTTGTAGTATTACAAATGTATTTTGTACACAAAATGCCAACATTGGGTGTGAACACACCCAATTTTTTTTTTTTTTTTTTTTGCAACAAACCTAAAAAACTGTACACAGTTTTGCCATGTAATGTAAAATTAGTTTTGTCCCAGCACAGATGTATTGTAAAAGCAACTCTTTGGGTCACAATGACACCACTGCATCAAGTCTGCATCTAGTTATTGAGCCTTTTATTCTCCCTGAAACAAAGTGTGCCGTTAGCACAAACTTTGCTCAGAGTATGAAAGCTGTGAAAAGCACATATTTATAAACTCAACACATTAAATCATTTACTTGAATTGCAGCCAAGGGAACACAACTTTGGACCGATTCAAAACTTGGAAACATGAACTAGTTCTATTTTTCACATTTTTAATACAGTAAAAATCAGCTACAGCAACTTTAACTGGCTAGGTTGATTTAGCAGAGGCAATTTGAACAGCAAAATGAACAGTATTTGTTGAAAATGTGTGGACACAAGAGGCGCTTCATGGATTAGGACGTGGTGACGTAGAGCAGTTGCAGAGTTGTTTTGAGCTCAGGAGATGGACCAAATATCCAAATATAATCGTAACACAATTCCAGTTATATTTTGATGTAATTATGGTATAATTACATGGTATGAAGTCCTAAAAATGCATTTAGCATACTAAATAGTTGTTGTAGCTGCAGTGGAGCAGAGTGTGTAATCTCAAGCTGGTGTCGTGCTTCACATTCCTCTGCCCTTTGAATGAGATGACCTCCAACCTTGACCAGTGTACCATGTAAGGCAGGAAACAGTCTTCCAGCGCAGCCCAGCAGCAGACTCTGGGGCTGCACACTCTCCTGGTGTTTGCCTAATGCCTGCTTGCTGTTAGTTTTCCAGCCCATTGAAAGCCCTCAGGTCTCCATCCTCTAACCCTGAGCGGCGGCCCATGCACTGGACTGAGGTAGAGGCCCATGAGCCTATGACAACAGTCATTCAGCCAAACCAAAACACAGATCAATAGAGTAAGAAACAATGGAGAACTTGAACATATAATACACTAAAATACCTGGAATGTAACATTTTATTGATCATTTCTAATACTGTTTGTTGGTATTTATTTATAGCTTTGATATTGTATGAGTGGGTAGCAGAAGCTCACCCACAAAAGACTGGCAGTTCAATCCCTCTGTAACCATGGTTGTCTTTGAGCAGGACACTTCACCCATTCAGCCTGTGCATGTTTGTGTGCCTTTGATGGTGGTTGGAGAGGTCATAGGGGCAGATGAGTAACTTTGTCCTCTGCAGTTGACCCATCGTTCAGTGCTGCTGCTGTAACTGTCAGGAGCAGTGACCGCAGTGCAGCGCTTTGAGACCCATCTGCAGATCTTTGCTTGTTTCTTACAGAAAGATTAGCCTATTGAGCCTGAGGCGGGAGAGTAAAGCGCGTTTACAGCTGAAGCACGAGAGCGGAACAAGTTGTGTGTGTAATGTATACATTATTACAAGTTCTAACATATGACTGACAAATGCAAGGATGTGGTCTAAACACAGTTTAGCTTTGTGGCAGAAACTAGTTACAAAGCAAGTTATTACTGTTGTTGGATTACATTTTTAGTAAGGCAGTAATGTGAGTGATTACAGTTACTATTCCTCATAACTTTGTGTCCTTGTTATGAACAAAATGTGTCTTTAACTGTAAAAAAAAAAGAAGAGGAAAATAATTTGTAGATTTATAATTACCATTGTAATGCTGTAACTAAAATATACCCATCACAATGCTTGCTTCTAAGCTTATGAATTCAGATAAATCACCAGAAGTTGATGCATTTTATAATTCAATATAGTGCATAAACCTTTCCTTGCCTTTAAACATGCTCTTGAGTACCTTTTTAATTTGCCATCTTATTTTCTTACCCCCAAAAAAGTTTATAATGAAATCAAAGCTGTTGTCTGCAGTGACGCTTACTGACTGTATGCGCCTTAGGAGAATGTGCAACAAGCTTTTATCAAGCTAGTAGTAGTAGTGAACGTGTTTGGACGGCAGAAATACTCCGAACGAGTCTGACGATGAATCAAGGACTTAAAACAGCCGAAGATTCTTGGATAAGTGACATTGAAAATCTGAAAAAAAACGTCAGTGATTGAGGGAGTTCAGCAGGAACAGTGTGAATGCAACGATGACGGAACATTGTTAGAACATGGTTAAAAGTTCAAAAAAAGTCACTGTGTCTGAAGGGATTTTTAATAGCTCCTGAGCTGTACGTTTCCTTTTAGAAAAGTAATTTATAGTAACTTTTGTATTAAAGTATTCTTAAGTAGATACTTTTTGAAGTAGTAATCATCAATAATTGAAATAGTTATCCAACACTGCTCCTAAAGTTTAAAAACACACTATGGGACCTTACATTTACAGCAGATGTTTTTTGAATGTGAATCTCCTGACGTAGTAAGCCTGATGCAGAGGAACGTTCCATTACGTCCGTAATGGATGTGATTGTGGACTTACCAGATCCTCTCCCTGACCTTCAGGGCCCAGTGCTGACATCACTCTCCTACCACACACAGGCCTACAGTCAAAGGCCCTCTGTCTGCGCCTTAGCTCTTTTATTCAAATGTGTGTCAGCCATTGCACTGCACTTCCCCTACACTGCACAGATGTTTGTTTTAAAGCATGCAAAATGAGATAACATACCTGTTTACTGCAGTCAAGCGTTGTTCACATTCCATGCCTCAAGCAAGTGTTAAGCTGTAAATCACCTAGTGACCAGTTGTAATGAAGACACAAAGTGCAAGGTCAAGTTCAACATAAAATTGGTTAAAATGAATGTTCTTTACAGTGGATCTAACCATATGCAAATCTCACTATCATTGTTCTAATGACAACATAACGTACGCGTTCTGTGTGCAGACAGTACAGAGAAATGTTAAAATGACTGACAGCACTAAGCACTAGTCTAGTGTATTGTCAGCTTTTCTATGCTGCTAGAACAAAACAGTGGGTTTATTTAGTCTACATTTACTGTTATTCTGCTTCTCAAAAGTCTGAAAGATGTTTGCATAACTCTTTTTTTGATAGACTAGTCTACTATTGAAGCAAACCACCCGTTAGTAGTGGCTATGCATGGACAGGAGTTAATATGGGAAAATGTCGACCATCAAAGCCTCTTTCACAGCTCATTCACAGATCAGTGTGGGTCCAGTAAACACATACACAGCCAGAATCACTTTACAATAAAAGCCAATGTGAGAACAGGCAATGTCTACATTGTTGCGGTAGCATTTCACGAGCCGAGCGCTAACCAAAATCAAAGGAGGAAAAGTAGAGTCAAAACAGACAGATTTTCAACACTCACCGCTCAGATAGTCTGCCTCTCAAATTAGATTTCCTTTTAATCCTTGTCTGTGGTTAGAATATGATAATGCTATATTGACAGCAGCAGCATGTGTTATCATTAAGAATAAGTCCTATTTTGTTGCTACAGTGATATGTTCTGAAATTATAATTTATTTTTGAGTTGTAGCTGAATTGAGAGTTTTTAAATCTTGCGCTGCCTCAGTTAGTGTCTGTGTCAGCCAACCACTTTGTTGGTCGGGCTCTAAAAAGTCAAACTGTCCCCTTTTGTTTTAGAAAAGCTTTGTGTTTTCCAGAAGCTTTGAGTTTTCAACTGTAAATTTCTAATGGCAGCAAATGCACCTGTCGTCTTGAAACATAGGACAGTATGGCTGGGCTCTCCATGATCACATTAAAACACAGAGATGAAGGTTAAGATTCATGAATGGCCTGCTGTCGATTTGCAGGCATGTGTCTTGGTGCTAGATATCCATTCCCCCTCAGCATATTTAGTCAGTTTCTGACTTGCAAAGCTAGTCCCATACTTTGGGTTATATTCCTTTGTGTCTCAAAGCTAATGCAAACTTTTATTAAAGGATAGAAGATAAAACAAACAACCAATTAACATTTAAAGCAAAGATTATGGTACTGTTTTTATTTGTAGATTACTTCAGTTTGTTATTTTAACATATTTCATTTAAATATTGATTTTGCTTCTAAATTAGCATTAGCACTTACGCTCAAAAGTGACGCTAACAATGAGCTAGCCAGGCGTTGCACAGAGCCTATTGTTGGCTGCAGCGCTGAATATAAACTTTTGACATTCCTAAGGGTTTGTTTATCTGATATAATTGATATATTATATATGTGCTATTATAGAAACTGTTCCTCTTTTTCAATATCACGTTATATGGTATAATCATCTTATTGTGGGGGGCAATGCATTTTGAGACAGTGAGTGCCTTTTAATAAGCACAAAGATTACTCTAAACAAAAAGTCATAACATCGAAGCGTTTACAATCAAACCAAATGTCAGTAGAATATCTATATATGGTGTGTTGTAGCGAGGCTGCGTCCTGCTGCCTCGTACATCCCTACAGGAAGCCGCTCCGCTATGGTTTACTGATCTGCTCCACATGTTTGTTTTTACATTGGCTCCTGCTCTGCAGTTCATAAACCGCCCATGTATCCTTCGGCCGGCTTGAGGAAACTCCTGACTACAATCCAAGCTCCGGGCTCCAAATATTCCAACGCAAATCCTCCGTTCAGCCTGTAATCAGCAGACGTGCGCGTTTGATGTCTTGGCCTTGTTCACAGTTCACACACTTTTTTTTTTCCTTCATCCGGGAGAGATTATTCTGGTCTGGAAAGTGAAGAGAGTGGACTGGAAAATAACCACACTCCCTTCTCGGCCTGTATCAATATTGGTGGAAAAAGTAGCAGTCTTCCTTTGTGTAGAATGCTGGAGGGCGGTTTTGAGAGAAAGAAGCTTACTTAGGCAAGATCTTTGGATGGGAAGGCCTATGGATCCCACCAACAAAGAGATGAACCTCTAGAGATAGTTTAGTCGGAGCTCTTCAGGCGACGTTCACAGGAAATAAGCAATTTTAGATATACTCAGCCTTCGCTACAGGGGGAAATGAAAGCAGCACTGAGTAACCCTATACTTCAAAATATAGCATCTAAAGCATGGGAATACAGTCCCCTTACAAAGTCTGCTTTAAAGGTACACCTCTAAAATACTACCAATAATACTGCAGTCATTAATAGACTATACTGTGACTGAAGTAGACTATAAAAAGTAATTGTAGTTATTTTTTTGATAATTGTAATTGTTATTTTCCAACTCTAAAACACATTTGTAAAGACCTTTTTATAACAGACAGTAGTATTGTTAACTCAAATTGTCAAAAAAGAATAAACAATTTCTGATTTTCATCAATAATACACTTAAATCATAACTATTCTCTATCTAGAAGCCTTGAGTCACTTTATTTCAACTATAGTTGAAATTATTTACTAAAATAAGTTAGTTGTTACCCTAATGTGTACTAATAGTTCTGATTGCACTGAATAAACTACAGTCTCACTTGCTACGAACAAAAAAAACTGCTTTCTTTAAACCGCTTCCTACCTGTGGCCCATCGAGGCAACTGTTGTGATTTTGGGTGCCACAAAAAGAAATTTAATTGCAAAAAATAAATATAAATGACAATGACAATGGCTATTTAAAAATGGATATATTGCCTTTTAGGGCAATAAAACATGTTATGTTTCAGTTTTGGTCCATTCTTAAATGACACATCGGCTCTATACTTGGCCAGTTCTGACGAAAGCAAGGCTAAACTATTTCTGCATCTGTGCTAAATTGACCTTTGAGAGTTTTGTAACACTAGTCCACAGTGTAGCATTAAACTAATGAACTCAGATTGCATGTTTTCAGATTGAATAAATGTAAGATTAATGCCATACTTTGGAACAATCCAAGCCGGGTAGTAACATCTTCATGACAACAGGCAGGTGGCAGATCGTCACCAGATTTACTTTCAGATTAATTCTGCAGGTTGCTGAATTTCCACTGGGGAAGAACAAAGTAATTCTTATTCGATTACCTTATTTTAACCAGGTTTAAACAAAGACTGAAATTGATTCAAACAACACTAATATTACATTTATTATTATTACAATTTCTCACTCGTCATAATGCATCCTCATGTATCATGTTTTATTTCTATGACTACATTTCATCGAGTGCCATACCTAATAGTGAATAGCTGATGGAGCTGATGTGCCTCAGTGCCTTTTGCAAAATTGACACTAGATCAAAGCAGTGTTTGCAGAGCATCAGCCCGAGCCTGAAGCCGCTGTACTATAGATGTGTGAACGGTGAAAAAAAACTTCAGCCGTATATGTCTGAGGCTGGATTACTAGCAATGTGCTTCGTCAACTGCTATTTCAATAATCGTCTGAAAGATCACAAGTGGGAATGTTTGTGTTAAAGATCTTACATTATGCTAAATGTACTATTAAACTTGGAGTTGTGTTTTGTTTCATTCACTCGTGTTTGATTTAATTCTGTACATTTTTGTCAGTCGTTGTGCTTTTCTGTGTTTTTAAAGTCCACATCGCATTAACTGAGATGTTGTTTATCTTCCAAACTAGCAGCTGTTGCTTTTAGCTTCATTTATACACTTTTACTCACTGGGCGAGTCCTTGTGCACTCTGCTGGTAACCTTGACCTTTTGTATTCCTTATAAGTTTGTTTTCAATGCAATTACCGTTTTTTTAAGCTTCATGAGATGCCAAGGCTAAGGTGTCACGAGCAGTATCTTTTAAAGTGTGTTTTTGTGTGTTTGTGCGTGTCGGAGCAGGAATGCCGAGTGCACATACTCCTCTCCAGTTCATTGTGCTCTCTTGTTTATGACTTGTTCTGTGGGCGGCGTTGTCTTTAACAGCCTGCTCTCACTGCCCCGCTCACGTCAGACGTATGCTCTGTCTCCACCGCTTTGCTTTTTTACCATTGGAGTCAGCAAGGATTCTAAAGTTAAATGACCATGTTTTTCAGGACAGTTAATGTATTATTTTAGTATTTAACTTATTTTTGAACTTTCCTGACATCTTGCAAAAGACTGCATGATTGTGCCAAAATATATCATCATCATCATCATAATTCTTGATGCAGCTCCAGTGCACTGATAGTAAATTGGCAATGTAAGTTGCAAATTTCCCTGAAGATAAGTGGGAAAAGCGTAGGTCTGAGCTGAGATGAGTGATAGTTGATAATAGTTTATTTATTTATATTTATTAGTTAAAATGACTATGCTCTGTACACAACAGCACCTGGCTTGTTCCGGTCACTCGAACAGTCATGGAGGCTAGACGGGCAATGGCGATATATCAGTTCCTATATTGATATTGGCCAATATAAAAATAAAAATAACATTTGATGTTTGGCACCAATCTTTGTCTACGCTGCACATTTTTCACACAAGTTCATTTGTGATCTTTGCTTCAACTTAAAATGGATTAAGGATTCTTACTATGAACTTTAAAATCAGTTATTGAACACAAATATTGGATATCAGTAGCCACTCAAAAATCCATCCGCTCAAAAAGACCATCCCTAGTTACTTCTTCCAGTTCTATTTGTCTTTTTTTTGTGTAAGTTAAAACTAAAATAAATACATCTTGACAGATCAGGCAGCAGGCCGTGGGCTGTGGGTGGATGTCACTGACATAAACACTTTACAAATGAGCTGAATACTTCACTTCTGTGTTTATAAATGTTTGTTTGATAATCCTAACTTCAGCGTAAAATAAAAAATAAACATCCATTTCAAATTTAAAAGCAAGATTATATGAAGATTGTTTCATATTTCACATTATTTGGATTATTTTAATATTTATTAGGCTGTGAAATTAGCATCAAGACACAAAGACCAAACTTTCTATAATAATTACATTTCTTGGGTATAAACAAGTTGATCAATTAACCGCAACTAATCTATTATTGAAATTATCAACTAATTTGTAATCAAATAATCATTATATGCAACTCTTAACTTTCCCAATTTTAGTCTTGGTTCACTTCAAAGGCAATTTGATCAAAAATCCCACACCACTGATAGTAATTAGTCATTTGGATTACATTCACAATCTCAGTGGGACTTTCCTGGTTAAATAAAGGTCTTTGGTTTCCTTAAGCACATATGATTTCTTTGCTTAAATCCTCCATGCTGTTTTGCAGAAAGGTCCAAGTTCCCGCTCCGGAGTTGCAGTGCGATTCGGCGGACGTCATCTCTGGACGCCATCACAGGACCGTACCTCACAGGACAATGGCCCCGGGACACACACGGACCTTACCCCTCCTCAATGAAAGACAAGGCCACACAGGTAACTGGCTAAACGCATCATTTACTTCGGAAAATGAAGGACTCATATCTAGTGCAACCCATGGTAAAGGTGCCCTATGTAACTTTGCTGGTGCAGTGTCTGCCACCTTCTTTTTTACCTGTAGATGTTATTTCTTTGGCTGGAGTGGTCCACTGTATGACGTGAAAGTTGACTATCTCCATAGAGTCAAGCAGCTGATAGCACAAGTATTTTTTCACTTAGACTAAGCAATAACATGTAATACATGCACGCAAGTGGTACTAGCAAGAGAGAATACAGACTCAGGCCAAAACAGGGCGGCGAAAACAGATAAAAACGACAATTTCAGTCCAAACGCCGGCTTGATCTTGTGATAAAGCGCTGTATTTGCACTGATGCTAACTTCTATGTTGAACCCACATGCTTAGCAAAAATATGCTAGCGCGTCAGTATTATGCAACACATTATCCAGACCCAGTGCATAACATAAAGAGAGATTAAAACTCGGCATAGAGTCTTTACTGAAAAGTGAAATAAATACTGAAAGCTGAGGAGAAACCGGAAGTAGTTTTTTGTTTCCTCTAGCTTTAGCCACATCTCACAGACACAAACTTGGAACAGGTTCTGTTCACATTCTAGAATGTGATAATGTCATAATCTCAGCTGGAGCAAGGGCCACTTTTTCCTATTGATAACATTGGACTTTGCCATGAAATATCTCAAAGGTGAATTCACAAATGTTGAACCTGATGATTTCTCTCAGTCATTAAACCTAAGAATTCATAGTATCACAACAAAATCTGCATTTAAAAAATATCAATTTCAGCTGCATCCATCTGTATTATTGTTGACTGATGGGATGTTGTGATGTCACGTGAACACAACCTATTACTAAACGTCTTATTGTGAATTGCTGAGATCAACCTTATGAAGATAATGTATAATTCAATATTTTATTTATTAGAAAACATAAGTTATGTTTGGGTGATGTCAGTTTCACATGTAGCAGAGCTCTGCCTCTGGAGCCAGAGCCAAGACCTGAACATGGAGGAGAGACGGTTAAAATAACTCTTCCCAATTCAGAATAGTGTATTTTGTATCACAAAGGTTCCTCACAGTGCTTCCCAAAATTGTTCCAGCAGAAAGTTAGAAAATAAATAAATGAAATAGTCATTGGTCAATAATGGAGAAGCAGATTAACCAACGTTCACAGGAATTAAGCAAATGGATAACTTGAACGTGAACCGGTCCGGAGGTCAGGACCTGTCGAAGCCTGACTGTAGTGCCCCTTTAACTACTGCAAAAATAATCAAGAATATACAGTGTGTTCTTAAAAATGTGTTTAGGAGTGAAAGTTAAAGACCTGATCATATCTCACTTTTAAACTTGTAATTGCTTGTAACTTTTATACAGCACTAGCCTCTGAGGCCAGTGAGCCAATAAAGTGAATGTCAAGACCTGATGGTAGACATATTTCAGAAGTCAAATCTCACCTAAGCCATGACCTTTCTGGGATCTGTTCAGACAGGATAGTTAAAGTCAGCTTTTATACTCTCTGTGTTTAATGCTGTCTCTGCTTGAAGGCCTGGCCCTGCGTAGCATTAGAACCACAGCGGGCTGGGCAGTGGCATTGTGATATAGCACACTAAGCTCTCAATTTAGTGTCAGGAGGAAGATTCACTGGATTATTGAATATGCATAATGCTTTCAATTTTACCCAGCACATCATGATTATTCAGTTAATTGATAATCGTGATTATTAAGGTCACAATGTAATCATAAGAACTAAATAATAGCTGTGAGAAGAATTTTAGAAGCAAAAAAGTTATTTCTATTTCATTTATATACTCCAAAAGGGTAGACCTAAATGCCAAGTGCTATAATCTCTGCTTGTTTATGTCAAATTAGCGAAGTTTAATTCATGGATCTATATTTTGAACTGGATAAGACACACCTTCTCTGTGTGTCCGTTTGAGCACAGGTCATTGAAACAAATATGACGCCAGCTTTGATTCATCTTCCAGATCTTATTATACTTCCATGGTTTAATTTGATAATGCTGGTCAAATACTAGAGGAATAGTGACCTAACATGAACATGAACTAGGGATGGTTATCATTAAGGATTTATGGATTACTATTACTGCTCTTATTGATACTGCTTATTGATCCAGTATTTTAACACTTCTCTTATTGGTACTTTTACACCAAAAAATAAAAAATCAAAAAACACAAAAGTTACTAAATAATTTCATCTACAATAATTAATTTCTCCACCAATTTATGTTTTCTAATAAAAAAGCATAATAAGCCGTTTTAAGTAACTAACAACTGCCAACTAATTGAAACTTATTGAAAAAGATTTACACTTTAGAACACTGCAGTATGAGCTTTATTCCACACAGGTGTACACGCCACGTGACCCATGCACGGCTCCTCGCCGACAGCGTTCGTCCCGTGCACCTGGCGGCATTTGACCATTCTCTCCGCATGTGCGCGCTACAACCGGAGCGATGCAGACGCAGAAATGCTTTAGATGCTACGGACAAAACGGCATCACCAGTGTGCACATATTTTGCTGCTCTAATTTAGCTGTGCATGACATTTGTGTGACTCCTCAGCACCGTTAAGAGCACCTATTGCACCGGAGCCTATTGATACAATGGACTGTTAAATTGATGCGCTTGTGGTGTTATGAAACCACTCTCAAACGTTGATTTAATTACTTACAATGTCCAGGTTAATAATAATTTTACATAATTGGATTCACATTTTGGCAGATTTGAGCACTTTCCTACTTGCATTGAGTCATTATTGTGCATATAATGTAATGTAATGTTCATTATTTTTCCCGACTGAACAACTAGAACACAGAAACTTGAAGAAAATTCCACGCTGAGGTCCGAGTTCCAAGGACAACTGGAACGCAGCAAAATCTTAGTATGTAAGCAAGTAATGCAGATGAAAAAATGTTAAAACTGACTCAGTTTAGTGTAGGTTACATTAACTTTATGTATGTGACTCATGACACTGTAATGTCAGCAGAGGTGGGTAAAGTAGCCAAAATTCATGTCAGAGTTACGTTACTTTGAAATTGTTACTAAAGTAAAAAATATTTGGAGAAACCACTTCCATATTAGTAACAAATGTATTCAAAAATTAACACAAACAAATAATTTCTGAAGGTAGGGTGTAAGAATCACTAACGTTTATACTACTTTACTACTACTTTATACTGTTTATAGTACTATTACGTCAAGCAAACTATTACTCATGTAGAGCTAAGAGTATGGTTTCAGAACTAAAAAGTTGCTAAAGTATGTGTAACTAATGAGTACTACCCCACCTGAATGTTAGCTTAATGTGTGACTAATGCTGGTCCGTTGGTCGTTGGTTTGAGCAGTAACACTAGTGCTGTGGTAATGCAGACTTAGCAGAAGTGTCTTCTGTGGTAGAGCATGGGTCACTTCCTCAGGTGCACTCTCACCATGTCTGTATGTGACACTGTGATGGTATCAACATGAGTTGCTGGTTTCATGGATACTTTTTGTGAAATTTGCAGAGTGCAATCAAGGTAGGAATGAAACAAACCAGGGCTACAAGGTTTTTCATTTCTTAGTCTCCTTAGATCTATTTAGAAACTGTCTGTAGTTTGGGAGCTATGGTTTGTGTCATTCACACACTTTAATAGAATACAAAAACTCTGCTGTGCTCTTCAATGAAATTTTTTTTATCATGGGAATGTAACACATGGGATGTAGATCTCACAGCGAGACAGGAACAAAGATTAAACTAAGAACTCTAATACGAACAAAGCTGAGCTGCGATTGATATCAAGCATGTCTGACATTTTGGAATCTTGATCAGAGTGAGGCTTCCTCTCACTGGGTCTATAGGATCAAACTCTGTCAAACATGTGAACAACGTTAAACGCTCAGCAGGACTATATCTACAAATGTTCCTTTACAAAGTTTTACAAATGCAAAAATACTGCTGGCATGTAGTTCTTGCCTTAGCTAATCTGTACAACATTGGTGATTTGAACACAGACAAACTTTGGTTGTTATCACGTCTGATTGTGTGAACCATCGCACAGTGTGCATGCTCTAGACCAGAGGGGGGCAAACTAAGGCCCGGGGGCCACATGCGGCCCTTTTGGCATTTTGATCCGGCCCGCAAAGCATTCAATGAAAAATTGTATGAGTTAGGTGTGGTGCATTTGTCATTTTATAGTTTCCTGAGCAGCTGCTTGTTCATTAAAAATCAGTTCTGAGAACAGCCACCACTAGAATAACACCAAACTTTGATGCATTGGATAAAAGGAGTGATCAACTGCACTGTTCCCACTAAATAAAGGTAATGATTTTTGCTATTCTGTAGTATTTTTTTGTGTATTTTAGGCATTAAGTCTATGTGTAGTAGTATGTGTGTAAAATGGTCCGGCCCCCAGGCAAGTGTAAAAATCCAATGTGGCCCTTGCGTCACCCCTGCTCTAGACTTTAAATTACTTACGTCTTGTAATTGTTCCTAACCCCTCCCACTTCAGAGAGCACTAGTCAATCAGGAAAGTCTCCTAATATACTTTGCTCTTTTTTCAGTATCCAAACATGTATGTAAAATTGTAACATTCAAAACCTGCTGGGCATGGACTCATTTCTGAAGTGAGCCCTTGCTGGAGTTAAAGCAATTATTAAATCATAAAAGGTAAGATTAGTTCAAGGCCATGTGGTTTTCAGTGTAACTGATTTATTTCAGAAGTACAACAAAAACTTTGAACTTCAGCAAGCTATAATCATAATAATTAACTGCAATTTATCATAAAGTCAAACGAGTGTATAAAACTGTGTGCAGAGCAGCTATGAGCCAGATGGTCTTCTATCCTCGGTTAAACAAATGAAGTCTCACTCTCCAGCAGCCCCTGTACGCGTGCACCACTTCCTGCTGCACACTTTGCTTAAACCCTGAGCAGCTTTCACAAAACAAGAGGCCGGGACAAAGGAACCCCAGCCTCCTTTGTGTGATGGCAGCAGTGAGAGCGCTGTAACGTGGCCCTGCGCGGAGGTGAAGCTGCCTGCACCTGTCCCTCCCAGTGCCCCTGCTCTGCTCACCACCTGGCCCCGCGCCTTTGTGCACCAGGCACGAGCACGGGGCCCATACATATGCTAATGATGCCCAGGAGACGTCTGCGCCCGACACACACACACGCACACGCACACAGCAGGCAGGATTAGGCCCTTGACCCACCCCAAACGACACACAGACGAGCTGATCAAACACTCGAGTGAATGTGTACAGTAAGTGTGCAGAGGAAGGAAACGTGTTTGTCAAAGCTGCAGACGGAGGAAAATTATGTGACGTGGAAGTTTCATTTACATTTACTTGAAAACTTAAAAGACATCTTATAACATACAGGTCAAAAAAGTAAACTTGGCATAAAATTCTTCACTCATCAAAACATATCTAGAGTACAGTTGTATTTAGCTTCATTCACACTCAGTTTCTAATTCTAATCAGTAGTAGAGATCCGGAGGTCTCTTGTGCTGTCCTTAAAGTTCTTAAATAATCACCAGACTAGCACCAGTTCTTAGCAATTCGGAGCATTAAAGTCCAACACTACAAGTAATGCATGATGTGTGTTCTTTAGGGCTGTGAAATTAATTGTGTATATATAATCATGATTTCAATTATAATTCTGAACAGAAAGCAATTTATTGTATTTTTGATTACAACATTTTGTAACTGAATAGAGTAGAGTAGAAAGAGAATAATAAGTGCACTCCTTTTGCCACTCACTTGCTGGAGCAAAGGCACGTTTCAGAAACCTCATTAATAAAATATATTCAGTCTGTACTTTCTCTACAGAATAATCTTGACAGTATAGAAGTAATTGTTTGAAATAATGGTGATGTCAATTATGAGCCAAATAAATGTGATTGTAATTTTTGCCACGATCGAGCAGACCTACCTTTTAAGACTGTTTTTTGTTAACGCTGTATTTTCTCGTCCCACTGTTTTTCAGTGACAGTGACTGTTATATTGACGTATATGACGAGTTTGTGGACCTTGTACTTTGCCAGTTTACGTTGATTCATTTTGTCAGGAAATTGTTTCATAATAATTTGTCAAGTTCTTCCATCTCAACCGTATTCCTTCCTCTGGCGTGGGCTGTGGTGCTGCAGTGTTTTACCCTGGGACACCATGACAGCTGGTGAGATTTGATCCTATCTTGCGGTTTGAAGGCAAACACATACCAACAGTGCCAGTGTCCTTGTAATTTGTATGCTGTTTTATTTCTAAATACCAAAATGAGGCTGTTATTTTAAGATAACATGACTCTGAATCTCATAACATTACTAAATACTAAGACCTAAAATGGACATTGGGTCTGAACCATTATTTTAAGTATCTGTTATGTACTCTTTTGGCTACCTTCCTAACTAAATCAAAATCTTGAGTTTGAATGCTTTTACTTTAGTCTGCTTGTGAGCTTGTGCCAGCCTCCATCACAAAGCAGATGTGTATCTATTTGTTTGACTGTGTGGGCCTTGTGTGATAACAGTGTGAAGAGCACATGTGTTCCTACAGACCCCCTCACAGCAGTGGCCTCCACGTGTCCCGGCCTGCCATCCAAACAGCCGACAGTCTGCTCTATTCAACAGGCTTCTTAAAGCTGCTGCACTAGTTCATTTTAATCAGTTTTCCGCCGTCCACATGTATCACTCACTTACCTCATGCATTCTGAGTATCACAGTTATTCACCGCGATAAGTTTAGAAGCACTTTTTACTAGGGTTGGGCAATATGACAAAAAATTATTAGCACGATTTTCTTGGGGCCAGGTCATGATTTTGACTTGATCACAATTCATGTTCACTTTGTATTTTTCTATTGCCTTTAATAGAGTTGCGCGATTTAGGAAAAATGCAGTATCTAATTGTGATTTTTCTGAACTGTGCGATTGCAATTAGATTTGCGATTTATGTTTTAATAATTGGATTCTGTTCAAGTTCACATTTTAAACAGAATTTTATCGCATTTTGTTGCGTCTTTGTCATGTTTGTCATATTCAAACGCATCTATAAAACATGACTAAAAGCAACAATGCTTTTAGTCATGTTTTATCCATGATCCATGTTCTTCTTAAAGACAAATACAATAGGAGATGTATTTACCTTGTTGACATGTTTGGGCTGCTTAACTGCGAGCCTCTTCAGAACTGTCACCGGCGTTGGTGACGTGTCACTTATCAGCTGATGTTACTGGAGAAGAACATATCGTGGATATAACAAAAGAAGACATAATGAAAGTTGTGCTTGTTTCAGAACATGTTTGTACAAATACACACAACTACAGTGTTAGCAGTTTTTATTCAAATCAAAGCAAGACATTTTGTTGTTTGTGGAAGAAGTTATTGCACTTTAAACATTGCAGCCTTTGCAATTTGCTAATTGCATCCATACAAATTGTGATTTTGTGTCGATTTGGTTGAATTGTGCAGCCCTGGTCTTTAAGAGGTAAATAAAGTCATCTGCTCAGAGGCTAAACAACAGGAGAAAAACAGTGAATCACAGTACAACGATTTCACAAAAATAGCAGATTGTCACTGCCCAGTCCTACTTTTCAGAGTTTAGAGTCAGAGTATAGCTAACAAACGTTTCCATGCTTACTGTGCACTTCCAGCTTTGCGGCAAATGAAACTCTCTATAATTAGGTGCACACAGCACACAGTGGTCTCATTTTCACCCTGAGAGCTGCTTTTACAACATATCTTTACTAGAGCAAAACAGATGTGACTGTTATTACATGAAAGCAATTGGGTACAGCCCCCTTTAATATATTCATGATGGATTCTTCAGGGTATTGACTGCGTGCTCCTGCTCTGACCAATACACATGTTTGTCAAAAGTTCAGTTAAACAATTCATAGCTGACCAAAAAGAAGAAATAATAAATGGATTATCCTAAAGTATAAAGCACAACTGGAAACGGGAAAGGAATGCAGCAAACTAAATTGGGAGCTTGGATACTGGGGCTTCGATGGCTCGGTGGTTTAAAGCTGAAGCTTGCCAGTTCCAGCTCCGCTCGGACCAGTGCATTCTGTCCTTGTGTTCTCGGGCAAGACATTTCACCCGCCCTGACTTTAAGAATGTGGTGTGTGCATGTTTGGGGGTGGTCTTGCTTTTGTCAGTCTACTCCAGAGCAGGTGTGGCTACAGTTTATCACCACTGAAAATGAAGTGAATGAATAATGCTGTAAGATGTAAAGGGACTGGAAAAGCGCTAGACTAGATTTTGATTAGTTCCTAAAATTTGTGGCCACAACAATATAACATGGAGAAATACTGTCAACAAAAACATGAAATGCTGTCAACAAAAACATTGTCACTAGCAGAGTCCTCCTCCTCCTTTGTTAGACACTTATTATTATTATTTCCTGCTTCGAGTCTTGCTGGATTCTTCAGGATGTTGCCTGCATGCGGCCGCTTGGGTGGGATTGTGAATGGGAAATGCGCTGAGGTCTAGAGGGACGGGGTTTTCTCGAGCTTTTATCAGCGCATTATCGGACTCGGCACCTGGCTCACTGGTGTAGAGCACACAGAGGGGCCGGAAGAGCTCCTCTGAACATGATAACAGGGGCCCGGCCTGTGTCTGAATGTGTGAGGGGATGGGCTCCACACAGAAAAATGATACTGCCTCAAAGAGACAGGGACATGCTGCTTTACAACACTTCCTCAAACTGTCATTAGATAAAACCTCTGGCCAAATATAGGATCAGTGCTTCCCTCTGAGATTATCTGGGCTTTTGCCCATCAAACTAACCCTAACCCTTAGAGTTACAGTAACAATTGAATGTATTGTTCTACTATTGTTTGTGTTTGTTGTGTTTGACCAGTTTTACTGTGATATTTTTTAGGGATGAACTGATACCGAACCTGGTATAGATTATCGGTGTCGATACAGAAAGATTTGTTGAATTGGATATCGACTTCAGAATATTGGTTCAGCTGATGTCCTGGTTGGGCCTTGATTTATTGAGACTATTTACAGGCCCTTGTTTGTTCCGAACATCTCATGATGATTAAGGTTTTGTTATATAAAGCTGTTCGGTCGTTTGTTGAAGGATAAAGAATTGTTGCACAACCCATTTGAATTAGTTTGTCAAAACATAAAATAAATGCTGTTTTCAGTCTCTGCAGAGGTATCTGTTGATATCGGGTATCGGCACATATTTAAATCCCATGTATCGAAATCAGTATCGGATCTGAAAAAGCTGGATCGGTGCATCCCTAATATTTTTACCAGATAGCTGTACAACAACTGAATCATTTCCGTTCTGAATCAATAAAAGTAGACATTCATGTAAAATACATTTATACTCTAGTACCTGAGTGAGTGGTACCTAGTGTATGGTGGTCAAGACCTGATAATAGATATATCTGGTATTGATTTTGAAAAGACATCATTTTTATCTTTGTGCTCATATAGAGTGTTGAGCATTTCAGGATCAATGAAATGATTAAAACCTAGTATCCACAGCACTATTTCTTCGTCTTACAAGATTTAGACAGTCATTCTGTGCGATGATGGTTCATAGGATCAATCGTGACTGCGACCATAGTTTGTCTGACTTTACCACACAGAGCCTGGAGCCTGACAGTTGCTCACTGTAGTTGTACTGGTTGGCTCAGTGTGGCGCAGTGTTTTTAGCTCTTGCAAAAGTTTCTAAATGAAAGAGAAATGAAGACATAAGGTCTAGTTTATGGCTGAGCTCTTCTGCTATCACTTTTAGGAGCGCTTGTGTTGACTGGTCACATGTTTGGCTACTAGTGGTTAAATCTTTGTGTTTACTGGTGGTCACATGTTTGACAAAAGGCTAAAGTAGCAGATTGGGACGAGGAAATGCTGTCTTCCTGGTGGACTTCATAGCATTCATACAACAAAAACAGTCCAAGTCCATGAACAAACTTCAGATGTACATGTTTGAACCTAAAACTGAACCAGCTGAAGGAGATGGTATAGTGAGCACATGTTTTGTCCACAGTTGTCCTCAGGTCGACTTGGCCGTTGTGAGGAACATAACCACTTGACGTCATGGAGCATGTGTGAGACGTGTACTTCCCTCCACTGTGCATTCTGTGCTGTATGAATGGATTAGACCTCCGCTCCGCTCTCTCGTTCCTCTGGCTCCGTCTTCAAACGCCGCTGCTAATTCCGCGGGCCGCGAGCAAAATGCTAATGCCCGCTAAGCTCCACATCTGCCATCCAGCGCCGGCCGCACACTGGAGCCTTTATGAGGACACAAGCTCCCATTTCATCTGCTGTCCTCCAGAGAAGCACAACCCAGCAGAGCAGCGCAAGTGTCTGCTCAGGCTTATTATTATGCATACTAGACTATATCATAGACTGTGTTCTGTGTGGGAATTGTGCTTATGGTTGTTGTCTCAGTAGACTTCTGCAAAGGGGTGCAATTTTGACATTTAATGAACAAAAGACCATTGAAAAGATTCATAAAAGAAATTCACAGTGAACACAAAACATCATCAGCCTTACGTCAGTTTTGCATAGTGTTCACGTAGTTATGGATTCCCTGACACTGTATCAGCTCTGATCCACAACAGTTCAGCCTGTTTGAGCCTATGAATTGACTCAAGTCTCCTATTGCTACAAATCCACGTAAGGCTGGGAAGAGTTTTTTTCTGTTTGGTCTTCAGAGTTCACCAGACTCATCCTTGACACTGACGGGGATGCCTAACCTACAGCACACCGGAAAGGACAGGATTGTCTTGAGGGCTGTTACTTTCCTGCTGGTTCTACCTGACCAGTCGTCCTGTTCATCTGCATTGAGACCTTTGTTTGAGCTATTCTAATATCATTGCATTTGAACTCTCAATGTGCTTAAATTGCCTCTCGGGGAGAAATAAAGTTGTTGATTGATAGTTGAAAGTTCATCTTTCTTCAACTGTTACTCATACAGAGCTGTTCTATATTTACTTAAAGGGTTGCTCTTTCTCAATTTCAGTTTCAATTGGCTCCACAGGTAGTGAGAATTCTTATCATATCTCTGTCTGCGAAGCGTAAAGCATTATTCCCAACACATTGGTAATTTTGTTTTCTTTTGGCAGTTATTAGGAATGTATGAATGTATTTACACTCAGAGCTTTACAGTTAACAGATTGTTTCTTCCTCCGTCACTTCATGGTGAGCTACTTGTGTAGCCACAGCTGCCCTGGGGACTGACATGGCTGCATATCTGAGCATGTCACCTCTGACTGCTTACGTATGCATACATGGTCAAAGATAAAGTCCAGTATGAGCCTGGACAATTGAGAGTGCCCAGTGTCTGGTCTGATCTGTAAGTTACAGTGTACTTTATTAGCTGTGTCACTGTAATAGTTCAGTAATGATATGTTGGCGCTGTGGAATCCAAATAAAAGCTGCTGGTTGAGGATGTGGCTTTGCACTGTCTGCTCCAGTCTTTAATAATACGGGCTGCTCAGCTGATCATGAGCTTTGGATAAAGAAAGATTACAGTCTGAAATGATATTTTTTCCACTTGCACTGACTAAAAATACATATTTTATTCAGCATTGTTATTTTAATCATATGAGAGAAAAAAAAGGTCCATAGTCTTCAGCTAGACTTTGTGCAAAAGAAAGGATAGATGGCAATTCAGGATGGATGTAACATACTTCACCTAGGCTAGGTTATTAATCAAATTTGACTCAAGTTTCAGTCATGTCTAATCGCCAGTGATATGTTTTGGGTTTTTTGATTGCGAGGTCTACTGTCATACTGCTCATTTTTTTTCCCTTATCGCCCAGCCCTAACTCATCACTTTAGGGCTCATTATTATTATTATCAAAATGTATATAACTATAATAAAGGAGTAACCGTGGTCCAAGACCTAACAGTTTACAGTCATTAGCTCGGTATAATTTAACATTGGAAGAATAAATATCATTATGTGCCACCTAAGAAAGAAAACATTTGGCTTTCAGGGGACTAGCGCAGTGGTTCCCAACCTTTTTTGTCTGGAGTACCCCCTAAACTTTGTCTTACACTCAGAGTACCCCTTAAGTTGAGTTTCTGGCAAATAAATGGGTTTACTAATCGAACATTGTCAATATTTACTTTACTTTACTTTACTTTATTATTATGTTTATGGTCCAAGATACTCCAAAAAGATGCATTACAGCTAACAATGCAGCTAACAATGCGAAAAGTACATTTCATCTTCATTTAAAACCTGAAACCATTCCAAGTACCCCCTAGTAATTCCTCCCGTACCCCTGATTGGGAAACATTGCACCAGCGGATCTATACCGGGTCTAAAACAAGACTTAACTGTGTCTTATTATTATTTTAGATGAAAATTAGGGTAGAAAGGAACTATCCACAGTAAATTAAAATTGAGCAAAGAACTTTAGAGGGCCTTTGCGTTCCACAGTTTAGAAACACTGCAGTACATGGTGTCAATCATTGCCCAGCCATACCATGGCTCCTGTGGATGTCTGAACAAAAATCCCTGATGACCTATAGCCTACAGTTGATCTCCTGGTGTGTTTGTTCCCTCCAGACTCCAGGTCTGTGGGCGGAGGAGATGGCACCAGAGCAGGGGGCTCCTCACCAGCGCTCGGCATCCTGGGGCAGCGCCGACCATCTCAAAGAGGTATCTCACTCTCACCAGTCTCACTTGTCTCTATCAACAGCTTCTGGAGTAGCTTGGAGAAGGATTTCAGAGCCATTTTGATTCAATATGAATTATTTCTTTTAAAGAATATGACTCAGTTCACAGAGCACATTACAAACATAACCAGAAGCTTTAACAGTTGGCTGAAACTTTAAAGGACGCATATTGTTTCAAATGGACTTTTTTGAGCTTTCAACCATGTTCATTGTTGCTCATCAAAAACCTGGAGTTATTTTAAGCTTCATTCATACTTGTTTGAGAAATTCTGTTTGTAAGTCTTTTCCTTCAGAGCTTCACAATATGTACCCTTTAAATAAACATTTCAGACTTTGTTTATAGAGGTCTTACAGGTTTAAGAGTTTGCATTTAATGTAATAATTGCAGCGTTTGTGCCTAGGCCTGTTTCAATAAAACATTTTGAAGTGTGATTTATTGCTACAGAAAAATATCACTATATACACTAATGTTGAAACTGTTATGCCCATGGCACAATAACTTTAAAGCAGGAAAACCCCAATAAAGTCTCTGTGTGTACACGGGGTTTCCGCAGGGCATTAACAAGCATTAAAAGTCATTACATGAATTTTGACTTAAAAAGCCCTTAAAATGCATTAAAAAGCATAAAATTAAATCCCCCACAGGCATTAAATCTAAAAAACATTTTGACAAAAAGATTATCCAATCAAAGATTAACTATAAACACAATTAAAATAAGAGCGAATAATTATTATCTCCCCAGAGCCGCTGTATCAGCCAAGCAGAACTGCAGGTTCATGAGAGTAGTTTTTACTTTACTGAAATTTAACATTCAGATATATTTTAAATTTCATATGTACTGGATTTATTGAATCTCGATGTCTTAACGATATTATCTAAAAAGTAAGATAGGTTACAAAACATACATTTACATGCTTTAGTTTATTATATTCTGGTCATTCTGCTGCAAAATGGAGTGATTAGAAGCTAGTAGTTTTGAGAAGATAAAACTGTAAATGTCTTGTATTGACGTTGATTATGGCATTAAAAATCTTGAAATGTGGCATTAAAAAGCATTAAATTTGATTTGCTGAAATCTGCATAAACCCTGGTACAATATTGTTGAAAACCTGAGCTGTAATAAATAAAAAGCAGAATGGAACTGTTTGTAGTAAGTTAGTATCTTTGATTAGTCAGAGTTAATTGTTTGTCTACATCTCAAATCTTATCATATAACAGAAAAATAAAATGTTCCTGCTAGTGCAAAGAAAATAAACACACCCTAAATAATATTGTTCCAGCTATTATTCATTGAACAATAAGTCAGTATGACAATTATTGTGACTAGTTGTGGTCATTAAAATATTAGTTAAATGTAAATTCATATTTAAACTGTTCATTTTGCTAAATATTTTTGATCTGAACATACAGAAGTACAGATGTTTTCATCATCTTTCAGAATTGTCTCCAGAATCCACATGTGCTCTGTCTGTGGGTCTGTGGTCGGCCTAAATATTGGGCTTTGTGTTTTGGCCGCCTCTGGTTCTTTTCTATTGGCCCGTCTCTGCGTCCACAAAGCTGCCCGCAGCAGAGCTATTAGGTGTGCAGCCTCCTCGACCACAGGCTAAATTTAAACCCCTCCACACTCTGTATCATTACGGGAGCAAGGGTTACCACTCCGCCATATTGATTCTCCATCACAGTCAAAAAAAAAAAAAAAAAGTTCATAACAAGAGCCTAATCCTGCCAATAAAACTCCCAGCGTGACTCACTGTTTCCACTTCCACAACAGCAGTGCCAAACGTCTTTATGGCGCGGACATGTTTTTCTTCGGACCAAAAGGAAGAGGAGTCACATTCTTTCAACTTTATGAAATGTTTTGATACAATTAAATTAGGGCTGTGTTATTTGAGCCACGCTGGCAAACGTTCACTCTCACCTCAGAGCAAGAAGGTCCCCATAGGGCTGGGCGATATATCAGTATTCAAGATATATCAATTTAGTTTTACACAAGATATTCATTTTGACATATTTGTAAATATCGATAATTCTCATTTTTTAAACAAGCAGTCCACGTTTGCTTGTTTTCCTCCTTCTGTCTCTGCACTCGGTGTTTGCTTCGTCTAACATGGAGAGTAGTGATGGGAAGATCAACCCGTTTGCACCGAAGCTCCGGCTTGCACATGTGTGGTGGGAGGGCATCAGTAGAAAGTAGGGGGCATCGGACTTTCTATTGTTGTCTCGGTTACTCTAGATTCATCCAGAGCTGATGCTACTAATGCTATCGTTAAGCACCAGAGCAGCTGAAACACGAACGCTCAGGAGGAGGCTCTACGCAGCTAAAACATTATTATTGACAGACATAGTTTTTGTTTTCCCCCTCGTGGTCTTCACTGAGCCTCAAAAGTTCAATCCAAACTTTGGTCCAGTCGGCAGTGGATCAGGGCTGATGTGCACCTTTGTTTACTGCAGATTAAGTACCATGTGTTACTCCCAGGCTTCTCGTCTTGTAACAGACCTCAAACATCCATAATATGTGGAAATACCTTTAGAAACAGAGAGCTAAAACATCAGCTCATGTCTCTGTTATGAAAGTGATGCTTTGTACTTTGGAGGAGTTTAAAAATTATCTTACAGTATTATAGTATATAATTATACACAGGTAATCATTTACTCCACATTCAGCATTGCATACAGCCTTTTTATACTGGCAGTATCAGACTACCACAAACACTATACACACGTTTGGGTTAATGATTTGTGTGTTATATACCTCTTAAATAAAAACTGCCTGTGACATTTGGCATGATATATTTGCTGTACTTTTGTTTTGTTTTTCTGTCGGTAAGATATTGAGCTATATATTGTATATCGAGATATATCATAATATACAGAGAGATTTTTGATCCATATCGCCCAGCCCTAGGTTCCCGGTTGGATTCCCAGACCAAGGAAGGCCTTTCTGTTCTGTCTAGGTGAGGTTCTGACTGGTGCTCTGGATCGGCCTAAAACCTGCTCCATAAGGCATGGGTTCATTCCAACGGACGTCGCATTTGAAGAATAGAGTTAAATTGCGGCTGGTCGGAGACATTGTTTCCACGGGAACCTATGAGCGTGTACTTTTTGTACTTTGCTTTTTTATAAAGAAATGTTGATTTTTGGCTCTAGCATTACACAGAGCAGTCAGTACGTATATAGGAGCTTTTGAACGGCTTTTCCACACTTAACACCAACTTAGTGCTTACTTTAATCAACTCTTTGTAAGTTCAAACAGCTCAAAATACAATACAAACTGAATTAATATTTAGTGCGGCACTATTATCAAACACAGGGGACGTTTCAGACACTTACACGCCATAATTCCGTTGTTAGAAGGTTTCTTGGAGTCCATTATGTTTGAGCTGTATGCTAACCACCGATGTGAATCATTAATTAGCATTTTCTACCAAAGCCACATTGGCGTTTTAACACGCAGCTCTGTTTTGTACAATGTAATTTGTTGTTGTATAATTGTCAGAACCACAGCTGTTCTGATATTTGAGCAGTTCATGCAGATTTTCTTTGAACTTTCCATTTGTTTCCATTTGCGACTAGACTCAGGATGGCTGTGGGACAGGTCACGTGTCTGCCAGGAACTGATTGTGACTAAGTTTTGTAATTTCAATTCAATCTAAAGTCTCCCCAAAAGTAAACCTAATAACCTAACCCTAACGTCATACTGTGGAACATTTCAGGCAAAACAGTAACTTCACCATTGAGCAGGTGAGGCAGTGCACCATTTTGTTGTATTCACACCACTAATCACATTTAAGTACACATGTTTCTATCCTCTCTGGGCAGGTCTTCGCAGTGAGTGTATTTAGTTGCTTATCTGTGAACAGTGTAATGAGGCTTGCACAATCCGCTCCACAGTCTGGTTAAACTGGGCCTTGTGTTACCCTTGGTTCTGCCTGGACTTGTCAATATTTACTCTTGTGGTCAGTGAATGAAATGAGAGCTGCATTCTAGACCGTCGGCTTCCAAGTGTGTGAGGGCATCCCCCGGCACACTGAGGGCTTTGTGACTCGGCTCAGGGATTAAGCAGAGCTGACATGAGACCACACCTAGGACCTGGACTACATACTTGTGCTTGGGCTTTAGTCTCCGGCTTCACTTTTTGTTTTCAACCCAAGCTGTGAATTTAAGACGATGGAAGAATCTGTTAAGAATGTACATGATTTCAAGCAGAAAAAAGACGTGAAATGTTCTTTTAAAAGCCTAAAAAGCACTGTTACTTCAAAATTCTAAAGTACATTTGATAAAACAACAACTTCTCAAGTTCTCAGTCAGGCAAGGATAGACAAGTTTATTTGTAGAACACAATTTGTACACAAAGTACTTTGAAGTCAGTAAAATCATAAAAATACAGAAATAAAAAGTAAATTCAAACCACCTCAACATGATAACTGAAAACATGAAAAACTGAAACATGCTGAAATGTTTTATGATACTTTACGTCAATTAAAAAGTAGTAACATCTGTGACATAACAAGTAATGTTCCGATATCTGTAGATATATATCTGTCAGAATGGAGGAGCTAACGACACTGAAACTAACACACTGCGCTAACACATTGTTAGGCCCAGCTCGATTATTACTAGATCGACTTATCGTTCAATAAATAATAGCTGGGACAGTATTTTTGAGGGCTCAGTATTTAGTAGACATTTCTTTGCACTAGCAGGAAAAGGTTAGTCATTTTTGGAACGTACGATCAGATTTGAGCAGTCAAGTCGAATAAATGACTTCTATGATAATTAGTCTTATAATTAAAAAAATGTTTATTACGACAGGCCTACACATTGTATTTAACAGCCAGAATTCAATTTTCTTTTGCTATGAAACCTACCTGGACGACTAAGGGATTACAGACCTTTTAAAAAAATCTGCATTTTCAAAATAACTAAGTTACATATATGGGAAGCTTAGCTAAGTGAAAGTATGTGTTAAAAGTTCAATTTCTATTAAAAATCTATGTATACATGTAAATATGGGTGAATTCATGACCATGGCAGGGAATAAAACCTGCTAAGAACCTTATAACTGAAGAGTCTTATTCCACATCCTTCTGAAAAGTACAAAGGCCTAAGGGTTTACAGACACTTGACAGTAAAACAAGACAATCCCAACTAAACTATTTAATAAAGAGAACAGACATGGAGTTTATTAGATATTTTGTGTAACGTCTGTCGAACAAGAGAACGATATCTATCATCTAACTAAACAAATACAGTACACACCTAAGTATGGCATTAAACTCTGTGGGCATAAGCAGGTGGCGCCTCCATGCTAAGTTACAGGTTATCTCTGTGAAGAATATGTTTTCGTTTTATGAATGTCAAACACACACAAAAAACAGAGCATGAACAGACAGAGCACAAAAAGACACCCAGAAAAACTTTGGCACACATAGTCCTAAACAAACAAGGTCTCTACAAGGTCTCTAAAATGGGTCCATTTTTAAATCAAGGCTGTTCCATTGTTTGTATGATAGAATGTTTTTCAAGGTTGTTGTTTTTTTTTTTTTAATAATCCTGTCTTGTCATCTATTAAAAGAATTGTAATCGTATTTCAATTATCATTACTCGCACTATACAGACTAAAACATGTGCCAAAATAAGTTTAGTATCGAAGATGGCAAAATATAAAATAAAAATATAAAAAAAGAATAAACATTTTGTGATTTTCTTTAAAAAGACACTCTATTCCTACATGTGCTCTATATAGAAACCTCCAGTCACCATATTTCAAACTTCATTTTATTAAAGTATTTTTAAATCTCAGTGTACAATAGAAATAATCGTTTGACCAGTCGACTTGTGTGCAAAGTGTTAACATTTCCATCAAGCCAAGCACGTGGCAGAAAAACGGCCTGAAAAGCTACATTTTTGCACCTTTTTAAAGAACACTTCCTTAGCGACCAGTGAGATAAAAGTTAATATCAGCTAGTGTACACAGCAGGGGAAAATCCTTATCTTCCTCCCACACATCTGTTATTTAGACGAGAGACGGGACACGAAGCCAAGTGGTTGAATTCAAACTTCTTGCAGAGGAGTAAACAAAGCTGGACTAACTGACGGGGCCTGTTCTCTCAGCAGATTGCCAAACTGCGACTTCAGCTGCACAGGAGCAAACAGGTGAACCGGGGACACAGCGCCTCCTCTGGACAAACACAGGTAAATCAAAGTATTCACTGCACCTTTGTTCTAAATTCCTCTCTCAGCTTGAAACCAGATATTGGCCCCAAGTTCCTAGACTAGATTTACAGGACAACAGGAAGTAGTGGCAGACGATGTATTCTGCAATAAAAAAAAATAAAATTGTCATCAAAGCATGCCTAGAGTTTCATTCACGCTTGTTTGAGCAGTCTTGTTTACCTCGACCTCTTGGCAGTTCCTGGTAAGTAATCTGCAAATGCTCCTTTGCTTAGTGTTTTTAAAGTCATAAGTTACACCTTCACTTAACTCATTCTGATCAGTCGGTGTTCGTAGCATTCTATTATACCACTTTCAATGCAAGTAGTTATTGGTTTTAAAATTATTTAAAGCAAAACCAATTTTTACTGTCTTTGATGTCATTTTGTCATTTTAAACTCTTTGGTCTCACGTTGGTCCAAATTTATTCCTCGCTTTCCTAATGCATTCTATGCTGAATAAAACAGGATATTTTGTTGTTTGTGGAGGAAATTATTGTATTTAAAAAAAAAACTGCAACCTTTGCCATTTGCTAATTGCGTCCAAATTGTGATTTACATTTTATTTCTGCTCCTTCCTGCTTCGTGGACTATGAAACACTCACATACACATAATCAGAGGGAGAAATTCCCACTTTGACCCCGCTGCTTTTACAATATTTCAGTTCTGGGACAAAATAAGTTGTGTTTGGATTGAATCCTGATTGATTCATGTAGCAACTGAGGCTCCAGTGCTGAAATTGAGTTCTCACCTACCCCCTATCCCCACCCACATCCTGTACTTAGTTGTAAATTTGAAAAATGAAGACTCATTGGGACACAGAGTTCTAAAATGTCATGTAGCCACTTTTCAAAAATAAAAACAGTTTTTGTATGTATGTAAAAATCCAGGCCAGTGTTATAAGAGAAAATATTGGATAGATTATCATGTATTTTTCATATGCAATTAAATAATTCAGAACTTTGTCCAACATAATATATCCCTGAATGTAAAAGTGCTTGGCTGTGCATACTTGTATCATCATGTTATCTGGTGCGTTGTGGAGTACTCTGTTATTTCCTGTTGTTCGGTTGTGATTCCCAGAGCGATAAGTGACAGAGAAGTGGCCATTTGTTTGACAGTGAACATGTCCAGACAAGCCCCATTCACATCCGTTTAACCATTAACAGCAGCACACATCCTCCTTCTGCTAACAACCTGGCTTTACAGTGCACATATTCTAACTTTTCTGGCTTTTCATTTCACCTTTGGAGTGTTATTTCATGTTTTATAACCTAAACTACATGGAAAATGTCTACAAAAAATCTCAACTGGTTCACTCCTGAATGTTGCAGACAGAGGACATTTATAAATCTGATGCAAGCATTCAAATGTAAAATTATGCCATCAAAAATTAGTAGCATGGCTGTTATCAACATGACATCATTTAAAGCACACATACTGTATTCAATTCATTGGAGTTGTATTTAGCCTCATTCACGCAGGTTCTGTGGTCTTTAAAGGACACATATTATGCTACAGTGACTTTTAAAAAATCTTTTAACCTTGTTCTAACATTGTTCATCATCAAAAAAATACCTGGAGTTGCATTTACCTTCATTTACGCAATTTTTAGGAACGTTCATTAGAAAATCCGTTCCCCACCAAGCGTCAAAAACACTTCCTGCTCAACTCCCTCGATAGCTGAGGGTTTTCCCGATTATCTACGTCACTTATCCGAGAAACTTTTGCTGTTTTAAGTGCTTAAATCATCAGACACGTTCTGAACATTTCTGTCGTCTAAACATAACTGCTGCCGCTCGGCTAATCGTCGTTTGTCTTAAAGTGATAACATTGCTACATTTTGTATGCTGGCTGGATGCACTCAGTAAGTGTCATGGCAAACAGGAGACAAAAACGTTCATTTAGTCCATAATAAACAGTTTCAAAAGATGAAATGGCAAATTTGATGTACTCAAGAGTATGTTTAAAGGCTAACAACAATACAAAAAATGCATTATATTTTTCCTTTAAGTTTGCATTTAAAAGCAGAAAGAAGAATCGTAGACTGCAGTTTTAGTGAATTCTGTGCCGAATTCCAATCATTGCAGCAGCAATTTCCTCTGCAAATTTCCTCTGCTGCCTGTAGATAGAGCTCTTAACTCAATTCCTTATGTGACAAATGCCTCACAGATATGAAGCCACCAGAGGTACCAAAGAGCATACTTAAAGGACTAGAACAATTGTGTGTGAGAACATGATCAGAGTGAGTCCTGTGAAGGTGTATGGACTCAGAAAACACAGAACCTTTTCTCTGCTTAGACTAGAGTTCAAATTGCACACTGTGAAGGAACTAAAACGGCTCTTCTGGTATGTTTTGAAATCGCAAATATCAATGTGACATGGTCAAAAAGGACAAATCCATTTCAGTGAATAGTGTGTGATAGTATGATTTGTTGGTCCACAGCACAAGGGGGCGCCCTCCTCCACTCTGCCAACTGTGCCAAAGCCCCTAATCAGCAGAGTGCCCAGCAGCGTGGAGGCCATCAACCATGAGCTGGAGAACGTGTTCATCCGAGAGGACTGGGAGCACAGCCCGCAGGTACACACCACCGCATGTTACAACTCTAGACAAAACCTTTCTTACTTACTCTTGAATAGACGAGCAGAGCCAGAAATGCAGCCGTGCAGATTCAATTTAGAAAACTTTGATGTATTGTTAATTGTTAAAGATGTATTTTCCTCCTTGATTCTGAAGAAATTGAGAAGGGTGTGGAATCAGACTCTCCTTACTTTGAACAGCGCAGTCACAGCCACTAATTTGTAGTACATGTAGGGCTGGGAAATATGGTGATAAAAATGGAATCGTAAACTCATCCCTTTGATAATCTGCGATTTTTGTGAAATCATCGTATTGTGATTCACTGTTTCTGTCTTTAATGCAGCTGTCTGTTCAAACACTTTTTCTACTGTTGTTTAGCCTTCTACAAACAACAATATGTCTTGCTTTGCTTTGAATAAAAAAACTGAAGCCGAATCGTGATAAAATCATGATCTGGGCCCAAGAGAACTGTAATTTTTTGCCACATCGTCCAGTCCTAATCTGTCATTATTAGGGTTTAGCATCTGCAGTGCCTCCACAGTCAGGGTTTGAGCTGCTCTGGGCATTAACTGTAGCATTTAGCTGTAGCATTTAGCTGCATTCATTCCCTGAGAGGAAAACCAGCTGTAGTGTGTAAAGCAAATTACATTACAGTCATCAAAATTCATATCACCTACTACTATTACACCGGTATTTCAATCTATGATATTGTGGGGAAGCTGGCCCGGAGTGGTCGAAGTAGGAGGCAGACATGCACAAAGTCTTGTACCAGACAAGATTTATTAAAAGATAAGACTTCGGTTGTAGTATTAACTTAAATAAATTACAACAAACTGGTCAATCTAAACAGAAAACAAGTAACTTAAATTAAATCCAACAAACAAACATGTGCACACAACTGCACTGAGGTCTCTCTCCTAAATGGCTTCTGGAGGCCTCTTTTAATGCAGCAAGGCTCCTCCCCTTGGGAAAGTGCATTCTCTCTGTAGGGAACTACACAATCTTTACCTTTCCCAAGTAGGTGTGCATTCACCAACCAAAATGATCCCAGCCCCCAAAACATTTATAAAGGTGTACATAAACCATAAACTCAAATAAACTAAATTAGATCACGGAAATAAACTGAAAACCAATGGAACTCCAACAGTTTCCCCCTCCACGTGGTCTGGCCCATAAACCCACCCTGAGGTTACAAAAATGGCTGCCATAAGTCCCACCCCCTCTTTGACCAGACCATGTGGTGAGCCCATGGATGTATTAAATGAACTGGATAAGGCACGCCCCCTCTGTCCGTGTCCCAGATTGATTAGTGGCCGTGCGAGGTACTGCAGCCTCTTGGGCTCAGCCTTTTTCTATGATTTCACATTATAATTGCAGACAGCACTTAATTATTATCGGTATTTAAATAAAATAGAAGGAAATGTTCTTTTCTACCGTTTCTAAAATCGCCAAAATTACCGTTTTCATATAAAGTGACGTCACCGCAAACGTGTGAGCCGCGTGAACGAGCACAGGACGATACAAACAGAAGCTCGTGGAAAAGGCTTGAGTAACGATACCTGTAAGTTATATTTTATTTCATTTCAGACGCTTCACGTGTGTCTAACATGAAGAACACAATTACAATCACACAAGCTAACGCTAACACAAAAACTTGTAAGCTGCGTGGTCGTTCACGTCGCTCAAAGCATCATGGGGGATTGTCGTCACACGGCGCCCTAAAGCAAAGATGGCAGCCTCCATATCAGGAAGTAAATGCGGAAGTAAAAAACTTTTTTGGGGTCATGTGCCAATGAGCACTCTCCATAGGGATAAACAGGGCGCCATTTTGGATTCATATTCCAGTTTTATTATAGTTCTATGGGTGAGCCAGGTAAGTATGATGAATGAAAGTTGTAAAAATAAAGCTTATTAGAAGGAACTTTGTGTTTAATAATTAACATTAAACCGGGTTTAAGTTCAACTATAGGGTTGTATATGGCAAATCAACAAATAAATGAAATGAAAAGTGAATAAGGCGACAAAGAAAACCCACTTTGTCACATATATGGCCTCATCATCTTTTATTTTTGCTTGTTTAAAAAAGTATGACAAAAGAATATTAGTCAACTAATAAAAAAAAATCTGCTGACTAATGGACTACTAAAATGGTTATATCCCAGCTGGACTAGTTTATAGAGCTGCGCAATTTGGGAAAAATATAAAATTTCAATTTTTATTTGTTTTTTGAATGTGATTCGATTCTTGGTTTATGTTTTAATAATACTTCATAATAGGAGAATTGACAAAAAGACTGAACTCATAAACATTTGTCACTTTTAGTCTTGTTTTTTGTGCTTATAGCCATATTTTAGTCACATTTTTGGCACTTAAAGTTTTTTTTTTTTTTTTTTTGCTTTTAGAAGTGTTTTTGTTTCTCTTAGACACATTTTTGTTGCTTTTAGTCTCGTTTTTGTTGGTTAGAGCCATGTTTTTGTTGCCTTTATTCATGTTTTTGTTGCGTTTTTGTCACTTTAAGTATTGAGTTGGTTGCTTTAGTCGCGTTTTTGATATTGTTAGCCACATTTTTGTCATTTTGGGACGCATTTTTGTTGCTCTGAGCTGCGTTTTTGACGCTTTTGGTCACGTTTTTTGTTGCTTCTTTCAGAACATGTTTTAAGATATCTAAATGGCAGGGTTAACAGTTTTTAAGCAGAATAAAACATGATATTTTGTTTGTGGAGGAAATTCGTGCACTTTTAAAATGTCAGCTTTTGCAATTTGCTTATTGCATCATCAAAATTGCAGTTTTATTGCTTAAGTCTTCAGATTCAAGACTCTAAAGAGGCCGTTGTACCATCTGCTGTTAGCCCCGCGTTCACCTAAAGTCAAACTGACACCGTTCCACTGTTTGCTTTGAGTCTCACGTGTTTGATTTTTCTCTCAGCTTAAATAAACAGCAGCAGACAACTCAGCATATTTCTGTTGTCTCTAAGCTCTTCTGCTTTCATGACTCTAGTGTATGTTCTAAAGCATTTAAATACATACAAGAGTCAGACACCATTTACTCGTGGAATCCGGCTTCAGACAAAATGACTTTCTAGAATTTCTTTAGTTTAACATTGAGCTGGAGTCAGGTCAGAACTCTGCAATCTGACACAGCAAACAGCAGACTCCAGTTCATGGTTCATATCTCTGTAATTACTCGGCCCGTCCACATGAAACAAAAGCTACATCATTTTGTTCACAATAGCTGTGTCATTAATCAACCCCAAAGACGTGATTGTTGTAAGTTGAAAATACTTTAAACCGTGAGATTAATATGACAAGCAAACTAACAAATAATTATAAAGTTCAACATTGTGGATTTTCCTTTTGGATATTTCTTTCAAAACATTAAATCTTCCATAGAATCCCACCATTTGAGATTATGACATTGTAAATAGAACTGAACGCAACCTGTTCAACTCCATCAGAGATTTACTGTTTTTGTTCTGAGAAATATCTCAGCGTGATCCACAAATGCAGAGTTTGGGTCCACAAACCTGCAATATACAGTAAATCTGAACTGACAACAGTCACATATTTGGGTTTTAATAATGAAGCTATTTTGAAAGAATAAAAACACAACATTTTATTTGTCCTGAGAGAGAACATGCTGAACTCTGTGCCAGTATGTGTTCAGGTGGACAGGCCCAGTAATTACAGAGACCTGTGTAATGTGATATTCTTTATTTATTCATTTATGTATGTATTTAATAGGAACAATGTTAATGAACAAGTGTAAATATGCCTGATTAAAGCTTCAAAGTTAATTTACATCCACAGTCCCTCGGCAAGTAACAAAGCTATACAACATACACAAAATGTATATTATTGGTTTGACACAGTTTGAGTTGAGCTTTAAAGCAGAGTGTTGTACTTGAATTCTGTTACAATTTGTAACTCTTCTTTCTAAAATACACAATTATTTTCCTCATTTTGGTAAGGCCTGACTTAACGTTTAACTAAAATGAAAGGTGGAATCCCAATTTGTAGAAACTGACTAGACCAGTCACAACAACATTTTTAAGTGATATGGAAAAATATTGCAATAAATGATAATATTGAAGCTACTTTATGTCACTGACACATACAGATAAAAAACAGATAATCCCAATAAAACATTTTCTAAATGTGTAATATTTTTAAAACCCTTTTAAAACAAATAATTAGCAGATTTAAACAAATAATTAGTATTTCGAATTAGTCTTAGAAGTTATTCGACCCTCTACAGATCATATCTTATCATACTACAAATTTTACACACAATAAATATTATTTGAGCCCAAACATATTGTTCAACAGATGGCTTGAACATTGTGACAGGCTGGCGGTTTTTACTCTTACATTTTTCTTCAAGGAACAAATTGTATTTATGTTTATTTCAGTCCTAATTTTTAACCCGTCTTAGAAGTGTTTATCAGCTGGTGGTTGTTGCCCAGAGTGAGTGCAGCTGACTTTGGTTCTGTTGTGTCCGTGTCATGTCTGTGTGTAATATCCTGATGATAAAGCTGTGTGTTCTGTCTCTTCAGTGTCTGGACGTGTGTGATGGTCGCAGAGCCCCCTTCCCTCCTCTGCGTCTCAGTGCAGAGACCCGCGACACAGACACACAGGCGCCCTCTAGTGGAGACTCCTCTCCTCTGCCCAGCAGCCCTGAGCACGGCAGCCCCTGCTCCACCGAGGACACAGACAAAGGTGACTCAAACTAACCCCGCTGTTTGCTCTTTCTGAGCTCTGGAGGTTTAGGAAAAGAGTTCAAGTTGATTGTGTTTGTAATGTTGATAGAAATGGAATGAATATTTCCACTCCAATCCAAATTAAATCATTTAGAATTACATCTTCTTAACACGTTGTCTGCATAAAGGCAAAAAAATTGTAGGTCGCAAATTATATGGATTTGAGATGCGCCGACATCCAATCCAATATAATAGAAATATTATATAATATAACATATATTGAGTGATTATAATTAAATTATAATTAGAAGTTGATTATAAAAAATGTGCCAGGCTTTATTAATTTCAAATGGGTTTATTTACGCTAGTAAACAGCCCAGATAGCAAAACTGTTGTGGCCCAGTTGAGGCCCACATCTCACACGTTCATTTGGCCCACATTTGGCCTGGATGTTCGGCACTAATGCGGTCCTCATTCGTTTACCATATAAAGCCCACATGTGAACCAAACCAACGCCAACTCTTAACCAGAAGTAGCCCAGACTCTCCAAATGTGTTCCAAAACTGGCCCACCGTTGGTATAAAAGCGGTTCAACTACTGGGCCAGCAGGAGCATTACTTTCATTGGGCCACATCTGGCGCTGATCCCATACCTTCATGCGGCTGACATTTGGCCTGGATGTTCGGCACTAATGCGGTCCTCATTCGTTTACCATATAAAGCCCACATGTGAACCAAACCAACGCCAACTCTTAACCAGAAGTTGCCCAGAATATTTGCATGTGTTCCAAAGCTGGGCCAAATGTAGTATCTGTGGTCAGATCTGGGTCAGATCTCACCCAGATTTGGGCCATATAACTGGCTTGTGGCCCACTTTTGGCCTCGGATGTGGCTCTGCGTGGCCTAAATCTGGGCCAAATCTGGTCCACTGAATTATACTGCAATGACCCCATCTGGCCCAGATTTGGACCATACCAGAGGCTTGTGGCCCTCTTATGGTACAGATGTGGCTCTCTTCATGACTCACATCTGGGCCAAATTTGGTCCACTGAATTATACTGCAATGACCCCATCTGGCCCAGATTTGGACCATACCAGAGGCTTGTGGCCCTCTTATGGTACAGATGTGGCTCTCTTCATGACTCACATCTGGGCCAAATGTGGTCCAACGAATTACAGTGCAATGACCCCATCTGGCCCAGATTTGGACCATACCAGAGGCTTGTGGCCCACTTATGGCACAAATGTGGCTCTCTGCGTGGCCTACTACTGGGCCAAATGTGGTCCCCCATCTGGCCCAGATTTGGACCATACAAAAGACATATGGCTCACTAATGGTACAGATATGGCTCTCTGCGTGGCCTACATCTGGGCCAAATGGTTCACTGAATTACAGTACAGTACAGATTTACATCTGCACTTATGGTACAGATGTAATTTACATAGGAATTTGTACCATAAGTGGGTCACAAGTTCACCAGGCACAAACACCTGAATTACATAAATATCTGTTGGATCATTATTATTATAATAGCGCACAAATGTTGTTCACTTACTACAGTAGCTCGGAGTATAAGTTGCACTAGGTAAAAAATGCATAATTAGGTAGAAAAAAAAAAACATATATAAGTCGCATTCTAGCGGGTAATTTATTTTACAAACTACTTGACCAAAAACAGACATTACATCATCTTGGAATGCAAGTTATAACATTAATAAAAGAACAGAGAACAGGCTGAATAGGTGTAAGATATGAACACAATGAAGGTTATTCAGCTACACCAAAAATAAACAAACAGAAAAGGTGTCCACGTTTATGTAACGTAACAGTTTTACGTAACTATAGCCTAAAGAACAAAACAAGTGTACCTTTACTGTAATTAATAAAACGCAATCTCACTCCACATCACTAAATCCATTCAATTCTTCGTCCTCGGTGTCACTTCTGAACAACTCCGCCAACTCCGGAGGAAGACGAAGCGGAGCTTCCTCTTAGGCATGGCTGTAATTGTTCATGTGCGTGGTTCATGGCTCAAAAGGTCTTCAGATCGTGCGCTCTCTCTCTGACGCCTCTCCTCTCTCTCCCTTCTTCCTCCCTCTCTGTCTGTGGCAAGGTGAAGCCACTTTTTCATGAGCAGTTCAATCTCCTGGTTGGTTGCCAGAGATGTAACCTTGTTTCTTCGGACAGTGGCTACACGTCATAAAAGTAGGAAAAAAATAAACTAATTATTAACATATATTAACATAAATGTCCACAGTTTAACAGGGAGTTTAAAATTAGGCTGATCCGTCTGTCTCACCCGTCTCCTCTCTGTCTCCTCCTTATATCCTCTCTGTTTCCTCGTCTCCACTCTATCTCCTCCCTATCTCTGCTCTGTTTCCTCCTCTGCCTGCTCCATGTCTCCTCTCACTGTCTCCTCCTTGTCTCGACTCTATCTCCTCCCTATCTCTGCTGTTTCCTCCTCTGTCTCCTCCCTTTCACCTCCATGTCTCCTCTCGCTGTCTCCTCCTTGTCTCGACTCTATCTCCTCCCTATCTCTGCTGTTTCCTCCTCTGTCTCCTCCCTTTCACCTCCATGTCTCCTCCTTGTCTCCACTCTATCTCCTCCTTATCTCTGCTCTGTTTCCTCCTCTGTCTCCTCCCTTTCACCTCCATGTCTCCTCTCGCTGTCTCCTCCTTTTCTCCACTCTATCTCCTCCTTATCTCTGCTCTGTTTCCTCCTCTGTCTCCTCCCTTTCACCTCCATGTCTCCTCTCGCTGTCTCCTCCTTTTCTCCACTCTATCTCCTCCTTATCTCTGCTCTGTTTCCTCCTCTGTCTCCTCCCTTTCACCTCCATGTCTCCTCCTTGTCTCCACTCTATCTCCTCCTATCTCTGCTCTGTTCCCTCCCTCTGTCTCCTCTCTATCTCCCCCTTGTCACCTCTCTGTCTCCTCTCTCAGTCTCCGCTCTCTGTCTCCTCCTTGTCTCCTCATATATTAAGTAACAAATATCCACAATTTAACAGGGAGGTAAATGGTAAATGGTCACATTTATATAGCGCTTTTCTACCTTTTTTAAGGCACTCAAAGCGCTTTACATCAAGGAACCAGTCACCCATCCACTCACACATTCATACACCAGTGTACGCAGACACTGGGGGCCAGGTGGGTTAAGTGTCCTGCCCAAGGACACAACGGCAGTATTCATCCAAAGGAGCTGAAATCGCACCACCAACCTGCGGGTCAGAGGATCTGACCACTACTCCATGTCTGGAGTGGGATTCGAACTGCCGACCTTCGGATCAGAAGGCGCCCTCCGCGAGGTTGGAGTCACATGTCAACACAACATTCTAAAACTCCTAGTTTAAAATGGAGCTGGATGGCAGATCTGTCTGTCTCACACATCTCCTCTCTCCCACTCTCATCTCCCATATCCTCCTTGTCTCCTGTCTACTCTCTACCCCCTCTCTTTTTGTCTCCTCTCTATCTCCTCCTTGTGTCCTCGTTGTCTCCTCTATGTCTTCTCGGATAATTTATTTTAGTGACTAGACTCTTGAACTTCTTAAAATCTGCATTCTAACTATTCATTTTAGCTGCCCTCCATCTGTATTAAATATTATTGGTCTTTAGAATGTTGTGATGTCATTCGTAGCTTCCAGAGCTTATGTAACTCTATGGGAAATGTATTGAAATTAAATCCTAAATAGAAATCCACAAATGTTTCCCATTAGCGATCAGCTCCACAAACATGTCATATTACGGTAATATGATGTCTTAAAGTCTTTTAATTGACAACAATCACACCTTTGGAGTTGAATAATAGCGTCACTCTCTTAGGCTGTTGAATGAAGGGTAAATTATATATTAAAAATTATTTATTCATTCCTTACCTTTTATTTTGCTGTTTTGACCAGTCTGCCCTGAAATAAAAATAAAAGGTTAAAAAAGTCAACATACAAAAGAATAGGAGATAGACCAATAATGATAATAATAATAATAAAAGTTTGATTATTAATATCTATTTTTGTATTTATTATTCTGTTTTAATGATGTCGAACATTTCTTTTGTCAGATTAATCATATTTTGAAATTATGAATCCTAATTAATCACATTGCCCAATGATTTTAAAGTCTATATTTAAAAACGGAAAAAAAGAACATATTAAATTGCTTCATAAAAGCCCAACAGGCTTTTTTGCGCATGTGTATTGAGGATCACACCGGGCTTACACAGTAATGAAGGGCTGAATTACAACCACAAACGTCTTGTGCGCCTGGACACGAACTGAGCATGTGCGGCAGGACGTCAACAACAGCGCAAACTTTCAACAACTAGCTTTAGCATAAAGTTAATTTTTGTAGCTGAGGCTCCGTTCACGTTTGCAATGATTAGATGCTAGTCAGAAGAACAGGCTGTCTTTAATCACACAGTTTGTGTCAAGCATAACAGTGGCGTTAGCGGGAGCCTTTGTCTGTGACTCATGGATCTATTGACGGTGACCGGAGGACTTTTACAGAAGAATGAGTGGATCTGTGGCTGTTTTGGACAAACTGCACTTTCGGGGAAATACACACATTTCTTCAGGATAAACGTGGCTTACATTTGCATCATGGACAGTGACAGGTGAGTTTTGTCGCGTCTGGCTTGACTGTTTTTAAAGTGACGTTTCTGGCATTTGAGGCTGTATCTTACGTGCATCTGTCTGACCAGTGCTGTTATTGTGAGTATTTCTGCATAAATGTGCGTTTTGTGTCGTAAAAGCGTTACACACCTGTAGTAGAGCTGTCATGTTTCACTTCCAATGTGTTTTTGTGCACAAATGATAAAATAAATGACAAAAGTTGCCTACTGCTGGTTCTGCTGCATAAATAAGGCGAATAGGAGAAATTTGTGAAGAAACAAACGTTGCCCACAGATTTTGCTCCTACAGCAAAATACTAATAAACTTAGGTCTAGGCTTGTCTCACTCCAAAATAGTTTAATTAGTAAATTAGTAACTATATGCGTTTAATATGTCAGGAAATAACCTACAAAGTTGCAATGCAAGTTGTAAAAAAATATATATATATTTAGTTGTTTTCGACTAAAATATTGCTGAATGCCTCAAGTCTGCTTGCCTGCTCATAACTGTCATCGCACGCTACTGGTTCTGAGGTTTACGTTTATCCGTGGCGGACTGTGAATCCACTCGGAGCTGGCGGAGCGCTCGGCCCGCCCGGCGCCCTGCCTGCGGACGGACGCGGGACTGAGAGAGACATGCCCGGGCTCCACTGCTTTACATGCAGAAGCCTCCGTCTCTCTCCAAGCGCAGTTTAGAGTGAAATGCCGTGTTTATGGCATATACTCAACAATAAAAAGGAAAACTTAGCCAAAGTAATGATGAGACAGTCTGTACTATTTTGAACCGTAACCGTTTAAGTTTAGCTAGCTAGTTCTAAGTTAACATTATATAGACATATAGATTCAAAACGGATTCATATGACAATAATATATATGAGGGTGTGTATAAAATAGACTAAAACTTACCAATATATATGAGGGTGTGTATAAAATAGACTAAAACTTACCAATAGTCCGGTTTCAGAAAGAAGACAGCAACTGTAGATTTCCGCGTTGTATTTCAAACTTCGCGCTCTTTCTTCACTGCCGTAAACGTGGCTACGTAACGTACGTGACACAGTCCGCCTTTTTATTTTTATGTTTTTTAGATTAGATTACATTATTTTTAACATTAAACAGCACAGTTAAGAACAAACTCATTTGTGCATAACATTATTATGATATGTGATTACAAATTATCACAAATTCCAGTCTTGGCAAACTGCAACACCATGATCTATATTTGTATGTTGAAGAGATAACTATAAATAATGCTCTGTATCATGTTAGTGTGAAAAGCTTAACTACAGTTATAATTCCTGATGGGGATAACTAATTCCTTATAAATATGATTGATTAAAAATAAAACTTGTAGATTTAGGACTTAAATTATTCTTTTATTGTAATAGTGGTGTAGTGAACAGAATAATGACCAATAGTTGTGTCTACGTGGTGTCGCGAGATGATTTCAACAATAAAATTTATTTGAATAAATATTACACTGTATTTGATCTATTATTTATTAAGAACAGTATCTTTCAGTGAAATAGGATTAAATACAATATATATTCAAATAACCAATATTAAACCTGATTTAACATTTACAATTATTGCTTCTGTCATTTTCATTTCACTTTGGTGGTCCTGAGTTGGTTGGTCCCGGTCAGAAAAGTTTGGGAACCCCTGTTCTACAGCAGTGTTTTACACAGGATGAGTTCTCTGCATTATTAGGACAACAAATAATTCCAACTAGTTCCACATCTTTGCACAACGTGCTTTACAGTGCATTACAAACAGTCACACACATGCCCATATCCCACCCAACCTCCCCACAACCACCTGACATACCCATACACACACACATACCCATACACACATACCCATACACACATACCCACACACGCACACACACATACCCATACACACATACCCACACACGCACACACACATACCCATACACACACGCACACACATACCCACACACGCACACACATACCCACACACACACACACACACACACGTATGTGGACCACATTTGGCTGACTTCTGGTTACCCAAAGAAACCAATGATGGAAGTGCCACGTCTTTGCCATATAGTGGGCCATATGTATTCTGCCAAATTGGGGCCACAATTACCACTTTGTATGTGGACCACATTTGGCTGACTTCTGGTTACTCAAAGAAACCAATGATGGAAGTGCCACGTCTTTGCCATATAGTGGGCCATATGTATTCTGCCAAATTGGGGCCACAATTACCACTTTGTATGTGGACCACATTTGGCTGACTTCTGGTTACTCAAAGAAACCAATGATGGAAGTGCCACGTCTTTGCCATATAGTGGGCCATATGTATTCTGCCAAATTGGGGCCACAATTACCACTTTGTATGTGGACCACATTTGGCTGACTTCTGGTTACCCAAAGAAACCAATGATGGAAGTGCCACGTCTTTGCCATATAGTGGGCCATATGTATTCTGCCAAATTGGGGCCACAATTACCACTTTGTATGTGGACCACATTTGGCTGACTTCTGGTTACCCAAAGAAACCAATGATGGAAGTGCCACGTCTTTGCCATATAGTGGGCCATATGTATTCTGCCAAATTGGGGCCACAATTACCACTTTGTATGTGGACCACATTTGGCTGACTTCTGGTTACTCAAAGAAACCAATGATGGAAGTGCCACGTCTTTGCCATATAGTGGGCCACTTTTGGTTGACAATTGTTTCTTCGGGCCGGACTAATGCCACAAGTGCCATAACTTGGCCAAATGTGGGCCACATTAGCTTGCTATCTGGGAGTAAAGCTAACAAACATTAGCATGCTAACAATGTACTTCCTGCTTCTCGTAGGATAAAACGCTCTATAAATAGATGCAGAGAGAAAGTTGTGGTCTCGTTTTCATAGATGCTTCTGTTATATATGTGTGCTGGAGCAAAACAGATTTTGTTTGTTTTTTTCAATACCAGTTTTGATTTTTTTATTCAACAACATCCTTCTGCAGTCTAATGTGAAAGATTCATGTATGTTTAGTGCATATTTGTGGCCATAAACTTTTCTTGCTGGTACCTGCCCACGCCCTGCTGCAGTTGTGCTAATCTGAATGTGCTGCTGTGTTGTGTTGCAGACGGTGTATGCTGCTCCCCTCTGCCCAAGTTTGCCACATCTCCCAAACCCAACAACAGCTACATGTTCAAACGGGAGCCTCCTGAGGGCTGCGAGAGAGTCAAGGTCTTCGAGGAGCTCGTGTAAGACGCAACTCTGTGTTTGGGGCAGATTAATCCCAAAGGCTGCAATGTTTGAAGTGCCATTATTTCCTCCAAAAATAACTAAATATCCTCTTCTTCTGCATAAAAACAGTTGTAGTTAAGATCTGTACAAACATCCTCTGATTCATAGCTCTATTTCAGTGTCTAAAGAAATTTAAACCTGGTTCTGTCCATTTTTCAAATTTATATGCCCCAAATATGTGACATTTTAGCTATTTTTCCACATAAAAAGCCTTATTTATATGAAAACATTACATGATAATAAAAAACGTATGTAATTAGGGCTGTTAACGATTATTTTAGTAGTCGACTGGTCAGCGATTTATTTATTTTTGTATAGTATATTTAGACTTTGTAAATACATTATCAGCCAAAAGTTGAAATATGGGACCGAAGGAATATTTATGAATTAAGTGTAAATCTATATTTAAATTTTTTTTCTTTTTTACATTTTGATGTAAAAACGTGATGATCTTTGTTATAAAAACTCTTTTGACATGTTTTATACTGTATATTCCAGTTAACGATTATCAATTATTTTTTATAGGCGACTAGTCACGGTTAGTTTACAATCAAGATTAATTGTTGCAGCCCTACGTGTAATACATTTTTTCTTACATTTATGTGAGTAAACTACATAAAAAGTTTGAAATTGATATCTTTAAATGTCAGATTTGTTCCTGTCACCTGCGGTGTCTCTCCTTTAAACCTGTGAATGACAACAATGACCAAAATCTACATCATCCATACATTAAAACAAGAATAAAAAAAAAAACAAAAAAAAAATAAAACCTTTTGCCCTGTGTTTTGTTTCGTGCAGGTCTGGTGAGGCCAAAGGCTTCCCCCTGTTCTCCTGTCCCGACAAAAACAAGGTGAACTTCATCCCCCGCGGCTCCGCCTTCTGCCCCGTCAAACTGCTGTGCTCCTCCCTCTTCTCCCCGGTCCAGCCCCCTGGCCCCATGCTGACCTCTGACCCTGCCACCTCCTCTGACCCCGAGGGCGTCACGGAGGAGGGGGCCGACCTGTCTCTGTCACGCACCGCTCGCTAGAACGAGAAAAAAGAAACAAGTGCCGGCCGAACATTTCAGCACTCCAGGCGTTTTGATGACCTGCCACTAGGGGGTGTAGAGAGTTAAAGGAGACATGTTACGAGCAATTCTGGATTTGAAATGCTTTGGAACATTTATGCTCTGTTGCTCCGCTTGATTTGAATAACCGTGAATCTCCTTTCTCCCTTAATTCTACCAATCTGTCTTTATGGAGATTTATCGGAGCCGTGCCAATAAAAGAAATATTTAAAGATAGTATGACTGACCAAATTTTTACTGTCTTAAAACAAGTAGTTCATTTTAAACAGTTTGCTTTCATTGCCATGAGTAAGCGCTTGCTTAAAAACATTATCAGTACAACAGATTTGACTTTATTACAGGAAAAGAAAATTGGGTATAGCCCCTCTAAGGTGTTCAGGGCTAATGCTAACCCAAGTTAAAACGTAAATGGGAAATCAAATAATTTATAAAAATACATTTAAGGACAACTCTGCAGACTTCTTTTGAATACACACACAACAGACTAAAATAAAACTTACAAGTTCCAGCTAAACTTTCAAGTCTGATTGTGGATGTAGGTTTGCAGTTTTCGAAAAGTTGAGTCTTCTGGAAATATTTGGCTTTAGACTAAAATAGTACTTTAAACAGGCTAAAAACATAATTTAAACTGATTGTAAACCAGTTCTAAAACGGTTGGACTTTGAAAGTTGCAGTAATTGAGAATGATCATTTTGGGTTAGCAACAGCACTGAGGCACAAGCACCTACCTTAAACAGACGGATTCTGCGGTGAAGTATTTACATTGTACGTAAAATCCTTAATGCGTGGTCTGATTTCCACAGAAACGACATAAAATAAAATTCAGGTGTACGGGGTTTTCTGGAAAGCATTGTTTGAATGCAGCAATTTGTTTTCCACTTGGCGCGGTATCGATCGGATTAGACGCCCTCTGCTGGCAATAGTGGGGAGTGGAGCATTTCGAGAAGGCAAAGCGGCACGTTTCATTTTGATGGCAAGCAATACAATAGACCATTTCTACAGAAATGATCTAAACAAAACTGGGCAAGATGGGAATGCAACAAAATAGTGAAGGTAGCGATTCTGAGGTACGCAAAAATAACATGCATGTTTGAAAGTTCCAAAAGTTGACCATAATATGTCTCCTTTAAATAGCCCCACTGTTTAAACTTGATTTGTAAAGAGTGCGTTTACTTTGCTCTCAGTGTTCCAGTCACATTTAAACTAAACTCAACTCCGGGTGTTTTGTTATATATTTTTTTCTGTTCTTTTACATCAGATGCCCATCCTGAAATAATACACTTTATATTTCCAGGCTTAGAACAGGCACAAATGCAAATAATTACATTCCAAGCCAAAGAGGACACTGTAACATTCCAACTAGTAGAATTGTTGAATTTTAATTACCAATCCAAATTACCAGTTGCCTTTGCCTTAACACTGGAACACTTTGATCGCTGTAAACAATCTCTGTCACTTGAAAACCTTTGCTATTAATAACTAACTGTGTCTAACATGTTTCGTAGAGGCCGCCGGCTCATCGTCGCTAACCTGGAAACTACATATAAGCTTTATAATCCGCTAAGTAAATGACATATCAGAACATTTAGTCACAACGTGCACTTAGGAGAACCTGTGTCTATACGTTATTCAGGTGAAGAGTCTGGTTGTACACTTTATCACCAGCAGGAGGCGCTGTGGAGAAGGCTACAAAATAGGACGATGTTAAAAGGAGCAAAAAACACAATATAGATTACTACACATAAGCACAGAATTCAGAAGACGCGTTTTGTCAGTTAAGTTGGATGAAGTCAGTTTTACTCAAACGCCTTTGCCTGCTGTCTTGTGATTGGATGATGAGTTCTTTAAGTAATCAGTTTGATCTTTTTTAAGGGGCCAGAGTTGTAATTATGGCAGACTGAAGGCGAGACACTGCAGGTGAATAGGAAAAAATACATTTAAAGATATCAGTTTCAGACTTCTGTAGTTTACTCACAAATATGTACGAAACAATATATTACAAGTTCTTCATCATGTAATGTTTTCATGTAGAAAGAAGTCATTTTATGTGTAAAAAACGCCAAAATGTCACGTTTGGGAACTTTAAAGGAAAAATATGATGGAGGTTTAAAAAAATGTTCTTGGGTACCTTTAGATTGCAATCCCATGCTTTGAAAGAAAAAAAAAGGTTTATTATTAAATAATTCATGTTTTCCTCAGGAGTCTGGAAAGACACTCACTTAGCTATATTAGCTGTATAAGCAAATGTGCTAAAAGCAATTATCAAGCTAGCAGCAGCAGTGATCGTGTTTAGAGGCAGAAATGCTCAGAGCGAGTCTGATGATTTAAGGATTTAAAGCAGTGGAAGATTCTCAGATAAGTGACATAGATGATCTAAAAATACGTCAGAAAATCTAAGAAGATCAGCAAGATGAGCGTTTTCTAATAAACATTCCTCAAAACAGCGTGAATACAGCTTCAGATGTGTTTTAATGACGGAACACTGTTAGAACATGGTTTAAAAACTCACTGTAGCACAATATGTCCTTTAAATCTGAAAAAAAAAAAAAAGAACAGAACCACGTTTAATTTATTTGCACACTTTAAAAATGTACAGAGGGGATTATGGATTTCTTATTTAGTTTTTGAATAAACTAGATCTGACTGAAAATTGGCCTAAAAATTCAAATTTTGTCATGTTTTTTTACTTAAAACTTTAATGAATCAGTTGTAGAATTAGATCTCAGCAAATCCTACAGTGTGTTCCGTCTAAATCTTGTTGAGTCCAGATTGTACAGTTTGGTGTGGGATCTACTTTAAGGCTGATCTTTATGTTCCGAGGGAGAAAAATGCATTTAAGAAAACTGCCTCTGAAATTAGAATGTCCCAGAGAAATCTATGGATGAAGTGGATTCAGTGAAGGAATAAAACCTCTGGTTGTGTCCACATGAAAGCCCATATGAGAGACAAACTGACCGAAAAAACATTGAAGTGTGTTTTTCCTGTAGTGTCTCGCCTTAAGTTGTGTTTCTAATGATTCACGCTAAACTTTCCCGTCTGATATTGGGAGTAGGCCAGTAGCAGTAAGTCACTCTGACAGAAATGTGTTAAAACATGTCTTTAAGCATATTTAATTATCAGACAAATGTGAAAAGTCTGTCAAATGAATCACAAAAGTAGAGAAATATTATCTTATACTCTCACTTTTTTTCATGTTTATTTTTAACCTGCTCTTTTTTGTGGCATTTGTTTCTCTATAAACAATGTATTCAGTATTCAAAACAACCTTCACAATATTATCTAAAATTCAATATATTGCTCCGTTCCTTGAAATATGTAGCTGTCCAGGACTAAAATACAACTTAAAAAATCTTTCTGCTAAACTTTCAAGCCTGATTTTGAATGGAGGATTGTAGTTTTCGAAGCGTTTCACAGTTTTATCTTCAGGAAATATTAGGCTAAAACCAGGCTAAATCATTGCTACATTTAAATCCATTTTAGAGTCAGTTTAAGCAGCGTTTGAAAACCACAAGCCTTTCTGGAAAACCTTACTTTATAGTGCCTTTCAATGTGGCCTTCTTCAGCACAAACGCATTCCAGCCTGGATTTTTAAACAAGACGGATGCCATAGCTCGCACCAGACCACATTAACACATGTATTAGTTGTTTTTGAGGCTTAATGTCTTTGTAGATGCTTTTGTTTTTAGTTCATGGCTGAAAGAAGATGGAATAAGAGCGGAGACATGTTTCGTCACACCCAAAAATATGTACCAAAGCAAAAAAAAAAAATCAATTTGTTAGCGGAGTCCTAATACCAAGTCTTAGCACTTAAAGATAATCTTATTTTTTTCCCAAAACAATCAAAAAAACGTGTGCAATTGTTTGTATTTATTATTTGACACTAACTCTTTCCCATTCCAAAACAAAGATCTTCTCTGGCCAGTTTAGTGACGGAATCCCACTGTCAAATTCCACAGATAATAGTCTTAATTTTTTCAGTGTTGTTTTTACAAGTTACATTTTCGTTCATTCAATTGTGTTTTCTGATTTTGCATGTAGCGTGTGTTTTTAAATAAAGACGAGAAACGCAAAATGATTTCAGAGTGTGCGTTTTATTTTGGACATAATAAACAATAAATAATAATTACTCAAAGAACAGGATCATTTGTTATTGTTTAATTCACCAGATGCAGTTAAGATAGAGACGCGCCAATCCAATCTTATACATGAATAAAGTTCAATCATTTGAGGTTGATTTTTTTCTTTTGCAGGAAAATTATTCATATTCAGCCATTTACAAAAAAAAAATGCTCTGTATATTGTACTGATTCTTAATCGTGTTGGTTGTGTTTCTAGTAAATTGGTCAGTGAACTTTTGAAATAGTTTGCAACAATGTCAATAAAGAACACAAATTTAGCTTGTAAGTACAGAAACTGTGTCACATGGCTCTGACATACATTCACACAAGATACAACAAAATAATATCAGTCAGAAACATAAGCCAGTGCAATGAGGTCTAGGTTGAGGCTGAAGTAAGGCCTTATTTTTGGTTGAGCTTCTGCAGCATTATAGTCAGAACAAACATTTGAAATACATATTTCCACATGCAGCATGCGATTATTAACCTGACGATACGTCTGTGGTGGAAGAACAAGGAGTTTAAAACAGCAGAACACAAACGGTCCACCTGGATTTAACTAAACACAGGTCTCTCCTCTGGTTGGACAGCTGCTGCAGGTGATTGTCTTTCAGCTGCAACACGGTACTTAAACCCAACTGCTGCAGTGAGCGGCTTCTCATTTCTGTAACAAATGTGGAAAGACAAATCCTGTGGTCGTGGAAAAGATGTCAGTGTGTTTGAGAAGAGTCAAATCATTGACATCAAACAGACAAAACATCTAAAGATACTACTCAAATTGGCTAAAGAACTGTCCACCATCGTCTTGGAGGTCAGAGGTGAAGTGCCTCCTGTACGAGCCTGTGGGGGTGGGGCTATGATCTGGAGCTGCAGTTGGTCAGGTCCAGTTTCAGCAACACTTTGTGCCCAAAGAATGAGATCAGAACATCCTGAACCAGCAGGTTATTTCATCAGTGGATTTATTCTTCACTGATCGCAAGATGAGAATGTCAGGATTCATGGCCCACACTGTGACAGAGCGGTCCAGGATTCATGGCCCACACTGTGACAGTGGTCCAGGATTCATGGCCCACACTGTGACAGAGTGGTCCAGGATTCATGGCCCACACTGTGACAGAGCGGTCCAGGATTCATGGCCCACACTGTGACAGAGCGGTCCAGGATTCATGGCCCACACTGTGACAGAGCGGTCCAGGATTCATGGCCCACATTGTGACAGTGGTGCAGGATTCATGGCCCACATTGTGACAGTGGTGCAGGATTCATGGCCCACATTGTGACAGTGGTGCAGGATTCATGGCCCACATTGTGACAGTGGTGCAGGATTCATGGCCCACATTGTGACCGTGGTCCAGGATTCATGGCCCACATTGTGACAGTGGTTCAGGAGCATCACTTTCACTCATGGATCGACGTCCACAGAGTCCAGAGCTGAACCCTTGGACGGTCTTTGGGACGTCCTGCAGAAGGCGCACAGTGTTGCACTCTCCATCTGCATCAGTGAATGCAACACTGGGTGGAAATAAATCTTTTGACTTTGCAGAAGTTTATTGAAACAATAGCAATGGTGTCTGTGATCAAAGCCAAAGGCCACAATTAGAGCGTGTGACCTTTTTTTTTTTCATTGGTCAGACAGTGTTTCCATCTCCATGGAGTACAGATTTTAACAACATAAGAGACTGAATATTAATACTATATATAAATATATAATATTATTATTTATACATTTTGTTCAAAACTCACAAACTTAGGGCAGATATAGTTATGAGTGCTCAAATGCACCCTCAAACCATTCACAGAGCACTTGTCACAAATTGTAGTAGTGAAGTATCCACTAGAATATTTACTTTAACATTTTTTTAGGAATGTGTACTTTAAGTGAAGTACTTTGACTTTTGTACTTTGTTACTTTCCACCACTGCTCATTAATATTGTCAACATAAAACATGCAAATCATTTAACTGACAAACAACGGAGCAAATTGTGGATTTCATTTTGGGTGATTTTTTTTCAAAAACAGTGATTCTCCCAATTAATTATATTAAACCCTAGCCTCCTTTGGAAGGAAATGTTAAAATATGATAAGTGAGTTCATACAAAACAGTGACTGCTACATGAGGTTCTGTGTGAGTGAATGGCTTGTAGACGTCCGTGCAGCACACACCTCCTCGATGGCTTTGCACACAGCGGCCCTTCACTCGGTTAAAGGTTCTGATCACGAGGTGCTCTAGTTCTGGCTGTAGAGCTCGTGTAGATGAAGCTACGCGTTGTGAGCTTCGTGTTCAGAGCCCGTTTTCCCGATGGCGTCTGGGTTGGACAGAGGATCCAGGTCGGCAAACAGGTTCAACCACGCAGACAGCTGTTTGGGCCCATCACTGGCATCTGAAACCAGCAAGAAGTTATAGACTATAGACCACTGACGCTGAAAGCACAGACTGTACCTCTTTGAGCTGGTGTCGATGGATTCTTATTGGCTCCTGCTCCATGTGAAAGTCCCGCCTCGTCATCGAGCTGTGGGTCACTGCTCCAGTCTAAAAGTGTTAAGGATGCATCATTTGTCTGGATTTACACGACACTGATCTGTGATCACTCTCAACTCAACCGAGCTCTACACATGATCAATCTGGAACCACTCAGAGTGATCGAATACTTCACGCTGATCGGTAAAGCGTCGCAAAGAAAGAATAAGATCAGAAATTGATATGTTACTAAATCCAGTTGAGAGGAAATCAAAGACATTTTTCCTCCACAAAAATGCCTCTATGTGCAGGTTTTCTGCTAAAATAGACCAAAGTATGTCTGTGTCCCGTGTGTGAATACATACACATTTTGTTCATATTTTATGCTGTGCTTTTCATATCATTATTACCCATAATATCAATATCATTATTGGCAAATATAAACTGAATGATACAGGATTATTGTCCAGAGTAAATACTGGTGTCGCTCTCACAGACCTGCAGAGTGTAGTGTGGACAGGCTCTGGTCCAGCAGCTGTGACGGTAAAAAGAACTCCCTCTCCTCTGCCTCCACTGGCCCCTGAGCTGAGGGCCCCTGCGCTGAGGGCCCCTGCGCTGTGGACTCCTGAGTCCAGTCCTCTCCGTCCAAAGTGAGAGGCCCCAGGATCTGGTGCAGGAGTGACACACTGTCCCCGTCCTCACTGTCCTCTGGACTCACAAACACCACAGTGACGTCTCCATCCTCACACACTCTTACACTTTATGTTCATTACCTTCTCTGCTGTGGAGCTTTTCATTTTCAAGTGAAATAAGTCTGTAAAAAAAATGTATAGAGTTTATCATCAAAAAAAAGTGTTCAACTTGCATACAGTATGTGTAGGTCTTTGACTACTATATAATAGAAACATAACTGCAAATGCACTTAAAGCAGAAGGATACAACATCCATGTTTTTATTTATTGGTTTCCTTTTAGGTCTAAAATTTTACTGGGGCTTAAAGTACAGCACTGAAGTACAGTAGGAGTGTCTGTACTTTATTTAGTTTTTTTTAGCTGAGTACTATTCATTTGACTCCAGTATCTGAAAAATAAACATAATATCACTTTATTACATTTCTAAAAAAAAAAAAGGTTCAAAGTATTATTTATTTGTTTCTTTTGTGGAGGAGATTTCCTTGATGGTGATGTCGATGTCCAGGTTGTGGGTGCGATGTCACAGATTTTCCAGTCTGCTGTTCTTTCTCATCTGTGAACTAAAGCTACATTCACACCGGCACAAACACCACATCCAAACTGGGAGTAAACTGGGACTAAATCCAGACCTAAACCTGAACTAGACCAGGACCAAACTGTGACTAGAGCAAAGCAAATGAAGTCTACGTCAGGACTAAACTGGGCCACATGTGACTTACTGCTGATCAGACGTCTCACTGCTGTGTCCGTCCTGTGTCTCTGTCCTCTTCGTCTTCCCTCGTCTCTTGCCCGTCCTGTCCTTGGACTCCTGACAAATCCAACACAAGAGAACTGACCATGTGAAGATGTGCACGTGTTTATGGGCCGCTCTCCCTCACCTTGGCCGGCTCGCTCATGTGGCTGCTCTTAAAGCTCTCGTGGATGGCGGCCATTGTGCGGGACGTCTTCTCCCAGAAGTGCAGCAGAGTGGTCTGAAGCAGGGACACAGAGGTCAAACTATAATGTTCTATGACATAAGTAGATCATTATTAAACATTTTGTTCATTGTAAAGGGTAATATTAATCTCAAACAGCTTATTAATAAAACAGGTCGGTCGACTTCCTGTTAAAAACTGCAGAACTGATAACTCTTCATAGTGACATTTCACTGTAACAAGCAGCACACTGTCATTTATGCATTTTTATTTCTGAAAGTGACAATGTGACATTTTAGAACTCGGCCTGTGTCACTCAGAGTCTTAATGCCGTGACAACCAAACACACACATTTATCCAGCCTCAAAACCTCACCGTGTGCTTTCACCTGTCGAACCATACGTCCATACAGTAATCATGACAGGCCTAACGGATAGATGATGAGTACCTGATAGATGGAGAGTACCTGATAGATGGAGAGTACCTGATAGGTGGAGAGACTACCTGATAGGTGGAGAGACTACCTGATAGGTGGAGAGAGTACCTGATAGGTGCAGAGTACCTGATAGGTGGAGAGAGTACCTGATAGGTGGAGAGACTACCTGATAGGTGGAGAGAGTACCTGATAGGTGGGAAGTACCTGAGAGGTGCAGAGTACCTGATAGGTGGAGAGTACCTGATAGGTGGAGAGAGTACCTGATAGGTGGAGAGTACCTGATAGGTGGAGAGAGTACCTGATAGGTGGAGAGAGTACCTGATAGGTGGAGAGTACCTGATAGGTGGAGAGAGTACCTGATAGGTGGAGAGTACCTGATAGGTGGAGAGTACCTGATAGGTGGAGAGAGTACCTGATAGGTGGAGAGTACCTGATAGGTGGAGAGAGTACCTGATAGGTGGAGAGAGTACCTGATAGGTGGAGAGTACCTGATAGGTGGAGAGAGTACCTGATAGGTGGAGAGTACCTGATAGGTGGAGAGAGTACCTGATAGGTGGAGAGTACCTGATAGGTGGAGAGTACCTGATAGGTGGAGAGTACCTGATAGGTGGAGAGTACCTGATAGGTGGAGAGACTACCTGATAGGTGGAGAGTACCTGATAGGTGGAGAGAGTACCTGATAGGTGGAGAGAGTACCTGATAGGTGGAGAGACTACCTGATAGGTGGAGAGAGTACCTGATAGGTGGGAAGTACCTGAGAGGTGCAGAGTACCTGATAGGTGGAGAGTACCTGATAGGTGGAGAGACTACCTGATAGGTGGAGAGTACCTGATAGGTGGAGAGTACCTGATAGGTGGAGAGTACCTGATAGGTGGAGAGTACCTGATAGGTGGAGAGTACCTGATAGGTGGAGAGACTACCTGATAGGTGGAGAGACTACCTGATAGGTGGAGAGAGTACCTGATAGGTGGAGAGTACCTGATAGGTGGAGAGAGTACCTGATAGGTGGAGAGTACCTGATAGGTGGAGAGTACCTGATAGGTGGAGAGAGTACCTGATAGGTGGAGAGTACCTGATAGGTGGAGAGAGTACCTGATAGGTGGAGAGTACCTGATAGGTGGAGAGAGTACCTGATAGGTGGAGAGAGTACCTGATAGGTGGAGAGACTACCTGATAGGTGGAGAGAGTACCTGATAGGTGGAGAGAGTACCTGATAGGTGGAGAGAGTACCTGATAGGTGGTGAGAGTACCTGATAGGTGGGGAGTACCTGATAGGTGGAGAGAGTACCTGATAGGTGCAGAGAGTACCTGATAGGTGGAGAGAGTACCTGATAGGTGGAGAGTATCTGATAGGTGGAGAGTATCTGATAGGTGCAGAGAGTACCTGATAGGTGGAGAGAGTACCTGATAGGTGGGGAGAGTACCTGATAGGTGCGGAGAGTACCTGATAGGTGGGGAGAGTACCTGATAGGTGGAGAGAGTACCTGATAGGTGGAGAGAGTACCTGATAGGTGGAGAGAGTACCTGATAGGTGGAGAGAGTACCTGATAGGTGGAGAGAGTACCTGATAGGTGGAGAGAGTACCTGATAGGTGGAGAGAGTACCTGATAGGTGGAGAGAGTACCTGATAGGTGGAGAGAGTACCTGATAGGTGGAGAGAGTACCTGATAGGTGGAGAGAGTACCTGATAGGTGCAGAGAGTACCTGATAGGTGCAGAGAGTACCTGATAGGTGCAGAGAGTACCTGATAGGTGCAGAGAGTACCTGATAGGTGGAGAGAGTACCTGATAGGTGGAGAGTACCTGATAGGTGGAGAGTACCTGATAGGTGGAGAGAGTACCTGATAGGTGGAGAGAGTACCTGATAGGTGGAGAGAGTACCTGATAGGTGGAGAGAGTACCTGATAGGTGGAGAGAGTACCTGATAGGTGGAGAGTACCTGATAGGTGGAGAGTACCTGATAGGTGGAGAGAGTACCTGATAGGTGCAGAGAGTACCTGATAGGTGCAGAGAGTACCTGATAGGTGGAGAGTACCTGATAGGTGGAGAGTACCTGATAGGTGGAGAGTACCTGATAGGTGCAGGAGTAGCTGATTGGTGGAGAGTACCTGATAGGTGGAGAGTACCTGATAGATGCAGAGAGTACCTGATAGGTGGGGAGTACCTGATAGGTGGAGAGAGTACCTGATAGGTGGAGAGAGTACCTGATAGGTGGTGAGCAGGTGGGAGAGCAGGTTGCAGCGGCTGGCTCCTAACATGTCCACCTTCTGACACACGTCATGGTTGAGGCGGTCGAAGCTGCTCTTGGTGCTCCTCACCTGGGCCTGGACCTGTGCTCAGAGGAGGAACCATGGGAGGAGCCATGGGAGGAGCCATGGGAGGAGCCATGGGAGGAGCCATGGGAGGAGCCATGGGAGGAACTGAAGAACTACAGGCCACAGTCACAGGGATGTGGTCTGGTGACCGGAGTGCACAGAAACCACTCATTTGTTACTTTTATTTATTTAGTTAAAGAGCCTGTGCTTGACTTTTATTTCTTCTGAAAACAGACTTTACTCCACAATGTCATGTAGAAAGAAAATAAAACACTGAATGAGATTTCCTCTGTACATTTAAAATTTGAGAATTAGTGTTGTCATAATACTAAAATTTCAAACTTTTTTTATTTGATACTAAGAAATCAATTCTCGATACCGAATTCGATACCACAAGGATAATTACAAATGGTCTTTTAAACGCTGAATAATAGGACTTTCTTTATTAAACATTGTTGTCTGGGTGATACGGTGATAATCTAATCTTGAGCTGGTCCCTCTGACAATCTGCTCTTTTTGTGAAACGCTCGTGTCGTGATTGACAGTTTGTGAGTTTAATGCCGTCTGCCTGCTGTGTCCACTGCACGAGGGGCCCGTCGTGCTCTTACCCTCCTGAACTTGTCCATGTGCTTGTGCGTGTCGGGGTCCAGCTCCTGGGACACGTCCTTCATCCACAGCAGGGCCCCTCTGTACTCCGTGCGGCTCTGCTCCATGCGGTTCACCGTCAGCCACGTGTCGGAGATGGCCCGGTAACGGAACGTCTCCACCTCCTGGTACAGACGGACCAGGGGCGTCCGCAGAGCCATCCTGGGGACACACCAGGACCGGGATGTTCAAACCACAGCTCCTCGTGCTCGGACTACTGCTGCTACTGTTACTGCTGAAAGAACTCCTGCTACTTCTACTGTTACACCTACAGCTGCTATTAGATCAATCACTTTGGCACTTTTCTGAAACTTTTCATAAAGCTTTAGATATTTTTTCACACTTTGCAAAACTAATCACTCAAGTCACAAAACAGTTCAGAAGGTAAAATGTAGAATGTAGAATTTAATATTGTGAACAAAACTTAAAACAAATACAAACATAATTTATAGATTTATAAATGTATTATCATCCAGAGAGAACACGTCTGGGTGTGTTTCCCCTCCTAGGTGTCCACTGCTCCTGCTCCCTAACAGGACCATAAAGGCTAATCTAGTCCGTGTCTTTGGTCACTGGTCCTGGATCAGAGTGTGCAGTGTTTAGGTCAAAACACAAAAACAGTCTTTAAAGAGTTGATCATTGTGTTTATGTGTTTACTCCCCAAGTTTTGGAATTTGCCAAAATATAGATATTTACATCACAGTAATTTAACAAACTGTAATACTAGTACTCTTCTACTATTACCACTCCTACTGCTAGTACTACTACTGCTACTACTTCCACTATGAATCGTTTTGACACATTTTTTGGTTTAGTTTGATCAGTGGTTTCAAACATTTATCTGAACAGAGTGGTGGGTGGTCAAGTCATTTGGAACATTTCTCATCGTTCACACAGTTGTCATTCCCAAAGACACATGTACATGCTCAGTGAAGTGACCTGCTTATTTCACTACATCAGGTGTGTTCTCACCTGGTAAAGGACTTAAAAAATAAATAAATAGAAAACTCAAACATAAAAGCAAAAAACAACTATTTGTGAGCACAAAAAATCAAACAGCAAAAAATATCACACATGAATCAAAGAAAGAGAAGGGTTTCAGCAGAGAGTACAGACAGTAGCTCCTGCTGCTGGCTGCCTCGCTCTACTACATCCTGTATCTGTCCTACTGCTGCTACTTTTACTGTTACTGCTGCTGCTGATGATGATACTTCCTAGGGAGGATTTCCTAAAACTCTGAGAATAGTCTGACTATTTAAATCCCAATAAATTTTATTTTGAAATCAACTTAGTGATATCTGAAAATCGAAATGGGATCCCACTCAAGTAAAGATCATCCTGCAAAGGATTTTTGTAATGAAAATGTAATTTTTATGAATAAAACCGAGTGAAAAGCGAAGGGACTGGATGGAAGGAGTGACAGCGTCTGATGGCATCGAGAAACAGAATGAATGATGCAAAAGAAAGAATTCTGTCCAAAAAGACAGTGCAAACAAAACAAATAAGTGAAATAAAAAAGCCTTTTGAATATTTAGAAATGTGAGAATAAGCAGCTGCAGAAATGAAGGAAAAAGGACGTGAAAATAGAGAACGAAATTTGAAAAATTTAAACAAAGTTAACGGTTTATCCTTTAAGGTTTATTTTGGGGCAGAGACTCTGATGTTATATTCGTGTTGTTGGTGTAATGTTCAGAGGAAGCTGCTAATAAAGCTGCATACGAGTTCACAGTGGGTTCTGGTTTATTATCACAAACGCCCCTCCCCTCCCGGGCCACCGTAGAATTGTCAAGCGTTGACCGGTCCACAGTGATAAAAAGGTTGGGGACCACTGATGTTAAGCACTTTGAATTGCCTTGTGTGCTACAGATAAACTTGCCAACTTCTATTACTACTCTCAATGCAGCTACTTCTACCATTACTATTCCTGCTACTTTTACTATTGCTACTCCCAGTGCTACTACTACCAAGTTCCATGGAGTACTGTCCTAGACAAGACAAAGCAGAGGTATTTTTCCTAACTTCAGCAGTCACGCTCGCCTGCTGCTTCTCCACCACAGCCACAGAACCAGTGCAGCTTCAGTCACACAACTTCTACGTGATTTGAGGGACTTTTTGAGGTCCCTCTTATTAGACCCATGGATATTTACTGAGAGTGAGAGGTCTTTAAACAGTGCTTACCTCTGCTGTGAGGAGAAGCACAGAGCCTTCCCTGTGGCCTGCATGATCTTCCCAGCCCTGGTCTTGTCCTGAGAGCCCTGAGAACGCAGGAACCGCCCCAGCTCCGCCTCCTCCTGGGACAGCACTGACGGGACACGAGCACACAACAAGCACAGGCCCTTTACAAGTTACATCTGTGAGGGCTGGGAATGACAGGGCGCAGATCGGTTTATTTCAGACCATTGTTACTTTGTAATAAGGACAGGGTTTATGCAGGTTTCAGCAAATCAAACTGAATGCTTTTTAATGACGCATTTCAAGATGTTTTATGTTATATCAACGTCAAAACAAGACATTTATGATTTTATCATGTCAAAACTACTGGCTTCTAACCACTCCATTGGGCAGCAGGATGACCAGAATATAATAGACTAGGACATGAAACTTAAACCATGTAAATGTATGTTTTGAACCTTATCTTTTACTTTTTAGATGATTTGACATCTAGAGAGATTCAGCTTTTAACATCTAGAGTCATTAAATCCAGTAAATCTGGGATTCAAAATTCAAAAGGTACACTTGTTTTTATTATTGCCTCTACATTTGGTATGGTATTCATTTAAATATGCTTTGTAGCAGGTTCAGCCTGATGAAACAGAAGATGTTCATTTCCACCTGTCGTCATTCAGACTTAAAGCCTGTGGAGTGGAATTTAATGCTTTTTAATGCATTTGAAGGCCTTATTTTTGCCCAGATTAGTTTAATGCTTTTTAATGCCCCACATAAACCCTGAAGGGTGGGCAATTGGCTAAATATATATTATATAAAAAAGGACTTCTTTACCAAGAATATACAAATATTTGAGTTCAAACTTCACTGTGATTGGTTAAAGGCACCTGTCATTCACTCAGAGCAAGAAAACGGTTGACCAATAGGAGGAATGGGAGGGGTATGAGTGAGGCAGTGTTTGAGCAGCTGCTTTACAGAGAGACACTACAGGCAAAACCCTTTATTTCAATTGTTTGTTTTTTGGTCAGTTTGCTCTCTCAACATATCGACTTTCATGTGGAAACAACAAACTTGTCCAATCTGCTGCTAAAGATGTTTTATTATTTCACTGAATCCACTTCATCCACAGATTTCTCTGGGACATTGTAACTTCAAAGGTCGTTTTCTTAAAATGCAGTTTTCTGCCCTCGGGACATAAAGATCAGCCGAAAAGTACTAAAGGATTTATTGATATCTAATTCTAAGCCTGATTAAAGTTTATAGTCAACGTTATTTTTAATCTAAAATCGCCTCCGTAATTTTTAAATATAATGTGTACAAAATAAACCAAAAAATAATCCTGGTTCTGTCCATTTTTCAGATTTAAATGTCCCAAATATGTGCAATTTTGGCAGTTTTTACACACGCCTTAATGCCTTAATTCATGCTGAAAGACGTGTAATACAAGTTTCAAATCGGTGTCTTTAAATTTAAGATGAATACTTTTCACCTGTCGTGTCTCACCTAAAGCACAGAAGCAGTGAATCAGATTACACAGGATCAGATCACAGTCGTGGTGTCCAGCTCTGAACAGTTCAAATACAGTTCATTTATCTGTGCAAAGCATTGATGAAGAAAAGGACTCACAGCAGATCCTCCTCTGGTACTGCTCGATGACCTTGAGCAGCTCCATACAAGTCCTCTGGATGGAGTGGAACACCTGAAACAAAAGGCACTGGTCTGACTCCAGCTGGAAACGCGGCACTGTCCTCTGGGAACATATCCATGAGCACCATTTTGCACACTTCAATGTTTGTTAGTTTTTGTTTTATTGCACACTGGTTTTCACTACAAATGGCAAACTAAACCATTTATTTGATTTCTTATGACTGATATATTGGTGATTCCACAACTACAGGCAATTTTAGGAACAATTACAAGAAAAGTATAATGATCTGTTTCTATATCATTTGTACAATAACTTTCTGCTGGTGGCTTTTAACTTTTCCCTTTTTTGAGAGCTCAGATATCTAGAGCCTGCTTTTCTTCTTCTTTTTCAGTTTCCCTTTTACATGCTAATACCATGAAAATGTCCGTTCCAGAAACACATAGTAAAAATATCCCACATTTTACATATGCACATTTATTTGGATGTAACTGTGATTCTGCTTTTTCATTTTTTTTTGCATGATTAACTCTAACTAACTAAATTGAACTGAAATATGAGCTACATGGGAATGACACAGAATACAGAAATCTACTCGTAGATTTTGCGGCCGTGAGCCTGATTTTAGTGTGCAGTCATGTGAACAGCCATTATACAGACGTTCCCTTTTGTAATGTGTGATGGAAATGACACTGAACCCTTAAAGGTTATAGGTTATGAAAAATATATTTTTCACATGACAATGCTGATAAATTAGGAACTTAAATTTCATATTTTGTTTTTTTATACACCTACATTCAACTGCAAGTTATGATAGATTAAAGGACACATATTCTGCTACAGTGACTTTTTTGAGCTTTTAACCCTGTTCTAACAATGTTCTTCATCAAAAACACACCAGAAGTAGCATTCAGTTGCATTCACACTGTTTTGAGGAATGTTTTTTAGAAAATCCTCCCCCCTCTGAGCGTCAAACACTTCCTGCTGAACTCCTTCTATCCAGGGCGTATTTTCAGATAATCTATGTCATTTATCCGAGAATCTTCCGCTGTTTTATGTTCTTAAATCATTGCTAAACTCGTTCTGAGCATTTCTGCCTTTAAACATGATAACTGCTGCAGGAAAGCCGCACAATGACATCTTTTCAGCGCCAACTTCACTAGATTGTATATTGTGCTGGTGCCATCTCCTGGCTGGATGCACTCAGTAAGTGTTATTTCATACAAGGCTGATAAAACCAGAACTTGAATTTTTAAATTTTTGTTTTAAAACATAAGATGGCAAATTCAAGTTACTCAAGAGCGTGTTTAACGGCTAATAACGATAAGAAAAATGCTGAATATTTTTTCCTTTAAAGGCCCAAAACGCGACTCTGGGACGAAGGGTGTCCCAATATAAACTACTCGTTCCAAACCAAATTGTATATGTAAAATAAGAATAGTTGATGGATAATATATTTTGTCAGAGTTTGTCTTGATGGGTAGTAGGTGTGGAAAGCAAAAGGGACAACTATCACATTTGTTGTTTTTTTGGCCACAAACACAAATTTGCCTGTAGGGAAATAAAATTCACCACATTCATTTTAAGATATAACTGTGCATTGCTAATTTAAAATAAAACATAATATAATTCGATGCGTTTGTAGTTTTTCCCTCTGACTGAGTGGGTTTCTTTGTACCTGGCTGCACATAATGGCTCCCCCCTGGCGCTCGGTGTCCCGTCACACCTGTCTGTGGAGAATCAGGCCCGTGTAGGCGTGGGAGTGTGGACTGACAGCCTGAATATACTGCTTTGTGAAAATGGAGGTGGGTTAAGGTAAAGATTCGTCCCCAGGAGCCGGGGACAGATCTTTACCACAGCGCGCTGATGTGTGAATCAAAAAGCCATCTGACACACGGCAGAGAGACACGGCAGAGAGACACCACAGAGAGACACGGCAGAGAGACACGGCAGAGAGACACCGCAGAGAGAAACGGCAGGGAGACACGGCAGGGAGACACAGGAGAGAGACATGGCAGAGAGACACGGTAGAGAGACACAGGAGAGACACCACAGAGAGACACGGCAGAGAGACACGGCAGAGAGACACCGCAGAGAGAAACGGCAGGGAGACACGGCAGGGAGACACAGGAGAGAGACATGGCAGAGAGACACGGCAGAGAGACACAGGAGAGACACCACAGAGAGACACGGCAGAGAGACACCGCAGAGAGAAACGGCAGGGAGACACGGCAGGGAGACACAGGAGAGAGACATGGCAGAGAGACACGGCAGAGAGACACAGGAGAGACACCACAGAGAGACACGGCAGAGAGACACGGCAGAGAGACACCGCAGAGAGAAACGGCAGGGAGACACGGCAGGGAGACACAGGAGAGAGACATGGCAGAGAGACACGGCAGAGAGACACAGGAGAGACACCACAGAGAGACACGGCAGAGAGACCACGGCAGAGAGACACCGCAGAGAGAAAGCGGCAGGGAGACACGGCAGGGAGACACAGGAGAGAGACATGGCAGAGAGACACGGCAGAGAGACACAGGAGAGACACCACAGAGAGACACGGCAGAGAGACACGGCAGAGAGACACCGCAGAGAGAAACGGCAGGGAGACCCGGCAGGGAGACACAGGAGAGAGACATGGCAGAGAGACACGGCAGAGAGACACAGGAGAGACACCACAGAGAGACACGGCAGAGAGACACGGCAGAGTGACACCGCAGAGAGAAACGGCAGGGAGACACGGCAGGGAGACACAGGAGAGAGACATGGCAGAGAGACACGGCAGAGAGACACAGGAGAGACACCACAGAGAGACACGGCAGAGAGACACGGCAGAGAGACACCGCAGAGAGAAACGGCAGGGAGACACGGCAGGGAGACACAGGAGAGAGACATGGCAGAGAGACACGGCAGAGAGACACAGGAGAGACACCACAGAGAGACACGGCAGAGAGACACGGCAGAGAGACACCGCAGAGAGAAACGGCAGGGAGACACGGCAGGGAGACACAGGAGAGAGACATGGCAGAGAGACACGGCAGAGAGACACGGCAGAGAGACACCGCAGAGAGACACGGCAGAGAGACACGGCAGGGAGACACAGGAGAGAGACATGGCAGAGAGACACGGTAGAGAGACACGGCAGAGAGACACGGCAGAGAGACACGGCAGAGAGACACCGCAGAGAGACACGGCAGAGAGACACGGCAGGGAGACACAGGAGAGAGACATGGCAGAGAGACACGGTAGAGAGACACGGCAGAGAGACACGGCAGAGAGACATGGCAGAGAGACACGGCAGAGAGACACAGGAGAGACACCACAGAGAGACACGGCAGAGAGACACCGCAGAGAGACACCGCAGAGAGAAACGGCAGGGAGACACGGCAGGGAGACACAGGAGAGAGACATGGCAGAGAGACACGGCAGAGAGACACAGGAGAGACACCACAGAGAGACACGGCAGAGAGACACCGCAGAGAGACACCGCAGAGAGACACCGCAGAGAGACACGGCAGAGAGACACAGGAGAGAGACACGGCAGAGAGACACCGCAGAGAGACACGGCAGAGAGACACGGCAGAGAGACACCGCAGAGAGACACGGCAGAGAGACACGGCAGGGAGACACAGGAGAGAGACATGGCAGAGAGACACGGTAGAGAGACACGGCAGGGAGACACAGGAGAGAGACATGGCAGAGAGACACGGCAGGGAGACACAGGAGAGAGACATGGCAGAGAGACACGGTAGAGAGACACGGCAGAGAGACACGGCAGAGAGACACGGCAGAGAGACATGGCAGAGAGACACGGCAGGGAGACACAGGAGAGAGACATGGCAGAGAGACACGGCAGAGAGACACCGCAGAGAGACACCGCAGAGAGACACCACAGAGAGACACGGCAGGGAGACACAGGAGAGAGACATGGCAGAGAGACACGGCAGAGAGACTAAGGCAGAGAGACACGGCAGAGAGACTAAGGCAGAGAGACACCGCTGAGAAACAACAGGGAGACACCGCAGAGAGACACGGCTGGGAGACAACGCAGGGAGTCACCACAGAGAGAGGATTTTCTAACCATGACTCATCAAACTAGCGTGAATGAAGCTGAATGGAACTCTCGTATGTTTTTGGTGACAGAACGACGTACATAGATAGAACATGGTTAAAAGCTCAGTCAATTTCGCATTAAAATTCTGAAAATACATGTGTCACCCCTGTTTTCCGGTCTGGCTGTCCAGGCTCTCTCTGACAGTGGCGGACTTATCATTAGGCAACAGACCACAACTGCTTTGGGTCCCCAACCTGAAGGGCCCCCAGTCAGATACCCTTACCGATCACTGTAGACGCAAGGCTCTGAAACAGCTGCTTTTTCTCTCAATATCACAATAAAATAGTGCAGTATATACTTTTAATAAGAATAGGACCAACAAAATAGTTGAAAGTGCGCACGAAATCGAGCACGAAGTGCTCGCCCACTACCAAACACTCACTAACGCATTCCCCAACTCATGCACGTCCCGTGCATACCAATTAGTAGTGGGAAAATTGAACATTATCGTTGTAAACGGGCGAAGCCCGTGCGAAAGTACGTACAAAGTGGGGATGATGACTGTGAGCGCTCGTGTGCGCCGAGTCGCTAATGAGTTTCCCAACTCATGCGCGTTCCGTGCATATAACAATGTAATGCAAAAATTGAACATTACTATTGTAAATAAGGACAATAACAGAAAGTGGGCGGAGCCCACTGAAAAATCTCAAACGTGCCAGTGACCAGGGACCCATACCAAAACGTAGGAAAGCATGCGCGCTTTCCGAAAATGTATCTTCTTCTGCTTGAGACCAACCCCCTATTTTTCACCCAGTGAACATTGACAAAGTCAGGAAAATGTACACACCTCTCTACATTTTCCTGACTGTGAACATTGACAAAGTCAGGAAAATGTACACACCTCTCTACATTTTGGCTATTTCTGATTTCCAAAATTCAATAATATGGCACGTCAGCGCCCCCAAGTGTACAAAAAATGCATTACGGGATAGGAAAGTGCCAAAACAAAATTTGATCGTAGAATCATGTAATTTGGCTGAGGTAGATAGTGACAAAAGAAGCAAAAAATTTCGGCAACGCTGTCTGCCCAACCAATTGTCGGCCATATTGGATTAAAATTTGCTAAACATGACTCAGCAGTTTTTTTTTAACTTCATACATTTACAAACTCCTCCTAGGGTGTTTGCCCGAACGAGCTCAAATTTGGTGAAAATGAAGTAGAGGAGAGTGGCATCAAAAGTTATCCATACTTTTACGGTCTCTGTGCGGCAAAGCCACAAAATTTGGACAGAATTTCTGAAATTTTCAAATTTTAAATTTTGCCTCATTTGCATACATAAAGTCGAATTGCATCAACTTTGAATCAGGTGTTAAACTCCCCCTACAGATCAAAGCAAACTTTTATATGGGGAAATTTAGTTTTTGGAATTTTTAAAAAATTTTGCACAAAATTCTATTTTGGCCTCCCGATCAAAAAAGGCAATCAGACCAATGTCATATTTTGTATGCCGAAGCCCTACCGATGACAAACCTATCCTATCCTATGTTATTCCTATGGGAAAATCGCAAAATGTGTAAATTTTGCACATTTCTTTAATACGTACTTTTACGAACTCCTCCTTGGGCGTAAATGATCCTGAGGAGTGGGGCACCAAAAGTTATCCACATTTTTTGGATAAGTATTATGGTCTCCTTGCGACGAAGCCGCAAAGTTTCCCATAATTTTACAAATGACAGAAACACCCTATTTTATTCCAATGGGAAAATTGATAAAGCTCTCAAATTTACACTATGCACTTTTACGAACTCCTCCTCCGATGTAAGCCCGACCATCCTGAGATTTGGTGAAAATGATCTTGAGGAGTGGGACATCAAAAGTTATCCAAGATTTTAGCACAAGCATTACGGTGTTTGTGCGGCGCAGCCGCAAACTTTAACCAAATTTTAGACATTTTCAGTGAAATATGAGAAGTAGGAGGCGCAATAGGGCCATGGATTCAGCAGCCGGTATTTTATGTGGAGGGAAATTGGGGCGTGTAAGTGCCCCCTCCTCTTGCGTTGCAGGGAGGAGGCATGGCACAGGCGAGGGCCGATCATTGCCGTTTGCAGCTATATTTCTAATTCTTCTTGTGTGTTTTGAGGCTTAATGCTAACATCTGTGGGAGTAAACAGGCTCCGCGCCAGAGTTCAGCAGGTCATACTACAGATCAGACTAGCCGCGTTGTTAAGTGGTTGATAGCATGAGCATCGAACAGTGTCTGCTCATTCACATGTCTATGGCTTCCTCCTCCAGTTTCCTCGCCCATGTTGCCTCATCTTCTCTTGTAACTTGTTATTTACTTTCACCCTGTTGTTGACGCCCGCATCAGCTCCATGCTGCTGCTCCACACGTGAGCCGTGCACTGCAATGACGCCGGATCAGCTAGGCAGAGCGGACACACTACTGCAGCTGCATAGCGTCATAAATGCATGCTTATGTTTGTGTGAACACTATGCAGCCAGTAGATGGCGCCTAAACTCAGTAAGTGCCAGGGCAAAAATGTATAAAAACGTTTATAAAACTTTTATTTTAGTAGTAGATGCATTTATTTTAGCATATCTCAATTATATCAAGAGTCCCAAGTGTGCCTCGAGTATGTGTGGGTGAATGATCTTTTGTGTGTGTTTTTGTTTTAAGTTTGTCTTTTGCCTCCGTTTCTGTTTTTTGTTTAAAATGTGTGTAAAATCTGAAAATGTGCGTTTTTATCAGTTTTGAAGAGCGCAGCAGCAAAAAGTGGGTCAGCCCTATGTTTTTTTTTGTGTGTAACAGAGTTAAAATGCACTTATTACTGTTTGGTTTCATTTCCTATTTGTATATTAGTTTTCAGTTGAATTATATGTGACTTTGATCATTTTGGCTGTTACATTTGCCTGCTTTATCAGCTTGGAATGTGCATGTTATGCTGATTATCAGTTCCCTTGTCTTACATATGTGCACTCCTTAAAAATCACAAAAAAGCCCATCCCGAGGCGCTGGACCTTACCTCCAGTTTGGCGTCCAGCTCAGCGTCGGAGGCCACCACATGCTCGTCCTGCCTCTGGCCTGTCACTGTGAGCAGGGTCTGTTTGGTCCTCCAGTACCTCTGCTGGAAGCGCTTCAGCACAGACACAGAGCCGGGCCCCGGACCCACGCTCCCCCTGAAACAGCCACGGACACACTGTCAATGCTGCGTCGTGTGGGTTAGACTGGGATCTATCAACAGGAGACTTACAGATTCCCGTGCTCCATTTCCAAGAAAACCTGTAAAACACAACAATAAGTGGTTTTGTGGCTCTCAAATTATGACAGGCTCAAAGCGCAAAGGCATGTAGGGAGTTAATGGTTCTCTCAAGGTCCTCAACACTCGATTTGGTTTCATTTAGACTAATAGTATAATAGACTATAGTTTATTCCTATTGTACACGTTGTTTAGTTCTGTTTGTAGGTCCTTTTAACCAACTGCCAGCGAGTCTAGACCTATTTATCCTGCTTTAATGCTGCGTTTGAATTGCTGTTTGATGTTCTGGTTGGTCTTGACTCTTCAGTTCTGCCATGCTCTTGTTGGATCAGTGTCATGTGAGTAACGAACATAAGCCCTGCACAGGCTATGGTCGTGACCCATAGACCGGACAGGTTTTTCATAAAAGGCCACGGTGTGTTTGAGATGATCCTTCTGTGTCACACACTGATGCTTCATTCGTCCTCTTGATAATGGCTTCCAGTGTTCACGGAGGGTCACGACACCACGACCATCCCACACAAGACAAATGCGTTAGTGTGGGCTTTCCACACAATAAACCTGATCCGTGCGCACTCTGAAGCGCAGATAAACACTCGTCACTGCCCGGGCCACATGACACCGCCCGGTGACCGCTCACGTACCTCTGGGTGTTGGGAGCATTAGCCCAGAGCCCCGTGGGTCTCTGCTGTCCCCGCGGACGGTCCTGTGTCCCCGTGTTCCCGGGGCAAAGCTGCTGCAGACAGCGGGGTTCCTCTGTCCTCTGGACCACAGCGTGCACTGCGTAGCTTACATTGCGTGCGTACGTACAGAGCGCTCTGACGTCAGCCACGCAGGACAACGCGCAGGACCAGGACGCAGACCGAGCACCGACCACAGCCAGACACGCCTTTGACAAACCAGAGCTCGCCACGGCCGCCAGAACGACTGACAGAGTTTAATGGAAAAAACATTTGCTATTATAGACTGTGTGTAAACAGGATCCACTTCACTCAGAACACTGGAGCAGTTTAAAACCACCAAACTTCCATTACTGATTTTTTAAAATTATCATTATTACTATTAAAGTAATACAGAAATAGCAAAGTTTCAATTTCCTTAAGAGAGAAAAGTATCGAAAGATAAAATGAAAAGGTTCTTTGTGATAGTGTGTTTAGAGGGTTTAATAAAAAAATAAAAAAATCATGAGAATGAAGAAAAAGAAAGAAAATAAGTGTAGTCTAGGGTTAAGGTGATCCAGATTTATCAACGTTATGAAGTGATGTTGAGTTGTTCTATTTCATGTTTTTATGGATTTATTTTGTTAGGGATGCTCTTCAGATATTGTACATAATGACTTACTTCTGAGAGCAGTCGTCTAAAACGGGGTTTAGATATTTAGCTTTGTGTATGTGGAATTTACCAAACCAGATGTGCCTATTGACAATGTATTCAATGTTGTTTTAGTTATGAATAGAGTAAGAGATTACATTTTGATGGTTTTGTATGATTTGTCGGAAAAAAAAATTGCAAGAAAAATTGTTCCAACTTTGTCCATATTTCCCTAGAGACTGTAGTTGTGAAACAGGGGATTAACAGTTTCTTCCTCAGAGTTACAGACATTTCTCTGGAGGTGACGCTGACAGTTTCTCTCTGTTTCCATGTGATTTCCGTTTTGTCTGAGTTCAGCTGGAGAAAGTTGTTTTGCATCCACCTCTGATCTGTTGCATGCAGTGACAGAGTGAATCCACTGGTCCATATTCACCTGCCGTCAGTGAGACATAGATCTGAGAGTCTCTGCAGAGCTGTGATAAAACACATTAGTGCTGTGTATAACTGACCTAATGGCAGCATGTAGAGATTGAACAGAAGGGATTGACCCTTGGGGCACCCCACAGGTCAAGCTCGTGGTCTGAGACACAGTTACCAATCTCAACAGTTTTCAAGGCCCTTGGGAATGTTCCAGATTGAAGCGACATGTTAACTATGTGAGTGAGTGGTGTTAACAAAGTGCTCAGAACAGACTTTAGAAATCTGGTGGGTAACACATGGAGGCAGCATGTAGAAGAACTCAGACTGTGATGATCTCTTGGACAGTTTTGTCAGTTACAGGTGCAAAGTGAGTCAGCTCTAAATGTGTAGGTGGTTTTAGGGTTATTATTTGCACTGTGGAATTTATGGCATTGAGGGCAATGCCCTGAACCTTGTCATTAAAGAATACTGCTCATTTCACTAAGCTGTGGAAATGAGTTCTAACGGCAGCAGAACTGGAGGGTTTGTTAATCTGTTTACTGTGGCAAACAGGACACGTGAGTTAGTACTGCAATTTTAAATTATTTAATAAAAAAAAAAAAAAAAGCTGAGTCTGGGTTTGAAATACCTTTTTTTACTGTTTGATTTAAGATAGAAAAGCGTAATGATTCCAGTCCACCTTCCTTATGGGCTCAGTAAAACCCATAAATCTGGATTGTTCCTTCATCAAAAATGCAGAGTTTATCATAATTTCCTAAAACATAATCTAAAATACAATAATAAATGTGTTTAAAGCAGCTGTGATGTCACTCAGTGTCCAGTGAGTTTTTAATATCGTCAATTTCTTCTGTAGTTGGGCTTTTCTTAGGACCCATAGTTGTATTGTATCCACTAGTGCACAGTTAGTGTATGTATCTTACATGTGTCAAACCTGAAACAGCAGGTACACAAAGCTTTCCAAGCAAAGTCTTTCACAGTAAAATGCAACAAGAAATCCATAGAGAAGTCCCATGATCATGATCCTTTTTTGGAAAATTAAGGACAAAACAAACATTTCAGCTTGTATCATCCAGCAACAAACCGTGTGACAGGAAACAGGAAAAGATCGTAAACTGGAAATTGTACACAAATGTGAATGAATGTTTTGGTGGTGTTTAATTGGAGTTTCTGGTTGGATGGGGTCACACATTCAGGGGCAGTGCACACTGATAGATGCACTGTGCACATGTGGAGAAGAGTCTAATAAAACATTAACAATAGGCCCATATTTAGACCTAAGTCCTGTTAATGTAGAGTCTAATCAAACACAAGGGCTAAAGACATGAGCCAAGGAAAAAGTACTTCACCTGTAGACTACTGCACTGGTCAGCAGCTCATTTGTGTGGACACATCTGTCGACTGTTGACTGACTCCTTGTAACATCTACAAAACAAGCAGATTTGTATCAGTGAGTAGTTCATGTTGTAAGATGTTGCAGTGGCTCTGGACCAGTGGGACGCTCTGGGGACCCTCCCATGTATTTATTTCAATAATTGCACTAGGCCTGTCACAATCATTATTTCATTGACTTTTCATTTAAAATGTGAAAGCTGGAGCAATGTTTTTTAAGCTGATAATTTCATTGTTTATCGTATGTATTTCTTTTTTGTAGTAGAGCATCAAATAAGTCACTTCAATGACTCATTATGGACTCTAACCACTTTGAAGTTATTGTGTCAGTGACATTAAGTTGTTTAATGTGATATTTTTTATAATGTGTGATGGTGACAGTCTGTGGGGCACTCCCTGTGTCTCCTGTTGTTGTTGCTGTTTTAGGATTACACTGTAGGAGCAGTATACAAAGGTACTTTACTTTAATGTCACGGTGCTCCTGTAAACTGTCTCTGTGGAGATTATATTTTTATCAAGGGTTCGTTCACTGACTCATCGGCCGATGGGACACTCCCTATCGCTCCTGTTTATGTTGTGTTTTAATTGCATATAATATTTACATACTAACACATTGTGCTTGTTTGAAATGTACAAGGTAAATAACTTTTTAAAGGGATTAGGAAAAGACTGGACAGAAACACTGAAAGTGTTTGTGCCCTTGTGTCCCTTAGAGGGAGGAGAATGTGCACTTAATGCCTTCCTCTCTGCACCACTAAAAGGTTTGGGCAGCAGCAGTAAAAGTTTAGATTCCGCAGTGAAGGTAAGACATGTCCTTGTGTTTGTGTTTGAGATGAAGACAGAGACAGGCCCAGGGACACTTGAGTACAACAACACTTTGTGACACATGTTCATTATTGTAATACGTCTTATCATTCATTTGTCCAGAAAAGTGTTGTGGTCTGAGGCTGGAGTCAGAGCGGATCCATCATGTCCTGGTGAGTCAATTACAACAAGTTTATAATTGATAAAAGATTATTTTTCACTTGAATAAGGACTAGGCGTGTCTGAGGAGCTGTCCATGGTATCAACTGCATATGGTATCAAATAATAATAATAATAATAATAATAATAATAATAATAATAATAATAATGCATTAGACTTATACAGTGCTTTTCATGACACTCAAAGACACATTGCACTATCCCTTCACTCCACACTCAGTGATGATAAGCTGCTATTGTAGCCACAGCTGTTTGCACCATCGGTGATATTGCAATTGGAATTTATAAAAGTTCCAGTTCCAGCTGTGGATCCTGCTCTCCAAAGTCCAGTCCTGCTCCAGTCCTGCTCCTGTCCTGGTCCTGCTCCAGTCCTGCTCCTATCCTGCTCCTGTCCTGGTCCTGCTCCTGCTCCTGCTCCTGTCCTGCTCCAGTCCTGCTCCTGCTCCTGTCCTGCTCCAGTCCTGCTCCTGTCCTGCTCCAGTCCTGGTCCTGCTCCTGTCCTGCTCCTGTCCTGCTCCTGTCCTGGTCCTGCTCCTGCTCCTGTCCTGCTCCAGTCCTGCTCCTGCTCCTGTCCTGCTCCAGTCCTGCTCCTGTCCTGCTCCTGTCCTGGTCCTGTCCTGCTCCTGTCCTGCTCCAGTCCTGGTCCTGTCCTGCTACAGTCCTGGTCCTGCTCCTGCTCCTGTCCTGCTCCAGTCCTGCTCCTGTCCTGCTCCAGTCCTGCTCCAGTCCTGCTCCAGTCCTGGTCCTGCTCCAGTCCTGCTCCTGTCCTGCTCCAGTCCTGCTCCAGTCCTGGTCCTGCTCCAGTCCTGCTCCTGTCCTGCTCCAGTCCTGGTCCTGCTCCTGTCCTGCTCCAGTCCTGGTCCTGTCCTGCTCCAGTCCTGCTCCTGTCCTGCTCCAGTCCTGGTCCTGTCCTGCTCCAGTCCTGGTCCTGTCCTGCTCCAGTCCTGCTCCTGCTCTGCTCCAGTCCTGGTCCTGTCCTGCTCCAGTCCTGGTCCTGTCCTGCTCCAGTCCTGGTCCTGTCCTGCTCCAGTCCTGGTCCTGTCCTGCTCCAGTCCTGGTCCTGTCCTGCTCCAGTCCTGGTCCTGTCCTGCTCCAGTCCTGGTCCTGTCCTGCTCCAGTCCTGGTCCTGTCCTGCTCCAGTCCTGCTTCAGTCCTGGTCCTGCTCCAGTCCTGCTCCTGCTCCAGTCCTGCTCCTGCCCTGCTCCTGTCCTGCTCCAGTCCTGCTCCTGCCCTGCTCCAGTCCTGGTCCTGTCCTGCTCCAGTCCTGGTCCTGTCCTGCTCCAGTCCTGCTTCAGTCCTGGTCCTGCTCCAGTCCTGCTCCTGCTCCTGTTACAGTCCTGCTCCTGCCCTGCTCCTGTCCTGCTCCAGTCCTGCTCCAGTCCTGGTCCTGTCCTGGTCCTGCTCCTGCTCCTGCTCCTGTCCTGCTCCAGTCCTGCTCCTGCTCCTGTCCTGCTCCAGTCCTGCTCCTGTCCTGCTCCAGTCCTGGTCCTGCTCCTGTCCTGCTCCTGTCCTGCTCCTGTCCTGGTCCTGCTCCTGCTCCTGTCCTGCTCCAGTCCTGCTCCTGCTCCTGTCCTGCTCCAGTCCTGCTCCTGTCCTGCTCCTGTCCTGGTCCTGTCCTGCTCCTGTCCTGCTCCAGTCCTGGTCCTGTCCTGCTACAGTCCTGGTCCTGCTCCTGCTCCTGTCCTGCTCCAGTCCTGCTCCTGTCCTGCTCCAGTCCTGCTCCAGTCCTGCTCCAGTCCTGGTCCTGCTCCAGTCCTGCTCCTGTCCTGCTCCAGTCCTGGTCCTGCTCCTGTCCTGCTCCAGTCCTGGTCCTGTCCTGCTCCAGTCCTGCTCCTGTCCTGCTCCAGTCCTGGTCCTGTCCTGCTCCAGTCCTGGTCCTGTCCTGCTCCAGTCCTGCTCCTGCTCTGCTCCAGTCCTGGTCCTGTCCTGCTCCAGTCCTGGTCCTGTCCTGCTCCAGTCCTGGTCCTGTCCTGCTCCAGTCCTGGTCCTGTCCTGCTCCAGTCCTGGTCCTGTCCTGCTCCAGTCCTGGTCCTGTCCTGCTCCAGTCCTGGTCCTGTCCTGCTCCAGTCCTGCTTCAGTCCTGGTCCTGCTCCAGTCCTGCTCCTGCTCCAGTCCTGCTCCTGCCCTGCTCCTGTCCTGCTCCAGTCCTGCTCCTGCCCTGCTCCAGTCCTGGTCCTGTCCTGCTCCAGTCCTGGTCCTGTCCTGCTCCAGTCCTGCTTCAGTCCTGGTCCTGCTCCAGTCCTGCTCCTGCTCCTGTTACAGTCCTGCTCCTGCCCTGCTCCTGTCCTGCTCCAGTCCTGCTCCAGTCCTGGTCCTGTCCTGGTCCTGTCCTGCTCCTGTCCTGCTCCTGTCCTGCTCCAGTCCTGGTCCTGTCCTGCTCCAGTCCTGCTCCTGTCCTGCTCCAGTCCTGGTCCTGTCCTGCTCCAGTCCTGCTTCAGTCCTGCTCCTGCTCCAGTCCTGCTCCTGCTCCTGTTACAGTCCTGGTCCTGTCCTGCTCCAGTCCTGCTCCAGTCCTGCTCCTGTCCTGCTCCAGTCCTGCTCCAGTCCTGGTCCTGTCCTGCTCCAGTCCTGCTCCAGTCCTGGTCCTGTCCTGGTCCTGTCCTGCTCCTGTCCTGCTCCTGTCCTGCTCCTGTCCTGCTCCAGTCCTGCTCCTGTCCTGCTCCAGTCCTGCTCCAGTCCTGCTCCAGTCCTGCTCCTGTCCTGCTCCTGTCCTGCTCCTGTCCTGCTCCAGTCCTGGTCCTGTCCTGCTCCTGTCCTGGTCCTGCTCCTGTCCTGGTCCTGCTCCTGCTCCTGCTCCTGCTCCTGCTCCTGCTCCTGCTCCTGCTCCTGCTCCTGTCCTGCTCCAGTCCTGCTCCTGCTCCAGTCCTGCTCCAGTCCTGCTCCTGTCCTGCTCCTGTCCTGGTCCTGTCCTGCTCCTGTCCTGCTCCTGTCCTGCTACAGTCCTGGTCCTGCTCCTGCTCCTGTCCTGCTCCAGTCCTGCTCCTGTCCTGCTCCAGTCCTGCTCCAGTCCTGCTCCAGTTCTGCTGCAGTCCTGCTCCTGACCTGCTCCTGTCCTGCTCCAGTCCTGCTCCAGTCCTGCTCCAGTCCTGGTCCTGCTCCAGTCCTGCTCCTGTCCTGCTCCAGTCCTGGTCCTGCTCCTGTCCTGCTCCAGTCCTGGTCCTGTCCTGCTCCAGTCCTGGTCCTGTCCTGCTCCAGTCCTGGTCCTGTCCTGCTCCAGTCCTGCTCCTGCTCTGCTCCAGTCCTGGTCCTGTCCTGCTCCAGTCCTGGTCCTGTCCTGCTCCAGTCCTGGTCCTGTCCTGCTCCAGTCCTGGTCCTGTCCTGCTCCAGTCCTGGTCCTGTCCTGCTCCAGTCCTGCTTCAGTCCTGGTCCTGCTCCAGTCCTGCTCCTGCTCCAGTCCTGCTCCTGCCCTGCTCCTGTCCTGCTCCAGTCCTGCTCCTGCCCTGCTCCAGTCCTGGTCCTGTCCTGCTCCAGTCCTGGTCCTGTCCTGCTCCAGTCCTGCTTCAGTCCTGGTCCTGCTCCAGTCCTGCTCCTGCTCCTGTTACAGTCCTGCTCCTGCCCTGCTCCTGTCCTGCTCCAGTCCTGCTCCAGTCCTGGTCCTGTCCTGGTCCTGTCCTGCTCCTGTCCTGCTCCTGTCCTGCTCCAGTCCTGGTCCTGTCCTGCTCCAGTCCTGCTCCTGTCCTGCTCCAGTCCTAGTCCTGTCCTGCTCCAGTCCTGCTCCTGTCCTGCTCCAGTCCTGCTCCAGTCCTGGTCCTGTCCTGGTCCTGTCCTGCTCCTGTCCTGCTCCAGTCCTGGTCCTGTCCTGCTCCTGTCCTGCTCCAGTCCTGGTCCTGTCCTGCTCCAGTCCTGCTTCAGTCCTGGTCCTGCTCCAGTCCTGCTCCTGCTCCTGTCCTGCTCCAGTCCTGCTCCTGTCCTGCTCCAGTCCTGGTCCTGTCCTGCTCCAGTCCTGCTCCTGTCCTGCTCCAGTCCTGGTCCTGTCCTGCTCCAGTCCTGCTCCTGTCCTGCTCCAGTGCTGGTCCTGTCCGGCTCCAGTCCTGGTCCTGTCCTGCTCCAGTCCTGCTCCTGCTCCTGTTACAGTCCTGCTCCTGCCCTGCTCCTGTCCTGCTCCAGTCCTGCTCCTGTCCTGCTCCAGTCCTGGTCCTGTCCTGCTCCAGTCCTGCTTCAGTCCTGGTCCTGCTCCAGTCCTGCTTCAGTCCTGGTCCTGCTCCAGTCCTGCTCCTGCTCCTGTCCGGTTCCAGTCTAGTTCCATTTGTTCAATATCTGTTGTTGTTCAATAAGTTGTTTTCTTACACAATACTTTCACAAAGTTGTTATTATTTTGACCATATGATGCGGTTCTAGAGTAACTCGCCAAAAAATGAAAATAAACACTTTATTCAGACATTTTTTAGTTCAGTGTGTGATTTATAAAAGTTCCAAATGTATATAATCCCCATAAGTTTTCACCCAAGCAGATGTTGGAGCTTTGTCTTGATTTATTTAAGAATGTATTTAGATATTTTGTACGTTTATTATTTCTTTTTTGCTATAGTTCGTGTTTGGTTATTTATCTTTATTTTGTATAGATTTTTCATTGTTTACATTATTTCTGCTAATTTAGTTCCTCAGTTAATAGTTTCTTTGTGGGCACAGCATTCAGAGGCTGCAGGATGAATGACCTGTTTGTTTGCTGTTGCTTTGTGGAAATAAACCATCTCAAATGCATCCTTTGGTTTGGACATTGGTTTAATTTGCTGCATAAAGCTTGGTTTGGTTTATGGACAAATCACGGCCGCAGCACACCCAAACAATGCTCATGAAGTTCTTCATGCTACTTCAATGTGAAATATTTGTGGTATTTTAAGTTCACCATTCCCAGGCTTACATAACCATGCACACGGGTTAGATATTTAACCCTCCAATTGCCAAGTCTTTTGTGTAAATAGACTATGATACAAACATTGATTAAATGATTTTTGCTTGTGGATTGTTTCATGTAATCATGTGTCACTGTTTGAGACCAACATTAGTGAAAATACATTATTATTATTTAAGTTCCGTCATAAACTCACCCTGAGTGCCTGAGCAGAACATGCACAACTATATTCAGGCTCCAAAAACATTTTAAAGAAATATTATTTGTACACAAACTCACATATATTCATGAATGATGAGCTCTAACTGTTAATACAAAAAACCAAAACATTTTGTAAATCATTAACCCTTTAAATACCATAAGATGTTCTCAAAGTCACTATTTGTGACACCAAAAACACACAAATGTATTTGTTTTTCTAAAATAGACTTTTATTTTGTATGATTCATATTCTGTTTTTTTGCAATCAGACATATCTGAATGTTTGAGATCAACCTTGGTGAAAATGAATCATTAGTATTTAATAACACTACACCCTGGACCTGCTGTTACACCGGGACCTTTTCTACAATTAAAGAGTCCAGGTGCTCCAGTCTTCTCTTTACGTTGGTACCTGACCTCTTGGACTTAAAGGGAAAATATTCTGCATTTGTAGTATTATTAGCCTTTAAACATGCTCCTGAACACCTTTAATTTGCCACCTCATGCTTTTAAAAAAAAAAAAAAAAAAAAACATGGTTTAAAGCTCAAAAAAGTCACTGTAGCAGAATACGTGTCCTTTAATCCTAATCTTCTCGCAATGTTTTTCTTTTGTCAACGGCATTCCTCCCACAGCAATTTAAAACAATAGTTCAGTACTGAATTACAAGTTACATTTTTAAAAGATTTGTTTGAGTGTCCTTGCTGCTGTTTTGTGGGTGTGTTCATGTGTGTTCTGAGAACAAATTAAACTAACAACTACAAGGCAGAGCTGAATTTGACTGATAAAGTCACTTTTATCGAACATACTCTTAAGATAGAATTAAACTTCTGTGATTATTATGAAGGGTTAATAGTAAAATGTGCGTGGTTTGGTTATGAATCCTTTAATATTAACATAGACTGTTACTTATTGTCACTCTGTGCTCCAAATGCACTTCATATAACATTGTGCATTGTGTATGTCAGTTCACTTGCACTGTGCAATACCAAGTGCACTTGTTTAAACTCCACATGATCATGTGAATATGTAAATAAATTGTGAGGGATATTTTAAGTAAATATATATACATATTTGTTCATACTGGGGTTTAGCTAATAAAGCAGAAGTTGTTAAAATGTATATTGTTTGTTAATACCAAGGGTTCAGTTGATAAAACAGATCTATTTTATTTAATCCTTTATTCTATTGACATACTGATTTTCAATTTAGTTTGTTATTTTGAACATGTTTCTGATCAGACTTAAGGATTCTGTAGGGAATTGAAATATAGCAGATGATGCTAAAGATGACTAATCTTGTATTTATTCATTTGAATAATGACTCCTTTCTACAGAGAGGTGTGTCTTCTGAGGAGCTGTCCATGGTACCATCCGCACACTACAGTGAAGCACCACCAGAGGGAGCCCTGACCCTGAGGTGCAAGGTATCCATTCTAGTATGGAACTATTTTGGATTACTTGATATATATATATATATATATATATATATATATATATATATATATATATATATATATATATATATATATATATATATATATATATATATATATATATATATTACATACATTATATTATATACATTATATATATATATACACACACATATACATTATATATATATATATATATTATCCTGCAAACATAAAAAACTGTTTCAATTTTTTTCTTTCTATGTATACATTTACAATAAAATGTCATTGAATGAAGTTGTGATTAATGTTTCCAGCTGCTGTCCAGATCCACTGGAAGCAGTGCAGTCAGAGTTGTTACCTGTAAATGATCTGTAAACATCTCATCAAATACATCTTTAGAATCTGAACCATGCATCTGTGATTGTGACCTGTGGATGCTCTCCAGAGGTGAACAAGTCCTGGTGCAAAAGCAGACAGATTGACAAAACTACTCCAGCGAGAAACTTTCTGGACAGTAACTCTCAAATAGTGTTCATGGGCCTGAAGGACTGGATTGATCTTGCCACATTTCTTCAGGGACAGTCTGTTTCTTCATAATGTTGTCTGTTCCTTCTTGCTGTGGTAGTCTGGTTTACATGTGTAGTCCAAGGACAGGTGGCTGGTTCTATTTAGGGCTTTCTTACTTTAGTTATATTTAAAACGTATTATTTGATTGTATTTATGTAACTAAGTTGATGTTTTTGATTATATGTGTATTCTGTTGTTGTTTAAGGCAAGACACTACAAGAACAACTTTTTTTGTTTTGTTTTCTGGTCAGTTTGCTCTCTCAACATATCGACTTTCATGTAGAAACAACAAACATGTCCAATCTGCTCTTAAAGATGCTTTATTATTTATTTAATCCACTCATCCATAGATTTCTCTGGTACGTTGTAATTTCAAAGGCCATTTTCTTAAAATGCTTTTTCTTCTGAAGATCACACACACCAAACTTTACAATATTGTACGAAACAAGATTTTGGCGGAACATACTGAAAGATTTGTTGATATCTAGTTCTGATTTATTACAGTCTGAAGTCATCAGGAGATCAGGCCTTTCTGTGTGGAGTTTGCATGTTTCTCCACGTGTTTGGGTGGGTTTTCTCTGGGTGCTCCGGTTTCCCCCATCACCCAAATATGCAGCACAGGTAAAGATCTGGTCCTGAACATCTGGAGACGAGTCCCGGGATGCTTTCCGCCAGCGACCACCTGAGGAGAAGCCAGTGGCACTGGAGTCATATGCAGAAGACAAACAATAAAGTGTACCTTAATCAAAAACTAAATCAGAAATCCAAAATCCCCTCTGTTCATTTTTTTTTATTTATTTGTTTTTAAACATGTGTTTAAAATGATCCAAGAAAGGTAAACATGGTTCTGTCCATTTTTCAGATGTAAAGTTTCCAACATGGAGGAAAAACTAATTTGTTTTCTTTTTTTCCCCAGGAGACGTTTCAGATTAATATCTTCTCATTTATTCTTTTAACTGATCCTGTTCACCTGTAGTGGACCTTTAAGTACATTCTGGTGATGCATGTTCAAACTTAATGCCACAAATCTATTGCTTTAAGTGGGAGTCGCACTCTGCAGACCCCACTTTCTATCATCTGTTCATGGCTTACCTGGGTTTGTCTTTGTGCCGTGTCTTTAATGAACTTAGGCCGGATATAGTGATGCATCATGCAGCTCGTACCTTGTTTAAATCATTTCTCAGACGGGGGACAATACTTTGTACCTGTGTAGTTCCTCATACAATAATCTTAATGCTGACATCATGCCGTTTCATCAAAAACACACACAGCTTCTTAATGCACAGCTACAGCGTTTAAATCATGTCATATATACCAGATAGAACACAATCATGTGTTACTGTGCACTTTCCCATTGTCTTTAGAACTTGTACAAATAATCTTAAAAGTGCTGATGTCATGCCATTAAAACAAACCCAAATAAGAGCTGTTTAAACCACAGTCAAACTGTGGCAGGACGGACCCGCAGCACAACACGCTGTGCTGCTTTGCCTGTTATCCCTGAATGCACCAGATAAAGACCTTGAGCCGATCCTCTTTGCCTTGGTGGACTAAACTTCGATACCTTCTACAAGATTTGACCCTGCAGACCCTTGATTTTTACCAGTGTGTCGCAGAACAGTTGTGTGCCTTAAGGTATGGACATGTGCATTGACAATGTTGAGATTCACACATGGATTGAAGTCAGTTATTGATCATTTTCAATGTCCAATATACATTTGTTGAATCTTCTGCTGTTTTAAGTCCATAAATCATCACCTGACCCACTCTGAGTGTTTCTGCCTCTGATCGTGATCATTTCAACTGCGTCACATCTGCACTGCTAATTATTTATTAACCTTCATTTAACCGGGTAAGAACCCTTTTGTTGCGTGTACAACAATTGTGTTGCTTTGGTAACGTTCATCTTGTCTTCAGTTATAATGTCTTTTGTTTTTTTTCTGGAGTTCTGAAGATGGCTCGTAGATAGCAGCTGAAACATGTCAAGGTAAGTACATCTCACTCACAGACACAGATGTCAAACTAAAAGAGAGAGAAAATAATAAAATAAAATAAAACAAGTTATGTTGTTGCCTCTGCAGCCAGTAGATGGAGCCAATGCTCAGTTACTTTGGCAGTTATGTTGTTCTTTGTAAAAAACAATGCTTTTCTTATTTTGTTACATGATGACATGAAATGTCAAATTAAAGACACTCAAGACTAGAGCATGGTTAAAAGCCAATAACAATACAAATAATGCATTATATTTGTCTTTTAAAGGTGGTCAACCTGTGTCCATGAACACAGGTCAATTATTTAAACAAAACAAGAATATAAATATGTTCACATAGACAGAGTATTTCTGGACTTTTCTGATTTCAGACACACTAAAGGTCACATGATTTCCTCGTCAGTGACACACTCTTCGTGTCGAGGCTTCATTAGACACACCCACTTTAGGTTGAACCAGGCTTCAGAGTCTCCATCCATCAGAACTATCTGTCTACTTTTTGCTGTCGCAGTCAAAGTAATCCCCTGTGTGTCCAGATGATGGCAGTGTCAGCCTGCGCTGCGCAGGAATGTGTGAGTGTTTGTTTGGGGCCCGGAGCCCTCATCATCCGGCTCCATCCTCCTCTGCTGCTCTGATCTAATAGCATGTAGCGCTCTGTCACCTGCAGGGAGTTTCATGTCATGCTCCAAAATGGATCAGCGTGTTTGTGGACACGTTTTTCTCTGGAAGCCCTGAGCTCCTCACACTCCTCTCCTCCGCATCTACGCCTCATATTTAGAACTGTTTTATGTTGTTTTATGTGCAGAAGGAAACTTAACGTGATTAGAAGAGTTGGGAGTGGGCCGTGCTTTCATCCAGGTGCTGCTTCAGGTGAGCTGCTAAATGTGAACTATGGCCAATTCTGAACCGTCTGTGGATGATGGGCTTGAACTTAATGTGTGTGAGGATCGGATCAAAGGTGAATTCTACAGCATTTTATACATAATTACATATGAAGCATAACTAAAATATCACCGAGAGTTGGCCAAAAAGTTGAAAATAGTAATCATCATCTAGAAGTAACATACCAAAGTATTGTAGGCCTGAAAGAGAATGTACATTTTTGTTGAAAGCTTATAAAATAGTATTAGTCAGGCATTTATGTATCTTACAAGACATGCTATAGTTATTTTTAAATTCAAAGATTAAAAACAGTAAATTTTCCTCTTTCAGTTTTTGAATTTACAAAATATTGGCAGGTTTGAATTCTTTGCAATAAAAAAACAAAAAACAAACCAAAAAACAAAAACAAAAAAAATACACATCCTTTGGTCAATACTTTGTTGAGGCACATTTGGCACTAATTACAGCCTCTAGTCGTTTTGAGTATAATACTACAAGCTTGACACACCCTTTTTGGGCAGTTTCTCCCAGAACCTCTTAAGCTCCCTCAGGTGGATGTAAACGTTGGGTCACATCCATTTTCAGATCTCTCCATGATGTTCTACTGGGTTCAAGTCGGGCTCTTTCTGGGCCCCTCGTGGACATTCACAGATTTGTCCTGTAGCTGCTCTTTGTTATCTTGGCCGTGCTTAGGGTCGTTGTCTTTTTGGACGATGAACCTTCGCCGCAGTATGAGCTCCTGAGTGCTCTGGATGGCATTAGCGGTGCATAGATTCCAGAAATGATGCTTGCTGTTCAAGAAAAGAAGTGTAAACTTTGTTTCATCAGACCAGAGAATTTTGTTTCTCGCGATCTGAGAAGCGTGACACCAGGCCCCCCTCGGCCGGAGATCGGAGCTGTCAACCATAAGCCCCTGGTGGTGAGTTGGATCCGCTGGCAGAGGAGGAAGCAGAACAGACTTGGCAGGCCCAAAAGCATCGTAAGTTCAAGGTTCAAGGTTCAAGGTTCAAGGTGTCTTTATTGTCCCCCAAGGGGGAAATTAGTTTTGCAGCACAGCTCAACATAAAAGGACAATGTAAAAACAATATACACACACAGATACAAATAATAAAACAAACCCAAAATGACACTCCCTCAAAGTGCAAAATAGCAGATTAAATCACACGTGCAAATGTTCTATGTGCGGATTTACAAAGTGCTAAGTGCCATTAAGGTGCTTCACGGCTGTTGGGATAAATGTAGTTCCCAGCCTTTTAGTTTTACAACTAGGAACTCTGTAACGCCGCCCAGAAGGCAAAAGTTCAAACTGTGCCTTAAGAGGATGGTCCTGGGAACTAGTAATGGCTCTAGCCTTTCTCTGCACCTGCCTCATGTACAGGTCTCCTGGCTGAGCCTGTCGTGTCCCTGAGACTTTGCTGGCCACTTTGACCAACCGAGCAAGTCTATTTTTATTGGTGAGGGAGAGGCTTCCATACCATGCAGCCATGCAAAAAGTTAAAACTGATTCAATGAAAGAACAATAAAACAAGGTCATCATTTCAGATGAAACATTAAAAGTGTTCATTAAGGGTCTTTTGGAAAGATCTTGCATCCTCTGCATCCTCTGTCAGCAGGTCTCTGTTGTGGGACTGTCTTGGCTGACACGTCTCTGCAACATCGCGTGGCGGTCTGGGACGGTACCTCTGGACTGGCAGACCGGGGGGTGGTCCCTTTGTTTAAGAAGGGGGACAGAAGGGTGTGTTCACACTCCTCAGCCTCAGGTAAGGTCTACTCCAGGGACTAGAGAGGAGTTTTCATCCCGATCGTGGGACTGGTTCATTATATTTATGGACAGAATTTCTGGGGACCATAGGATCATCTCTGCTGTTTGCAGATGATGTCGTCCTGATGGCTTCATCAAACCAGGACCTACAGCATGCACTGGGACGGTTTGAGCCAAGTGTGAAGCGGCTGGGATGAGGATCAGCACCTCCAAATCTGAGTCCATCGTTCTTGACCAGAAAAATGGAGGAGTTGAAGTATCTTGGCATCTTGTTTATGAGTGAGGGAAGGATGGAGTTTGAGATTGAGATTGCAGCATCTGCAGTGATGCGGTTTCTGTAACACACAGTTGTCTACATAATCTCATCATCATCTCGTCTAATCACCTGGTCATGAACTTTGAGTATTGACTGAAAGGACAAGATCCCGGATCCAAACAGTCAAAATGAGTGTCCTCCGCAGGGCGGCTGGGCACTCCCTTAGGGTGAAGGTGACGGGCTCAGTCACACGGGGGGAGCTCAGAGTACAGCCCACTTCATCTGTTATAAAGCAGCTTTTATGAGATCTGTGGCACATTTCAATGCAATGTACCATTTTCAGTCAAACTTAAACCTTATCAGATTTAATAGCTGTAAAGTGGCCGTATAATCTCATCTGAACCTGTGCTGCCGTCACTGAAACCACATCTGGTCACCCAGAGTGAGGAGATCATTCTGCTTTCTGATTGGATAATCTTCTTCGGACCCAAAGTAGCAAATTTAATTCTCACTGAGGAAAAGTAAATGCTTGTCCACAATCCCAAGAGTTAGAAATCGACTGTTGAATTCTCAGATGAAGGGCCTGTATGTGTGATTCAAATGTATTCAAATGCAAGAAGAACAATATAATGTAGAAGTTGTGAGTTTATTTAGTCCCGATAATGTGTAGTAAAATTATAATATACATAATAAGAAATAGGTCTACTGATGAAAAATATATATACAATACAAATGAAAAATACTACTCAAATACGAGTTACAAGTTACTTTTAAAAACTATTTTAGTGGCATGTTACTCAGCGCTGTTGTTGTAAGTTGTTTTAAACTAAAATCTAGACATTCTCCGAGCTCTGTCCAATCAGAGCAGGCGATGGTGCTGGGAGCAGCTCCTCTACTGAAGCAGAAATCAGATTCCAAACTGCCATTTGTCCACAGAAAGCCATTCCATGGGAACATTGCAGATTTCAGGAAAATAATTAGTTCAACCTTCATGTACATATATTTACAGTATTTTCTGTGTGAATCTTGAGTTTTGTACTTTTTCTAATATCTGAGGTTTAGGGGGTTTGAAATGGAGTTTATATCAATCTTATAATCCTCATCATGTGACTGAAGCATCACTTTTTACTTTTTGCATAAGTCTGTCAAAGGCTTAATTCAACAAGGGGGTTTGGGATCCTGGGACCAAACCAGGCCAAGTTGACACAAAGGACTTGAACCCTTGGCAGAGGTATACACTAATGAAAAACAATAGTGAGGAAAAGGTAGCAAGGTAATTAAATGCGAGGAGCCGGGCTCCCAGACTAAGGGCACGAGGACGACTGGGCCTCCTGCTGTCCCCATGTTTTATTTCAGAACAGTTTGCATTTAACAATAAGAAATCCATCGTTCACTCGAATGCTCTGCAGTGTATCAAACTCACGGCTGTCCATCCAGTTTGAGTAAAAGTCCTGAACAAACACGGCCATCGGGCCCCGGCCTCTGTCTCTAATGCACTTCCCTCAGTGTGATCTGCATCTCTGTCACAGACACTTCCTCCTCTGATCGTCTGGACCTGATCTGCTCCGAGACAGCACCGCGTCCTTCAGCTGCTCCTCAGGACGCTCAGGACTCTCTCCTCCCCTCCTCTGCGCCTCCTCCCCTCCTCCATAGCCCCCTCTGCTTCTTTGCAACCTCCTCTGCTCCACTGCACCTTTTTCTGCTCCTCTGCTCCTCCTCTTCTCCTCCAATTCTGCTCCTCTACTCCTCCCCCTCTCCTCCTCCTCTGCACCCTCCCCTGCTTCTGTCTTCCTCCTCTTCTCCCCCTCTCCACTGCACCCTCCCCTGCTCCTCACCTCCTCCTCTCCTCTGCACCTTCCCCTGCTCCTCTGCTCCCCCTCTCCTCTGCACCCTCCCCTGCTCCTCACCTCCTCCTCTCCCCTGTTCCTCCTCCCCCCTGCTCCTCCCCTCCTCCTCTCCTCTTCACCCTCCCCTGCTCCTCTGCTCCTACTCTCCTCTGCGCCCTCCCCTGCTCCTCCCCTCCTCTTCTCCCCTGCTCCTCACCTCCTCCTCTCCCCTGTTCCTCCTCCCCCCTGCTCCTCCCCTCCTCCTCTCCTCTTCACCCTCCCCTGCTCCTCTGCTCCTCCTCTCCTCTGCGCCCTCCCCTGCCCCTCCCCTCCTCCTCTCCCCTGCTCCTCTTCTCCTCTGCTCCTCCCCTCCTCCTCTCCTCTGCACCTTCCCCTGCTCCTCTTCTCCCCTGCTCCTCCCTTCCTCCTCTCCTCTGCACCCTCTCCTCTGCACCCTCCCCTCCTCCTCTCCTCTGCCCCCTCCCCTGCTCCTCCCCTCCTCCTCCCCCCTGCCCGGGTGAGATGGCATCAGTGCAGTGTCTTCTTTTAAATAATGCAGAGCAGAGATCGGGGCCTAATGAAGTGCAGCTGTCTCTCTTTTAATTGAATGAGGATGAAGCTGGAGGATTCCTGTGATATTGATCAGAAGGAGCCGTGCGATTGAGTTAAAGGGACATTTCCTCTGGCTGAGCCGCAGAGGAGTGCGGGAAGGTCAAGAAGTTTCATCGTGACCAAGGGTATGTTTACAGGGCAGGTTACCGTTATTGTGTCCATGGGCAAGACCTCTCATCTTGTCTAAATGTCTAAATTTGTGGAATTTATTTTTGGATAGCCCTTTTACAAATACTATACAATTAAAAATAAAATTGTAGAATCTGAGAATCTGAGTGAGGGCCATCTGCTCTTTTCTATTCATGGCTGTCAACTTCCCGTCTGCCAGAAAGTGACCCGTTGATCCCTCTGACTCTGATGTGAAGTCGTCAAAGTTCCTTGGGATGGTGAAGCTAACTGCTCTGTCTGAATCCTTGCTGCTCATGTTGGACTTTAATACACATAAACTTGATCATAAAGAACTCCTGAGCTAATTTCTATTGGTCTACAAGTCCTTTAGTTTCACATAACTTGAAGTCTTTATGACAAGTTCTGAAAATGTTTTTTTTAATTGTGACTAAGTTTAATTGGATAGCGCTTGTTGCAATTATTTATCATAGTTTTACATCTGTGAAGTTGCAGATTAAAATGACAGGAAATAGTGCTGAATCCCTCTGTGATGTCATCAAAAAGCGACGTGCCATTGAAAACACAGAGACAATTCACGCCTCCTTTTTTTCTCCAACCAACTTCTGAGACCCGGTTACCTTATCTGCCCAAACCCTAAACTTAACCAAATAATCTGTTCCCAAACCTAACCCTAATCTTACCCTAATGTGAAAAATACATTAAAAACAATCAACTTTTTCTAGCATAGCCATCAATGCAAAGTGACGCTCTGCAGCAGAAGGAAAAATGAAGCAAGATTTACAGACAACTAACAACATTATCTTGACAACAAAATAAAGTTATCAGTATTACTTGTCAACTCATAACTACAATGTCATTTATGTGAATTTTGGCCCTTGTTTTTAAAATGGTAAATGGTAAAACTAACAGTTGTAGAATTACCTCTATGACATCTGCTGCTCATGTCCAACCAGGAAGTGACATTAAACATTATGAAATCTGGGGAAATAGGCAAAATGTTTAGTACAATCTTAAATATAGTCACGTCTAACTCACGTCAAACCTGTCATATAGACTTTTTAAATTAGTCACATTGACCTGAACAAGTACATAAATGTATACATTTAAAAACTATTTTTTCATGAGTTTTCAAGACCATCCAAAAACGTACCAGCAGGGCCGGGCGTGGCATAAACAATCAAAGCAAATTTTTTTTGGCCACTACCAAAAAATGCTCTGGTAAAAAAAGTTCAAATGTAAAAAAAAAATGTAAATCAGAGTATCTTTAAATACAGCATAAAAACTGAAATATTAGATCTAAAATGCACTGGAAAACAGGACATGGTGTGTGATTTATCAGATTTTCTTGGGGAGGACCCTCAGATCCTCCTTTGCGTAGGCCTGACTGTAAAAAAAAGTGTTTTTTTTGTTTTGTTTTTTTTGTTAATGTTATGTCCAACTCTTTAAGCAGTGTCTTGCAAAGTCTGTTTAGGGCCTCCAAAAGTCTAGAACCGACCCTGCGTATGTGTGTTTACATTGTGTTTGAACTGTCCTCCATAAATACTGTGAATTCCTGTCAGTGTGTCACTGCAGTATCAATGGGATTGTGAAGTGATGACGTCACACACAGCATATTTTCTCGCTTCCGGGTCCTTTGCATCTGTCGACAGGTTACAAACATTATTTTCCCGGAATAAAGTAACACCCATGTGGTCCCAGTGCAGATATATTATAAAAGCAGCTCTGACCGCTGCTGCGTTTTATTATCTGAAAAAAATAAAGTGTGCCGTTAACATGCTAGTTATTGTTAGTTTTAGTGTGACGGTAAACTCTGCTCTGAAAGATGTGGAAAGTGCTTACGAACTTATCAGAGTGAATCATTTGGATCCCATACTGAAGTAGACGAATGAGCGATAATTTTGGAGCACTGCAAACAGTTTATGATGAACTAGCTCTGGTTTTCATGTTTTTAGTAATGCACTTTTAAATACAACCATCTGCCTAATTCTTTACTTATATAACTTAACAGTAACATATCTACAGCCCTTCTCTGTCCAGTTTTTAACGTTACCACAGATAAAACAGCTGTTAGACAAACATAAACTCTCCTTATAAATTCGAGCCTATCTTTTTTTTAAATTCTTATACGGCGGAAATCAATGAAAGGAAAGCCTCTCTCTCCTGTTTGTATTGATTGCTGATATATTTGAACAAAACTGAAATTGCCGCGGAAGCTCAGATCCCAGAAGTGAGGAACACAGTGACAGAACAGTGACTTTTTTGAGCTTTAAACCATGTTCTAACAATATTCTGTCATCAAAAACACACCTTAGCATTCAGTAGCATTCAGTTGCATTCACGCTGTTTTGAGGAATGTTTATTAGAAAATCCTCCCCCCTCCGACCGTCAAATACACGTCCTGCAAACTCCTTCTATCCGGGATGTATTTTCAGATCAGCTACGTCACCTGTCCGAGAATATTCCACTATTTTAAGTCCTTAAATCATCGCTAAACTCATTCTGAGCCTTTCTGCAGCTAAATAACTGCTGCAGCAATTTGCATCATAATCTTTTTATAGCACTCATTTCACTAGATTGTATATTTCTGGCTGGATGCACTCAGTAAGTGTAATTCATAGTGACCGATAACACAGGTCATAGAATGAGTAAGAAGCTTTTTTTTCTTCTTTTTTTTAAACATGAGATGGCAAATTTAAGACACTCAAGAGCATGTTTAAAGCCTAACAGCAATATGAAAAATGCTGAAAATTTTTCCTTTCATAATCCCATACCTTGTGTTCACTCAAAGTCACAACCCAATAGATTAGAACTGAGTTGAGACAGGCCTGAATTCTCTGTGTCAGATTGTAGATTTGTTGACCTGGTTTATGGTTCACATCTCCCATAGAGTTACACAGGTTCTCAGGACGTCATCAAATTCTTTAACGTGAACATAACCTATTGGCGGAGCCTCCTCTAAGCCTATAAGAGCGGAGGCAAATCACAGACCCCAGACCGCGCTTGTCTTCTCCGTCTAACCCCCTTTTAACTGACCACATCCTGGCCCTCCTCAGGCCCTAACTCGCGGAACACATTTAGACATTTAGCGCTTGGTCGTGTGCGGTGGCCACTCATCACTCCACCAGCGCGCCGTTTGAAGATTACCCCGCTCGCAGACATCCTCGCTGGGCACGGGGGGCAGCTTAGAGGGGCCAGAGTCCATAATCCCTCAGCCTTCACGCCGATTCTCCATGCACTTCAACACGCTGAAATACAAGCGGGCGCAGCAGCAGCAGCAGCAGTAGCCAGCCCCGGCCCCAGCCCAGCGCCGCCGCCGGCCCCCTCAGATGGATGACATGTCTCCAGTGAATGTGCAGCCAGAGCGGGGGGAGTTAGCTCTCAAATAACTTAGAGGAGGAAGATACGAGGTCCAGAAATGGAATGGAGTGAAGGAGTCGGGCACTTTGACAGCTGATGTGTGTAAGCTTTTCCGCAAATGGAGTTTAGGGAGATGGAGAAATGGACATTGGCTCGAAAGGAAAAGGCCCAGTGCTTTAAAAAATAAGCGTAATTTATTGCTGTGGGGTGAAAGGTGGCAGTGGTTAGTTTGTCAACTCATGGGCCGCCGTCCTCACAGCTGCACTAACACCTGCATGAAGACAAGGTAGTGTCTTGCTCATAGGCATGCCAGCTTGGAGTAGCAAGGATGAAACTGGCAACTTTTGGCTTATTAGGGCGTATCACTGCTAACTTTGATGGAATCACTCCTGTTGATGTGTTTTTTAAGACCCTGTACCTGATTTTTACTGTTTTGAAACGTAAAAAACCAGTGGGCGAGGCTACCGCGCTCAAATTGAGCCGCCGACTGTAGGCTGCCATGTTTGCAATCTGCTGCTGACCGCTAGGGGCTGGCTGCGGAAGTAGAATTATTCAATGCAAGTCAATGGGGAGTTAGACGTTTCAAAACCTACTTTAGAGCCTGGCTCAAAATACGGCTTTGGTCTCAAACGTTAGCTTATGGCTCTGTGACAACGCTGAGGGGGGTGAATTTTTTTGGACCAGGCTGGTTTAGCCGCTGTGATTTTTTAAAGTTCTTGCATATGTAATGAAGAAGGCGGGCTTTACGCGCCGGAAATGTCAGGGCGCAGCCATACACCTACGAGTGGGCGGTAACCATAGAGGCAACGACGGCAGTACGTCAGCAAAAGGCCGCCCCAAAGTCGGCCTCCCCCCGCCTCCCCACCGAGGGGGGAGTGGTGGGGGCTAACCCGCGGCCATTTTGAATTCTCCATGACTGAGCCGCATTATCATGAATGGGGCGGAGCCACAACCGTCTGTCCACTATTTTTATGTCTATGTAAAAAACAGATCTAGTTTGTTTTAAAGCAGGACTATCACACTTTATTTTATCGAGGGCCGGATGCTTTTGTCCTCGGAGCCAGAAACCAGGTCTAAACCAGGACTAAAGCGGTTCTAAATCCAGGATTAAACCAGGACTAAACCTGGGCTAAAACCAGGATTAAACCAAGACTGAACCAAGTCTAAACCAGGACTAAACCTGGGCTAAAACCAGGATTAAACCAGGAATAAACCAGCACTAAACCAGGACTGAACCAGGTATCAACCAGGACTAAACCAGGACTTATCCAGGTTGATGGTAAGGTAAAGGTTGATGACTTGAAAATTATGATGACTGTCATTTATATTGACTATCTGTCAAAATCAGAGATTTTGACAGATATTTTATATCTATATCTATATCTATATTTGCATAATAATTCTGAACGCGGTGCACAGTGAATCACTTTCCATCGATCCATGCATCTTTTATAAGGCTTTGAACAGAAACGTTAGTTCTACTGTGATGACATAATGATGTTGTCAATAAAAAGTACAGCGTCACATCATTGAGCCGTTTCAATGGGAGGTCTGAGCGCAACACCCCTGATACATCATGTGCTTGAATGGTCATCTCCAGTGCAGCAGCAGAACCATCCGCCTCCTCAGCCCCTCCATCTCCTCCTCTTCACCACCGGCGTGTCTCTTTTCCGTGCTGTTTGAATGAGCTGTGCTAGCAGGTGTTAGCTTAGCGTCGGGTCATGCCGCTCACCTCCACAGGACACCGGCTCGCTCTGGGCTTTACGACGCTGTAACTCTGAGTGACAAACAAGGATTTAGATTTTTTTATGAACTTTGGGCGGCCGTGGAGGGTCCGGCCTGAGGATGAGTGGTGGACATGCCCTTGCCCGCACGCTCTAAATCTGAGAGGCCAGTGAAGGGGCTAAATGAGGAAACAAAGAGAGCAATAAAACTATAATAACATAATAATAATATGTCTTATTTTCTTTTTCATGGTAAATAATTCATAACTCATCATCATCTCAACATTCAACATTGAAATTAATTTTTTTTAAAAACAAAAAAAGAAAGATGCACTATGTAACATTTCAGGTAGAAGGTCCATGTGCTTGTTGTTTCCTAGAGCGGTCATTGCTTTGCCTGGAATAGTCCACAAAACATTATATGTATCTTGCCCTTATTTGAATTGCAGGTCCTTTTGTTGCTCTGAAATAACTTGAAGAACATGCATTCTTACTGTGAGCAAGGTCACCGCTCCACAGATCTGAGCTATAACTTGGTGCCTACTACTCATCTCAAAGGAGATACATTTACTGTCCAACTAGCTGGTTACTAGCCAAACCAATAACATCTCCCTTAAAGCAGAACTAAGTAACTTCAGTAACAGAGCTCCCCCTGCAGGTCTCCTGTGAAAATACACTGCCAGTGTTCCCTTCCTTTTTATTAAGTACACACAAAGACATTTCATATCGCCAAATATAAAAAAGAGAGCTAAGGTTTCTCAGGAGAGTTGTCGTCGGCGTCAGGAAATGTTTTAACTTTTTAACTAGCTTCTGGCTTATGGACTGATTTTAGGATAATAAAATGACGTCTTCATTACTTATTTGTAGTAAATGCAAACTACATTAAAGCAGTATTCCACTGGACCTGGGTGTCATTTCTGGCCGAGTTGTAACTAGCATTTTTCAAGTGGAAAATGTCAGAACAGCTTCAATCCCAGAACCAGCACCAGTACCAGCTTGGTGAAAAACAAAAATGATTTTTTTTTTTTAACATAGCCCACATAATATAAAAATAATAAAATGGAAAATTAAGCCAGTTAATGTTTAAGTCAGGTCCCATTCCCACGCTCTTGTAATAATTTAAGCTAAAGTGGAAGTAAAGGTTACACTTTTCATTTTATTAGTTACAGTTTTATTAGTATATTAAAGGTATTATTTAAAGGTCTTGCCTAGTTTTCTCTAGTTTGACCATTTTGGTGACGTTCAAATAATTTATTCTTCCAGACATGGGCAACAAATAATTACATAGAGCAACCACACTGTCAAAACTCATGGAAATTACGTAATAGTTATCATTTGACAAATAAGACAACAAAAGACAACAGCTTTATTTTGTTGAATAAATGTTTAAACGGTCAGAAAATGTGTTACTAAATGTCCCTGCATTTAGGATGAAATTGACTGATGATTGATATAGATTTCTCTTTAGAACTCAGTGCTAAAACTATACAATTATTATAGACCTAAATACTTACCACACGTACTATCGCACCAAATTAAATAATTATTAGAAAAATGATATACACTGGTTGGATCACAGCCATGTCTCCTTCTGTTCCTCATGCGCCTGACAGTCTAAACTCAGGGCACAGTCTGACACGGCTCTGGCACCTGCCTCACTCACTCAAGGTTACTTTTTGATTTAACGGTGATGCATTTTTAAAAAGTGCACGGTGTCTGTGTGCGGCGGCGCCCCCTAGTCCATCTCTGTCAGCGGCGCGGGTGTTTGTGGATGTGTGGATCACCTTTCGGAGCTTAGAGGAGCTTTCAGACATAAATCAGCGCTCTGGGGCCCGTGATCTGGAGTGCCGTCCCGCTGCTGCCCTGGACAAAGACAGGACACGCAGCACAAATGTGGGACAGACGATCGCACTGTGACGAGTCCTACCGCCGCGTGGACAGTGAACGCACCACACGGGGTTAAGTACAGTATCTTTGCAGAGGTAAATACATCCTGGTGCATTTACACAGCACAGACTAACTTCTCCTGAGGGCCAGATATGTGCACAATGCGCCACCTGTTGAGACAATTTGATATTGCACAACTGATCCCCAATAATGATCATAGAACAACTGCTTTATTATTTATTGTTTCATTGTTTTATTTAATCCTTCTGCTATGCGATTTTTTATTTTATTTTTTATTTCATCACTATAAAACTTTCATGGGTGGTCCAAAACATCACCTCACATTCAGTTTATGCAAATTTTTACAATCAAATCTGTATTTGTTTTCCTGATCAGAAAACGTATATTGTTCTTTGACCAAATGTGCATTTCTCAAATGAAGAGAGCACCAGGGATAAACTGCTTTACCTGTGACCCATCAAGGCAATTGTTGTTGGGATGTTGTAGGGACGCTACAAAATAAGTTAAATTGAATTCATCTGCATTTTATAGAAGATAAAAACAACGACTAGACTAGTGCCAACTGGGTCTGAACCAAGACTAACCCAGATTTTAACCAGGTCCAAACCAGTACCAAAAAGATCTAAAGCCGCGAGAAAATAACAAGAACAGAGAAAGAAACAAGAGGAAAAATATGTTTTTTGTAAGATGACTCGCAGGCCGGATCAGAATGTTTGGAGGGCCTGATTTAGCCCACGGGCCATGAGTTGAACAAGCCGGAAATGTATGACTCTAATAGTTACAGAAACTATGAACAGTTTATATGACCATATTGTTATAGTATAATAGGGAAGGACTATAATGGTCCAATATAAAAAAAAAAAAGTCTAAGATATTGGGACCACCACCATTTTGAACTATAACAATTATATTTTCTTCACTGTAAGAGCAATATTGATCTAGAATGCTTGATAATAGAAACAGGTCCATTGACTTGACAGCAGATTGTCATTTACTTGTTTTTATTCTTGAAATGTGGCTTTGTCACATATTTAGAGCTCTACATGTGTCACTCAGTCATAACAAAGTACAGAATGAGCCTCTGTTGCAGGACAATCCAGGATTAACTCAAACATACAACGTTGAGTAACTAATAATGAGGAAACACTGACGTAATGAGATTAAAAACTCATTAAAGTAGATGTAGCGTTATATGTCCCCTTTAAAAATCTCGATTAGTGTAAAATATTGTGGAGAATGAAAGGTGAAAGAGTATGATGAAGCTCATGATGCTGGGGCGTCCGCAGCAGTGGTAAAAATAGGCTCACCTCGTGCACACTTCAGAGACGTTCATGACAAGGTGAGAGAGGGAAAGAACGGGAAGAGAGAGAGAACGTTCCCCTTTTGTTTCAATCGGGCCGACACGTTGCCATTCGGGTGTCATGAAGGCAACAACTTATGGAGAGAGAGAGAGGAGTGAGAGTGAAGTGTTACAAATGCTTGACCTGATCGGGGCTCAGGCTGATGATACAGATGAGGCCGCCGTTCCCTCCTCTGGCAGGGCCTTTGTTGGCGGTGGCAGGTGCTTGAGAACGGAGATGACTGTCGGTGATATCATTCATGAGCGCGTGATCCTTTGGAATTTCAGCTTCATTTGTAAAGCTCCTTATCTGTGTTGTCAGAACTCCTCAAACGCTGTGGAATTGTCATGAGGGATCACACTCATAACATTCTTAAACTCTGGCAGCACTTTGGAAACGGCCTGGCTTCATTTAAAGGCCCCGCACCACTTGGTTTCACATTGTTCTGATCCAACACTTTTTCTAAATCGCACACGTCTCCATTCAAAGTTGGCAGTTACAGAACGGCTGACATAAAAACCTGAGCAGAATATCTGTTGTCCTTTCAGTCCATGCAAAATGCAGTTTTACCTTCTAGACTAATAAATTGTTCCTATAAATTAAGTTTTATCAGAGGCCTGTCCTACGAGGCTGGCTGAACTGATCCTGGATAAATTCCTCTCACCTGGATTGACCGAGACAGGAGCGTCTGTGGATAAGTCATACTAGGAAGGGGGTTCATATCTCGTTCTGTCAACCCGAGATTTTCTGAATGACACGCATACACATAAAGGGGTGGAGTTAGCGCCCTCCAGCCAATTAGAACACTGGAGAAGAGAAGAGAGGTGTACAGAAAAGAGTGAAAAGTTGCATAAGATTGATGGGTAGACTACGCGTAACATACATTAGAACCAAGCTCTTGTTTGAGTAATAACAAACTGGTCTTCTTTACTGCAGTTGTAACCTTGTGGGCGAAAAGTATAAGAATATTGTGCAAAGTGTAATGAGTGTAATGTGAACTCTGTGCATGTAGATTCCTCACTTCGATTCCTTCACGAGAGAATCGGTTCCTCTCAAAAAGATAATCATCAGAGAAATCCAGTGGGTTTTGGCGATCCCTTCAAACTCTCTGTGGAGCGCTCCTTGTACAATCTGTGCCCAAATTGACAGGATTCTGGAGGAAGGGTGATGATGTCATAGTGATGGTGAGAGCTGATTGGTTCGCTGCGTGTGCTGTTTGAGCTGCCAGGAACTGAACCTGGTCCTGAGCAGGTTAGGAGTTTGCGGCCTGTTGCCATAGAGATTTACTCTGATAGGACGTGAACCAGATTCATAGAACAACCACACCAGGTATAACCCCGACGTTACCTCACTGACCCACTGACACAGCTCCGTGGTACAGGCCTCTGCTCTCAGGGACCAAAGCTCTGTTTCTTTTAGTTTAGTCGAACACTTTTGGAGGAAAATATAATGAGTTACAGTTAATTTTGATTTGTGAAACTGATTTGATCTTATCTGAATATATTTTTACTGAAGAAAAGTGAGAGATGTCACTATATTGACAATGGGACGTCTCTTCTGTGCTCTCTGTGGAGGCCATTGTCCCGGGCTGATCCATGAGTGAAATCCCATGCTGTTTGATTTTGAGTTAGGTTTGAGTTTCTATATTGAAAGAGACTCTGTTTGGTCCAGAGTCCTTTATCAGGTGAGAACACACTCGAAGTACTGAAACAACAAAATAAATTCAATTGGAATGTAGGTTTCTGAACGAGAACTGTGTGTTCAAATTTTGATGAGAAATGTTCCAAATTTGACCAACCAAGACTCAAGTGATCAAACTATACCAAGTTTCAAACAACTGAGTAAAACTGTAAGTGACAGAGCGGAGCTAAGGAGCTCAACAGTGACCTACCACGAGGCTCCTGAGGTCCACTTTTTGACCCGTAGGCTTCACTGGACAGGACAGTGTGAAATGGGGAAGAGACTCAGGTAGGACATGCACAAACTGTCAGAGCTGAATTTGAACTCACGACACTGTGTTTTGCCCACATGGCAGGCATGTGTGCTATCCACCACTGACATCTAAACAGAGGTCTTTTACAAATAATGTGCATTACTGATGGAAATCATCACAAATAGTTTATCTTTTTTGACATTTTGATTTTGTAATGTCTTGGTTATATACAACCATTAAAGTATGATGTATTATACTAATAGTCAACAAAAGGAAAAATTAATTATATTTATATTTTTTTTGGTCAGGTTAATCTCTCAGCATAAAAGCTTTCACCAGGAAACAGCAAGTGCCCAATCTGCCCCTAAAGATGTTTTATTTCTTCATTGAATCCACTTCATCCATAGATTTCTCTGGGACATTGGAACTTCAAAGGCCGTTTTCTCCAAATGCATTTTTCTCCCTCAGGACATAAAGATGAGCCTTAAAAAAGCTCTTTTTAGCAACAAACTTTTGAATCTTGGACTGAACAAGATTTTTACAGATCATTCCGAAGAAATGAAATGAAATGTAAACCTGGCTCTGTCCATTTTGTCCCAAATATGTGCCATTTTTACACAAAACGGCTCATTTATACATGAAAACATTACCTGATGAAAAACGTGTAAACTACAGGAGAAGTTTCAAATTGATATCTCTAAATTGAAGTTTTTCTTCTGTTCACCTGCAGCGTCTCACCTTTGGACAGAAAACAACCTCATCACAGACATACGTTACCACACAGCAGCTCAGCCTGTCGTGCCCTCAGACTCTTCATATCAGATTTTTGGACGAGTCTATAAGATGAATGCGGGCTTTGAAGTGGGCGAGACTGTCCAGCTCCATGGGGCGTCACAGTGGGTTGTTACTCGATGGTTCTCATCCAATAAAATTCCTTTTAGAATGCATAAGGGATAACATACAGTCTCTCTTTTTATGATCTCCTTTAACAATATCTTTTAGCTACTTTTAGATGTTGAGAACTATTAAAATGTCAAATTTGGATCTTGATAAAGAACAGTCCTGATAACTGGTCATCAGGAGGGATTTTCCTGGTAAATTTTACGGCCTAATTTTTCTCCAAAAAAGTTTCCTCGAAGCCTGGACTTGGAACTCTAAAAATGTAGATAAGAAGTCTCTAAACCACTAAAAAATAAAGCCCTCAGCCATTTCAGCAAGTTTACTTTTTTGTCCAATTAAAAAATGTAGTCGAGTAGAAAGTAAAAAGTTACTGTAAAATGACTTGAGGACAGACTCTACAAATTATTTAATACCACTTTATAATAATTATATTTTCATTTTTCTTCACAAAGCCTGAACAAAGACTTAATGCATAATGAACTTATAGTTTATTAAGATTGATTCAGGCTTAGTAGCTACTTAATTAAGGTTCGGGTTAGGAATTTTGGTCAGATTATTGGTTAAAGGACAAATATTATGCATTATTTGTATTGTTATTAGCCTTTAAACATGCTCTTGAGTGTCTTTACTTTGACATTTCATGATTTAGAACTAAAAATTAAAGGTTTTTACAAAGAACAATCAACAAACTTTGTCACAGCCCTGGGGGACGCCAGAGTAACTTAGCTTTGGCTCCATCTAGTGGCTGCAGAGGCGGTTACACTCATTCAAAAACACGTTAGTTCTTATGCTTGCAGTGTTATCGAGCTGAGACGCCGTTGTAATGATTGTGAACAGAGACAGAAATGCTCAGAACGAGACTGGCGATGATTTATGGCAGGGCTATTCAACAAAATTTTTCACAGGGCCAGATTTTTCGCCGGCCCATGCCTCCTGGCCAGTAGGTGCACAACGATTTCAATAATAATCAAATGACTGTTGCTATTTTAGATGTTTGTGTAAAAACAAAATACAAAGGGCTTCTTCCTTTCCATGGAAGGAGTGTTTTTGACGGTCGGAAGGATTATCTAACCAGGATTCATCGAAATAACGTGAATGCAGCTAAATGCAACTCCAGGTATGTTTTCGGTGCTGGAATCATTCTTAATAAACTATTTGTTCACTCTGCATTAACTCTTTGTTCATGCTTTACTTAGGCAGAAAAGTGTAGTTTTTAAATTATACCAATTATATTTAAGTTCAGTATAAGTTCACAGTTCACTTTTACTTCTGTTACTTCCCAAAACTGCAGTGTGTTGCCTGTTGTACACACACCACAGACAGGAATGTAGGTGAAGTGTCTTGCCCAAGGACACAAGACCAGCACAGCTTGAGTCGGGTTTGAACTTCCCTCAATTTCTTTATAGTTGACCCTTTTTGAGACCGAATTCAGGGAGTCATTTTGCATTCTCTTGTGAAATAAAAAGAGACGAGCCCCTGGTCCCGGCGCTGTATTTGTTGTGTGTTTTAGATGTTGTGGAGGATGTTGATGTAACCTTGACAACTGTGGACCGCTGCTTATGTGAAGGACGCTGTAAACAGTCTGCTCCCTGTGACCTGCTGTGACTATGGAACAATTAGGAATGACCAGAACATCTCTTTTTTTTGTTTAATTGAGGTTCTCTGCATCATTAATGGAGTGTGTCTCGAATGGATTAACTATTGTGATGGAACTGTCAGGGATGGTGTTCTGAAGCGAGGAGGCAGATGGTTCTACTGCCGCGGTGGTGGACAAAAGTCAGGATGATGCATGACTTGAGAGGTGGAGAGCCAAAGGTCGCAGTGAGATAGGAAAAGATAAAAGATACACTCACATTTGACTGTTCTTGTCTCCTCTCTCTTGTGGATTTACAGTGTTGGTCTCATCTGAAGCTCATTTCAGTTTGTGATCCAAGATGTTTTGGGCAATAAAACAATTGCAATTCAACCCTAGATCACAGCCATTGAACCTTTAATACCATACTCTGGAACAGGGCTATTCAATTTAAGGCCTGGGGGCAAAATCAGGCCCTCCGAAAGAAATGATACAGCCCTCAACCCGTCTTCTACAAATATAGAAAATATTTTATCTCTTGTTATTATTTGTTTAGACATGATTTGGACCTGGTATAGATCTGGTTTGGACCTGTTTTAGACCTGGTTTACTCCTGGTTTAGACCTGGTTTAGTCCTGGTTAAATTTCAGTTTAGATCTGGTTTTGTCCAAGTTAAGCTATGGTTTAGACCTGGTTTAGACCTGGATTAGCCCTGGTTTAGACCTGGTTTAGTTCTGGTTTAATTACAGTTTCGATCAGCTTTAGTCCTGTTTTGTCCTGGTTTAGTTATGGTTTAGACCTGGTTTAGATGTAGTTTAGCCCTGGATTAGAACTGGTTTAGTCCTGGTTTATTCCTAGTTTGGACCTGGTTTATCCCTGGGTTAGTCCTGGTTTAGACCTAGTTTAATCCTGGTTTAGTCCTGGTTTATTCTTGGTTTAGACCTAGTTTTATCCTGGTTTAGTCCTGGTTTATGCCTGGTTTAATTCTGCTTTAGTCCTGGTTCAGTTCTGCAGATATTATTATAAAATGATTATTAAAGCCTTTTGTGTTGTTTGTATTTCCACAGTGTTGGACATGTTTCTGGCCTGGGGACCACCTCTTGGCTCACATATGACAAGCATGTTTCTCTGTGGTGGGTGATGGAGTCTCCCAATGCATTTTATTCCAACAAAAATTGGTCAAAACGTAGAAAAATTCAACTGAGAAAAACAAAAACAAACACCACATGCTTTTGAGGGCCCTTCCTTGCCCTGGGCCCTGGTGAAACAGCGCCCTTTTACCCCCCATTCCTACACTCCTGCACACGTATCTCCCTTTGCGCCCTCACCTCTGCTGAAACACCCCGTCCACCCCTCTTCAGTGTCCCGCGGCCTCTCCCGGTCCCCGCCGTCGACGCGTTACCTGCTCTGTCAGACGAGCTCCTCTCCCTCCCTCCCTCAACTCACAAATAAATTGCCCTCCTCTAAACACTATTACTCACTTGGCAAATGAAAACCGTCTCATATCAGCTGAAAAACGGCCGAGAATTAATTAACCTTTGTCATTTTAATTGCTTTAGTGACAGCTGTCCTTTTGGCGCCGGAGCTCTCCCGCTATCCCCACGCACCACTGTGGAGCTTGTCAATTACTTTTTTTTTTCTTTGGCGCCGCAAATAGATTAAAAAACGCCACGGAGGATAGAGTCGTTTCATTAGTCAGACTTAATGCCCCCCGGTCGTAGGCAGGTAGACCCACTCTCCCCTCCACTCTTCTTCCCATCTCTGCCCTAAATACAAATGAACAATACCATTAAGCCCGCTACGAATCGAATGAATTGTGGCGACTCGAAAATTAAGTTCACGCTCTATTTAATGCAATCCCGCTGCTTGTTTTGCCGCCGCCGATAAATATTGTTAATAAAAGGTGCGCCTGGATGAAAACCTGAATGCGGCGGCTAATTGCGCTAATGGCTGGTAGCATCGTAAACATTATTGTAGGCTAGATAATGCCGATCTAATTTTCTCTGATCTTTCGCGCGCTACATGTCCCGCCTGCTTATTACCGTATTATGTTAAGACAACAGGCAGCGCTCGTTTTGGAGATACAGAGGGTTTTCGCACATAAAAGCGCGGGGTGCAAAAAGGGTTGATGATCTGTTGACGTGGTGCGGCGTTCTGCGAGCAGGAGGAGACAGGATGGAGAAAGGAAGAAGGCTGTCAATGAACTGAAAGCAACCCGTGAAAGAGTGCGGCGTCGGTTGGATTTGAGACAATATGATGATGAAAACGCAGCCAAGTAGATGTAGTACAAAGATTTATACAGTATATTATGGCATTAAGTGCAGGTTAAAGGGGCTGTACCTGATTTGTACGGTTTAGAATCGTGAAAAACAGCTCAGCTCAGAGCTCAGAGTGGTCGTCTTCTGATCTCCTGACAAGAATATCCTTGGTTGAGCAGTCAGATCCACTGGCCCACAGGTCAAGTCTGCTGTTGTGCCCCTGGGCAAGACACCCCCAGTGTCTGAGTACACCGGTGTGTGAATGTGTGAGTGATGTAAAGAGTGTAAGCGTGCCTTGAAAGGTAGAAGAGCGCAATTTAAAGATATCAATTTGAAACATTCCCTGTTGTTTACTCACATAAATTAAGAAAAATATATAGTACAAGTTTTTCATCATGTCATGTTTTCATAGAGAAATCAGGTATTTTATGTGTAAAAATGGCCAAAATTGCACATATTCGGGACAAAACTGTCATCAGTTTTAGAATTAGATATCAAAAAATCCTTCTGTACGTTTCGTCAAAATCTTGTTGAGTCCAAGACTGTAAAGTTTGGTGTGTGTGGGAGCTAATGGTGGGAGCAAAGTGTGGGCGCTTTAAGTGATGATCTTTATGTCCCTAGAGGAAAAAAAATGCATTTAAAAAAACGGCCTTTGAATTTACAATGTCCAATAGAAATCTATGGATGAAGTGGGTCAAATGAAAGAATAAAACATCTTTAGGAACAGATTGGACAAGTTTGGGCTACATGAAAGCCCATATGTTGAGAGAGAAAACTTGCCTGTAGTGTCTTGCCTTAAAGTCTTTACATCAGTCACATGTCTCGCTCACTTTCCTAATGCAGTCCAAGCATCCTTAATATTCACCACCATGAGTTTAGAAGCACTTGTCACCAGTCTCTGAGCCCAGAGCGTCACGGACCTTCACGAGTAAAGCTAACAAACATTAGCATGCTAACGGCACACTTCCTGCTTCTCTCGTAGGATAAAATGCTCTGTTCACCTTACTCTGGAAGTAGCCGTGGGCGCCGCCATCTTGTTTCCGTTGTATAAGTTTACATGGGGCAGACGAGCTCAGCAAAGTTCTGCTCAAAGTTCTACTCCGACTAAAAAAAGGTTTTCACGTCCCAAGAAATCGGTGCGTTGTTGACTTGTTACTGCACGTGTACATTAAACATTTTATACAAATCAAGACTTTTCTCTCCTTTACAATTTGCGTGAACGGTAATCTCGTCAAACTTTAAGTGTCTTCACGTGTGAGGTGTGGATCTATGGCAAAAAGAGGCTTAAGTGGCTGGAGCGGGATAAGGGGAATACATAGATGCAGAGAAAATATTGTGGTCTCATTTTCACACGAATAAATGTTTTTACAATATATTTGTACTGGGGGCAAAACAGATTTTACTTACAGGTTTTTACACTCAAAAAATCAGGAACATGGACTAGTTCTGTTTGTCCCATTTCACAACAGTAAAAATCAGGTACACAGGAAATCAAAATTACATCTGAAGAAGTGGTGCAATTAATCATTAATTAATTAATCATTTAATATTGTCATTATTGTGCAAGCTATTTTAACGGCTGTGGATTTATGAACTTCCAGAATTTTAAAATTACATTTAATTATTTATCTAATTATTTATTTCAACATACAGTCAACAAAGGTGCGGCTGAAAATGAGGAAGCATCTGTCCTACTGGACCGAGTTTAACAAAGCACTCCAGACTGTTTTTACTCAACTTCAGAACTGTGTATTTGGCTTCAAAACTCCTGCCATGGACACAATAAATAGATACCTTTGGAACAGACTTCTGGAGGCAGGAAAGAGGGCCATCACTAAGAAAGAGCCGACACAAACAGAACCAACGATCAAGGACCGGACTGACATTATAAAGTCATGGCTCAAAGTGTTGGTACCCTGATTTGTTTCCTATAAAATGTAGTATTTCTCCCCAAAAAGACTTGATTTCAGGTGTGATATTTATATTGCCCACACATGAAATTTGCTCCATTTGGGTTTACACAAGCACCACACGCTTAAACTAAGTTATTTATCCACAATTTTGAAAGAGTGCCGATAATTTTGTCCAGCCCATTTTTGGAGTTTTGTGTGAAATTATGTCAAATTTGCTAAACATGTGGGATTGCAATACTTTTTTGGGAGAAATACTTTAATTAATTTAATTTAAAAATTTAGGGGTGCCAGCACTTTCAGTAACTGACATTCAATAAATGAAAAAAAAAAAAAAAGACTTTCGAACTTACTTTCTAAATGGACCTATTTCACAGACTTTGCACCAAGTGAGTCTTTTATGTTGGACTAAATGTAAAAGGATTTTTGAATGTTCTGTGCTAATTGTATTTTTCATTTATTTTCAGTTTTTTTGCTCTCTGGATGTGTTCAGTGGTTCTTCTCTTTTATATGTTTACATTTTGGAAAACAAACAAACTGAACATAAAAACATTCAAACTGTTAGTTTTAGGATTTGGGTTGGGTTTAGGAACATGCTAGGTTAGGGTTAGGGTTAGGAAACGGTTTAGGTTTGTTGTTTTTGGCATTAAAATCACACAATTAAAGTTTGACTAGCTAACAAGAATAAAAAGAACGGCTTGGGTCTGTTTTATAGAATCAAACATAAGGGTTTGATAATACACGTTTTTCAAGCAGTGCCATGACAACCAGCAGGGTCGGCAAGATATCAAAAAGAGTTGGTAGCCGTGATGATGATGTTCCATCATCGAAAAAACAAACAAACACCTGAAGCAGCCTTCAGTTGCATTCACTCTGTTTTGAGGAATGTTTATTAGAAAATCCTCCACCTCTGAGTGTCAAACACATGTCCTGCTGAACTTTTGGGATTTCATAGGTAACTTATCAGAGAATGTTCTCCTGTTTTTAGTCCTTAAATCAACTCCAGACTCGTTCTGAGCATTTCTGCCTCTAACCACAATAACTGCTGCAGCAAATCCTCACAATGATGTCTTTTCAGCGCTAACTTCACTAGCACTGACGCCTTCTGCTGGCTGGATACACTCAGGTTTTTGTTTTGTTTTTTAAACACGAGACAGCAAATTTAAGTCAGTCATGTTTAAAGTTTAATAACAGAATAGCAGAATATTTTTTCTTTAACTTGGCCTAGCGATGTCTATGGAGCTTGACAAGTTTAATGCCATTATGTGAAACATTGCAAAACAATAGCATTTCCATGGAAACAAAAAGGGGGTGTACCTCCCCAAAAGTTATGGTAGTTGTACACATCAAGTGCATCTTTAATGTACAAAAACAACACACATTGTCTCCCGGTTTGAATCCAGAGACTGTAATGTGGCATATGATTTGGAACAATGATGTCACTGTGTATAGAATTGTGAAACTCTCGGCGCGTCTCTGAGGCCAAGCGTTGAAAACCCCGCTCCCAGATAATTACAAAGCCCTGCACCTCTGACACTGCGGGAATTGAACCCACGACTCTGTAATCCAGTGAAATGTCAGTGCTCGGTGTATATCTCTGCAGACTGCTGAAAGGCCGCTGGTTAGTCATCTGTTCACTCCTCCAGATGCTACGGGTCTGGGAGCACGGAGAACTCCCAGGATCCTCTCTGCCATTTCTGATAGCTCCGCCCACACAGTGTTGAAGGGGCTGTACCCGATTCATGTCATGTAATAAAGTACAATGTGTTTTTCTCCAGTACAGATTAAACAGCTCTGTTTGGCTCCAGCCAATTGAAGCAAACTGAAGCTAGCAGGGATTCAGGGAAATCTGAGAGCGAGTTTCATGGCAACCACAGATCCAATCAGGAGCCAGGATGTAGAAGGTACTCTCCTCTTCCTGCCTCAAGGAAACCAGTGTATATTAAGCAAACATAGTGCTAACGTGAGCTGCAGCGGACCTCTGGTAAAGAAGGCACGTGATTGGTCAGATACTATTGTGATTTATAAAGACGATTCTTGAAGTTGTCGTGGGCGCTGCCATCTTTTTCCGTTGCATTAGTTTACATGGGGCAGACGAGCTCAACAGGAAATGAGTTCTACATGGACTAAAAAGCTGTTTTCAGGATTGACAGGATTTATCTGAGTGCATCCAGCCACTAGATGGTGTCTTAGCGCTTACGCAATTTAGTGAAGTTAGCATTGAACATACGCTACGGTGTGGGTCAGCAGGAGCAGTTATAGTGTTTAGGGACAGAAATGCTCAGAAGGAGTCTGCCGATGATTTGAGGACTTAAAACGGCAGAAGACTCTCAGATAAGTGATGTAGCTGATCTGAAAATACATCCCGGATCGAGGGAGTTCAGCAGGAAGTGTTTTTGACGCTCGGATGAACATTCAGCAACTGAAAGCAACTCCAGGTATGTTTTTGATGATGGAACATTGTTAGAACAGGGTTTAAAGCTCCAAACAGTAACTGTAGCAGAATGTGTCCTTTAAACATTTTACACAAATCAATCTACTTTAGATAATGTTTTAGCGGCAAGACTTCACCCTCATTCACCATTTGCGTGAACAGGGTTCTTGTCAAACTGGAATGTAGGTCTGTGGCAAAAAGAGGCAAAAGTGGGTGGGAATAACATGAATAGCAAAGTAAAAACACTACAATCATGTAGAGCTCTTTAAGATTAACAATGTAAGTCCAAAATGACGAGTCTGGTAGTTAGAGAGAAACAGACGCAGATGTTCGCATAGAAAGTGAATGAAAGCTTGGCTGGAATGATTCAAATTTGCGTCCAGGCTCACTTCCTGTTCGGAACGCAGCGGTTACCAAGTTAACACTGTCCACTTTCATGTGCAGTCCATGGGAGAAAATGAGACCAGTGTGTGCTGTCTGTATCGAGAGAGCTTTATATTCCGCGAAGTATGAAGTATGTTGTTAGCGAAGGTGAAAACGGGACTTTTCTGAGCGCTCGAGGCTCAGTTGCAGGAATACTGGATTAACTCAAACATGCAAGAATCAAATCAATCGAATCAAAATACAACTTTGCGTAAACTAATGATGAGGAAACACTGTTTGCAAAACTGGTTCTGGGCTCAGAGACGTGAAAAGTGCTCATAAACTTGTCATGGTGAATATTTCGGATGCTGGGACTACGTTAGGAAAGTGAGACAGTCTTTTGAAAACGTAACTTTTCTGTCAAACGGACTACCTTGGTGTTATTTAAATATTGATTATTGCGTTAGCTAAAATACTCTTGCGATATATTGTGCAGGGTGGGCCATTTCCCCCTCCTTTCCTGTTGTTTTCCTGCTTATCTTCTACACGCCGCTCTTAACTTTACTGTAACAACCCCTATGGGCTCTAATCACTGCACATTTTCCACTTCCACATCCTTTTAATGTGTGTGCGCTCGCTGCTTGTCTTTGGCGCGTCCCTGTTTGCTTGTGCCCGGGCGGAGACATATCCCACTTATCCTTTATTGAGATGAAAGAAGCGGACCCAAAGCCGCATCAGTCACCAAAGACAGAAACAAGCGCTCAATTTACGCGTCAGGTGATCCCGGTGTGCTGCCAATGGTTTTTCCTTTCTATCATAAATTCCCCGTTCAGCTTTCTCATCCTACATTCCCACGCGCTGGAGCTCTGGCTGTCATCCAGGCGGCCATTACCATACGAGGAGCGCTGAATCTGAATAGACAAGCCCGATGGATCCCTGAGGTGCACATTTGTAGTTTTTTTTTTTTTTTTTTACCATTTTTACTCCTTCTCACTGCGCCGTTAATTTATTCTTTTGGCGGTGTTGACTCGGCACAGCTCCACTTACCGCGACTTCATTCCGGCTAAATGCTCCGGCCCCGCGCAGTCCCGCCGGCTCCCAATTGATGTAATGAAGCTTTAATGGCCAATTGGAACAGCCAATGTCATTAGCAGTCGGGAGTTAGTTTCCACCACAATTTGCGGTGGAGAATGAAGATGAGAGAGAGTTCACCTGCTGGTTCAGTCGCAACGGCAAGAGATAACACAGCACTGTAGGATTCAATTGTTATTAGAATGATCTGTTTCACTGATAATGGAAGGAAGCTTAGTCTCAAATGACGAGGAGAGTACTTAAAGCTCCTTGTATAAGCATTTTATTCAGTTGTGCATTCCCCAGTGCACAACTGCCACAAGCTTATCTCTGTACTTCGTCTGGAATGTTCCACATTATAAACACTAATACATATCAATCAGTAAAAAATCTGCAGATTAATTACGCTTTTGAAACATGATTAATCATGATTAAATACACAGCATGTTTTTATTATTAGTGGTATTATTTAAGCATCTATTTTGAGGTACTAAAGAAAGGTTTATTATTTAATTATTTTACAAATCTTAAGTACATTATTTAAAGTCCAAACTACCCATAATTTAAGTCTAGACATGTATTTTATGTTGGATCTGTGTGTAAGGTGTTTCATGTAAATGTATGACCAAACAACATGTTTAGCGTTATTCAACGCCCTTCAATGCCGCTTGCGGGTGTTTATCAGTGTTCTGTTGTCGTTGGCTCACAGAGCTGTATTTTCCTCACGGAGCAGACACTGTTCAACACCAGACCTCTGCGGTGTCTTTGGTCGTTTCTGCCGTGCAGAGCCAAACCGATCCTCTGCTCTGCACTCGTAAACACCCGCCACTGACTGGACTGCGCCTGTTGTTCATGAGTTTTCGGTTTCACTGGATACATACAGAAAGGTTGACTTCAAAGTTTTCATTTTATCTTACATACAGTACTACATATATTTTTTGGAAATCTCAACCAAAATTTAGACATTTCTACCCTGGAAATTCAAAATGGCTGGTTATTTTTGTTAGAAAAAATGTTAAAAATGTATGATGGGCTCCTTCACTCCCTCCAGTCGCCTCTATCCCTGAAGTTTGATGACAGAGCATTTCAAAGGGTCAATAAAGTCAACGGACCAAAAGATGTGTCCTGTTACTTGAAGAGTTGTCATACGAGAGCCACGTGTCAAAATGGCTGCTGTGTCTCTGTCAGTCTGTGTCTGCAGCACATGGATGTATTAAAAGAACTGGATAAGGTACGCCCCCTCTGTCTGTGGTCCCAGATTGATTTGTGGCCGTGCGAGGTACTGCAGCCTCTTGGAACCAGCCTTTTTCTAAAATTGCTCATTATAATTGCAGACAGGACTGAATTATTATCGGTATTTAAATAAAATAGAAGGAAATGTTCTTTTCTACCGTTTCTAAAATCACCAAAATTACCGTTTTTATATGAAGTGACGTCACCGCAAACATGTGCGAGTCACGTGAACGAGCGTCGGACGATACAAACAGAAGCACGTGGAAAAGGCTCGACTAGAGACACCTGTAAGTTGTATTTTATTTCATTTCAGACGCTTTCAGGTGTGCTCTAACATGAAGAACACAATTACAATCACACAAGCTAACGTTAACACAAAAACTTGCAGCTGAGTGGTCGTTCATGTCGCTCAAAGCATCATGGGGGAAAGCAAAGATGTCAGCCTTCGTATCAGGAAGTAAATGCGGAAGTAAGAAACTTTTTTGGGGTCATGCGCCAATGAGCTCACTCCATAGGGATAAACAGGACGGCCATCTTGGATTCATCTTCCAGGTTTTATTATAGTTCTATGCTGCAGCACCGACTGCTTCTGTTGAGTGCTGCTGCATTCAATAATTTAAGTCTGAAAGATCACTAAACAGTATTAGATAGGACAATATTGGATTAAAAAAATTTGTTTTTCAATAAAATGCAGATTAAATGTATATTTGATTTTTAGGGGAGGATAATGGTTGCTGCATATGGAAGAATAATCTACTGTATAATTAACTTTAGTCCATGACACACTTATTATTCTTAATACATAATTTATTCAACATAAATTGGTTCTGACTTACGATCTGACACCTGCCACACTGTCTGAGACGCAAAGTAAGATTCTATTAGGGATTACATTACAGCCTCGACTTGAATGGCATTTCTTCAGAAAATAGGATAAAAAAAAACACAAACTGTCTCAAGGAGGAAAGTATTTGAAGTCACTTTAGATCAGCATTATACAACAGTATGATTAGCCATATATTGAGGGCTTCAGTAAACTAGTAAGACTTTTTGTCATAGAAAAATGCGTCCTCATCAGCACATCCATTCATTTTAATGTAGAAGAGCTGCTCTGTACCCCACTATTCAAAAACTACTAGAGCAAACGCAGACTTCAGGAGTTATATTGTGCCAAATACAGACATGACGATACCTAAAAGAATAAAGCTGTTCAACGGTCCAAAGTTGTATGAATGTTTAAAAATGCTAATGGTAAATGCTACTGTGAAGCTAGCACCGCCTGTTGAATTTTAACATCTACAAACAATAAGTCCACGTTTAAGAAGATTAGTTCTAATCTACGACGGCCATGGATCATTATGTTATATGTTGAAAATTATAAAGCACAGTATTGATCTTAAACTACTTAATTAAAAAATAAGTCAGTGTTGAATCGCGCCACGCTGATCTGCGGCAGCCCCCTTTAAGTAACGTTGTCATTGGAGAGCTGCCGTTCACGAGAGCGAGAACAGGATTTTTTTCTTTTTTCATTTGGGCTTAAATGGCTACACGACGCTGACGAATTTGTCATTGTTTAAGAAAATAAAACTGCTGGAAGTAAATATAAGCGGCTGGAACAGGGTGAGCGGTGAAGACCTGGACTCACTGAGTCTTGTCCGCAGGAGAATAAAGATGACTCACACATGCATGAATCACTCTTCTTTAACAACCATTACTGAACTTGAATTAGGTCTTCTTAAAATACACATAATCAGAAAGGAAACGTTCTTATTGAATCAAAGGACCACGCTTCAGTCCTGGAGCGACCACTCAGGAGCAGCCGGACCTTCTCCAGAACTTCAGTAGATCACGGTCAGGGTTATGGACATCTCCAAACCGGCCTCATGGAAAAGACCAGGTGGGCCCCTGTGCAGCACCTGAAGGAAACACACGCACACACACACACACACACACACACACACACACACACACGCGCGCACGCACGCACGCACACACACACACACACACAGATACACACACAGATACACACACACACAGACACACGCACACACACACAGACACACACACACATACACACACACACACAGATACACACACACACACAGACACACGCACACACAGACACACACACGCATGCACGCACACACACGCACACACACACACACGCATGCACGCACACACGCACACACACACACACTCTCTCTCTCTGAGAAGCTAAGACATCCATATTTAAATCAGTAACTCAAACACATTATTGGTCATCTTTATTTTCATTTGTTTGAATGGACCAGAAGCGGCATGTGTGGAGCAGAGGACAAAGCTGGAGTCTGAGGCATCTTTGACATATTTGAGTGAAAAAGAAGACAATATTTTAGCAGAAAAATTATATATCAAACTCTTACAGTGCACGAAATCCCCATGTACTGAGCATAAGTGTGTATTTTTAAACGTTTGCTTGCTTGCCCTGATGAAGACCCGTGGGGGGTCCAAACGCGTCGGCATTTCTCTGTGTCAATAAAGGATTTTTATTACTTATATCAGAGTGCCTCGGTTCTCCTCTCTTTGCAGTTTTAGACTTTTCTTTTAGACAGTTTCACATTTTTTAATGTTTGCTGTTGATATCAATATAAAATGCAAGCTCCAGAGTTCCATAAGATTCTTTAATTCTGCAGTTGAACTCTAAGTTTATGTGTCAACTCCTTTTGCATAAAACAGAGGTTAGACTTTACAATAACCATCTTATTCCTGCCTCAGTAAAGCATTAACAAACATTTCATTCTTTGTAAATGGTTTATTAAGAATGATTCAGGCTTAGTAATTACTTAACTAATACTCCAACTAAAACCCTAAATCCTAACCCTTATCTTAAAGTGCCTCTGCGCATTTAACTCAAATACAGTTAAGATAAATAGATTTCAAATTCTGCTCAAATCTTTACAAATGTTACCCCAGTTTAGCTTTGTTTTTAGGTTTTTCCTGGTTGTAAATGATGACATCACACTAGGAAATTACCAAGAAACATCCTTTACACTGGGCCAAACCTCATCTAAGGCCACAGATTTATCATTTGACAATGTGAACGCCTTTATTTTGTTGAATCAATCTATAAAGGGTCAGAAACATAGTTTTTGTGTAAATTATGCATAACCTTTGTCTCCCTCGAGTGATGTCATCAATTTGTTTACTTACTGTATTTTTCAACATTTTTTTTTTCTTTTTTACTCAAGCAGCAACCTGATGGGGGGGGGGAAACTTTAGATTTACATGAGGTATTAATACACTGAATACACTCAAAATGAGAAAATCTAAAAACCTGCCATACACACTTTAAGTAGTGACTAAGCTTGAATCATGCTTTAAAAGCTATTTGTTCATTCTTTGTTCATGCTATGTTGTGGCAAATGAAGGTGTAGTTATATAAAGTGTTACCAAAAGCATTTCTGCGAGCGTCTAAACACACTGGGTAATAGTGAAGAAAAAGTGCTAACACTTTATAATAAAGCATGTCTGATTAATAAACTTGTTTAGTCTCTGTAGCTTTGCCTTTTTGATTTATTTTCAGTTCATGATCAGTAAATGGCTTGTACATATATATTAGCAAATGATTATTAAATTATTTAAACACTTATAAATGGAAATGATAGTGTGGGAGCTGCTTGAAGTGTGGAGTGGATGGGTGAGGTGTTCCAGCGCCCTGATGTCTTTTGGGAACAGTTCCATCTTGTAATTTGTGACATTAACATTTAAATGTTTTTAGATATGCCTTACAGTTAATGATTAGTTCATTTTTAGTTCATGATTAGTAAATGATTCTTAAGCATTTTCTAAATCATTAGTTAACGGTTGATACACATTATGAAATGCTTATTATAAAGTGTTAACAAAGTTAGGAATCATCATCATCATCATCATCATTTGAAATCAACAAAGAATAAACAGAAGTTTCTTATTCTGGTAAATCAGTGTTCTCTGCCTTCAATGAGTGAACCTCATGTGGGATTATCCAACAACTAAATAAACCCAACTGGTTTTACTGAGGAAACAGCATTTAAATATCATAGTTAAAAATAAATAAATAAATAAAATAAAATAAAATTGTCCATTTAGCATGATATTTAGTTGATATTTAGTATTTAGTTGAGCCAAATTTGCCCCAGTACAGATTGTATTGTTAGCGTAGCTCAGGTGGTCAAATAGGGACCACTGTGTGCTGTCTGTCTAATTATGAAGTGTTTTAGCCGAGAACCAGGAACTACGCAGTTAGCATGCTAGTTGTTATTAGCTTTACTAATAAATGAGGAAGAAAATCAGGAATAAGACAGCCACAAACCATTCAAAGGAGACATATTGTGCCTTTCCATGTACTACAACATTAGTAGATATCATTTTCCATTTTGTTTCTATGCTATTCTCTCTCGCATTCTATATTGATCTAAAACTAAGGGGTAGGTGAAAACAGGAAATTTCTGAGCACTCAAGCCTTGAATGCAAAACTATTCAGGATTACTCAAACAAATCATCAATCAAAATACAACTCTGAGTAAACGAATGATGAGGAAACACTGTTGTACCAAGGTTAGCGTAATATGTCCCCTTTAAACTTAACTTGCCGTGCATAAAACAACCAAACCCAATTCGTCAGACTCTTGTCCCAATCTTCAGCAGGTCAAAGAACGATTATGTGCGAGTGGGGTATGAAACACGAGCATGTATCTTTAATCCTTGCGTCTTTGCACTGGCTTCCATCGTATAACTGATTTTAAGATGTTGTTTTTTAAAGCCTTGAATGGACTGGCCCCACATTTTTTTTTGCGCATCAAAATGTCTGTAATCTTTACTTTCACTTTAATGTAGTGGACCAAAACAGCAGCACACGCGATGGTTCGCGGGGGAGGGAGTGTACTTGTGTGATCTCTGCTGATCTAAAATGGTGAATCCAAACGCGTCTAATATTTATGTGTCCGTTTCTTACCTGTTGTCTGTTACACACAGCAGGAACACCACCCCACTCGCATGTCTCCATGTGTTATTGGGGTCTTTGACTTTCCAATCAAGATGCGTCAATCATAGGTTTAGGGGAAGGTCATTCAACCTTATTCTTTTGAGGGCCAGATTTTTTGTATGGTTTTGTCCTCAGGGCCAGAAACAACATCTGCAGAACTGAACCAGGACTAAACCAGGTCTAAACCAGGACTAAACCAGGTCTAAACCAGGACTAAACCAGGTCTAAACCAAGACTAAACCAAGTGTAAATCGGAACTACACCAGGTCTAAACTAGGACTAAACCAGGTGTAAACCATGACTAAACCAGGACTAAACCAGGTGTAAACTAGGACTAAACCAGGTCTAAACAAGGTCTAAACCATGACTAAACCAGGTTTAAACAGGAACTAAACCAGGTCTAAACCAAGACTAAACCAGGTCTAAACCAGAACTTAACCAGGTCTAAACCAGGACTTAACCAGGTCTAAAACAAGACTAAACCAGGTCTAAACCAGGACTAAACCAGGTGTAAACCAAGATTAAACCAGGACTAAACCAGGTCTAAACCAATCATTATAGATTAAATATTTCCTATATTTCTGGAAGATGGGTTGAGGGCCGCATCATATCCCCTGGAGGGCATGATTTGGCCCCCGGGCCTTAAGTTGAACAGCCCTGGTTTAGGATGTAAAAAATCAGTTTAAATTGGACTTATCCAGGTATCCAGTTTTCCTGCCGTGCATGTAAACGTAGTGACTATTGTTACATCTCAGTTGTATCCTCTCCAACACAGTCTTCCTCCTGACTGTATCCTCCTCACTCCTCGTCTGTAACAGTACACTCCTGACGCAGATTCCTTTTGACAGCGACCATAACATGAGTGCGTATCCATGGGGCTGTCACGGAGGTAAAGCGGCTCATCACAGCACCCACGTGTCACCTATGAGCGGTTCTAACGCGGAGTGACACCCTGCACCCATCTGCATTGACGTGTCGGAGTCGGCGGTGATTACTAGAGGCAGACAGGACGCATGATTGAGACGGAAGCGCGCCGTCAGAGTAAACAAGTCAATTAACGGAAGAAAAGTCGGGATTGTTTTGTGGTCTCTGCAGTGTCGAAATGTTACAATATTTACATAAATACAATCAGCAGACTCCAGTTGGCTGTTAGCTGTTAGTGCTAATGCATATAGGGTTAGCGCTGCAGCCGTAGATACAGGAGGGAGATGGTGGGAAGAGAAGGTATGCGCTCGGAGTGTGGCAGCGGACATATTGGGGAGGTCGCTGTGTTGTCAGTCAATAGAATAGCAGAGATGTTCAGACGCTATTCAGCTTCAAAACATTTCAAACCAAAAGCAAGTGAAGTTTATCTTGATTGAAGGTCACATCGACTCTAGATGGGGTGGATTTTTTTAAAGTACACTCATGAAAGTGTGTTGCTTATGGGGCTCAACATTAGGCAGAGAAATCCTTCCCTTTGACAGTGAATAAATTGATAAAATCCAAGTGTCAAAAATGATGGAAGTGTATTAGCAATAAAGTAATTGTGGATCCTAAACATATCAGCGTCTATGAAATATGAAATCTCAACATTTTAAATATATGATGCTATAATTTAAAAGTGCACTCTGAGGTTTCTGGCGAAGGGTTCAAAGCTTGTTCCACAGTATGGTACAACAACAGTTTTTTTTTTAAAGCAATAAAAATACCTTTCGTTGAACAAATGCAAGATACATAAGAAATACCATACTGTGGAACATTTCAGGCAAAACATCTCCATGGAGACATGCAGGAGTCAGACCAGTCACATAGGGCACCTTTAAATACTTCTTTATATAATATAATATTGCATCATGGTTGTCAGTGATCTGTGGAGCACTCCTGGACAGCGGCCTGTCACAATAAGGAATTTATCGTTCAATAAATGATAGATGGAACAGCATATTTTGAATGTCAGTATTTTTAAATATACATTTTCTTTGCAACTGTGGGAATTTTTTATTATTTTTATTATTATTTTGTCTGACTGTGACCAAGCAGCATCTGTGATTCATCAGTTTCATACTGACATTAATTTTTTGCAGCTCGTGCCTTTTGATGATATTACAGAAAAAAAAAAAAAAAAAACAGTTCCCTAGGTTTTGTCCTGTTTTTGCTGTTATTTTGTCAGTGGGATAAAGTAGTTTCAATGTTAATGTTTCTTGTGATATTTTCTATAGCAATTTCATGTATTAGCGTGACAGTTCCACCTAAACGAATGAGAATTACACTGAGCCAAGCTTATTGGTTATAGCTGATGAGCCTCCAATATTCTCTAATATTTACCTTATTTTTTTAATCTACGAGAAAATCTTTACTCCCAGAACGCAAACTCTCACTGTTATACTCCACTGTGGCACTCTGACAAATCATCATCACAAATGATCAAGTCATTTTATGTACAGATGCAATAGCAACACAACGTACAACTACACAAGGCCAGGGTGGGAAAAGGGGCCGATATTTCAAACACTTTCACATCCAGTCTGTACTTCACTCGACTTGACCTCCCCAATATGGCGTCTGACTTATTTAACGACATCTCCTTTCTTGCATCTACAGTTACAACTCTAGAAGTGTTAGTCTCATCGCTGCTATAGAACCTCTGTTGGGTCTTCTGTGGAGCACATTGTCTATCGTCACTTTTACTCCATGGTGTTTTTTTGTTTTGTTTTTTTGACATGGCTCAGGAGGACCTTCCCCCGGCCTCTTCCTGTTCCTTCTTCCTTCGTTAGTCCCGGCCGCTCATATGGGCACCTGATCATCCCGTTGGCAGGTAGGGCGTGTCGCTGTGGTAGTTATAATCTGGACACACCTTCTGCACCAGCTTGTAATCGGTGCTGTGGAAGGTGATGAAGATGCAGATGACTTTGAAGGGCTTGGAGCACAACCAGGAGACGTGGCTTTGGGTCTGCTCCTGCGGGCAGCTCTGCGACGGGTCATGGGCGCACAGGGAGTTCCGCGTGCCCTTCTCCACCTTCTCGTACTCCACGCGGCAGTTGAAGAGCTTGGTTTCTTTGGTCTCCAGGGCTGTTTGCTGCTGCTGTTGATGGTGGTTGTTCGGTTGATGAAAGTGCGGGTGAGGCTGAACTTGGAACTCCACGGCTTTGGTCGGAGGTACCAGTCCCACGGAGACGTTGCCCTGCCCGGTGGAGTTGTGGCGGAAGTAGACGCTGAAAGTTCCGTTGCCGTGATCGACGATTTTGCCCGTGATGAGGAGGTTGAGCTTGACGGTCTTGATGTTAGAGTGGAAGTCACCCCAGCCGAACATCTTCTTGAACTTGCCGGTTTTGACGATGGGTCTTCGTTTGGTTCTGGAACGGGGGTCTCTGGGGGATGAGGAGGTGTTGTAAAGCCAGTTCCAGTGCTCCTGTTTGGAGAAGGGGTTTGGGCTGTCGTAGTCCAGGTCGATGGCGGTAAAGTTCTCCTTGCCGTAGAGGTTCTGGGAGAGCAGGCGGCTGATGGACAGGCTCTTGCTGCTGCTGCTGCTGCTGCTCTCAGTCCAGTAGGTCTTCACTTTGGACTTTGGGGTCTCTCTAAGATGGGAGTTGGCACTGATGACCTGCAATGACAAAATGAGATTGTTGTTACTGACAGAATTCGTCGATGTAAACCCTCATTCGTCCAGGTGTGGTCCATCGTAGAAAGGGGTTCAGAGGTTGTCATCCGGACGCCGTTTAAAGATCGAGACGTTTCGACTTTTATCCAAAAGTCATTGTCATTGACAATTACTTTTAAAACAAAAGTCAATGTAATTGACAATGACTTTTGGATAAAAGTCGAAACTTTTCTACGGTTACTGACAGAGTTTGAAAAGTTCCAACTAATATCAGATCACAGTAGGTGTATTCCCACTTCATGAACTTTTTTCCAGTCCCAATTTGATGCATGTTCACACAGAGTAGGAACTAGGGACTGGAACCACACAGGTTAGGGTTAGGTACTTTCTAGCCAAGAACATTTTTGTTGAGACAAGGGTATTTACAACATTAACTTCATTGGGAAATATGTTTCAATAATATTCTTAATTAGACAAACGTTTTGATGCATAATTGAAAGTGTAAACAGCATAAGCATCCTTAGCTTTAACTGGTGCCCAGAAAACGAAGAATGTGTTTTGGTGATCACATATTTTATCATATCCTGGAAAACTTTCAGTGAATTACAAACTTAATACCAATAAACTCTTTAGAAACTGTGGCTTAATGAGTACATTCAGCTCAAAGGTCTACAACAGGACTGGTCCAGAATAAAGCTAGTCTAAAATAGGACGACACCAAGGCTTAAAGGTGTACTATGTAACTTTTCCAATGGAGGGTAACCATCTACTTGTCTCCATGGAGAAGTTACAGATATGTTTAATGCCACAATGTAAGAGATAGCAGGTAAAGGAATAATATCTCCATGGAGACAATCAAGTGGTTTACCCTCTTCCAGAAAACTATCGTACAGTGCATCTCTGGCAATAAAATTTTCTTGTAAGAACTAAAATAACATAGATTTGCAAATCGTCAACTGCAACATTGAGTGATCTCAGTCCATTCTACTCTCTACATTAAGTTTTTTTCAAGGTTTTTTTTGTTGTATTACCATGACACAAGACCAAATCAGACCCTTTAGCAAAAAAAAAAAGGAAAAAAAAAAGAAGAAGTATGTATGAAAGAAGATGTATGAAATGTGGCAAAACTGTGTGTCTAGTTAGTATAGTCAAGCTTTTTAAAGTTGGTAATAATGATTGTTTTGATTTCTTTTTTGCTACAGAGGCATGTTCAAGACACTCCGAAATGGTAAAATGTTACACAAAATCCATGTATAAAACATTATACATTTTTAAAGGCACACCTGGCCTCACGGCACACTGGGTGAAAATCAAGGCTCTAATTAGTCAAAATACTACCAGTTTGTTAATTGAAAAACATGGCAAACAATTGAATAATTTATACATTTTATTTTCAGTGACCTTGAGTGCATCTCACGTCACATTAAAACAGGTCACAGTCATAAGACGTATAGTTCAGTTCAGTTGGTTTTCTGATGAATGTTTGGCGGATGATTCCATTAATTATCAAAAGCTATTTATTATATTTCTTTTAACAGTCAGGCAGCAGTTGTAAGTTGTTGCAGCCCTGGCCGGTGCCGATGCAGCTAATGGAAGAAAGACACCTAGTGCACAGTGTGGACAGTGTACACGTTTAGATTTCGATAATAACTCTTCTTTTTGTGCAGGGCCAATTTGAACTCCAGAGAGTATAAACCATTTCCAACAATCGAAGATGATTTTCTGATGGAAGTTGAAACATCTTGATTAATAAAACATTGTCCAGATGACTTTAGGACCTTTTCTACTGGATGATTGAGGGATTACATCGATATAACATTTATTTAAAGGCCCTGTACCTGATTTTTACTGTTCTGATACATGACAAAGAGAACTAGTTGACGTTAAAGTCTTTAAATCAGTCACATGTATCTCACTTTCCTAATGCAGTCCCAGCATCCTAAATATTCACTGTGACAAGTTTAGAAGCACTTTTCATGAGTCTCTGAGCCCAGATCATCACAGGTAAAGCTAACAAACATTAGCATGCTAACGGCACACTTCCTGTTTCTCTCGTAGGATAAAAGGCTCAATAAATAGATGCAGAGTAAAAGTTGTGGTCTCATTTTCACCTGAATAGATGCTTTTGCAGTGTATCTGTGCTGGGGCAGCATAGATCTGACTTTATTACCTGCAAAAAAGTGGGGACATGGACTAGTTTTGTGTTTCTCATTTCACAGCAGGAAAAATAACCTACAGCCCCTTTAACTTAACATTATTTTCGGCTAATCCAGAAAGAATAAGCTCCACAATCCTCCTGCACTGAGCGTTGTAACATACTCTCCCTTCACTTGACATCTCTCCTGTCCTGCCACCCGTCCAGCCTCGCCCCGGGCCGTGCACACCACCGACCCCCCCTCCCCTCCTCTCGCTGCTTTAGCCAACGTCCACCGCCGCCCTAGTGGTGTGTGAAATGCCAAGATAAAGATAAAAAGTCCATCTCGACCCGCACGCCACCACGCTCTGTTCACTTTACCTGCCCGACGCAGCCCCGAACGCATGATGGATGATTCACTCAGCCCGCCCGCACAAAGGGGGAGAAGAGGCCCGCCCCCACCCTCCCCCCCAAAAAACCGAGAGACAGCCGATCTATCCCCTCTCGCCGTTTACATCGCGTCCAGATCAATACCGTGAAAATAAGCTTTGTTCTCATTCACTAAAGTTCAAGCGGCGTGACATTGCGCGGTCGTCAGTGTGCAGCGGTGGCGCCCGCGAAGCATGCGGGTGAACTTTGGCTCGGATGGGTGGGGTGTGGGGAGGGTGGGGGTGGAGGAGGAGGAGGGGGAGGGGGAGGAGAGGGGCGCGCTGCTCTGAAAGGATGGCCTCCAGTTGTTTTGAAGAGCAGAGAATGATGAATGCGAGCGCGGAGAGGTGGACATTTAGCGCGGCGCTCACCTCTCTCACAGCGAGGACAAAGGAAAAGCTGCCGTGCTTTATGGAAGACGCTATGATATTAATGTAGCGCTGTGTAACAGAGTGGAGTTGTCAAAATGATATAGATTGTAATTGAAAAGAAAACCAGTAACGCAACTAGATACTCATTTGAAGAAGTATTGATACGTTAAAGAAGGAAAAAAATGGACGTTCCCCGTATGATATTGTGGTCTTATAGTTTATCAGAACAATTATTTGAATCAGAAATGCTTTGTTGCCATTGCCAGGGAATAAAACTCACGAACTAGGACCTTGCATCCACATTGAAATATTAAAGAGGAAATAAAATGCAAAATCAACTTTGTTTCATCATCGTTTGATTGATTCCTGCATGTTTGAGTAAATCGGTACCGTTTTATAATAACTACACCTACGCTAATTCTCCGTAATAAAGCATGAACAAAGACCTAATTCATAATGAACTTATTGTTTATTAAGCATGACTCAGGCTTAGTAACTACTTAATTACGGTAAGGGTTAGATTATTAGTTAAGTCGTTACTAAACCTGAATCATTCTTAATAAACTATTTGCATGCTATGAATTAAGTCTTTGGTCATGTTTGGAATATGCAGTTATTACAGTGTGTTTCCAGTTAATCCTGTATTGTGCTGCAGCTGAGGCTCCAGAGCTCAGGTCCTGTTTTCACCCACCCCCTATCCCCGCCCACATCCTGTACTTAGTTGTTATTGTTTGAAAAATAAAGAGTCCGTGCTGCTTGGTGGCAGAGTGGATGTCGCGTATGCCCAACTTTGTCTGTCGCAGTGCTGGGGTTGATTCCAACTTTGACAATTTGATGAATGTCCTTCCCGCTCTCATCCTCATTTCACACTACAATTTCCAATAAAGCCTGAAGCAAAAGAAAAAAAGGAAACACTGAGTGACACATTTTTCAAAAATAAAAATGTGTAAATGACAATGTGCTGCTTGTTACAGTGAAATGTCACGAAGAAGAGGCGGAGCTTATCAGTTCTGCAGTTTTGAACAGGAAGTCAATCAGATCTGTTTCTATTATTAAGTCGTTTTAGGTCAATATTGTAAAAATGTGAAATAATGATTTACCTATGTTAAGTACTTATGTTATAGTTCAGGCATGTCCAAACTATGACCTGGGGGCCAAATGTGGCCCTCAGATCAATTTCTCTTAACGCTCAGGTGAATTGGCCCATATTACCACAAATCTACCATCATAAACCTAATATCAAACGTTTGGTGTGTCCTATTGAGGATCTAAAGCTGGGTGTCCCTGGCACGATTTTGACTATCTGTGATGTAAGTTTTCTGATTATGGGAAAATTCTTGACTTGTAGCTCAAACTGCACCAAACAATCCAATCTTCTGCTAACCTTCTTCCAGGCAGGTCCTGTCTCTGTCATCCACCAGCGTGACATTATAGAACTCCGGCTGCTGCCACAGACAAGTTTGTCATCCATTCACTGTGTGGTTTGTTTTTGTCCTTCTTCTGGATAATGAAATATGTAGTTACGTGATTGCAGCATGATCTCTGATTGGTTGCCATCTGTTTCGGCGTCCAGCAACCACCGCAAAATTGCTCTGGTCACACCGGTCATAGACTTTACATGTACACTGGTCACTTTGGTCACTGCAGTCTGAACACGCCTTTAAAGTGAGATGGGGACAAAGACAAGAACCATCGTACGAGCTGCGGTTGATATCAAACATGTTTGATGTTTTGGAATGTTGGTCGCAAAGTGAGTCCTTCTGTTGCTGCGTCTAGGATCAATCTTTGTCAAAAATGTACACACAAATGCCCCGCAAAGTGCAGCAGAGGAGCTCCACCACAAATGGGACCTTATCTTCTCTTTTCTGTTTCATTTAGCAACATTTACAAACGCAAAAACACCTCTAGCATATCGTACTAGCCTCCGCTGACAGGTACAACTGTGATGACTTTATCACACGGTGCCTGAACCTTTGGTCGTTGCTACGATTGATTGTGAACCATTACTTTTAATTCATCACGTCTTACAGTGTGACATCCATAAATCTTGTTAAACAAAAACTATTGTGCAGTGAGACCCACCTTAAGCCTGAGCAAAGGTCTAGTGGCTCAATTTAACCTGTTGCATGTATTTGAATTATTTACTGTGTTGACCACAAGTCTACAGTCCTTGATCTGATTTCTGTTGAAATCCAATGCTAGATACCTGGAAAGAAAAAACAAAAAACCTATAAAACACATAAAGAATCCACTTTATTTATATTGCTAAAAACCAAAGTGCTGCACAAAACAACAAAAGAGGTGTTTGATCTTACTAAAGCCAGTCAAATCAAAGCAAAACCATAAAACCATAAAATAGCAATCAACAGGAAGTTTATCTTGTTTTGAAAATGTCATTCTATTGGACAGAAAAGAAAGTTTTTATCGTTATTGAGTCGAGCTTGTTTCTTGGTTTGATATTTTAGTATGTTGACACTACACTGAAGTAGGACTAGTGTTAATGGTCGGGAACGTGTCCAGTTTTGTACTTTTAACAATTATTTCTTTCAATTTGTGAAGATGTGATTGAATTTTAGGTTGTGGTGACATTTTGTGGCAGTTTTCTAGTTTGCCGTCAATCTCCATGAAACAATGGAGGGCAAAAAATGTCACAAAGACTTGACATTTCTAGTTTGTGAATTCATAGAGCAGTGAAATAATTTGAGCCTGGAATGATCCGAATGAACTTGATGAAGGTGTATGGACTTTAAAAACATGGAGGAGCATCACTGTTTACCACTGTGTGACGTGGGATATGAAACAGGGATGGGTTTTGAGAGCAGAAAGAGACTCAAACATGCAAGACAAGGAGCACAAATGAGAAGGACCTGCGTCTGATTTTGAACCATAGGAGACAGGAACGTGTTTTAGTTTGAACCGTTAGCCCCGCCCACCATGTCCTTTCTGTCTCTCAGTTATTGGACCACGACACAAGCCACCTGTCTGGGATTGTCTCATACAGTTGTTTCCATATCATTTTCCAATTTTTGCTTACTTTTTTGACTCTATTAATAACAAACCATGTTCAACCAGTCATGTTTCTGGGATAGAGTCAGGCAGTTGTTTTTTCCCATGATTCTTAGAGAAAGAACTGGGACTATATCAGGGATGGGGCCCGCGGGCCAAACGTGGTCCTCCAGCGAAGGGATGCTGAGATTTGTTAGGATTTGATTCCATTTTTTTTTTAACCAAAACAACTGTCAGCAGGTGCAAGAGTCCAAATCAAGTCTGTTCTCTTAAAACATTTAATAAAAGGCAATTTAATCATATCTTTGCAAATAAACATAAGTAAAGTAAAGTAAGTAGGTTTGGCCCGCGAAGGAAAAAAGTTTGGGCACCCCTGGACCAAACCCAAAGCTAAACCTGAACTATAGATCAGGAGGATTAAACGAGGACTAGAACTGGACCAAATCAAGGCCACACCACCATTAAAATGGGCTCAAAAGTGTAAACGCAGCCTTTGTGAAGCATTAATGTGCCTGATTGGACAAAAAGAGGTGACCCTGTCAGAAGCCTCTGCATTATCTTTGATGTATAATGTAAAGAGGATTTGCCTTGACTAAATAAAGGGACACAAACCCACATTTTTCCACATTTTACCTTATACACTGCAAAAAAGGAGCCCTCATTTTTAATACCTGTATAAACACATTTTGTTTAGTTTTTTCTAATGTAAAGTTTACATTCTAACTCTTGCGTGTTTTTCACACTTGAGAGACAGCTTTTTAGTCCATTTATTAAGTGTACATGAGTGAATGAATAAATGAAACAATAAACAAACACAAAGACAATTGTAGGGTAGATAAAAGTTAGAGATACTTTTGGATGTAGTAACAGAGAATAAAACAGCATTAACGATGAACAGTCCCAAAAGCAGTACAGACTGAGTGTCTCACTTTACATTAATCAAGGCGTGTTTGAATACTGCAGTCATGTGACACTAGCTTCAAGATCACGGAGCAAAAATAAATATTAACAATAAAACAGTGGACATTTGAACACTAGTAAGAATGATAAATTCCCATTGATTCAATGGAAAACACAACTTTTTCCCTCTTCTATGTTTCTAACTAATTCAAGTCGAGTCACAACTGATTCTTAACCCCTGACCACGAGGGCCTGTTTTTTCTAAAACGTTTGACTAAAATGAGCCCCATTTCAAATGAAAGCTGTTCTTGAACCCTTTGAAGCTCAAACGAAGGTCTGGACTCTTTATGAAGCCGAGGCTGTAGTCTTGGACTGATGTCTGATTTACTCGTGCGCACAAGCTCTGCTCAGAGGAATATCAGATTCTTTGGTAAATATAAGGATTACAGCTTGACTGCACAATGAATTGTTTCCCTGCAGAGCTCTGTTTGTGGTGGTTCCTCAGATGTCGACAGTACGTATCAATCACTGCTGTGTTTTGAAGAGTTCTGACTTTTTAGTTTACCTATAGCAGGACTTGATTATTTGACTTTATCTGACAAGTCTTTATAAATAGACAGATTTTTTGTAACACTTAATATCTCCACTTTAATTAACCTTAGTAAAGCAGAAAGACTTGAACAAATAGTTCAATGAGAATGATTCAGGCTTAGCAACTCCTAATCCCTTCTTCATAAACTATTTGTTGGTCATGAGTTAGGTCTTAGTTCATGCGTTAATAAGGCTATTAAGAGGCTCTTAAGAGTGTAGGTTATATAAAGTGGTACCTTCAAAAAAGGAATCAAAGACTTACTTGAATCTAAACTCAGCTGATTGTTCCCATTGCCTTTGCCTTTTTTCAGCAGAAGTACATAACACCTTGCAGAATATTGTGGACGTATGGTGCGTTCCACCTCTTAAAAGTCTTTTTTATGAATCTACGCTCGCTCCAAACTCGTGCCTTCTTAGTGCTGATGGATCGCCCGGCATCCAGGGGCGACCACTATTTATCGGCTCTATTACTGCCTACATAACGCAGAGTACAATGGAAAAAATCTCCCCCGAAAGCGCCTGGATCTACCCAACTGTCCGGCCCTGCCCTGAGTTATGGCCACATTACGTTGAGCCTGCGTCGCCGAAATTTGGAGCGGCGGCATTTTGTCATGTTTCAGTTGATAATGCGGCTAATAAAAGTCAAAATGTCAGCGCTGACAGCATATTTTACATAAAGGAGAAGTCAGCAGCACCTGGCGTGATGAACTGGGAGAGAGTGAGAGAGGAATGGCCCACAGGAGGGTCACTAAAGTATTGTACGGGTGAAATATGTGGTGCCTTCAGGGGCCGTGCGTAAATAACGGTGTTGAGACTATCTGATGGACTTTTATGTGAAGTGTAGGAGCTGGACGCACGTTGGGGTAGTCCTGAGAAGGGTTGGATAAGAGTAGGATGTAAGGCCGCAACAGACGATTCATTTGGTGATCCATTAGTGCAGCGATTATTCTTTCGGTTATGGAGAGACGCAAAAAAGACGAAAAAAAATTTAAACATTAAAAGATATGGGTTTGACACTTCTCGTGTACTTTACTCACATAAATGGTAGACAAAAATGTATTACAAGGTTTTCATCATATAATGTTTTCGTGAATTAAGACAAGACAAGACAAAATTGCACAGATTTGGGACATTTCAATCTGAAAAATGGAATGAACCAGGTAAAATATGTTTGGTTATGTACACATAACCAAACATATTTTAACCATACACCATGACCAAACACACTAAATGTACAGAGGGCATTTTGGATTTCTTATTTAGCTTTTGAGCAAACAAAATCTGACTGGAAATTTACCCAAAAATGATTGTAAAACTTCAGGCTTCAAATTACATATCAACAAATCCTTCAGTACGTTCGGTTAAAATCTTGTTCAGTCAGATTGTCCAGTTTGGTGAGTGTAGGAGCTACTTTAAAGGAAAAGTAAAAGAAAAGTAGTTAAACATGCTCTTGAGTATCTTTTAATTTTCCATCTCATGTTTTGAAACAACAAAAAAACGTTTATTATGAAATTATTACGTTTGTTTTCTGCAGTCTGGAAAGACACTTAGGTGCACCCAGCCCACCAGATGGCGCCAAGCACTTAGCTATACTCTGTAGGCGAATGTGCTACTTGTAATTGTCAAGCTAGCAGCAGCAGTTATGATTAGAAGAAGAAATGCTCAGAACGAGTCTGTGATGATTTAAGGATTTAAAACAGTGGAAGATTGTCAGATAAGTATGAAGTCTGAAAATGTGTCCCAGATCAAGGAGTTCAGCAGGAAGTGTGTTGGAGGCTTTGATGGGGGAGGATGTTTTTTTGGGCATTCCTCAAAACAGCATGCATGTTTTTGATGACGGAACATTGTTAGAAAAAGTCACTGTAACAGAATACGTGTCCTTTAAGCCTGATCTTTATGTCTCTGCATTTTATGAAAACGGCCTTTGAAGTTCCAGTGTCCCAGAGAAATCTATGCATGAAGTGGATTAAAGTAAGTAATAAAACATCTTTGGGAGCAGACTGGACATTGGAAGGTTGGTGGTTCCACATGAAAGCCACAATACTGAGAGAGGAAACGGACCCAAAAAAAAAAAATGTTGAGATTGTAAAGTCTTGCCTTAATCAATTAGTTGTTTAGAATGTAAAGTGTCTGTGAATATAAGATTTGTACAAAATTTGACCCAGATGAAACTAAGATGGCGTTGCTTTGGGACATCCTGATGTAATATATTTACAGACAAAATAGGTTTTTGACTTGGTTGCCAAGCCCACTTCTTGATGGTGACTTTGGCTTGCTTCTGAGCAGAACTTTCACTTCATAAAAACAGTAATTTTGTTCGCCTTTTTTTCCAGTTCTGCGTCATAGTAGATGATCACTGAATTACAGGTGTTGAGCTTATTTTTTATGGGGTCGGTTGTTTTGAGCTGTTTTTCAGAGACTCAGGCGCTTGTTGCTTCTGAAAATCTGACATTTGATCAAAACAAAAGTAAATGATCAGATTTTCTTTGCTATTTAGATGTAATTCCTGATCTGTCTGAGTGATAATACCTCTCCTCTGAGCACATGGTGTGCTTTGAAGTCTGTGTATAATCCATCACCACCATTATACTATTGCTAAATTAATTGACAATTATTTAAATAGATTAGTTGCAATCAATTGATTTACCTGTTTCAGTCCTGTATGTGAATCATTTGGGATAAGAACAGAACTTTACTTTTGCGTCTCACTTTTTAGAACTTCAAAAGCACACATCACTTTTCTAATATTCAGGCATTTCCTCATCAGGATTTGGTGTGGGCACTCCATCTACTGGCAGGGAATTACAGGAATTACAGTGTGGAAATAAAACAAAAGCTAGCTCGCCCCAAAATGCTAAGGTAAGGTAAGGTAAGCAGGTAGTTGTAATGAACGTGATTTGTTGATGATTTAGACTTAAAAACAGCACAGGAGATCTCGAAGCGCTACCTGTGATGTCACAAACGGGGAAAGTTTGAAACTGAATGTATTCTGAGGGTCAGAGGAGGAAGACCTCGTAACCAGAATGAATGAAACTAGTGTGAAAGAAACTAAACACAACTCCAGGTGTACTTTTGATGAGGGAACAATGCAAGAACATAATAATAAACACAATAAAGCATGATATATAAAATAAATCATTCGAGTGAGAAACATATTCTTCAAGTGCACATATTATGCATTTTGTATTGTTATTGCTCTTTAAAGATCATCTTGAGTAGCATCTCATGCTTTAAGAAAAATTGGCATCACTTCTTATCTGTCAGGCATTTCCCACGTCAGGAACTGAGTTAGAGCCCCATCTACTGGAAGCAGAGGGAATTATGGGGGAGATAAACATACCTAGCTTGCCCCAACATGCTAATGCTAATGAGGCAGATTTGAGACAGAAGTAACTCGATAGAAAGAAAAGAACAATGTTAAAAAGTGTCTTTAGTATAATGTGTGTCCGTTAAGAATCATATACTTAAGTTATATTTTATCAGGATTACGTTTGCATTATTTGTTTAACTTGAGACTCCTTCGGCTGTAGAATCCCCAAGAAATTTCCCTTCCTTTGCTTCCACTCCAGTTATTGTGGCTTGCAACATTTACCTCAATGGAAGATTTGCTCCTCAGACAATTAGGACACAATAAAAAGAGACATTAAAGTTTATGCAGTGGGTTTTGTGTTGCCCATGCCTAAGCTGAGTTCATCTTCTCCGAATCACTGCAGTGTCACTCAACAATGACTTTTAAAGCAGAACTAAGTAACATTTTTACCTTATTAAAGTCTTTGTAAGTCCATGTGGTGGTTGCAAATGTGTTTTCGGGAAGTTTGAAGCCCTCGCCGTCGCCCCCTGCTGTCTTCAGATGAAAACTAGAATTTCAAAATTTGCCAACATCGGCCAAACAACGATCCTGAGAAACCTTGAGTCTTTTCAAAATATGCGTATATATATATGATTTTACTTCCTTATTTCAATAAAAAAGACAAAAAAACAAACTATATATATATATATATATAATATAAGCTTTTCACCAGCAGTGTATTTTCTCATGAGAGCTGCAGGGGGAGCTCTGCTGCTAAAGCTACTTAGTTCTGCTTTAACAAGGCTTTGACCTAAATGTGCACGATGGGTCGGTACCAGCTTAAACCCTCTGGAGCAGGGGTCTCCAACCTGTAGCTCTAGAGCCACCATTAGCTCTCCACCATCCAAGTAGCTCCATAAGGATTTTGGAATAACACATCTGACGCTGAGTCATTCTAATAAGATTAGTCACAGAACTATTACCGGTGTAAATGTGTACTTTAAATGCCTAAATAAGAGACCCTTTAAAAGTCTGTAAACAAAAACATTCTAAATTCAGAATGGACGAAAAAGTGAAGTGGAACATATTTCACTGGAGAAACTGGGATTAACCTCAGAATATCACAAAATATGAAAAACTGAGATGATTTTGGAAAATGAAACATAGAACATGACAGAGCTGCTTTAAACACATGTTTTTAGGAAATTATGATAAATTATTAGCATGGAACAATCCAGATTTATGGGTTTTACTTTTCTTTTGAAGTAAAAATACAATTTTAAGGCTAGAAATTTTTATTTTGTCCATCGTTTGTTATAGAAAAGTAAACTAACAGACCTTTCGACCCTGGAAATTCAAATGTCTTGCTTTTTTCTCAACACAAAGACTTTAAGTCTAATGGTTTAGTCTAATGGTTTATATCACTTTTTTTTATATATTTTTTATATTTTACTCATTGCTTTATGTTGCACCTACGCCGAAGCAAATTCCTATGTTTGTGAATTCACTGACAATGGCAATAAACCGCTTCTGATTCTGATTCTGATTCTGATCAGTGTTTCTCAAGCTGTGGTACACGAGTTCTCCCAGATGGCACGCAGATTCCTCAGCAGTTTTCATTTTGCATTTTCTACATTTTTGGGTTAGTTCTTTGTCAAACCTACTGCAGCAATGGTGTAGTCCTATTTTCAGTTTAGACCTGAAACATTACTTGTTTAGACCAAAAACTATAGTTTATAGTTTATGTTATGACCCAATTTAGACCTGACTTGCAAAATGATCAATACGAGCATCAAACGCTGTGTCTGCTAACGTCTATGACCCCTTCAGGCCAAGTTACAGGGCAGATCTGTGGAGAGGCGAAGTAAGAATACGTGTTTTTCGAGGTAATTTCGCAACAGTAAAACAGGAGTAATTGAATAAATGCAAGTGTGAAGTCTTTTTATACAGTTTGCTTTCCCTTCAGGCCGCACAGGTTTGGGGTCATCCCGGTGACAGAAGTGCAGTGCTGGAGGAGTCAGGGCCACGGAGCCTTCAGTCCCGGGGCCCCTGTGTAATGGCCCCCCTGTGGACCGCTTCATTATCGCCCTGCCTTTCAAAGCCTCATGTGGTATTCATTTATACAGCCGCGCCAAGACCCCAACTATAGCCCCAGCTCTGCATAACGCGCAGGATGTTTAGTATAGTCTGGATCAGGAAAAAGAAGGGCTGATCTGGACCAGGTCTGAGGCTAAAGCTGAGGGTCGTTCCCGTGAAGTTGCTCAGAAAAGTCGGGCTGTTTTAATACAATGCAAATAACAACAAAGTAAACCAGACCTGGGCAAACAAGGAGTCAGCTACTTTTCTCACACAGTCCTTTTCCAAATGATGTTCAAACCAGGGCAAAGTAGGTCAAAAAATGTAGTGTGAACCGAGACTAATTCAGAAATAAACTGTGAAAGAACTAAATCTGGATTAAAACAAACTCAGGTGGACTAATTCAATTTTTTTTTTTTAGAATAATCAGAATTTAAACAAAGAGTATAGATCACAACAGGAGAGCAAAAAATAAAACTACGGCACATTCAGTCCAACGTAAAAGACTCTCAAATAGGTCAATTTTCAAATTAAGTGAGTGTTTCAATAAATGTAAATATCTGTACATATATTTCTGTGTTTACTGGATATATTTATAGTAAGAGTCCCCAAAGTGTGGTGAATGCATGTGTGACTTAGGGCAGCACGATACGGCAAATCGGTGCCATATGGGTGTCGTGTTGCGATAACGATATTATCGCGATATTTTTTTCCTCATTTGCATATATTTTTCTTTTCCAGGTATAAAGGATAACGCAACTCTTACTTTAAAATATAGTAGGTACAAATAAACACACATTGGAGACCTTTGGAGTGTTAAACCCTGGAGTTGGTTTGTCCATTACTCTGCAAACAATACAAATATATTACAGAGGCATTTTAAACAGTTCAGACAGTTTGTTCACCTTCATTTATGTGGATGAAATAGTGAAAAACGTTATGAGGATTTTGAAGCCAGAGCTTTAACAATAAACATTCACCTGGTGCATCTGTACTGCGCTCTTAAGGGTGAACGTTTGAGTCTGATTGGTCTGATCTCTACGCCTGTCTTCTCAGAAATGTGCAATCCTTAAAAACCACAACTAAAAACAAAATCTTCTGTTCTCTTTGTTTTTCTTTTATCCATTTGGTATCCATTTATTGTGTCCATGGCAGGAGTTTTGAGGCCGTTTGGACCGTTCATATACACATGGTAATGCTGGGCCACCTGACAACCACAGGTTCTCCATTTTTGACATGGTCTTATTAAAAAAAAGTGATGTATTTTTCCAACAGAATTCTTTCCAAACATGTGATTTTGTTGTTCTCCAGTGGGCTGTGTATATATATATATATTTGAAATGACCTACTCTTTCCCATATAATTTAAATATTTAGTAGAGTAGCTGTTCAGATTCTTAGTGCTTTTATATAATTTAGATGTGATTCCCCTTGAAAGTTTGAATTTATATTCACATATGCCTTAATACAAATTTCACTCAGAAGGATATAATGGTTAACTCTTAACATTCTAAACCAAGCCAAAACCAGGAATTAACTGGAACAAGATTGAAACAGGACCAGGATAAACAGGTGTAAATCAGGACAAAAGTTACCATCGACTTGGTTGTGTGACCACGACATGGTTTAATGCGGCTGTTCCCTATTTTTTTCATGTTTTGAAGTAAAAGTAGCTCTTAGGGTGAAAATGAGACCAACATTTGCTGTCTGCATATAATTACTTCATTCTTAGAGAATTAGGAAGTGCACTGTTAGCATGCTAGTGGTTTACCGTGATGCCTGAGCTCTGCTCTGGACTCTGAAAGATGGAGGAATAAGAAAACATTTGGATTGGACCACTGCAAACAGTTTAAAATGCACTGGTTCTGTTTTTCATGTTTGTCCTCCTCGTATCATTTCATTTAGTTTATGGCATGCAGATTGGACACAGTTCAACATTCTCAACAGACTGGCCTTGTGCCTCTTTTCTGTTTTAAATCCTCCTAATTCAAGTTTGACATTTCCAAATCCCACCCAAAAACACACTTAATAAAGGATTAATAGCCAACACTAGTACACTGTCTGTGACCCATTACCTTTTTACTTTGAGATGACCGTTGCTGTTTAAAAGCAACATATAAAGTGTATTATCATTATTAAGTTTAAATGAGTGCTATCAATCAATTAAACAAACAACAAAACAAACAAAAAAATCAGAATAACTCTTTTAAAATATGATTTATCCCATTACATCAATGTACTTCTCTAAACGTAACATGTTTATATATATATATGGTGCTGTAAAATTACCCAAATGGCTTGAATTTAAGTCTACATTGTGTTTCATATTGACTTGTCGCACATGGCCAAACAGCTAGTGTAGTGGGTTCCAGACCCTTCAGTGTCGCTTGCGGTTGTAACTGGCTCGTGTGGTGACAGACAGGCTGCTGGGACTGGCCTGTAGTCCCCCATGTCCTGTTAGAGTTGAGGTGAAACATTTGGCCCATTTTATTTGCTTTAGCGTTGTTCTGGGGCGTGGCTCTCCACTGCTCTGGGTCAAATATTTCACCCAACTATAACAGGACACTGGTAACTACTAGACCTGTCCACCACCTGCAGCCATCTTGGTTCTGGTCACTGATGTAAACAAAGCTAAATTCTTAACAAAATCTGCACAAACTGCTCAAATATCAGAACTGTCCTGATCTTTACTGTCAGCTGTGGTTCTGACAATTACACAAATGACATTGTACAAATTTTTTTTTTTTTAAAACACAAATGTGGCTTTGTTGTAGCGAGTTATATAAAAAATGTTAATAAATTATTATGATTAGCATTAGATTAGATTAGATTAGATTGTGATTAGCATACAGCTCAAACATAATGGACTCCAAGAAATGTTCCACAACTGAAACGTGGTTTGTAGGTGTCTGAAACGTTCTGTGCGTTTGGTAACAGTGACACACAAAATGTGAATGAAGTTTTTGTGTGAGTTTGAGCTTTTAGAGCTTACTTTGATGAAAGTCATTGCCAGTTATAAGTCCATGCAAAGTCATTAAAAAGTCGTTCAAAAGCCCTGATATCTGCCCTGGCTGCTCTGTGAGATGTTAGTGACTAAAAACAACACCTTTCAGGCAACATTTGTGACCCAATTTGGCATTAAGTACAAACAGTAAGCACTCGTCGCTTTCCCTAGAAACAATATCTCCGACCAGCTGCACTTTAACTCTATTCTTGACATGTGACGTCTGCTTTAGGATCCAGAACTATAGCTTTAACAGTTACAAACACAATTACTGTTGGAAAGAGGTAACAGTTAATAACTATAATTACTTTTTTGAAAGAACTTACCCAAGAACTGATCATGTAACCTCACGCCAGATTGATCTGTGTCTCACTCTGAATTTAGTTCTACACATTATCAATCTGGACAGGCTCTCACCGAAAGCCTTCGGGAAAATGCGTAACGTCATAATGAACATTTGAACTGAATGGTCAAAGCGTTGCAAAAGTGGAACAAGCTGAGAAATCAAGAAATCCAGTTGAGAGAAAAGCACCAACTTCTTCCTCGTCCTCAAATGCACAAAGCACTTGAGGACGTGCACGTTTTCAAAAGCAAAATAGTTCATAAATGTGTTGAAATAGGCCGATGTACGTCTGTCGGCGCCGCCATGTTTGTTTGGGTTCGTCTATTTGACTTCTGCCCAAACCACAATGCAGCGCTGTGATTGGTCCAGCACACAGCGGTTGGTGCAGACCTAACAGCTGCCCACCGTCCAAATGGATTCTCAAGAGTTTGTGAACTCACAAATATCACGAGAATTCATGTGGCAGGGCCAGGTTACTGATCATGTCCCAGTCTGAAAGCTGAAACAGTACTTTTGGGGCTCAGTATTTATCGTGGGTCCAGATTCTTTGCATTTGTGGAGAATTCTGTCTTTGCTTTTTATAATATGACAAGATTTGAGCTGTAGAGAGTCGAATAAGCAACTTCAATATGGACTCTAACTAAACACTTGTAGGTTTTATTGTGCAGTTTATTTATTGCAGCTCTTGTTTTCTTTGTTTTCCTGATATGTTTCTTGGAAAACTGTATATTCTGTGTAAAATTGAGTCAATATTAGCGTTTATGTGATAGTTTCTGTAGTGAACTGTATCGTACTTCAGAATTTAACATGACCGGCCTGGATCCAAGTCAAATCTACATCAAGATTCAAGACTATAGAGACATTTGAAGCTGGGGCACCTAATTTTCAAACAACAAAACCAGAAGTAGGTATTGAAACGTGTATAACTCGTCCCTCGCTTTCACAAATGCTTTTGAACATTCTAAATATCCACATGCATTCATTTTCAAACGCTCAGCTTTAGAACTGCTTTTTTCAAACTCAAAGTGAAACCCCTGCGACCGCCCCAAGCACAGCCAATCAGAGCACTGCTTTCAGCTCTTACTTCTGAGTTAGGACACTTTATTATTTGATGTTGACAGCGTGCAATCGTCTCATTTTTGTCACAAATCCTGCTTTTACAACGCACTGTTTGTAGGAAAACCAAAAAATGACTAATTTACACACACACAAAAAAAAGTCAGGTACCCCAGCTTTAAGTTTAGCAAATATGCACGGAATGGAATCTTTTCCTCTTCTCTCCTGGAAGTTAGTACACAGCCCACCCCCGTCCCCCCTCACCCCCGCTCCCCTCACCCCCGCGCCCCCCCACAACAGCACCCAGAGCAGCTGTGGCTTTCAGGTGAATCAATAGTGACACGCATTCACTCGCGCTCTCCATTCTCCGCGTAAGGGGCCTCCGCCGACTCATCTGCTTCCATTAAAGGAGCAATGTGTTGGAGGCCCTCCCGTACATACATACACCCGTCCTCCCCCCACCCGCACCTCACCCACCAGTTCCCCGGTTACGGCAGTCCCCCCTGTTTATCAGACGTTTTTCAAAAGAGAGCACCTTATCACAACCGGCGCAGATAGCATTTTAGGTTTGTCCCGCAATGGAGTACTAGACCATTGCATCGGGGCCCAATCTGAGTGAGGAGCAGAGAGTAGCAGCCTGTTTATGCTATCAGCGCTTACATGGAGTCAGGGAATATATTAAACGGCTGATAAATGGAAAAATTCCCCGCGCGCCGAATCTGGGTCATAAAGTTTGGAGTGAATGAAAAGCTCCCGGGGGAAGGATTTAAGCGTGACACATGATGGGGCTAGTTAAAATCAATCAGGGAGCAAAAAGGATTCATGCTGGAAATTCATAAGGAGAACTGCAAGCCATGTACTGCGCCAATATGTTTTGATGAGTAAATATGGGAGTAAATATTGTAAAAAGGGCATGTTTTGCGCCGTGCTTAGGTAAATATTTTGCATTACTTTAATAACTTCATAATATAACTGAAAGTGTATGGAAACTTGTTATTTTGGAGTGGTCGACCTCACAGGGAAACTGCAGGTCTGCCAGACTCCAGTGATTGACATTTTGACTACGTTTTGCTCAGGTCACCACCACCACCCACACTCACAGTCTCACAATAGAAATACATCAGCTCATTCTTATTGTAAACGACAACCTAACCTAACCTAGCATGATGGCTATGTGGATAGCACACATGACCGCAGCATCGTGAGTTCGAATCCGGCTCTCGACAATGGTCTTGTTCCTGTTTCATGCTATACTCTGTCCTGTAAAATAAAACCTACGGGCCAAAAAATCCTTAAAAAAAGAAACAGAGTATGGGCTAGCACCAGGTTTATCCCCAGGCGGGTGCGGTTCAGGACCCATGGTGCACTGCAGGAGCAGGTCCAGGAGAGGTGTGGGTCTACAGAAAGAATCCGCAAGAAGTTTATTTTCTCCACACAGCGCAGCAGCCTGAAGCGGTTTTCAGGTCGTTAGACGTATACCTCAAATTAGATTTCTGCGTTATCTGCGTTAAATACAAACTGTAGTACAATGAAGTTGGTGTTATAGGCAGTCTGCAAGTTACTCTAGGATTTTTCATGCTAATATCTGTGGTGGACTTAAAAAAAATAAATAAATTTATATTTTTCATCAATGCAAAACACAACTGATACTGATCAGGAATAGATACCAAAAAGTCTGTGTATGAGTTTTTAAAACCAGTTTTAAGTACTAGAGGTTCCCTGGGTTGTGTGGGTGAGGAAAATTTCAATTCAGTTTATTTTTCCTTATTCCGGTGTTGCGTGTTCATTAACATGTACTGTCCTGATCAAATAAACAAACACAAGTGAAAAATTGTAGTGCTCAAAATAACCACAGCAATAGCCTCGATGGGCCACAGGTAGAAAGCAGTTAAACAAATAAAGCAAATAAACAATGCTCAAGACAACTGATCAAATGGATAACTGTCCCAGAGCGCCCCCTGGAAACTACAGAAAAGTAGAAACCTCAGGCAGAACCACAGTGAAGGAGAGATCCTAGAGAGAGTTCCTCCAGGCAGATGAGGAATGGTTCATCTAGTGAGAGAGACTTCCTCCAGGCAGATGAGGAACAATTAAAAACTTGGAGGAATCCACCCAAATGCAGAGAGAGCAGGTAAACTTTAAAATCCAAAGTGTTTTATTTTATTACTACTGCTTGCTGCTAATACCACCAATACTTCTGTGACTAAGTACTAAACTAAACTACTTTATAGTTCAATTTATATCCAGTTGTTAGTATTATTTGTTAATGTTAGATGACATATTGTGTAGTTTTCCCGCTGGTTCCTCCTCCCTCACCACAAACATGAGCTCATACCATAATTTGATACGTGGAGTAAATCAGAATGCTTTTACTTGACAGGAGCGAGGCCTTCAGGGGACATGGATTGGAACAAACCGCAATTATTTTTTCAATTTTCAATTATTGTATCTATTATTAATGTAAGATTACTCTAATCAAATTTAGCCCTGAGTCAAAATTTCGCTTTTGAGATGACAATGTTCCACTTTTATGAACAAAGGATTAGGGCCATATTATTCTCTATTGTTTGGAACAGGGCTTTGGACACCTTTACATTTATGTCACATTTTATGGTGAAGTAATGTATGTATAGATGTATACGTATGGATAAAAGGCAGTCCACTTGAAGGCTTGGGTTTTGTTGGCAGAGTGGTTAGCATGTCTGCCTCACAGCAGGAGGGAGCCTTTCTGTGTGAAGTTTGCATGTTTGTGATTTTCTCTCTGTGTTCCAGTTTAATCTACTTTATTTTTATAGTACAGTTTATGAACATGACAGTTTTCAAAGCACTGCACAAACAAAAGAAAGGTACATAAAACAATCAATAGAAACAGAAAACTTAATTGAAATATGGATGGATGGATGGATGGATGGATGGATGGCTGGATGGCTGGATGGATGGATGGATGGATGGACAGAGTTTGGGGCCGACCACAGAGAAGGCCCTGATGTGGTCATGTTTTTGGTTCCTGGTTGGAGTTCTGGTACGAGTTTTGATTTGAGTTCTGGTTCATGTTAAGAGTTGAGTTCTGGACTATCTGCAGACAGGAAAGTGTGATTTGAGTGATGCCCATGTAAAGTGCGTTGCAGTATGTCTTAGGGATGGGATGGGCAGAGCAATGGCGTCTTGAATGCTGGAGGATAAAGATTACTAAAACACGAGCTCTGGGTTGTATATGTGTAGATTACACTTGGGACTCAAATCCTCCAAATAACGGGGGGTTTGTCGGAGAAGTCTGCTAAATTTACTCAACACAAAATTCTCAATATATAGTACTTAACCCCGTCGACACTTCATAAAATGGGTATTAGCAGAAATGATTTGAGCTGGAAATGTCAGAATACCAAAGAGGGCAAACTGAACAAACAAAGCTAACACACGTTAGCATCAGCATCAACCGTTTATTGACATCTGGCACTCGCATGAAGACCCAGAGTGTTATAATTCCAGTGCATACTGCAGCCAACTAAGAGAGGTTAAAACATGGTGTAGAGGCTTCGCAGAAAAATGAAATAAATGCCCGAGTCGGACCCAAGTGAACCGGTCTGAGGGACCAGGTGGAAACAGCACTCATGTGACCTGCAGGACACCCAGACTATGTCAAACCTGTTTCCCGTGTTATAAGCACTGGACTAGAAAGATTGTGGAAGGAAGCTAACACTCCAACTTTGAGAATGTGGAAAGGGGGTGAATGTGGATGTTGTGGTGAAGCACTGTGTGTATGTTGTACACTTTTTTAATTTTTACTTTAAGTGTAGGGTTATTACAAAAACCATTATGAATATTTCAGTTAATTAAACTGCTAATTCAACATTAACTATCACTGTCCTATTAAAGGACAAATATTCTGCTGACTTTGTATTTTTTTCTTTAAAGGAAAAATATTCTGCATTTTTTATATTACCTTTAGCCTTTAACCATTGAGTGCCTTAAATTTGCCATCTCATGTTTTAAAGCAAAAAAAGTTTCTTATTCCTTCTATTACCTGCGTTATCCGTCACTATGAAATGACACTGAGTGCATCCAGCCAGCAGATGGCGCCAGCGCTATATACAATCTAGTGAAGTTAGCGCTAAAAATAAGTTATGATGCAGATTTGATGCAGCAGTTATCGTGTTTAGAGGCAGAAATGCTCAGAACGAGTTTAGCCCCGGATAGAAGGATTTGCAGGACGTGTGTCTGACACTCGGAGGAGGGAGGATTTTCTGATAAACATTCCTCAAAACAGCGTGAATGCACCTAAATGCTACTTCAGGTAAATTTTTGATGAAGAACATTGTTAGTTTGAGTTAAATCTCAAAAAAGTCACTGTAGCAGAATGTGTGTCCTTTAATAACATCCATGTCAGTGCTTCTGAGTATGAAGTTAGGACATCTTTGTGCACAAAGGCATAATCGGATCATAATGAATGTCACATCATTCTACTAAGCAATAGAAAAAGACACAAATAAATACATCAAATTAACCACACATGCAAATTATCAGCTAGTTATAGGTTATTAAGTGTTACCAAATGATATATAAAAAAAGATTACTCAAACATGATGAATCACTCAAAACAACTTCAAGTGAGCACATGACAAGGGAAGACAATTACGCCATGGTTAAAAGCTCTTATAAGTAGAGTTTGCATAATAAAACAAGTCCCTTTAATGATCTATCACAGAAAACACAAGCTGCTTGAAAAAAGTAGCACAATGAAACACACAAGTGACAGCGTCTATATTGAGTCTCAACATAAAACAAAAACTTGACTCTTGTTGACAGCGCAAGATAACACCGTATACATGACAAAACACCATTCCTTTTCCATCAGACTCGATCAGTGCGGTTCTTCCAGCTGTTTACTCGCCGCTACATCTCGTGTTTTGTCATTTTGAGGAGCAGCGACTGTGACCGCGATCATATGTCCCATTACAGACACGCTCCGGAGCTGCTCTGGCGGAACCGCTGACCTTTTCCGATGCCGTCTTTGTCCTTTGCTTTGTTGTCTGTTGTTACTCCCCTCGTCACCCACACTCACCCATCTCCCCCTCTGGGGCTGTAGAAATCTGTGCTCGACTGAAGACATGTCAGCTAAAGGGGGAGCGAGGAGTATTTCCATGATCTGAGCATTTCTGTGACCTCGAGATCGACTGATGAGGTTTGTTCAAGGCTGATACTGATTGCTTAGAATTCAAAGAAACCAATCATTGATGTTTTTGGGTCAATATGTTGGACTCATTGTTATCATTTTTCCCAAATTATTAAATTTATATTAACTACAACTCACCCGCAAGGGCAGGATGATATGGCCTGACATTTGATCACCAAATAAAAGAGAAGATTTGCAATAACGATACAATAGATGATCTTGAACTTGTCACTAAACTAGTTCAACTTAAAGGTGCACTATGAAGGTTTTCTAGTTGAGGATCTGTCTACTGATTTTCTCACAAAATAGCTTTTGCTTTGCCTGGAAGGTTCCACGGTATGACGTAAACTCATCTGTGTTTCATGTATCCAGGTCCAGAAATGAGATTGTACTGGTGTAAACTGGCCGTAGTTGGGTGTAAGTTAGGTGTACATTGGGTTGTAAATGGGTGTAAATTTAGTATAAGTTAGGCATAGTTGGGTGTAAATTAGGCATTAACTAATTAACTAATTAACTGGGCATAAATTATGTGTAAATGGGTCTTAAATTTGGTGTAAATTGGGCGTAGGTTAGGTGTAATTTAGGCGTAAATTAGGTGTACGCTCTGTTTAATTTGCGCGTAAGTTAGGTGTAAATTGGTGTAAATACTGTGCTTAGTTTATTAAAATTCAGATTAAGAGTGTTCTACAAAGTATCTGAACTGCTCTGGGCTTTAGCTGTTGCGTTTAGCTGCACTCTTCCTCCGACCTCTGTCTGAGAAAACACATGCACAACACAATTCTACCGCCATTTCGATTTACAATACGGTACGGTCCGACACCCACAGCCATGTTTTACCACGAACTGTGTAGTCATTTGTGCAGTGCTCCCACAAAAGTGTTTAAATAAAGCATCATGTAAGCAGCAGACGCCAAAACAAAATACCGGCCCGTGCTTTAGATTTAACACAGATAAGGCACACTTATTATCTCTTATCTGACTCAGAATGCACACAGAAGATCATAAGATTACGTTAATTCACTCAATGACATAATGACATAAAGCTAATTAAATGGATCAATCACTCGAAAGACTCCGGTGAACTCTTTCTGTGCCTTCTCCGTTTTGTTTGCTGTAGTCCATGTAATTCTTTTTAAGGTGAGACACTGCAGGTGAATAGGAAAAGAGCTTGAATTTAAAGATATCAATTGTAAACTTCTCCTGTAGTTTACTCACATAAATGTAAGAAAAAATATATTACATGTTTTTCATCATGTCATGTTTTCATGTAGAAATAAGGCATTTTATGTGTAAAATGGCCAAAAATACACATATTTGGGACATTTAAATCTGAAAAATGGACAGAACCAGGTTTAAATTTCTTAGTTCATTTTGTAACATATTAGTTACAAAAAAATTAGAGAGAATTTTGGATTTCTTAGTTTTTGAGTAAACTAGATTGGGCTAAAAAGTGTCCTAAAAATTCAAATTTCTCCTCATTTTTTTGACTTAAAACTTCAATAAATGAGTTTTAGAATTAGATATTTAAAAAAAATCCTTGTGTACATTTTGTCTAAATCTTGTTGAGTCCAGATTGTACAGTTTGGTGTAGGATCTACTTTAAGGCTGATCTTTATGTCCCGAGGGACAAAACTGCATTTTAAGAAAACGGCCTTTGAAGTTTCAATGTCCCAGAGAAATCTATGGATGAAGTGGATTCAATGGAAGAATAAAACATCTTTAAGAGCAGATTGGACACGTTTGTTGTTTCCACATGAAAGTCCATATGCTGAGAGAGCAAACTGACCAAAAAACAAACAAAAATTTTTTTTTCAGAGTTTTGCCTGTAGTGTCTCGCCTTAAACCCAACAAAAATAATGAGTCAACAGATAAAAACTTTGGTTGAGTTTCTAACCGACCGAACGCTGACAGCCCTGGATCCGCCTCCTCTCTCTTCCCTCTCTGCTGCTCCTCATCTCCATAATCTCAAACGGATTGGCTCGATTCAGGTTCAGGCGATAATCCGTACGCGGCGGAAGTGTCTCAAACCCGCAGCGATTGTCAGGTGCAGAACATGAAAGCTAATTTGCGCGTCACAGCGTTGGAAGCGGACAGGAGCGGTGGGCCCTTTAGCTCCACCGCGGCGGCTCAGCTTAGCCTCGGCCCGGGAACCAACACCCCTCTCTGGGCTTCGGCGGCTCAAGCGCCTTCCCCGCCGTCCAGCCCGATCCGCTCTATCCGCTTTTACACTTTAGTTCTGCAGGAAAGCGTCGAAGAGGAGAAACGGCAAGCCCAGGCAGATCTCAAGAGTTTTTTGTCGTCTCGTTCGCCAAAAACGGGAGAAAGCAACTGAGGAGATTTAGGGACTGGGAAGTTTTTGAAAGTGAACAGTTTTGGAGCAAACAAAATGAAGATTGGGCCATTTCAGCTTCTTCATCTTCTCTACACCACAAATGAGATAGTCTCCCTGACAAAATCTCTTTTCAGTGAACTATTAAAAGGAAGGGCTGTAGTCGTTTAGTAGATGGCGTTTTAGTCAACCAACAATTTTGATTTAGATTAAAGGGATTTATGGCAAAAACTGTAAAAATTAGAAGATATAGAATAGGGCTGTAGTCTTTTAGTCGATTAATCGGTCGATGAAGTCTGAGATTTTAGTTAGTCGACTAATCATTTTGTTAAGATTCAAATTATATATGTAGCAAAAATGAGAGGATATGGAGTGAGTTTGCTGAAAATGTTGGAGTTTAACACGTAAATACTTTCTTTCCTATCGTAGAAAGGGTTTCAGAGGTTGTCATCCGGACGCCGTTTAAAGATCGAGACGTTTCGACTTTTATCCAAAAGTCATTGTCAATCAGAGAGCTGGTATGGGAACTTAGGCTTATATGCTACTCTACGTGGTGAGAGTCCTGCCCCCAGGGAGGAGTCACTGAAACCTGTCTTGTTAGAAAATTGTTTGTTTGTCACCTGGGATTTGATTAATTGGTCTATCTTGTTTGATTAATGGTTGGCCTCACCTAGTTTCACCTGTGACTAAAGGTCTATTGTTCTATTGATAGCTGGCTGTTGCTCCCTCCTCACTGCTGATTACCTCATTAGCATTTGACTGGTTTGATCTGGACCAAGGTGTTAGGATGCTGTCATAAATCTTAGCTAAATTAAATCTTAAGCTCCCATTCCTGTTTAGAGAAGGATTCTCTCTTTTTTTACAAAAATGGCCTCCTTTACTCCTCTTTCAAACCAGTTCTTCTCTCTGCTCAAAATCTTCACCTCACTATCCTCAAACGAGTGATTTGTAGCTTTTAGGTGCAGATGGACTGCACTCTGCGGTCCGGTGGAGGAACATCTTCTGTGTTGGTACAGCCTTTTGTGCAGTGGCTGTTTTGTTTCTCCTATGTAACGTTCTTTACAACTATCCTCACTGCACTCTATCGAATAAACTACATTGCTCTGTTTCTCTGTCGGCCTCTTGTCTTTCGGGTGGACCAGTTTCTGTTTAAGCGTGTTGCCAGGTTTGAAATAAACAGGGATGTCGTGTTGTCTAAAAATCCTTTGAAACTTCTCAGACAGGCCCGAGACATAAGGGATAGAGACACCCCTCCTGCTGGGGTCTTTATCCTTTCTGTCCTGTTTCTTGGCTCTTCTGACTTTGTTAAAGGCCCAGTTAGGGTATCCACAAGCTGAGAGGGCGCGTTGGACGTGTTCTTCCTCCTTCTTTCTCCCCTCAGAGCTGGTGGGTACTTCATGGGCTCTGTGTTGCAAGGTCCTAATCACTCCCAACTTGTGCTGCAGTGGGTGGTTGGAATCGAACAGTAAGTACTGGTCTGTGTGGGTGGGTTTCCTGTATACTTCTGTCTGAAGGCTGCCTTCCTCCTCTCTGATTGTGGAGCAATCAAGAAACGCCAACCGGTTGTCCTTAGCATCTTCTCGGGTGAACTGAAACCCTTTCTACGATGGACCACACCTGGACGAATGAGGGTTTACATCGACGACTTTCTTTCCTAGTACTTTTCTGTATAAATAGTTGTTTTAGCATAAACTCCCATGCAGTTACTTTATAGTTTTGATATATTTTTGCCGCAGTCCCTTTTAGTCGACTAATCGGTCAATAGGGCAGGTTTTTAGTCGACCAAGAAATTCTTTAATCGACTACAGCCCTAGTATAGAATGAGTTAACTGATGGATTTGGAGTGAATCATAAGTTAGATTAAACTTATATAGGTCTAACATATAAAAATACTGTTTCCTTGTACCTTTCTGAATAAATAGTTCGTTCTTGCATGAACTCCTGTGCAGTTGTGATCGTTTGAGTGCAGTTTGGGTCAGATATATAGAGATATTTCATAGTTTTGATATATTTTCGGTCAATAGTGCAGGGCTTTAGTCGACCAAGAATTACTTTAGTTGTTTATTTAGTACTCCTTCTATGTTTTTGGTCTGAGAGAAAGTGCACAAGTAGACGATTAAGTAAGATATGTTTATTCGATTACTAAGTCGATGGTGTTTTAGTTGATTAAATAGTTTGTTAGTCGATGGGAGTGGCAAAAATATATCAAAACTAGGAAGTATCTCCATGTATCTGACCAGAACTGCGCTCAAAAGAACACAACTGCACTGGAGCTCATGCGAAAAACAAGATTTATACAGAACAGTACCAGTAAAGAGTAGTTTCATAGTGATTTAATAAAAATGAAAATTAAAAATCTAACCATAAATGAGCTGCAAACGGAGCATGTCTTGAGTGGACCAGTATTTTCTCTCGTCGTCTACAACCATAAACACCATGCAGTATCTCTCTCGGTCCTCAGAGGAGCACTTTAAAGTGGTTAGTTAGTTAAGGTTTAAAAAAGAAACTACAGTCACAACTGAGCCTGTGCAGAGCCTTCAAACCATGGATGGATTAAATTAACCGGATAAGCCACGCCCCCTCGGATTGATTAGTGGCCGTGTGAGGTACTGCAGCCTCTTGGGCCCAGCCTTTTTCTATTATTGCACATTACAACTGCAAACAGTACTTAATTATTTTAGTATTTAAATAAAATAGAAAACAAGAGAACAAGACGCAAGAATGAGCCGCGTGAAGAGAACGAGACGCATGAACGAGCCGTGAGAACGAGCCACATGAACGAGCCGCATGAAGAGAAAGAGCCGCATGAAGAGAACGACCCACGAGAACGAGCCGCGAGAACGAGGCGAAGTGAGAACGAGCCAAGTGAAGAGAACGAGGCGCGAGAACGAGGCATGAGAACAAGCCGCGAGAATGAGCCACATGAAGAGAACGAGCCACGAGAACGAGGTGTGAGAACAAGCCGCGAGAATGAGCCACATGAAGAGAACGAGCCACGAGAACGAGGCGCGAGAACGAGCCAAGTGAAGAGAATGAGGCGCGAGAACGAGGCATGAGAACAAGCCGCGAGAATGAGCCACATGAAGAGAACGAGCCGCGAGAACAAGCAGCGAGAACAAGCTGCGAGAAAAAGCCAAGTGAAGAGAACGAGGCGCGAGAACAAGGCGCGAGAACAAGCAGCGTGAACAAGCCAAGTGAAGAGAACGAGCTGCACGAACGAGGTGCGAGAACGAAGTGCAAGAACGAGCCGCGAGAACAATCCGCAAGAACGAGCCACATGAAGAGAACGAGCTGCGAGAACAATCCGCAAGAACGAGCCACATGAAGAGAACGAGCTGCGAGAACAAGCCGCGAGAACAAGCCGCAAGAACGAGCCACAAGAACGAGCCTTAAACGAGCCGCAAGAAGAGAACAAGCCGAGTGAATGAGCCGCGTGAAGGACGTGTGGCGTGTCGTCACGTGGTGCCCTAAAGCAAAGATGGCAGCCTCCATATCAGGAAGTAACGCGTAAGAAAAAACCTTTTTGGCTTCATGCATCAATGAGCACACGCCACAGGGAGCAATAGGGGGGCATTTTGAGTTTAAATGACTTGAATTCAGGATGTTAATCTTCATTTCAACAGCTTTGAATAGTTAAGATGCATTTTCTTCATGGACCTTGATTATTTTGCTTGTTTAAAGATGTTTTTGACTTGTTTAAGGTCATTTCTTCTCACAAATTGTTTACCAATGAAGTTTTGACTTGCGTCACTGGCATTTTCTTATTTTAATCTAAATGATCTTATAACCATCAGAAATGTCTTGAAACCAGTGAAATCTTCTGTATCACTTAATCAATTAAATCTCTTCTAGTCAAAACTACTCAAAATAAGATTCATATTCTGAGTTCAGGGCATTTTAAGCAATGATAGAGAGAATTGTTTCGAGAACCAAAACCACAATCAATGTAATCATCATGTCCAATGTTTGTAATTAAGAATAAATCACAATTAAAAGTGTTATCAGCAGAAGCAGTATTTGCTATATATTCATACCTGGAGACACGGATCAGTAAAGTTTACGAAATTGTTAAATCTAAATCTCACATATAGTTCCTTTAATGACTACTTTAGTTTCAATCTGTGAATGACACACAAATAAATAAACAAAGAATAATAACGGGGACAAAAGCTATGTCGGACTGAGCGATACGGTGATAAAAATGGAAAATGAGCTCGTCCCTGTGACAATCTGCTGTTTTTGTGAAATCGGCGTATCGTGATTGACTGTTTGTCTCTATAATGCAGCTGTCTGTTCAAACACACTTTTTCTCCTGTTGTTTAGCCTCTGAAGCCTCTGAGCAGATGACTTTATTTACCTCTTAAAGGTCCCATAACATGCAAAATGGACTTTTCAGAGGTTTTAACCTTCCTACAGTGCTATTTGGGCCTCGTATGTTGTGCCCAAAGTGTTTTTTTGATTGATTCCCTCAGGCTTTCACTAGAGAACTGTCTTTTCCGTCCCCCTCGGCTGAGCAGCAGACGGGGGCTCCTCACTAAGATGACGCGGCTTCACCAGGATGACGCGGCGCTCAAGCCACGCCTCCAGGAAGCGCGCAGCCGCAGAATAAAAACAGCTAATGCTAATGCTACACAGTAATTACACGATGGATACGACAGATAGAAGAGTTAGCTTGTTATTTACCAAACGGCAACGTCCGTCGTCAAGGTCCTGGACCACGTCAAACTCCAGGTCAGATCCAGGACGTAGGACTCAGCACGACGCACCGTCAGGACGATAAAATGTTTATTCCCGTGTTTGTGTATCGCTGTTTACCGGAGCACACGGCGCATGCGCAACATCTCCGCTCTAGGCTTCGTTGCAGGTTGGGAGGGGGAGGCGCGCGGGTTGGGGAGGCACGCGGGTTGGGCGGGGGAGGCAGCCTGCTCTCTGTTCGGGGGGGTCAGATCTCAGAGTGAGCCGTTTGTTTTTGCAAGGAGGGGGGCCAGTCCAAGAAATGGGTGTTTTTTAAACTGTTATGTTATGGATATTACACAACGCAAAAATGTATCAACAAAGCTCTTAGAATAGACTGTGTAAAGGGGAAAATAGCAGAATATGGGACCTTTAAAGGCCAGGGCCAAACAATTCAACAAAATCGTCACAAAATCGCAATTTTAATTGATGCAATTATCACAAGGCAGCAATGTTTGAAGTGCAATGATTTCTTCCACAAACAACAAAATTTCCTGCTTTGATTTGAATAAAAACTGCTAAAACTGTAGTTTATATTTGGACAAACAAGTGATGAAGCATGAACAAAATGGATAAAAAAAACGCGTTCAAAAGCAACAAAAACATGCATACAAACAACAAATGAGACAAAAACGCGACTAAACACAACAAAGACGCGAGACGTGATTAAACGTGACAAAGACGCGTTTAAATGTGACAAACACAACTGAACGTGACAAAAATAAGATTAAAAGCGAGGAAATTGTTTAAAATGTGAATTTGAGCTGAATCGTATTATTAAAACATAAATTGCAAATAAAATCACAATCGCTCTGGTCAGAAAAATCACAATTTTACCTAAACCGTGCAGCTCTATTAAAGGCAATAGAAAAATACAAAGTGAACATGAATCGTGGGCAAATCGAAATCATGATCTGGCCCCAAGAAAATCGTGATTTTTTTTTACCATACCACCCAGCCCTAAAGCTATGACTAATATCCAGATACAACAAACTAAAATGAACAGAACAAACATGGATAAGCCCAAAACCAGCAGTTTTTGATTTGATGTAATACAAGGTGAGACACTACAGGCAAAACTCTTCAACTTTTCAGTTTTTGGGTCAGTTTGCTCTCTCAACATATCAGCTTTCATGTGGAAACAACAAGCATGTCCAATCTGCTCCTAAAGATCTTTTATTATTTAATTTGATCCACTCTGGGACATTGGAACTTCAAAGGATGATTTCTGAAAATGCATTTTTCTCCCTCGAGACATAAAGATCAGCCTTAAAGTAGATCCCACACCAAACTGTACAATCTGGACTCAACAAGATTTCGACGAAACGTACAGAAGGAAGTTTTAAGTCAAAAAAATGAGGTGAAATTTGAATTTTTAGGACAATTATCAGTAAAATCTAGTTTACTCAAAAACTAAATAAGAAATCCAAAATCCCCTCTGTAAAGTTTTTTGTATCTAATGTGTCCAAAATGAACCAAGAAATTTAAACCTGGTTCTGTCCATTTTTCAGATTAAAATGTTCCAAATATGTGCAATTTTGGCCATTTTTCCCACAAAATAAACTTGTAATACATTTTTTTCTTACATTCATGTGCGTAAACTACAGGGGAAGTTTCAAATTGATATCTTCAAATTTCAGATTTTTTTCTATTCACCTGCAGTGCCTCAACTTTTCTGGTGGAGGATCTGTCGTCTTGTCTCCATGGAGATGTTATCGCTGAGCCTGGAATGTTCCACAGTACGGCATTAAACACATTTCAGTCCAAATCTTGCACCAGAAAAGTTACGCGGTGCAACTTTAAGCCAAAAACCAACTCCACTCCACATTTCTGTCAAACTGAGCAGTGCTTGCCGACTCCAGACCTCTAAAAGTCGTCCCACCCCGACTCGGACTGGGGCCTGTGTCAGCGGAGGATTTAAGGCCCCGTGCGGCTGCTTCCCCCGGGGGCCCCATTTTTGCTCTCTCCTCTCTCCTCTCCCATATCAAAGCGGTACCTGGGGGCCGCGCTGATGACAAACGCCGCTCAGAGCTGGACATCAGAGAGCCGGGGAGGGGAGGAGTGTTATCAGCGTGACTTCAGAGCCTAATGCTGCGCTCAGGACACACCACAGCCAAATATACAAGGAAAAAAAATACAAAAATCCAACTTTCTCAAACTTCCCCGCAGCCTGAAAACATAATCTTATTTTTTACACGGCGGGTTCAAAGGTGGTCAGCCGTGCGTGCATTTACATATCCTATGTTTAGCTTTTATATCGCAGAGAAATGTGCTATGTGAGGTTTTATGTTATTGTACACGGTAAAAAGGGGCATGTTTAAAGGTGCACTGTGGAACTTTCCCAGCGGAGGGCGAGCTTGTTGTCATGGAGAGGTCGTTGCTTTGTCGACAAGAATGTTTCACGTCTATCTCAAATGTATCTGCTGTAAAAATGTAAAATTGAAGTCTTTTATTTTTTGTCTTCAAGAAGAGTGTTTTTGGTTCCTCGATGTTTTGTGTGGGTGTTTTTTTGCTGCTCAACTTTTAGGGTTTTTTTTACGCAAAAAACAAACAAATTATTTCCTTTATTTCAGGTCAAAGTTTTTTGTTTGTTTGTTTGTTTTTTTCGGCTGTTCAAAGTTTTTTGTTGTTGTTTTCTGCTGTTCAAAAAAAATTTTTTTTTTTTTTTTGGCTGCTCAAAGCTTTTTTTTATATTTTTGTTTTTGGCTGTGTAACCCACATGAAACATTGGGCTACTAAACCTGTATATGTAATATAACAATGGCCAGTAGAGTGTGCTGTTGCGTTTTGACAAAGTTGAGCCCTGCCATGCGGTCACAGTCATTTCTAAGCACGCTCCTCGTGGGGAAGAAAGCAGAGCGAGTAAGTAGGGAAATCGTCAAATAACATAAAATATACTGGGTTATGTTACTAATTTGTTGTTGTAAACAGGCTTTACACCCTGATAAACGGCTGTGAGCCATAGAAGTGACAACTTGTTGAGAAATAACTTGTGGAAATCCCGGTGAGTGTGAAACATGTTCACTGTAAACTTTTGTTAGCTGAGGCTAATCTTGTGTATCAGTTGAAAGTACATGATTAGGAAGTCATTTATCATTCTTTAAAACCAATCGGGAGTTACATGATTGTGTGTTAACGTTTTACTTGCTTTGGCACAGTTTGTGTCATTGCACATTGTATTTCATTACAAGAAAGTGAAGTGTGCTAATGCTAGCGCTAGCTACTAGGCTAGTGTGGCTAATGCCTTACATATTCATGGATTAGCACTACTTTTGAGAAAGCATGTGCTTTCTGCACTGCAGAATGTTTCCTTTATAGAGATATTGCCATTTCATGATTAAATATACGTTTAAAAGCCATTCACAGATGGTTATGGTTGTAAAATCCTAAATACTATGTACATATTAAAAAACTAATTTCATTGTTATTGTTAAATACATTTAAAAGCCAACGAGGTTAAGAATGGATGATAAATAATTTATTTTGATATGGTTAAAGTATAATTTCATGTTATCCAATATGTTTTGTTGTATTGTAAGGGGTATTTCATTGCCGTTTTACCTTACTGTGTGTTATTACTAAAACATGGTAATTCATCATACTTTTAAGCTGATTAAGCTATACAAAATCACATACTCAAGTGTACATTTATTCATTTATTTTTGATTCTGTGACATTAACATTTGGATAGTAAATTCATATGCTCTTGAGGAAGAATATATTCAATGAGGTCTCATTATGATAAGAACTGGAACAGAATATTTACTTTCTGCACCTTTTGTGTAGATTGGTTTTATAGTGATCTTCGAATTTGATGGCGAGCCCAGCCCATGGTGACTGCGAGTGGTGTTCAACGGTGTGGCCAGCCTGAAGCATCCTCGTCAGAAAATCCTAGACGGAACTCTCTTTTCTAATTGGATCCAGATAAGACACTAATACATACACTACCCGGGTAGTCAACGGTTCAACTAACGAACTATACATGAGTAAATTGGACTTTTTTGGGGGGGAAAGAGCTCTATTTTATTTTGGTTTATTCTTTGTTATTGTACTTTTATTTTCAACTAAATTGTACATCTGCAATTGTCCTTTTTTAGTGGTGAAGTAATAAACCACCCATCTATTCCAATCTATCATCTCCTCTTACGAACCTAGTGGATGTTAGTGCCTCTCCTATACTGGTCCACACTAAGGGCGCTACAGCTGCATATAGTATTATATATATTTTTGTATGTTTTTTGTATGTTTTTTTTAAATGTTCAAAGTTTTTATTTTCAGCAAAAAAGAAATACATATACAGTATATAGTTGTTTTAACACTGCTCTTTTTTTTTTTTTACTTTTTAAATGAAAAATATTCAGCAGTTTTCATATTACTGCAGCCTTTAAACGTGCTCTCAAGTGCCTTAAATTTGTGTTAAAAAAAAAAAAAAGTTTCTTATTCATTCTATGACCTGTGTTATCAGTCACTGAATGACACTAAGTGCATCCTGCATCCGGCAATCTGGATCTACAATCGAGTGCAGTTAGCGCTGAAATGCTCAGAACGAGTTTAGTAATGATTTAAGGACTAAAAACAGCGGAAGATTCTCAGATAAGTGACGTATGAAGTCTGAAAATACATTTGGGGGGGGGGGGCTCAAAAAAGTCACTGTTGTAAAATCTGTGTCCTGTAAATAGTACATAAAATTTCAATCGTACCTGAATAATACTTTTTAATCGTAAGACCGATCTTCGAGATTCACAAAAAGAAGTTTAGTAAGTTTAGTAAGTTTGTGGCTGTGAGGCGCGGATAAAGCTGGAGGAAACAGGAACCTACTTCTGGGTTTCTCCTTAGCTTTTTCTGCTTTTATTTCACTTCTCTGTAAAGCCTCTAGGCTGCGTTTTTCCTCTCTTTCTGTAATACATTTCTGGAAATAAAATGTTTCGAGTCTTGACTCGAGTACCGTGCATCGATAAACAGGAAACAGCTGCAGCTAGCGTGTGCAGCTGAAGCTAGCGTGTGCAGCTGAAGCTAGCGTGTGCAGCTGCAGCTAGCGTGTGCAGCTGAAGCTAGCGTGTGCAGCTGAAGCTAACGTGTGCAGCTGAAGCTAGCGTGTGCAGCTGAAGCTAGCGTGTGCAGCTGAAGCTAGCGTGTGCAGCTGCAGCTAGCGTGTGCAGCTGAAGCTAACGTGTGCAGCTGAAGCTAGCATGTGCAGCTGAATCTAGCGTGTGCAGCTGAATCTAGCGTGTGCAGCTGAATCTAGGGTGTGACACTTTTGGACCATACAAATCCACTCCAGAGTAAACCGGTGCCTTGTGCCTGCGTCTTTCTGCTGTTGTTCATAAAAAAAATAATAATAATTTGACAAATAAAAATGTTAATAGTCTAACACAAATCTTACATTTAAAGATATCAATTTGAAATGTAATCCTGTAGTTTTCTCACATAAATGATAGAAAAAATGTATTACAAGTTTTTCACCATGTCATGTTTTCATGTAGAAATAAAGCATAAAAAAAATATATATATATATATATATATATATATATATATATATATATATATATATATATAACTGAAAAATAGACAAAACCAGGTTTAAATTTCTTTCTTTCTTTCTTCCTTTCTTTCCTCCTTTTTTTTATTTCTTATTTAGCTTTGGAGTAAACTAGATTGGACTGAAAATTATCTTAAAAATTCAAATTTCGCCTCGTTTTTAAAAACTTTAATAAATCAGTTTTAGAATTAGATATCAACAAATCCTTCTGTACATTTCATCAATACTTGTTCAGTCCCAGATTGTACAGTTTGGTGTGGGATCTACTTTAAGGCTGATCTTTATGTCTCGAGGGAGAAAAATGCATTTTAAGAAAACGGCCTTTGAAGTTACAATGTGGATTCAATGGAAGAATAAAACATCTTTAGGAGCAGATTGGACAAGTTTGTTGTTTCCACATAAAAGCTGATATGTTGAGAGAACAAACTGACCAAAAAAAAAAAAAAATTGAAAAAAAAAAAAGGGTTTTGCCTGTAGTGTCTCGCCTTAAACGAATAGCAGAATATTCATTTCTACCGAGCGTCGTATTAAACTGAGTCCGTTCTTCTGTGCATCATGAATCTCTTGTATGGACAGACATCTTGGCGGACCCTCTGTTCCCTCTGAAAAATAAATAAACATAAATTCTGGCGCTCCCAGGAGCCAAAAGGCCTAATCACATTCCTTCACACACCAGTCGGTTCAGAGGAGGCTAAACCAGAGCCGGGTCCCAGGGGCGAGTCAATCTGCTGAGGACGCTGCAGGACAGGAGCGGGACCAGCCCCAAATCTTACACAACATTATTTGCCAAAGCATAGACAATTATATTAAACAACAAGAAATATTTAAATGTATCTCAACCATATTTAGGTTTGTAGTTAGGACAAGACAAGGATAACCAAAACGAATAAAAACATAGAGCAATAAAAGAAAGAAAAAAAAAATATATATAATATCACTATATAATATTGAAAGTAACAATTAAAGGAAAAATATTCAGCATTTTTCATATTGCTGTTAGCCTTTAAACATGCTCTTGAGTTAAATTTTCAATCTCTTGTTTTAAAACCAAAAAAAAGTTTCTTATTCATATAATATACAATATACAATCCGGTGAAATTAGCGCTGAAAAGACATCATTGGATTTGCTGCAGCAGTGATCGTGTTTAGAGACAAATGCTCAGAACGAGTTTAGGGACGATTTAAGGATTAAAAACAGCTAAATATTCTCTGAGAAGTGACGTCTGAAATTACGTCCGAAAATCCCAGAAGTTCAGCAGGACGTGTGTTTGACGCTCAGAGGGGGGAGGATTTTCAAATGAACATTCCTCACAACAGTGTGAATGCAACTGAATGCTACTTTAGGTGTGTTTTTGATGAAGAACATTGTTAGAACATGGTTTAAAGCTCTAAACTCCACCGTAGCAGAACATGTGTCCTTTAAACACATGAGCTGGTCCCTACACTCTGCACTAACACGACATCTGAGGACGAGTCCTTTAATAAAATCTCTAGAGTACGACAACTGCAACGATTACACGTCACAAAATGGAAAAAGACACAAACGTACTAAACAAGCCACTTGTAAAAATATGTGAAAATTAGGCCAGAAAATTACACACAAATACAAAAAAAATAAATAAAAATAAAAATTGTCAATTAGCATTTAACTACAAGGGCATTAGATTAATTATCTCCATGAAGACAAGCAGGAAATATGGAATAATGAAATAATTTACAGAAGGTCTGGAAATGAAAAGAACTGGTTTCAATAGGTCAGTTTAAATCTAAGATGAAAGGTTTGGAAATGAAATCTATCGTTTGTAACTGTTTTTAGAGGTTTTTTTTGTGATTGTCTAAATGTTGCAATAGTAATCCTGATCCTGCTCACGACGGTTCAGCTCTCCACAGATCTGACCTGTAACGTGTCCTGGTGGTGCCCATTAAGAAAAAAAAAAAAAAAAATATATATATATATATATATATATATATATATATATATTAAAGGGGCACCACCAGAACATGTTACAGGTCAGATCTGTGGAGAGCTGAACCTACTCACTGTATCAATGCATTTTATTTTCAAGTGAAGTCAGAGCTATGAAACCCTGTAACTGAATAAATGCAAAACATCTACTTTTAAAGCCATGTTGCGGAACATTTCAGGCAACGCAATACCATCTCCATGGAGACAAAACCACCGGAAAGTGATTGTGCCGTTGAAGCACACGTGAAAGACACAAATATTGAAACTACTAGTACTACCACGACTACTGTGGTACTTTTACCACGAGTACTTGAGGAAATCGCAGAATCCCGGCCGCTTGCTCGAAAGCCCAAATTCCAAAAGCGGCGCGGGGTAAAATGATTAGTGCGCTTAGTCAGCTGTGAAATTGAGTTTATGGTTTTCAAGACGGCGGAATTCACTTCGATAATGGGTATTAAGTTGTAGAAAATAATTAATAGTAATTGACTTGCTTCCATCACTATGCAAATGAAACACAGATAAGCTAGCTTTTTTCTTTTTTTCCTTTTTAGGGCGACAGGCTTTCCGGGGCCAGGCGAGGGGATTATAAGTTTGTGGTTCCTGAGGGTGCGTGATTGCTTTGTTGACACATTTGGGTGTGTGTGTGTGTGTGTGTGTGTGTGTGTGTTCGGGGGGCTAGCTTGTGTCTCACGCAGGATTAGAGGAATTGGGTTGTCACAAACTGTCAGGAGCAGCGGCGGAGGTTTGGGAGGCGTGTGTCAGGAGGAGTGGGTAAGCATGTTGGAGCGAGGGTTTGTGGGGACTTGATCTGCAGAGAGAGGATGATCTGAAGAGGGGACGGACCGGGGGGGAAGAGGAGGGTGAGGAGGAGAGGGGACGGACCGGAGGGAAAGAGGAGGGAGAGGGTGAGAGGAAGGGAGGACGGACCGGAGGGAAAGAGAGACGGAGAGGGGACGGACCAGAGGGAAAGAGGAGGGAGAGGGTGAGAGGAAGAGGGGACAGACCGGAGGGAAAGAGGAGGCAGAGGGGACGGACCGGAGGGAAAGAGGAGGGAGAGGGTGAGAGGAAGAGGGGACAGACCGGAGGGAAAGAGGAGGGTGAGTAGGAGAGGGGATGGACCAGAGGGAAAGAGGAGGGAGAGGATGAGAGGAAGAGGGGACTGACCGGAGGGAAAGAGGAGGGAGACGGAGAGGGGACGGACTGGAGGGAAAGAGGAGGGAGAGGGTGAGAGGAAGGACCGGAGGGAAAGAGGAGGCAGAGGGTGAGAGGAAGAGGGGACGGACCAGAGGGAAAGAGGAGGGAGAGGGTGAGAGGAAGAGGGAACGGACCAGAGGGTAAGAGGAGGGAGAGGGTGAGAGGAAGAGGGGACGGACCAGAGGGAAAGAGGAGGGAGAGGGTGAGAGGAAGAGGGGACGGACCGGAGGGAAAGAGGAGGCAGAGGGTGAGAGGAAGAGGGGACGGACCGGAGGGAAAGAGGAGGCAGAGGGTGAGAGGAAGAGGGGACGGACCGGAGGGAAAGAGGAGGGAGAGGGTGAGAGGAAGAGGGGATGGACCAGAGGGAAAGAGGAGGGAGAGGGTGAGAGGAAGAGAGAACGGACCAGAGGGTAAGAGGAGGGAGAGGGTGAGAGGAAGAGGGGACGGACCAGAGGGTAAGAGGAGGGAGAGGGTGAGAGGAAGAGGGGACGGACCAGAGGGTAAGAGGAGGGAGAGGGTGAGAGGAAGAGGGGACGGACCAGAGGGTAAGAGGAGGGAGAGGGTGAGAGGAAGAGGGGACGGACCGGAGGGTAAGAGGAGGGAGAGGGTGAGAGGAAGAGGGGACGGACCGGAGGGAAAGAGGAGGGAGAGGGTGAGAGGAAGAGGGGACACACTGCACGATTTCCTTGTGGTTTTCAGTTGCTCACAGCTGCCTCAGTCTGGTGGTGTGGACCTGCTACGACTGGAGCCACGTTCAGTCACAAAGTGTGCACCGCAGAAAGACACCACTAGACTGTTTGAACTATAAGCTCCCAGTACAGTGTGTTGTTTACGGACAAAATGAAAAGAAAGAAAAGAAGCGGTCGAGACACTGGGAACAGCGTCGGAGATAAAACTATGTTCAGTGTTCAACTATGTCCAGTGCACAGACAGCACGACAGCAAAGTGTGAGCTTTTATCAGATTCATGTTTGACTCTTCACTCACACTTTTACATTCACAACCAGAGCTGATGATGTCATAAAAAACCCTCCTCTTTCCTCCTTCTCTTTCCTCCTCCTTCTCTTTTCTCCTCCTTCTCTTTTCTCCTCCTTCTCTTTCCTCCTTCTCTTTCCTCCTCCTTCTCTTTTCCTCCTTCTCTTTCCTCCTCCTTCTCTTTTCTCCTCCTTATCTTTTCTCCTCCTTATCTTTGCTCCTCCTTCTCTTTTATCCCTTCTCTTTACTCCTACTCTTTCCTCCTCCTTCTCTTTCCTCCTCCTTCCTCCTCCTATTCTTTCCTCCTCCTTCTCTTTCCTCCTCCTTGTCTTTCCTCCTCCTTGTCTTTCCTCCTTGTCTTTTCTCCTTCTCTTTCCTCCTCCTCTTCTTTCCTCCTCCTTCTCTTTCCTCCTCTTTCCTCCTTCTCTTTCCTCCTCTTTCCTCCTCCTCTTCGGTCCTCCTCTTTCCTCCTCCTCTTCTTTCCTCCTCTTTCCTCCTCCTTCTCTTTCCTCCTCTTTCCTCCTCCTCTTCTTTCCTCCTCTTTCCTCCTCCTTCTCTTTCCTCCTCTTTCCTCCTCCTCTTCTTTCCTCCTCTTTCCTCTTCCTTCTCTTTCCTCCTTCTCTTTCCTTCTCTTTCCTCCTCCTTCTCTCTCCTCCTCCTCTTCTTTCCTCCTCCTCTTTTTTCCTCCTCCTCCTCTTTCCTCCTCTTTCCTCCTCCTCTCGTGCGGCTCACGTGTGTCTCATATAAAACATTTCCTTCTGATGAAATCCACACAAACATGTCCATCTTCTTCGCCTGTCACCACTTTTAACGTCCATTTGAGTAAATCCAGAGTGAGTGTCACTTCTTGCACACGACTTTGGACTGTTTTGGTCAGAAGTCACATGACGATGTTTAACCAATGAGAAGTCAGGAAACACGACAGCCTAAACAAAGCCTTAATAAACATGAGCTCTGTCATTATTAACGATTAGAACATTGTTTTTGTAGATTCTTGATTGTACTTTGTGGGGGAGCAGTGTGTAGCAGTCATCTTTGGTCAGCAGATGGCACTACCTCGTCCTATAAGAACGCTTTAGAAGCCGCATTTCTTCGTCTGTTTCCGCCTTCCTCTTTGGCTGGGACCAGGTTGTGTTTGTTTCTCTGCACGACCAGGTCAAACAATATTGTCCTTTCCAGTCCATTTAGACTGTCGTTTTCTGTGGTGCCGTGGTAACACCGCCATGGCGCCCCCTTGTGTCACGTTTTGGGCGCTGGCAGTCCGGAGTCCTTCGTCGTAGCTGGTGGTCGGGTCGGTGGGGTGCAGCTGGAGCTGGGCGAGCCGTGTAGGGATGGCTTGTTATGGGTCCTGGGTACGGAGCACTCCAGGCTCACCTGACCTACATCCATTTAATTTAAAACTAATGAAACATCTCTCTCCAGGGGTTCACTGGCCCTGCACTTCCTGCTGCTTTGTCTTTTCCTTTTTGTTTTTATTTTAACTGACTGACTGAAATACGTGAAATAAAATGAAAATTACATGTGACAAGAACCAAAATGGACTGAAACTTAACATGGGACAAACAAGAGTGAAACTAAGTGAAACACTCAAAGCATAAATAGACTGAATGTAAATGCCTCTTAATATCTGTGTGCCCTGTGTTTAGTTTCTTTATTTTGGTCCCAGAGCCTTCTCCCTGGTGGCAGAGAGTGAGTGTTTGACTTGGCTTCAGTCTCACGGCCCGGTTACAGGGGGTTTAGTTGTCCTTCAGAGTCATGTAGTGGGACTCTCTCGTGCTACAGTTAAGTGTGGACCAGACTCTGGTTCACACAGATTCCTTCCTCCGTTCTTAAACTGTCCCATCTGAGACAGTGGTGTGTCCTCAGTGCGCCGGTGAGCACTGGTTGCCTTCAAAAAATGTCCAATTTGGCCACGTTCACGCTGCAGACCTTAACGTTCAAGTCAGACTTTTTTCCAAAATCAGATTTTTTTTGGAGGCGGTTCACACTGCAAATAAAATGTAACTCAAATCAGTTTCATGTGTGAACCCAAACAGCCCTGGTGTAAGAAAATGGAAAAACAAAAAAAAACAGGAGTTGTGCTGTTGTCCATAAAGTGTGCCACTACTCAAACATTAGTCGAAGGAGCACTTCTGTTCATGTAAAAGTGCTAATGTCTCCCAAACATAACACGCTTTCTTCACAAATAAAACTCAAATCTGACTTGAATTCTTTTTAACTTTTTAATCATGACGTCAATCTCAGCAATTCACAAAAAGGTTTAGTAATTCCAAGTTTGTGTCTATGAGACGCAAACAAGAAACTACTGTAAAGATGAGATTTTTAGTGAAGCTGTTTGAGGACGTCCTGGTGAAGAATATTTACAGATGAAAGTGTTTCATCCAAAACACAACATTTACACATTTCCCATGTCATGTTGTGTTATTTTAACGTTCTAATCAAACCTCTTGTCTTTTCTCTTCATGGCATGTTTTGGAGTCTGAGCATAGACCAGTAAACCATTATTCGATTACTTCATTAGTTGACAACTATCACTATAATCGATTAGTTGTGATTAATCGATTAACTTGTTGCAGCCTTAGTTTAAAGGAAAAAAAAATCATTTTTCATCTTGAGTACCTTAAGAACTAATATGTGCACAAAAGAAATCAAGCCGTTCAAATCGGGTTCTGTCAATTTGATATGTCCCAGAAATATGCAATTTGGGCTGTTTTTTACACATATCTACATGAAAACACAACATGGTGAAAAACATTCTTACATTTACGTGAGCAAAGAGGGAGAGAGAAGTTTCAAATTGATAACTTTAAATGTAAGATTTGTCCTGTTCCTTGCAGTGTCTCGCTTTGTTATGATCTTATTTATTGCATTTAAAAAACCTAACCCTTGTGCTGTCTTTGTTTGAGCAATGCATAGTTGGTCAAGGAACAATATATGTTTTCATATCAGGAAAAAATACTTATTTTATTAACATTTTTTGCATGTTTCGTGATGTTTTGGACCACTCATGTTTTATAGCGATGAAATAAAAAATATAAATAATAAATCTAGATGGGTCAAATGGACCTGAAGGTAGCGGGAGGTTAAACTGTTTCTCCTGTAACTAAAGTCATGTTTCTGTGTCATAAAACACACAACAGTGAATCATTGTTCCTCAGAAGTTCAATTTTGAAATTTAAAGTTAGTGTTATTCATGAAAAAAGTACTGTATTATTATTTTCCACAAACTGAAATAAAGTATCTGTTTTAGAATAAATTTGTGGCAAAATGGTTTGAAATGGGACAAACAATTCATAAATCATTTTCTTTTCTTTTTTCAGATTTAGGGAAGAAAGAAAAAGAAAAAACGGAATGTGGCACAATCTGTTAGCATTTGCCCTCCAACCAGACTGTGACCGCTTCAAATCCAGCCTAAACACATAAACACATTTTCTTGTTTTTCAAAAAAAAAAAAAAAAAGAGAGAGAGTAATAATAATATATATATAAAAATAAGCTGAAATAAGAAAAAAATGTAAAAATTAGACCTTAAAAACTCTTTGGCTTGGTAGTTTTTATCTTTTACTCTCTTCTTGGGAAAAAAAATAAACGTCACATTTTTTCTCTAAATCCGTCTGTAAATTCCAGTGTCGTACAGTTACGCGTCGTTTTAAGTTCATTTCTTTTGCGCTGTCAAATGTTCATAATAATCACATTTCATATTATCATCACACGTTTGGAAGCCCTTTGTGCATTTCTCAGGTCAGATTTGGCAACAGAAATTGAAAAGGATTATGCTAAACTCGCTGCGCAGTTTTGGAGTGAATATGGACTTCCTTTTCCTACAGGCTCCCAATGAATATTTGAATTCATTTGAAACGTGTCAGAGCGGAAAACCACTTTACTCCGGCAATCAGAGTATGACAACGTGATGACAGGACTTTACAGAGAGTACAAATCAGATTACTGCAGCATTCAGTTAACAATATTAGTGATCATCAAGACGGCAAAGTGTAATCCATTTTCAAATAACTTTGTCAACATTTAACATTTTCTTTTTTTTTTTTTTTTTTTTTTTTTAATTTTTCTTGCTGCACAGCGTGAACAATCAGAGAGAAATCAGACTACTCACATCGCAGGGGACCGTTTACAGGACATTTCAATGATCCGGGTGCGTTCACATTTGGTCTAAACCAGGACTAAAGCTGGAACTAAATCCAGACTAGACCAGAGCTGAACCAGGACTAGAACAGGACCAAAACCAAGTCTAGGTCAGGACTAAACCAGGATCCGAACATGGTGAGAACTACAGAGCTAGAAATGATCAGATTTTTGAAAAGAAAAATCACATTTACCATTTTGTTGTTGAAGAAATAAAGCATGAACAATTACTTTATTCAGAATGATTCAGGTTAAGGTATAGGTGAACTTAAATTTAAAGATATCAAATGTAAACTTCTCCTGTAATTTACTCACATAAACGTAAGAAAAAAAATGTATTACAAGTTTTTCATCATGTAGAAATAAGGCATGAAAACGGCCAAAATGTGACATATTTGAGACATTTAAATCTGAGGTTTAAACGTTTGCTTAACTTGTTCACATATTAGATTTTTTTAAATTACAGAATAGTTTTTGTAATGTTTTATTTACTGTTTGACTAAACACGATTGGTGTCAAAATTCAAATTCCGCCTAGTTTTTGAAGTTACAATTTAAATAAAGTTTAGAGCTAGATATCGACAAATCCTTTTATTCCATTGGTCAAAATCTCCTTAAATACAAGATTGTACAGTTGTGGAGATGCTTTAAGGCTGATCTTTGGGGAAAAGGCATTTTAAGATGACGACTTTAAAGTTCCAAAGTCCCAGAGAAATCTATGGATGAAGTGGATTAAATGAAATGGTATAATATCTTTAGAGGCAAAATGGACACTTTGGTAGTTTCTCAGTGAAAGTTTAACGTTGAGAGCGCAAACTGACTCAAAAACGGGGAAAAAAAGACAAACTTTTGCCTGTAGTGCGTGGCCTTAAGTCTATCGTTCGTGTTGCCTGATCATCTTAGAATCTCACTTTCCACCATCAGTTCATCACTAAACACCAAACCCTCCAACTCAACCAGTCTCCGGTAACGTTGGAAAAACCCACCGTCAATAAACGCGTCGCGAAAAAATTAATAAAGGAATAATCCGTGCAATAAAAGGACGGTGTCATGACGACAAAAGGTCACATTAACCCCGTGATGACATTTAACTCACCAGAGACAGCAGCGTCAGCGTTAGCATCACTCCCCCAGCGTCGTCTCCCCCGCGGCGGGTCCTCATGGCTGCCGGCGCCCCCCACAGGGTCCGGCTCGGGTCCAGGTCCGGGTGGGGGGGGGTTGCGAGTACGATTCCTGCCTTACTTACTTCCCCTCTTTTTTTTTTCTCCCAGTTTTCAGGTGCGAAGGAGGAGGAAGAAGAGGAGAAAGAATGGCTCTCAGGGTCATCCAGGAGGTCAGGGATCAGCCGGAGAGCCGGGTAAGGAGGGAGGGAGGTCGGGGGAGTGCTGGAGAGCCCGGCGTGCGCTGGTGCGGAGCGGGTCTGTGGAGTGGGAGAGGTGGAGGCGAGCGGCGGTGGTTTATGTAGTGCCGGGGAAGTGTTGGGAATGAGAGAGAGAGGGAGGGAGGGAGGGAGAGAGAGAGGGGGGAGAGAGAGAGGGGAAGGGTGTGAGGAGTTGACAGTAACTTTTTGCGGAGGCTTGAGAAACGCTGACATCTGCTGGTGGTGTGGAGCAGAGGCGAACCAGGAGCGCAATTAAAGGTCCTGCACCGTGTGACGAAATGATTCAAGGGCGACCAAGAAACAGTGAAACTACTTCTGGAGTTTATCTTTATTATTAAATGAAGCTCGGGCCGGGCGACATGGCAACACATTATTATCATGATTTTCTTTCTCACAATTTTAATTTGATCACGATTCATGTTCACTTTGTATTTTTCTGTTGCCTTTAATAGAGCTGCACGATTTAGGAAAAATACTCTGTCTAATTGTGATTATTCTGACCAGTGCGACTGTGATTAGATTTGCGATTTATGTTTTAATAATAGGCTTCTGTTCAAACTGACTTTTTAAACAAAAATGTGTCACTTTTAATGTCGTTTTTGTCACAGATAGTTGCGTCTTTGTCGTTCTTAGTCTCTTTTTTTGTCATGTTCAGTTGTTTCTGTCATATTTAAACGCGTCTTTGTCACTTTTATAGTTTTAAACCAGTCAGGTATCCATTTGTGAGAAAAGTTATATGTTAGAAGTAAATCTGGCTGACCGGGAAAAACCCAGAATAATAATTCAATTGGGAGGAGGAGAGTGTCCTAAAATGACGAAAACTATAGGAGAAGAGCCAAGCCATGGGGGGTAATGGTCTTGAATATTCTGATATAAATGGCCATAAATCGAGCTGCATTCTCTTTGTTGGGGCGTCTGGAGGGTTTTTTCTTCAAGCAATAATCTCTGTGGGTTTGGAGTCATGATCTGGGACACTGGTTAGAAGAGCTTTTTGCCAGGTCTGCGAACCACCCAGATCTTACATTTTACCAAAGGATGCTATGGAAGTTATTTTTTGGACAATAAAGACTATTGCATTGAATTTCCTCGAGTTTGTCTTCTTCATTGTGTCAAAAATGCGAGCGTTATCCAGGAGAAGTTATGACACAACAGTACACAAGGATTTGTTAATATTTGTTTCTGAACCTGATTTATTAAAGTGTTAAGTCAAAAATTAGGCAGAATTTGAATTTTTAAGACAATTTTCAGTCAGATCTAGTTTACTCAAAAACTCAAAATCTTTTTTTTTTTTTTTTTTTTTTTTTAATATGTTACAAAATGAACCATGATGTTTAAACTTGTTTCTGTCCATTTTTCACATTTAAATGTCCCAAATATGTGCAATTTTGGCAGTTTTTACAAATAAAATGCCTTAATTCTATATGAAAATATTACAATCTGGCACCTTTTTTTCTTTCATTTAGTGAGTAAACTACAGGGGTTTCAAATTGACATCTTTAAATTCAGTATTTTTTACTGTTGACCTGCAGTGTCTCACCTTAAATGAAGATTAAAACTTGAAATGCGTTTTAATTAAAGTCAGTCTAAATGTTCCTTCCTCTCGGCAGCTCAGGATGTGAATCAGCCCCACCTTTAAGTGCGGATCTAAATAAACAAAGTTGCCATGGCGATCTCATGAAGACGGGGCTCTCATAAGTGAGTGGATTATCAAATGTCATCTCTCTAATACTGCTGCTGCTGCTTTATGATTTATGGATGAGGACGTCACTGCCAGGTTAAAGGGACATACTGCTGTAGAAATGCATTCTTACTGTGAGGTGTTCGCCTCTCCACAGATCTGACTTGTAAACTGGTCTGCTGGGGTCACCTGCTTCTCTCTGTGGAGATGTTTTACTACAATAGATGATTTCAGACCTGAGCAGAGATTCTTGTAGGAGATCATCTGTGGTGGCTCTCCTCATGTCTGTGGGTGAGAGCGACCCAAACATGAGGCTTCAATAAGAGCAGCCGCACAGTGACAGACACTGATGTAGTAACAGGTCTTGAAATGTAGAAAATGTATGAATGAATGCCCTAATCCTAACTCCTTAAAGCTGGGGACCTGATTTTCACAGTGCGGAACCAGAAGTTCCGCACTGTCTATGGTCATGAGCTCTGGGTAATGACCGAAAGGACAAGATCGCGGATACAAGCGGTCGAAATGAGCTTCCTCCGCCGGGTGGCTGTGCGCTCCCTTAGAGATAGGGTGAGGAGCTCAGTCACACGGGGGGAGCTCAGAGTAGAGCCGCTGCTCCTCCACGTCGAGAGGAGCCAGCTGAGGTGGCTCGGGCATCTGTTCCGGATGCCTCCTGGACGCCTCCCTCGGGAGGTGTTCTGGGCATGTCCCACCGGGAGGCGGCCCCGGGGAAGACCCAGGACACGCTGGAGGGACTATGTCTCTCGGCTGGCCTGGGAACGCCTCGGGATCCCCCCGGAGGAGCTGGAGGAAGTGTCTGGGGTGTAGGAAGTCTGGGAGTCCCTGCTTAGACTGCTGCCCCCGCGACCCGGCCCCGGATAAGCGGAAGAAGATGGATGGATGGATGGATGGAACCAGAAGTGTGTTTTTAAATCTATCTAACTCGTCCCGCTCTCACAAACCCTTCAGTACATTGTTCAAATTAACATTCAGTCATTTTTTTGTCCTGTGCACAGCTTTAAAACAGCTTTTTTTCAGACAACAAAGGGAAATTGTAGAGGACACCCAAGCACTGCTTTTAGTTCTTACTTCAAGACAAAATACCTTATTATCAGATGCAAACAGCACTCAGAGGTCTTATTTTTGTCATAAAGTGCTACTTTTATCAGATACACTTTGATTGAAAACACAAAATGCACTAATTTATACCCAAAAAAGTCTGGTACTACAGCTTTAATTAAGTATTTACTAAGCCGGATATAAGTATTTCTTCATTATGAATTAAGACTTTGTTCATTGTTTATTATGATTGAAGGCACAGTGTTGAACCTTCTGGAGGCGGCACATGCTTGATTTTATGGAAAAAGAAAGTTAAAACTATACTTGGGAACATTCTCCATGAGACATAATGTGACACAAAGCAGGAGGAGGCTCCAGGTACGAGCCAGGTTTGTGGAGATGCAAGCGCACTCACAGTGAGGAGGCGTGTGCTTTTTCAGGCCAATAAAACCATCCAAAATCCTGTTTTTTGTTTTAGTCTATTATTATGGCCAGAAAGTACTGTGGCTTTAATGAAGGCGATGTCATGATAAAATGGCACCAAATGAATTCAGTTGGATTTCATCATCAGTTTGTGCTCTTTAGACACTTTTTCCTCAAAGGAATCATGCAATGCTTTTCTAAAATATGAACGATAACATAAGTAGATCATTGTTTTACATTTTCTTAATTGTAAACTGGGGGTGTTCTCCGGCTCCTCCCACCGTCCAAAGACATGACTGTGTAGGTTAATTGAGAACTCTAAATTGTCCCTAGTGAATGAATGTGAGAGTGAATGGTTGTCTGTCCTTGTCTGTCCATGTCTCTGTGTTTGCTGCGACGAGTTGGCCACTGTCCTGGGTGTACCCCGCCTAAGGCCCAAAGTCACTGGGATAGGCTCCAGTCACCCGCGACCCCTAACGGGAATAAGCGGTAGAAAATGAATGAATGAATAATTGTAAACTATACAAACATGATCTAGACCAGTGGTTCCCAAACTTTTCTGTCCTGGACCCCCAAAATATCCATGTAACCGACTCGGGACCCCCAAAGTGAACTGAAAAATAATTTTAAGTGTCAAAGCGTGTTAAATCAGGTTTAATATTGACTATTTGAACAGTTTATTGTCTTATTAGACCCTATTTCACTAAAAGATACTGTTTTTGATTAGAAATACAGTCATATTTATTCAAATTAGATCTTAAAATCATCTCGCGACCCCCAGCTCATCCCTCGCGACCCCTTGGGGGGTCCCGACCCTCACTTTGAGAACCACTGATCTAGACCATCGACTTCCATGTTAAAAAATGCAGTATTTATAAGCACTGCATTTATAGTCCATTTCTCGGTATGGAGATTTTCAATTAATGAATGTATTTTTTCTAATAAACAAAAGTTGGTACAAGGATGTGGGCGGGGATAGGGGGTAGGTGAAAACAGACATTTTCAGAGCACTGGAGCCTCAGTTGCAGGACAACACAGGATTCACTCAAATGTACACTAATGATAACAAGAATGAAAGATGACTGCGGTTGATTTTGGATAATACTGTATTTCCCCTTTAAGTTATCATTATTGAATGTTCAAATACCTGAAACGTTGTATTTATGAACCTTTATTTAACCAACTGAAAAAGAAATATCAGGGTAACCTGCAATCCATCATATTTTATAGGAATGGTCATTTAAAAGAAAACAATGAAACAATGACACAGCTTAGCGTTTACAACCGCGTCATCATTTATTTCCACGTTCCATATCCCGGACATGTAAACGAGCTGTACAAAATGGCCGACCTTCACGACACACACGGAGCACGTTTCATACAGCCACACTCATATTCAAACTAAACATTTGTGTGCCATAGAAAATAAATGTACACGCCTTCATTTTATCTCCAGAAAAATAAAAAAATCACTATTTACAAAATCGGGCGGAAGTAAACATTCTTCACACTGCAAAAAATCATATTTACAGAGTTTACACGACTTGAATTCAGAATATCTTGCTTGAGTCATTTTGATGAGTGCAGAACATGGCAGGAAAAAAAAAGAACAATTGCAGGGAGATCTTTTTTTTCGCCTCAAATTACTCAAACAAACTGATGGGAGCTGGGTCTGTTGGCAAAAACGACGGTACTTTCAGTTACACTTGAAAAAATTACAATCTTGAATAAAATGATGAGTAAAATGAATGAATTAAATAGTATTTATCTTGATTTGAGAATATTTTTTGACTTTTTTGAGTATGTTTTGTTCTTATTTCAAGTGTAGTAACTTTCGCCCCCTATTTTTAAATTAGAAAATATTTATCTTTTTCTGATTTTAAGTAAAACAAGAATTTTTACACTCAAAATATGCTCAAAACAAGATAAATATGACTTATTTCAAGCACTTATTAACTTCTTATCGTGAGATGGACATTTTTTCCAGTGTTGTTTTTTTAAAGCTGGGGTACTTCACTTTTTTGGGTGTAAATTAGTCAATAGTGTGTCTTCCACTTTAAAGTATCTTGTAAAAGTAGCACTTTGTGACAAAAATGAGACCTCTGTGTACTGTCTGCGTCTATTAATAAAGTATTTTGTCTTGAAGTAAGAGCTAAAAGCAGCGCTCTGATTGGCTGCTTTTAGCTGAGGTGGTCCTCCTCAGTTTAACTTCACCGTCTGAAAAAAGCCGTTTTAAAGCTGTGCACAGACCAAAATTTGTCTGCCAAAGGGTTTGTGCGAGCAAGGGACGAGTAAGATAGATTAAAAAACCTACTTCTTCTGGCTCCACAGTGAGAACCAGGTACCCCAGCTTTAAAATGACTCAAGTACACACAAAGTTTTCTTCGTAGACTATTACTATTTTCTATTAATCAAATTTACACAAAACAAGACAAACATTCTGAATTCAAGTCATCTCAACTCACCCCGTGTTGTTTTTTTTGTTTTTTGCAGTGCACATCTTGAATTATAATTTCTCTTGTGTTTTTTCTTTTTTTTTTTCTGTTTACAAGATTGTACCGTTTTCTGAAAGCACCTACAGTATGTTACATGAATCTGCTATAGATGGACTCTTAACAGCTTCAGTCCGTTTGAAAGTGTGTGTGTGTGTGTGTGTGTGTGTGTGTGTGTGTGTGTGTGTGTCTGAGTATGTATGTGTGTGCATGTGTGTGTGTGTCTGTGTGTGTGTATCTGTGTGTGTATGTGTGTGCATGTGTGTGTCTGTGTGTGTGTGTGCATGTCTGTGTGTGTGTATCTGTGTGCAAGTGTGTGTGTGTGTGTGTGTGTGTGTGAGTGTATGTGTGTGTGTGTGCATCTGTGTGTGAGTGTATCTGCGTGCGTGTGTGTGTGTGCATGTGTGTGTGTGTATCTGTGTGTGTATGTATCTGCGTGCATGTGTGTGTGTGTGTATCTGCGTGCATGTGTGTGTGTGTGTGTATCTGCGTGCATGTGTGTGTGTATCTGCGTGCATGTGTGTGTGTGTGTATCTGCGTGCATGTGTGTGTGTATCTGTGTGCATGTGTGTGCGTGTGTGTGTGTGTGTGTGTGTGTGTATCTGCTGCATGTGTGTGTGTGTACATGTGTGTGTGTGTGTGTACATGTGTGTGCTTGTGTGTGTGTGTGTTGTTAGTACTGACCACAGGAGTAAGGCAGACATGACTTTTGCATGACCGTGGTTCAAATCCAAGTCAGGTTTTTCACATAATGCCACGAGTAAAAAAAGGTACATAATATTTGTAGAATTCAAATTTAAACATGGGTTAATTGAAGTGAGGAATGAGGTTATGTCCACACTATTACAAATACAATTATAATAATAAATCCAAATAAAACAAAACCCAAAACATGATGCTATATTCAGGCGTTTTAAAACACTTTTGTTGTATTCAGAGGTGGTACATTAGCATAATTTGAAGGACAAAACATGAAATAATGCACAAAATCTGGTCATTTCAATGGATAGAGTCAGACACAAAATTAGAGAAACGTAATCGTATTTGAGGAACACAAATTAGAGCAGGCTCTGTGCACGACGCCTGGCTAGCTCAGTGTTAGCGTCACTACTTCCTGTCTTTGGAGAGTCGAGCTAAAATCAATAACTCCTGACAGATCCAGCAGTGGACAGTGAGCTGCAGCTGCAAGTCACTCACAACATTTGAAAGACTTTATAAATGAGGATAAAACATCCAGTGTTTACAAAAGGATGCGTTTGCCAGTTTTACGCATTATACATTTAGAATAATGCCACAGATTACGCAATGTACACACAAAAACAACAAGGTAGTATCAGGTAGTTGTTACTTGAATGTGTTGTTTATTGTGTGCGGGGTCTCCTGGTCGGGGGGTATCGAGGCCCGGGAGCCCGCAGCCCTCATCGCCAGGAGCATTCATCATCTGCTCTGGTGTTTTTATCGTGGGCTCGTACCAGTAAACATTCTGCATCCCAGCACGAGGTTGTGGGCCTTGCATGTGATTTGCTAGTGATGAATTGTGGGTTGCTCCTTCTCCTCCAACACATCCGCCCTAAGAAATGGATGTGTGAAGTTCCTATTCTTAATGTTTATATAAAATTTCACATTTTAATACAAATTTGCGTTAGCTTTGAGACACAGTGAGCTAGCCAGCGTGGCGCTGTGCACAGAGCATATTAAAGCCATCTTCTAACTGAAGAAAAAAACAAACCTCTGTAGACTTAATCACATTTTGTAGGATTAGGTGGATTTTTTTTAAAGTTTCTATGAGCAAAAACACATTTCCCCATTCCATTGTGGCTTCTGATTGGTCAGAACTTTATTTAAGAACTAGAATCATCTAATATTGCTCACAGAGGAACCAAAACTTTTAGTCAGAGTAGTTAGAGTACTAGAGTACTGTTACACTGAACAAGGAAGCAAAAGTAAGGGGTCTGAAACTCAGAAGTTACTCAAGTAAATGTACCTGAGTACTACCCACCCATCGGTATTGATTAGTAACAGAAAACACTACACAATTTCATATGTTTATCGCCCTCAACTGGCAACAGCGTAAAGCATTTTGAAAATGTAAATTAGCAGCATGGTCCTGTCAACACGACGCTAACAGGTGCAGGATGACGGATGGAGGAGCACTTCCTGGTTTCAATTGCTTCCATAGAGTGTTTCTGTTTCAGAGACGCCCTCACAGAGTGGACATGTCCTCATTTCTGACCCCACGTCTATCAGAAGTGAACACATCAAATCTACAAACCACAAACGTATTTCACCAGAACCCAAAGTCCGCCGTGAGGAAACAAAATCTATTCACAGGGTTTTTTTCAAAGTGTGTGTCTGCACGGCAAAAACCAACATCTGTGAGTTCAAATGGGTTGAATTCAGATTTTTTCTTTCTTTTTTTTTACACTAAGATGGTTTCAAGATTGTTTCGTGTGGAATGAGAAATGAAATCTCCCGGTGGTGTGGGAAAATTGCTTAGAATTGTGGTGGAATTTGTTTACCCCACTGGCAAAGATTTAGCAAAAAAAAAAAATCTCAGAAAATTGCAGAGATAGCATGAAAAAACTGGAAAAGTTGATGTTCAATAACAAAAAAAAAAAAAAGTAAACTTCTCAAAGCTACTCAATCAAGCAATGCATGTATATGTATTATTCACAATTTATATATGTATATATATATATATATATATATATATAGATATATATATATACATAAAAATATATATATATATATAAAATATTTTGAGTAGTTTCAGATTGACTGTTCTATCTCCATATAAAATGTATCTTCTATTTTCAAGTTAAAGTGCAACAAAATTCCACCTGGTTTCATTTGCTGGTCATTTTGAAACTAGTCAGAAATATCCAGAAAGAACAGTAAAATATTCTAGGTATAAAAAAAAGAAAGAAATTAAAACACAATTCAAAATAATAATCTGAATCCAACTGATTTGAACTTGTGTAGATACTCATTTCTTGCTGTGCAGTGTCTATGGCAAAGGTAGAAGTCACTGTGCATATCATGCTGCACTAATATAGTGCAATGTAGAGCCTGGACCACCACTTTTCCTTGTCCTCCAGTAGTCCAAATGAGAGAGAGAGAGAGAGAGAGAGAGAGAGAGAGAGAGAGAGAGAGATGGCTCCTTTGTCTTGAAGAGGATTGACGCAAAGCAGTCCAAACCGTTTATGAGCTCTCCTCTCCTGTTTACCGCGCTGAGTTTTGGCACCGTCTGAAGCGGAGAATCCTCTAAGCCCCGAGAGGGTTCGAGATGAGAGGGAAGAAGGAGGGCGGCCATGTTGGATCACAGCGGCGCGAGAGGACCGGGGCAACAGAAGGCATTTCTCTGGACACCAAGGATTTCACAAAGGCTCGTCAGGAACAAAACAAACACAAGGGAGAAAATACAGCAGCGAGAATCTTCAGCTGAAATGTCATGTAACGTCACACGACCAGGAGATATTTACGCTTCATTCCATTTACGTACGCATGGGATAGGTTTCAACTCCATCGTTTGAGTTTCACAGATGGATTAGGTTGTCAACTATGAGACATGAAGGAGTATGGAATGGATGAAAATTGTGGTGAAAGAGGCTTTGTCCGAATGTCCACACTTTTCCAACATAAGGCTTGTTTCCACTGGTTCACTTTGGACCAGATTGGCACGGTCTGAAAGTGTCTGGCCCGTTTAAGGGATCCAGAGCCGATCCTCGCCTTAGCTCCCGGGACGCTTTAGATAAGAAGGAGCTACACCAGAGCGAGATGATTGGATAAGAGAGAACGCAAACTCTGGTGAAAACATTCAAAAAGTAGATTGTTATAAACCTCCATATTTTAGTGACGGTAACTTTATATGTTTCGCTGACAAAGCTTGCACATGTTAGCATTAGCTGTTTCCTGTTTATCAGTGGTGGAAAGTAAGAAAGTACAAAAGTAAAAGTACTGTACTTGAGTAAAACTTTTCGGTACTTTTACTACACTGCATTTGAGTCCAGGTATCTGTACTTTTTACTCCACTAAATTTTTTACTGGACTGAAAAATAGAAAGTACTTTTTTATTTTTTGAAGGGTTATTTTTAGCTCGTTGACGGTGACGTTCTGCCTGAAGGTTTGGAGTTCAAACTCGACAAAAATATACACATCAAATTCTCACTTTGACCAAAATTAAGCACAATTCTTTACCAAAAGTTAATCCGTAAAACTGGTCTCATAATCTGCATACTTTTACTTTTTACAGTTAAAGTACATTTTCAAACGGGTACTTCAACATGTATACTTCAGTAGATTTTGAATGTGATACTTTTACTTTTGTAATTTTTTGCACACGTATCTGTACTTTTACTTGAGTAACAAAAGGGAGTACTTCTTCCACCACTGCTTTTAGCTGTTAACGTTAGCTTTAGCCACTTCTCGCGTCTTTTTGTGAATTTCTGAGATCGGCCTCATGATTAAGAGTATAATTCAGGTGCGATTTAGATTGTATTTTTTAGGAAAACATTTGTTAGGTTTGGGTAGGTCAGGGCCAGAGCCTGGAGACGCGTTCGACCTGGATTAGAACCGTTCTAAAGTGCTCCAAAGTGACCCGGTCAGAGGGGGTGGCTGTGGTGTGAGTCACGAGCTCAGACCGTCAGCGTTCACACTCCTGGCTGTGTGGCGTAAAAACAGACTTTCTTGGGGTTGGAATGTAGCTGGGTTCAAAATGGCTGCTCCTCCCGATGCAGCGCTGCAGTCCGGAGGCGGGAGCAGGTGTCCCGCGGCGAGGAGGTGTCCACGTGTCTCCCAGTGTCCAAACGCCCGCTGTCCCATGACGTCCTACATGTCCGTGTCCCCGTCGTAGGCCAGCGTCAGAGGTTTTAGGCGGTTGTTGTTCTGCTGCCTCTGTCTCGGAGGTCTCTTTGGCTTTTTGCTGAGGACATAAACAGACGCACAGTTAGACGTTCAGTGTTTCTCTGAAATGGACCAGAAGACACTGGTGCTGGAGTATACACTTCATTCGTTATTTAAATAAGGTTCAAAGTGCATGAATGGCAAGGATCAACAACTTCTTTTACCCGTAAAACATTCATTCAACAAAATAAAGGTGTTCAGATGTATTTTGATTTGTCACATTTAAAAATCTGTGACATTAGAGGAATTCAGCCCAGTGTACACAGACATTTCATAGTGTGATGTCATCATTTACAACCAGGAAGTCATACAAAATTGCTAAATAGGGTTTAAATGTCTAATTGTTTTCAAGCAAAACTTTAAATATAATTATCTTACCCATATTTTAGTTACATGAGTAATCCAAGCTGTCATAGGCACCTGTCATAGGCACCTGTCATAAGCACCTGTCATAGGCACCTGTCATAAGCACCTGTCATAGGCACCTGTCATAGGCACCTGTCATAGGCACCTGTCATAAGCACCTGTCATAGGCACCTCTGTCATAGGCACCTGTCATAAGCACCTGTCATAGGCACCTGTCATAGGCACCTGTCATAGGCACCTGTCACAGGTGAGACAGAGGTTAACTGATGCAGTAACTAATGCCCAGAACACGGTGGTTTTCGATGCAAAAAACATGTTACAACAATTTGCAAAATGTTTTAATAACTTAGCAGTTCATAAATCGTCAGAAATTGATTTTAAATTCAATTACAGGTCTGTGGGTTTAGTTCTTTTATTATTATTATACACATATTTTTTTCGTTAAGTCTATGAAGGTGACTGTGACAGGTGCTTTGTGAGCAGTCACCGGTGAACTCTGTTGTTTTTTATGTCTTCATTTTCTATGGTAAGACCCTAGATTTAAATTAGAAATATCTTCCCTTACCTTTTCCCAGGGCCGTAGCCTCAAATTCTGGGCCCCAGGTACAAGCCCTCTTGTGGGCCCCTAATACATTATTTTGTATATGATTTAGTTATCCCAGCAAAAATTGTTATTTTTAATTCACTTTTGCCAGAATATACACCCTGGTTTCTGCACTGCACCTAACAATTATTTGCCATTTATAGACTTTTTTTTTTTTTTTTTTTAATTTAATAGATTTTTTTGACCTCCTGTGTAGCTGCTACAGTATTATGATATGATATAGTACTATTGCAATAACTACAAGACCAATTTCACAAAGATCTCAAAAACATATTATTACAATATGAAAATACAATTACTGCAGATTATAATCCCTAGTTTTATTTGCTAACAGCTTGGCTAATGTGTGAGCGGGTGATAAAGGGATGATGGGCCCTCAGATGTAACATCATTTTAAGTTATTATTCATTTTTAAGTATTCTGTCAAGGACTCCATCACATTTCATTTATTACATTACAACAGATTAAAGAGTAGAAAAATGCAACTGAGAACAAAACATCACATGCTTTTGAGGGCCCCTTTCTGCCCTGGGCCCCGGGATACAGTGCCCTTAACCCCCCCAGTCTGACGCATCAGACTTTTTGACTCGTTAATACTTGATGGCCCTAGATTATTTTCCGCAAATCAAATTATCTGCCACTGGGTTAAGATCATTTTACTTACCCCATTGGTAGATTAATTTTCTTACTTTAAGATAAATTATCTCATAATCAATGAAAAATACCTTGACATCAGTAAAATATTCTGCATCACACCAGTAATTAAATCTATCGAGTCAAAACTACTGAAATCCAGATAAGTAAGTAAGTAATTGTAAGCCAGGCTAGACATACATGTTTTGCAGTGTAAGCTTCAGTTTTTTTGCAGTGTGGAGACGTCATATAAACCTTCATTTGAAAGTACATATGACAAATACTTTTTAGGCCAATTGTGCTGCTAAAAATGATGTTTGCCATTCATGCATTTGGAAATCAAGAAAACTAGATGTTTAAGGAGGAAATGTGTCTTTCTTCAAGAGTCACCACAGTCTTCAGGTCCAGTGCTACAGTTTTAGAGTAATTCCATCAGCTGAAAAACATTGGACACAAAAACATGAGAGAGAGGCTGGAATGACAGTGAACAGTATGTGATGAGAACGCATATCAGAGAGTTTCATCAAAAAGATTATGGCAAAGTGACTGTTATTTCTGGGTGATGTAGTATTCTGGTTCTAGGAGTAAATTTACCTTTTCAAAGTGAACAAATTAAAGGAGATTAATCCACTTCAGTGTCTTTCATAAACATACAACAATCATTGTGAATTTCACTTACAATGGCAATAAACTGCTTCCTGGTTCTGATTCTGATCATTTTCTTGGCTATAACTGAAGAAATATGGTATGGATATCAATAAAACCTTCAGTCTTCATCAGTTTGTGAACTACTACGACAGAAAGTGTGAATGGGTTTCAGTAATCAATGCTTTAAACACAATGTAAGTAAGTAATAATAGATCATGTCATTTCTTTTGAATGGTGGAAAGTCCTCAAAATGTTGCCTTTAACAGGAAGCCCAAAGCCATGCATAATTACAAGCTTCCTGGATAAGGATTGCACCATTTCTCAACAAAACATTTATAATGAATTATCTATATTCATCCAAATGTGTAATTATGAAGTTAGACATAATGTTTTATACAAAAGTTGCCTGGTCTGTATAGTTTCCATATCAAAGTCATATCTGTACTTTTTACAGTGTCCACCAGAGGGCAGCAGCACACTGTATACTGTCTCTCTGTCTAACATTCGGTTCACAGTGCGTTTTTTAAAGATGTCCAGGAGAATGATCTGAGAGAAGCCTGACATTTGAACTCACAAAGTATCACATGTTTGAACAGAAGATCAGCAACATTTACACAGAAAGTAATAGTAGTAGTAGTAAACTATTTTATTGATTTACGAGCACTTATGATGTTATCTTATGAGCTTATTGATGCTCTGCACAGGCGGTGTATTAACACAAACATGTGTTGGTTAATGGATTATAAACATCAGGTGCATAAACAAATAACTACTGCTTATTAACTGCTTATAAATAGTTTGCTAAGGAACCTTAAGCTAAAGCCTTACTGTTTCTTCAAGTCATGTTTTTAAAAGTATTTTAAAGTGAGGTCAAGTCAAGCTTTTCAAGTATTTTCAACTCAAAATTTTCAAATATTTTAAAAATAAAGTCATGTTGTTCAAGTATTTTTAAGTTAAAGTTTTAACTTAGAGTAAAGTTTTTCAAGTAAAGATTTGAAATATTTTAAAGCCTTTTCAAGTCAAGTCTTTTCAAGTATAAAGAAAAAAACAAAAAAAGTTTTTTTTTCAAATCAAGTCAAGTTTTCCTTTTAGTTTTAAGTATTGTAAACTCAAGTCCAGTCGAGGTTTTCAAGTACTCTTACACACATCTGAAAGCAAATATTAGAACATACCAAATGTGAAAACTTAAATACTATTGTTAATGTTTAGTGCACAAACAGTTAAACAGTGGTCATTACATTTAGTTGTACGATTAGATTGCTCTCGCAGTAATGGACTAACTTTAAATAGTGCTGCAGCAGATTCTTTCTCCAAACACAATAAAGCCGATTACACTGGCTCTGCCGCCCTTTATCGGCTGCTCCTCCAGACTACCTTCTTCTGAGCCAAAGATCTCTGTCTGAGACAGACAACACCGAGGACAATCAGGAGACAATGGGACTTTAAGATTCAATTTAAACTCTTAGACTATAAACCTGTGCATTTGTAAAGATGCAACGATCGGAATAATACAGGCTTTTGGGCAGAGTGGATGCAGGACTGAAGAATAAACTCTTACCTCTGTGGTACTATTATCTCTAAAAGGAAAAATGTGCCATGAACGGTTTTTAAAGATGATGTATGTAACTTTTCTGTTTTCTTATTACTAAAAATACCAGAAAGGTTTAGTGCACCCTTGATGACTGTAATGTTACAGTACAAGAAGCACTCATTTGCACATTTAGGAGCACGTACAGTAAGCTCTGCAGGTATAAAGACTCATTCACCAGCCTTTCACTCTCCGAAATAAAAGTGTGCCAGGAGAACACATTTTAACTTCAATTTGACCCCAAGATAAACTTCATTGTCAGAAATGAAGTCAACTTTTGTATTCTTTGGGGCACAATTATGGAGGACCCTGAGCGCCTCGTTAAATGAAGTAAAGCTTTAATTAAAGGAGTCTTTGCAGGATGATATACACAACTTTACAAATGCTTTTATGAAAAGTGTTTGTAGTACTTGAATTAGTAAATGCTTTTATTAAAATAACTTTATTTTATCTATTTGGGCAACGCTTCAAAAACATCGTATATAAAACGCATGATGGTATTCAACAAGAGTAGCTGTAGTTCAAAGTACTTATAGAGACCTAATCCTTATACATTTAAAACATGATTTGAACTTATTTATTAAAAATCTTTTTTTAAAAGAGCATTTAATTAATAAACTATTATACTTAGTAAACGTGATATAAAAGCAGATTTATTACATAATGCATTTACAAATCCTTTTAGAAAAGGAATCTGCTTCTCTGATCAACCTCTGCAAACCCTCTTGGTGTAGCTTTTCGGTGTCGTTCTCCTGGCTAATGTAAACTCACTAAATCAAAGTGAACTAGTTGAAGCTTTCTGATTGGTTTACACATTTCTAACCAATCAGAGAGCTCCTTACTAGTTCACTCATGTTACTCACTCTTAGTCCTTTGGGCTTTTGAGGCCCCAAACAAGAGTACAAATGTGGACTTTGATTTCTCACTGTGTTGGATGTACCACATCTATGCTAACACTGCTAAGAGCTACACTACAGCTAACTAGCATTAGCCAACCTGTCCTCCCCTGTCCTCCTCTGTCCCCTGGGAGAGCGTGGGCGGGGCTGGGACTTGGGGTCAGAGGTCACAGTGTTGCGGTCAGTGGTGATGCTGTGGTCAGGAGGGGGCGCCGCTCTGGGCATGCTCTCTGCAATCGGGGCAGGTGTATAGGACGTGCTGAGGATCCGGCCCCTCCCACTGTGCTGTCCCGTTAGCGACAATGCCGTTAGCCGCGATGCAAACAGCGGCCTCCTGTGCACGGAGGGAGCGGTGCAGCCGGGCGCAGTAACTGCTGCGCTCACAGAGACAGAAGGACCACACAAACCAGACGTGATGAAGGGAGAATGAGGGCTGTGGATGCAGACTGTGGAGGGAGGCTCCAGGAGAGCAATAATGGACTAATATACACCAATATACTTATGGTCTCTTGGTCATTTAGAATGAAATCTCAAATCAGGAAATCCATAAATGTTGAACTATATTGTTTGCAGAGGTGGGTAGACAGGCCAAAAATGATACTCAAGTAAGACCACCACTACTTCAAAATATTGAAACTCAAGTTCAGTGGTGGAAAGTAATGAAGCACAAAAGCACACGTTCAAGTCCCGGTTTTGAGTAAACAAAAATACGTACATAAAATTAACTGCAAACATGTATTTGGATTGGTTTTATTGACCAAAGATTGGCACAGTTCTTTGTCAAAAAAACAAAATTTAACACAAATTTAACTTAAATAAATATTTTTACTTTTTGTGCTCTTGAGTACTTTTACTTTGGCATCTCATGTTTTACAACAATAAAATAAGTAGTTTATAGAGGCCAAAATGACTTCATGGCATGTACATTCTACTGGCTGCAAATGGAATTATACCGGTGAGATAAACAAAAGCTAGCTTGCTTCTGACATGCTAATGCAACCATACAGTTGTAATGATTGTGATTTGACGGCATAAATGCTCAGAACAAATCTGGCGATGAATGCTGGAAGCTAAATACAACTCCAGGTATGTTTTTGAACAACCGTGTTGTTTTAACACGGTTAAAAGCTCAAAAAAGTCAATGTCTCAATGTGTCCTTCTTAAATATATTTTTACCCACCTCTGATTGTTTTAAGAATTTGGTCCACTAACTCACTTTGTGAGTTCTTTTCCCTGCGTGAGCCTCGTTCTACAGTCTGCACTCGGGGGCTGTACACTATGGGTCTGGATGAGCGATGACGATGAATGACCAAAGGGTGACTGAAAGAGCACTCACCAGGCTAGGTATATCATAGACACTATGAATATGAGGAGCACCAGGGCCCCCGCTGCTACACCGTACACCCACATCTTCAACTTCCCATCTGCGGACAACACACGGGGTTAAACTGAGGCTGTCTGCACACGGCACACTTAGACAGCCTGCACAGGCTGGAGCCAGCGGGGCGTCTCCAGCTGTGCCCTGCTGAGGAATGCAAAGATCGTATTCTCCTGGTGGGCTAAACATGGTCTGCTTTATATCTGGTAGAGATGGACCAATCCACTGGATGTTTTATTGATGATGGGGATGATCATTTTGGAGTGTTGACGTGTTTGACGTGTTTAAGAAAAGACATAGAGCTTTACTTTAAAACTTTGGTTGGAGAGGACACTTCACAAAATATGAATACACTGCCCCCTATGGATTAGTTGCAAGGTTGCAGGCAGCTAAAATCCTTTCTATTGATATTATTTTTTCCTTAATCTACTATTATGATGCAGAGCAGTGCCCTGGACCGGCTCCTCTGGGTTCTATCATAGGGCATTGGCATAGGCCATGAAACCAGTCCATCAAATATTCAGACACCTTCTTACTTCTTTATATAAGTTCAAAACACATGTTATGTGTGACAGTAACTCAGCAGTAGAGGGTGTGCCCTCTGATCTGAAGGTTGGCGGTTAGAATCCTGCTCCCGGCATATGTCCAATTAACCTGCACTGTTCCAGTCATCGTTGATAGAGTAGGCGGTTCAGCTTTGTGGGCGGAGGCCAAGGTTAAGCACCAAAACAACCCAAACAAAGATGGTGACTTCAGCCTATTTTAACAGGAATACACACTATTTTTTGTTATAAAAAAACATTTGTGGAGGAAAGAAGTCTGTCCTTTCCTCTCAACAGGATTTACCAGAAGTTTAAGTTATCAATTTCAACTGCTATGATGCTGTGACCAATCAGTGTCAAGTATTTCTTTGAACGCTCCGATGGCTTTTAGCAAGAGGACCGATAATGTGTACAACACATATCACATATCAATCTGGTGGGAGTCAGTTAAAATAAATGATACAATATAAGATTTCCATATGTGATAATAAGATATTATTTTCCTCAAAGAAATCAAGACTTGTGGGTGTACTGTCTTTCAGGGTTGTAATATGTTGCACCGACTGCTATCTTAACATATATTTTAACATTTAAAGATGTCCCTCTTTTTCTACACCGTGAGGAGCCCACTATAAATGTTTATTTTTTATTTTATTTATTTAAAACAAGGACAGTGCACAGATAACATTAAACTCAATGAGTAGAGATGCTCTGCGCCAGATTTAGCTACAAGCTACTTTCCATCTGTAGTCCTTGGGCAGGTTTTAAATGTAACAAACCATCCCACTTCCTGTACATTAAATGTACATCAGTCATTCTGATGTTTCCCAGCATGCCTCACCGGCTCCGTAGGGTTGCAGGTACCAGGCCCTGCCCGCTCGGCCCGGCTGCACGGTGGAGCTCTGCAGCGTGGGCTCCAGGCCTCGGCTGGTGTCCACCTCGGCCCCGCTGTCCCGCGCCGTGGGCACCTCCAGGACGGGGATGGGAGCGCACCGCAGCAGCTGTCCCACCGGAGAGAGCAGCTCGGTGAAGCCCTCCTCGCACGTGCACAGGCCGCTCTGCAGGGGGCGCCACAACACCACAAACACAGGAGGAGAGCAGAGGTTATTTGGGGTGAAAGGAGGATGGAGGGTTGGAACTATGCAAACAAAGTGAGAGCGAAGGTGTTTAAATGGATTACATTACATTACAATTTACAAACCTGGATACATTTACTTTACTGACTGATAATTTAGAGAATTAGTTAAATGAATAAATGTCTTGCTATTTTAATGTAAATACAATAAAATAGCCAAGAGATAACTGTAGTTGAAACAAAATTAATGAAATGCATCCAAAACATTTGTTTTAGAAATTGGTTCTCAAAGGGGGGCCCCCAGGGGTCCCTGGGCCATGCGATGGATTGTGATACATGAATACTATTAGTGGTGGAAAGAGTACTGATTAAATAAAAACACTAAAATACCTAAAGATACTAAAGTTCTGCTGCAAAAATGGTACCTAAGTAAAAGTAAAAAAGTACACACACATAAATACTTAGGGTACAAAATATTACTTACCATTTTATAATTCTGGTCAATCTTTTATACCAAACTTGTTTAAATAAAGGTTTTACAGCTGAATTAAGTTTTTAATCCACAATCCACATATTCTCGGAGCTGTGGCCAATCAGAGCAGGCGATGCACTGATGTTTTTCAGTCGCTTTCGTTGTGAAAAAGAGCAGCGACAGTGAAACCCACGTGTTTTGGGAGGATTGGGACTCAGCTCTCAGAGTGATGTTCAGCTAATTACAATTTCATGTTGACATTATACTCAATTGCAATTACAAGTACACATTAAAACTCTAAAAAGCACAATTTTTTAAAAGAGTACTTAATTACAGTAACTTGAGTATTTGTGTGTGTGAGTAATTAGTTACTTTCCACTGCTGAATGGCCTTAATGTCCTCCTGATGTACAATCTCAAACAAACAATGTTTTTGATGGAACTTTTTACTACAGTGTGACGACGAGAAAGGAATCTTTCTACCAGATTGTGGAGGTCAAACTCTCCAAAGTGAAGTGAAAAGCACACTTGGCTGCTCCACGCTGCACTGGAGAATATTTATGTGAGATGACGACAGCGGGTTTGGTCCGATTTGTACGGAATATAAGACAAACTACTGTCCTCAGAGTCAGACGGGCCGAGGAGAGTGTGGCTGTGAATATACAGCCGGATATTTAAAGGTTCAATATGGAATGTTTCTGGTGGATTTGTCACCTGCTGGTCTCATGGCAATGAAGTTGCTTTTGCTCGGAATGTTCCACAGTCTGGTAGAAACCTCCATTCCCCTTAACTGTAAAGTCCAGCATTATGTCTCTTGATTTCAGTCTAGTCACTGGTTTCTCACCAAACAAATGAACATGTGTGTCCTCCATGTTCAGGTCCAGGCTCTGGGTCCAGAGGCGGAGCTCTGTTATGTGAGCAGCTGACGTCACCCAAACAAACCAGTGTTTTCTTAATAAGTTCGATCTAAATTGTATTTGAATTATTGTTTTTAATCATGAGGTCAATCTCAGCAATTCATAAAGAGACGTTCAGTAATTCCAAATGTGTCTGTGAGACATGGCTAAAGTTCGAGGAAACAGGAAACTACTTCTGGTTTCTCCTCAGCTTTTTTTCCATTTGTTTCCCTTCTCTGCAAAGCCTCTACGCCATGTTTCAACTCTTTATGTGATGCATTGGCTTTGGATAATGTTAGATGATTATGCACAGGAAATATCATTGGGTCATAATAAAGTGCTGTGCATCAATGAGCAGCTAACTGCGAACCATAACCCTTTGTTCTGCTAAGTCTGTCGGCTCAATATACAAATGAGCATCAGTGAAAATATGCTGCTTTATCACAAGATCAAGTCAGCATTTGGTGAGAAATGATTCTTTATTCTCTCTATCTGCTATAACAGAATCAGAATTAAGAATCAGAAAAGTTTTTATTGCCATTGTCGGTGAACAAAGTTTACAAACTAGGAACTTTTTTGGCTGTAATGTGCAACAAACAGCAATAAATAATAACAAAAGTAGGTAAAAAGTATAGACTACTATAACAGGCTCGTATGGTGCACTTCAGACTGTACCATTCTCCTCCAAAGTGACCCAGTGGAAACATGCCTTATGTGATAGTGCCACCTGCTTGTCTCCATGGACAGTGTTTTTCTTTTATATAATTTTGTGAAACTTTCCAGGTAAAACAAGAAAATAACCATGGAGAAAAGAAGGCCCCCCACTTAAAACGTTGTGCCCTGTCTAACATGTCAAAGGCTTAGCAAAACATGTCAGTGCAATAGGCTGGAATTTGAAGTTGTGACTGAACTGGAATTGAAAGAAATCCCCTGTGTTTTTAAGATGGGTGTTACCTGTGAGCAGAAGGAGCGGGGCATGAGGCAGGGCGGGTCACAGGAGCTGCTGTCTGCTCCGGGGCTCAGAGGGGGGCAGCCTCCTGGACAAACGTCACACAATAAGAAATCCTGTCAGCGCTGACGGTAAATACAGACATACATACAGTACTTCTATTAAACTATTTACTTTTACACATTACAGCAGCTTTAACCATTAAGTCTTGTACCACTGCTGCTGATCACCACGCCCTCATACACGCAGCTTGGACCTGGTTTAGTCCTTTCTCTGAGCTGGTTTAGTCCTGGCGTGGACCTGGTTTAGTCCTGGCGTAGACCTGGTTTAGTCCTGGTTTGGACCTGGTTTAGTCCTGGTTTGGACCTGGTTTAGTCCTGGCTTGGACCTGGTTTAGTCCTGGCTTGGACCTGGTTTAGTCCTGGCGTGGACCTGGTTTAGTCCTGGCTTGGACCTGGTTTAGTCCTGGCTTGGACCTGGTTTAGTCCTGGTTTGGAGCTGGTTTAGTCCTGGCTTGGACCTGGTTTAGTCCTGGCGTGGACCTGGTTTAGTCCTGGTTTGGAGCTGGTTTAGTCCTGGTTTGGACCTGGTTTAGTCCTGGTTTGGACCTGGTTTATCCTGGTTTGGACCTGGTTTAGTCCTGGTATGGACCTGGTTTATCCTGTCATAGACCCGGTTTAGTTCTGGTTTGGACCTGGTTTAGTTCTGGTTTGGACCTGGTTTAGTGCTGGCTTGGACCTGGTTTAGTCCTGGTTTGGACCTGGTTTAGTGCTGGCTTGGACCTGGTTTAGTCCTGGTTTGGACCTGGTTTAGTCCTGGTTTGGACCTGGTTTAGTCCTGGCTTGGACCTGGTTTAGTCCTGGCTTGGACCTGGTTTAGTCCTGGCGTGGACCTGGTTTAGTCCTGGCTTGGACCTGGTTTAGTCCTGGTTTGGACCTGGTTTAGTCCTGGTTTGGACCTGGTTTAGTCCTGGTTTGGACCTGGTTTAGTCCTGACTTGGACCTGGTTTAGTCCTGGTTTGGACCTGGTTTAGTCCTGGTTTGGACCTGGTTTAGTCCTGGTTTGGACCTGGTTTAGTCCTGGTTTGGACCTGGTTTAGTCCTGGCGTGGACCTGGTTTAGTCCTGGCGTGGACCTGGTTGAGTCCTGGTGTGGACCTGGTTTAGTCCTGGTTTGGACCTGGTTTAGTCCTGGTTTGGACCTGGTTTAGTCCTGGTTTGGACCTGGTTTAGTCCTGGCTTGGACCTGGTTTAGTCCTGGTTTGGACCTGGTTTAGTCCTGGCTGGACCTGGTTTAGTCCTGGCTTGGACCTGGTTTAGTCCTGGCGTGGACCTGGTTTAGTCCTGGCTTGGACCTGGTTTAGTCCTGGTTTGGACCTGGTTTAGTCCTGGTTTGGACCTGGTTTAGTCCTGGTTTGGACCTGGTTTAGTCCTGGCGTGGACCTGGTTTAGTCCTGGTTTGGAGCTGGTTTAGTCCTGGCTTGGACCTGGTTTAGTCCTGGCGTGGACCTGGTTTAGTCCTGGCTTGGACCTGGTTTAGTCCTGGCTTGGACCTGGTTTAGTCCTGGCGTGGACCTGGTTTAGTCCTGGTTTGGACCTGGTTTAGTCCTGGCGTGGACCTGGTTTAGTCCTGGTTTGGACCTGGTTTAGTCCTGGCTTGGACCTGGTTTAGTCCTGGTTTGGACCTGGTTTAGTCCTGGCTTGGACCTGGTTTAGTCCTGGCTTGGACCTGGTTTAGTCCTGGTTTGGAGCTGGTTTAGTCCTGGCTTGGACCTGGTTTAGTCCTGGCGTGGACCTGGTTTAGTCCTGGTTTGGACCTGGTTTAGTCCTGGTTTGGACCTGGTTTAGTCCTGGTTTGGACCTGGTTTAGTCCTGGTTTGGACCTGGTTTATCCTGGTTTGGACCTGGTTTAGTCCTGGTTTGGACCTGGTTTAGTCCTGGCTTGGACCTGGTTTAGTCCTGGCGTGGACCTGGTTTAGTCCTGGCTTGGACCTGGTTTAGTCCTGGTTTGGACCTGGTTTAGTCCTGGTTTGGACCTGGTTTAGTCCTGGTTTGGACCTGGTTTAGTCCTAGTTTGGACCTGGTTTAGTCCTGGTTTGGACCTGGTTTAGTCCTGGCGTGGACCTGGTTGAGTCCTGGCGTGGACCTGGTTGAGTCCTGGCGTGGACCTGGTTTAGTCCTGGTTTGGACCTGGTTTAGTCCAGGTTTGGACCTGGTTTAGTCCTGGTTTGGACCTGGTTTAGTCCTGGTTTGGACCTGGTTTAGTCCTGGTTTGGACCTGGTTTAGTCCTGGTTTGGACCTGGTTTAGTCCTGGTTTGGACCTGGTTTAGTCCTGGCGTGGACCTGGTTTAGTCCTGGTTTGGACCTGGTTTAGTCCTGGTTTGGACCTGGTTTAGTCCTGGTTTGGACCTGGTTTAGTCCTGGTTTGGACCTGGTTTAGTCCTGGTGTGGACCTGGTTTAGTCCTGGTTTGGACCTGGTTTAGTCCTGGCGTGGACCTGGTTTAGTCCTGGTTTGGACCTGGTTTAGTCCTGGCGTGGACCTGGTTTAGTCCTGGTTTGGACCTGGTTTAGTCCTGGTTTGGACCTGGTTTAGTCCTGGTTTGGACCTGGTTTAGTCCTGGTTTGGACCTGGTTTAGTCCTGGTTTGGACCTGGTTTAGTCCTGGCGTGGACCTGGTTTAGACCTGGTTTGGACCTGGTTTAGTCCTGGTGTGGACCTGGTTTAGTCTTGGACCTGGTTTAGTCCTGGTTTGGACCTGGTTTAGTCCTGGTTTGGACCTGGTTTAGTCCTGGTGTGGACCTGGTTTAGTCCTGGTTTGGACCTGGTTTAGTCCTGGTTTGGACCTGGTTTAGTCCTGGTTTGGACCTGGTTTAGTCCTGGCGTGGACCTGGTTTAGTCCTGGTTTGGACCTGGTTTAGTCCTGGTTTGGACCTGGTTTAGTCCTGGTTTGGACCTGGTTTAGTCCTGGTTTGGACCTGGTTTAGTCCTGGTTTGGACCTGGTTTAGTCCTGGTGTGGACCTGGTTTAGTCCTGGTTTGGACCTGGTTTAGTCCTGGCGTGGACCTGGTTTAGTCCTGGTTTGGACCTGGTTTAGTCCTGGTTTGGACCTGGTTTAGTCCTGGTTTGGACCTGGTTTAGTCCTGGTGTGGACCTGGTTTAGTCCTGGTTTGGACCTGGTTTAGTCCTGGTTTGGACCTGGTTTAGTCCTGGTTTGGACCTGGTTTAGTCCTGGTTTGGACCTGGTTTAGTCCTGGTGTGGACCTGGTTTAGTCCTGGTTTGGACCTGGTTTAGTCCTGGCGTGGACCTGGTTTAGTCCTGGTTTGGACCTGGTTTAGTCCTGGCGTGGACCTGGTTTAGTCCTGGTTTGGACCTGGTTTAGTCCTGGTGTGGACCTCATGTGGTTGTCTTATATCTGTTCATACTGTGATATTCTTCCTCCAGTGTTGTGGACAACAATGCTCTTATTCAGGAGTCCTTCAGCTGGAGGACACTACAGTTACTGCAGCCCACGTGGAGGACCCAGACACAGGGAGAACATGCACACAGTCAGGACTCACACGGTCCAGGACTGCACCTCAGAAGCCCGGCCCAGTGCAGTGAGACGTACCTGTGACGTTGAGTCCATCTGAGCGCTGGCACCAGATGAACGGCCGAGTGGAGTCTGGTAGAACACTGCTCCTCCACTTGTACTCGTAGCAGTCTCCTCCTGACACACCACACAAAACATCACGCAGAGTAAGTTACAAAAGTCAATCTGCGAGCAGTGTCGCACATTTACCCAAATTTAACATTTTCCTACATGTTTTAGTGTTAGGGCAAACCTAAAAATAACAATCTGAATGATCTTATCTTCAATCTCTGAAGAGTTTTGAAGTGGAGCGTTGCCACCTGAGTGTCATTAACCCTGTTTAAGAGCTTGTCTTGCTCTTAGCCTCAGAAATAGCTTAGCTTTAATTTCTCTCAAATTATTGTGTCACTGGTAGAAATCCTGGGCAGTTTTCAAACCATCACCAGACAGCATTTCTGCTGCCAAATATTGTTCATCACAACAGCGTGCCTGTTAGCACAGTCGCCTTCAGCCACTTCCTGAAGGCCCCGCTCCCCTCTGGGTGAAAACATAAGCCGTGTACATAGAGCTCAGGATAGAACAGCCATTACATCCATATCCATCTATGTTCTCCCTCTTGTCCAGGGCTGTGACCCAATGCCAACTTAAATGCAATGTTTGCAGTCTGCGTTGTACAGTTTAGTGATTCAAGAACAAAACATGTGCAACTGGTCGGTTGCACATGTAACGAAAAGAATTTCCCCTTGGGGATAAATAAAAGTAATTCTGATTCTGATTCTGATTCTGAAAATGTAAAACGACACACGTCTGTGGGTTCAGAGGCTACTGTCAGCAGGCTAGCATAATCGAACAAAACTTTTCATTTAGGATCCATGAATCAAACACATAGAGCCTGGTCCAATATTGACTTTAAATTTGTCATGAATGACTAAATGGATGAATACGTTTGTATTTCTAAAGACAGCCACTGTGAGGAGCCATTTGTTCACCCGAGGCAGAAATAATCAGCTGTTATTTCCTAAAAAGAAAAAAAAAAGCCTCTTTATCGCGCATTTGGTAAATGTGAGAATACTGTGTTCTCGGGGTTCTGATGGCTGGTTCTCAGGGTTTTAAAACAAAAAAGAATGAAGATCTAAGATATTACCCAGAATTACCCAGAAGTGGGCGGGGCCTCGAGACTGTATGCTGAAGACATCTATGCTGGCCATGTTGCTTCAAGGGCTTTTTTAAAAGTTCTAAAACACGAGATGTCAAAGTAAATGTACTCAAAAACAATGTTTAAAGGCCAATAACCAAATAAATCATTCATAATATGTGTCCTTTAATTTCCTGACTCAATTCTGGCCATCAAAAGAAGTACAGTACGTCACTATCTGCGGGGATTAGGCTGCTTCTCATGCTGCTCCTCTCCTCAGATCCTTTTAATGGTGCAGTAATAATATCTTGCATGTTCTCTCCACGCGTGGGAAAGCCTGACAGTTGACATTAGCGGAGCATGTTTAAATCCATAATGAGAGCAGATTAGTGAGCAGTGCTTATTATTGGTCTGTCCTGTGTCTGTGTCTCTGCCGTCTAATCTCCACACGCCGCTCTGATCGCTCTGTATCACGTCTATGACCACTACATTTGATCTGGAACAAAAGGAAAGCTGTTCTCATACAGTTTGGAGTTTGTGGATTTGAGAGGACATTGGTTCAACGTTACATGAAGGAGGAATGAGAGTCTAAAGAGTCAAAGTGATATTTTGGTTGAAATGAATGTATCAGATTGAACTTTATTGCCAAAATATGAAAAAAAATCCTTCTCTCAGTGTGATTTTGGGTGCGTGTTTTCCATTGGGTGCGTTTTGAATTAATGCATGCGTGTTTTGACCTTTTGGGGCCACCGTAGTTACTTTACAGTCGTACATAAACCTAAACCTGTCAGAAAAAGGCTTCATTTCAGTATAAATATCAAAGCCAAGGTGTCCATTGGTGTCAAAAAAGAGAACAACAAATAATGGTGCGTTTAGAGCCCCATCGCTTCCCGCCGGGCTGCCGCGTCCCTGTGAGAGCGGGAGAAGATCAGGTCACCTCGCTCCACACTTTGATGGCTCCACTCAGAGAAATGTGTGCTGGAGCGGAGGATGGTCCACGTTATGACGGAGCACACGTCTGAATGTGAGTGGAGTAGAGGGCAGAGCACAGGTCACAGGTCGACAACTGGACTTTACGACGTTACTGTGGAGTGCGCAGGGTTCAAAGTGGAACAGCAGATTTATGCAGGTTTTAGCAACTCAAATGTAATGCTTTTTAACGCCGTATTTCATGATTTTTAATGCCATAATCAACGTCGAAAGACATTTATGCTTTTATCATGTCAAAACTAATGGCTTCTAACCATTCCACTGAGCAGCCGGATGATGAGAATATAATCAGCTACTTTATAATATTCAAAACATGACATTTAAACCATGTAAATATATTTGAATGTATCTACTTCATGGATACAGCAGCTCTGGGAGACAAGGGCTGCAGAAAGGATTTCCTCTTCTCTTTATATTTATTTATCTGTATTATTATGATGGATATTTGGATATTTTTGGTCAAAATGTTATTTAGATTTAATGCCTGTGAGGATTGAATTTAATGCTTTTTAATGTAGACCTTATTTTTGCCAAAATCCATTTAATGACTTACGGCTTAAAATAAGAGAAGTTACACAGTGCCATTTTGTTTTGTCCAATAGAATACTAGAGATTTTTTTTTCTTATGTTAAATCGAAAAGTGAACATATTTTACTCTACAATTTTTTTCTGTTGCACTATACTTTTATTATTGTGTTTATATGCCCTTGAAATATTAAATGTATTCTTAATTACACACATTATGCTATATGATCATAGACCTTGTTTTGTGCAGGTCTGTGGTATCTACTGTATCTGTTAATGTTCCTTTCTCAGATGGACACATTATAAGGTACATTTAGAAGCTGAGCTGGGCTTCAACTAAAGAAATTCTTGTTCGACTAAAGACCTGTCCTATCGACCGATGAGTCGACTGAAAGGGGGAGTGGCAAAGATATATCCAAACTATAAAGGATTATATAGGACAGTTTTTTACAGAAAAGTACTAGGAATTTAAATGTTAAACTCCAAAATCTTCAGCTAACTCACTCTATCTCCTTGTTTTGCCATAAAAATAAATTATTTTAATCTAAAAAAAAAAAAAAATAAATCAATACATTCAAGTCTTGGTCAATAACACTCCATCGACCAATTAATTGACAACTTAAGGACCTATTTGGAAGAGATATGCAAAACGATGAATATTAAGTTGAGACACTGCAGGTCAAGAGGAAAAAAACATATCAACAGTAAACTTACTACTTTACTCACACAATGTAAGAAAAAAATGTGATAAACGTTTTGCATCATGTAGCGAATTTATGTAGAAATAAGGCAGTTTATGTATAAAAAGTGACAAAATTGCACATTTAAATCTGAAAAATGGACAGAACCAGGTTTAAATTTCTTGGTTTCTTTCGTATCTTTCTTATTTCTACATGAAAATATCACATTCTTTCTCACATTTAAGTGAGTAAACTACAGGAGAGGTTTCTCTTTAAAGGTCCCATAACATGCTACATCGACTTTTCAGAGGTTTTAACCTTCCTACAGTGCTATTTGGGCCTCGTATGTTGTGCCCAAAGTGGTTTTTTGATTGATTCCCGCATGTTTTCGCTACAGAACTGTCTTTTTTGTCCCCCTCGGCTGAGCAGCAGACGGGGGCTCCTCACAAGGATGACGCGGTGTTTAAGCCACGCCTCCGGGAAGCGCGCAGCCGCAGAATAAACACAGCTAATGCTAATGCTACACAGTAATTACATGATGGATACGACAGATCTAAGAGTTAGCTTGTTATTTACGACGGCAACGTCCGTCGTCGAGGCCCTGGAGCACGTCAAACTCCAGGTCAGATCCAGGACGTAGGACTCAGCACGACGCACCGTCAGGACGGATATAATGTTTATTCCCGTGTTTGTGTATCGCTGTTTACCGGAGCACACGGCGCATGAGCACTATCTCCGCTCTAGGCTTCGGCACGAGTTGGGCGGGGGAGGCAGCCTGCTCTCTGTTCGGGGGGGTCAGATCTCAGAGGGAGCCGTTTGCTTTTGCAAGGAGGGGGGCCAGTCCAAGAAATGGGTGTTTTTTGGAAACTGTTATGTTATGGATATTACACAACGCAAAATTTTATCAACAAAGCCCTTAGAATAGACTGTGTAAAGGGCAAAATAGCAGAATATGGGACCTTTAATGTGAAGATTTCTTCCTGCTCACCTGCCGTGTCAAAGTGTGATATCAGGTCCAGGTTCAGTCAGGTGCGCTCCTGTCTGAAAGTGGACGACTGTAAGTGCACTTCTGAGACACCGCTCTTTTCAATGGGCCTTTCTCTCTCTCTCTGCACACGTTTGACCCACTCCAGGAGCCTCCCGTGGGCTCAAGTGTAAAGCAGGTCGGGCTGGAGCAGAGCGAGGGAGGAACAAAGGGAGAGAGAGGGAGGCGGCCAGGGCGGAGCAAGAGAAAAATGAGAAATTCAACAAGAGAAAGAGAGAAAAGAAGCCAGCAAAGCGAGAGAGAGAGAGTGAGACGGACAGATTAAGAGTGGAGGAAGAGAGATATGACACATAAAAGGAAGAGAACGACAGAGGAACTGAGGGGATAGAAAGGGAAAAGAGAGACAGAGAGTGAGAGAGGCATATTTAGAGAGAGGGAGAGGGTAAGAACGAAGGAGAGAGAAATTATGGGAAAGAGGAGGAGAGTAGAGAGAGAGAAAGAAAGAGGAGGTGAAAATGAGAGGACAGACGTGAGAGACAAAGGGACGTATTATAAACCAAACAAAGAAATTGAAGATAGTGAGAGTGAGAGAGAGAAAGAGAGAGAGGGAGAGAGAGAAGACAGAGAGGACAAAAAGAGAAGACTGGGGGAGAGAGAAAGAGAGAGAAGTAGAGAAGACGGAGAGAAGGATGAAAGCAAAGGAGCGAGAGAGAAATGACAGGAGGCAAGAGAATGAGGAGAGGGAGGAGAAAGAGGAGGGAGAAGAGACAAAAGAGAGAGAGAAAGAAAGAAAGAACAAGAGAGAGAGAAGAGAAAAGAGAAAGAGAGGAGAGATGTATTGAGAGGGATAAAAATAGTCAAAGATAGAGAAAAAAAGAAAGAAAGAAAGAAAGAGAGTGAGAGGAACAGAGAGAGAGAAAGGGAGAGAGGAAGAAAACAGAGAGTGAAGAGAAGACCAAGGGAGAGAGAGAGAGAGAGAGACGACAGGGAGAGATAGAGAGAGAATCAGAGAACAGGACGAGAAGAGCGAGGAAACGCGCAGAGGGTGAAAGAGGTGAGGATGAAAGTAAAGAAGCGAGAGACAGGGAAAAAGAAGAGGGAGAAGAAAGAAGAGCGAGAGAGAAAAAACAAGAGAGAAGAGAAAAAGCAAAAGAGGGAGAGAAAAGAGAGAGATTGAAATAGAAGAGAGAGAGAAGGGGAAGAGAGCATTGCTGGTGTCAGTCTCTGGGAGCAGCAGAGTCCAGAGCAGGCCGTCCTCTGTTTAAAGAGTGACCCCCTTTAAAGATGAGAGGAGCAGGCAAGGGACTCTGGGAAATGTAGGCTAATTCAATCCCTCCACACTGGCAGGAGAATTACAGGGACACATTTTGATACATTGATCTTTTGAGCTTAAATTGATGTTAAAATGTGATTGACAGTTGGGTGAATTCTGTTTTGACAGACTGTTAGCGTCTCTCTGTTAGCGTCATGATGCTATGAGCTCTTCTGTTTCTAATGTTTCAGCAGACAGACAGATACTTAGAATCTAACATGCAGTTTATATTTAAGTAAATCAATTGATCTGAGTAGTTATAATTCATGTTTATTTACTTTTTAAATTTTATAAACAGAAATTAATGTTCGGGTGAAACTTTCTCAAATGTTCTAACTTGCTTAAAATGCAAACAAACTGTAGTCAGAAACCAGTTATAGAAATCAAATAATCTTTCATGAATAAAGTGAGCCTAATCCTAAACTCCGCCTACAAACACATTAGAAATAGAGAAAACTCCGCCCCTGCAGCGCACAGTGTGATGTCACAGAGCACTTGAAATGGCAGTGGCTAATGGAGGCAGGATACACTCAATTTTAAACAGTTTTTTTGACCAAAAAGCTGCAAATTTACCAAGTTTCCACAAACATTTACAAAAAACATTGGGAACAACAACAACGACAACGACAACGACAACACCACGTACGCGGCTTAGTAGCAAAAAATAAGTTCATTTTGTGTTTAGTCCCACTTTAAAATGATATAGGGCTGTTCAACTTAAAGCCCGGGGGCCAGATCAGACCCGCCAAAGAATCTAATCCTGCCCACAACCCATCTTCCAAAGACTACAAAAAAACCCATTTTTTTCCTTGTTTACTGAGTTAATTTTGGGTTTATACTATTTTGCTTTTTTTCTCATTTTTTTTTTATTGTTCCAATGCACACAAAGGAAATATACATGTGTAAAGCAAAAATGTGGAATTGCAATAATTTTTGGGGAGAAATACTTCATTTTCTGGAAAAAATTCAGGGTTGCCAACACTTTCAGTCATGACTTCAGGACTATACAACATCATTTTCCCGAGGGACAGATTTTTTGTACAGCACAACACCATCACTTTTAACACAATCTGAGGTCGTACAATATAGCGTGAACAGTAAGGCTGTTAGTCAATAACAATAAAAATTTAAAAAACACAAGCGGGTGTATTAGATTTTTGTGGAAATATAAAATACAAACCAACAAATAACAATCTAGAAAAAGCACTACTCCAAACCAAGCGACGCTCCCGTGCTCACCAGTGCAGGTCTGGGACTCCCAGGCCTGGTCCGGACACTGCTGCAGGTTCTCCGGTTCTTGGGCCAGGACCGCTCTGGACCGGACCTGGACCGAGCCGAACTCCACAGAGGCCTCCTTCACACAGATACTGACGCACGGACTCCAGTCGGACCACTCCATCAGGTAGCACTCCCCTGCACCAGAAGAAAGGACATGTGGACACTGGACACTGGAGGGACACAGGGACTGCACTGCGGGATTTTGTCTTTTTTTCTTAAGACGGTACAAAGTCGTTCCCATACTTTTGTGATCCCATGTGCACTGTCTTCAGATGCAATAAGTTTAAACTTCAAAACGTCAGAGTAATACAAAAAATGCAAATCAAAGCAACAACTTCCATTATTCCCCTCTCGTTAAGATTTGTACAAAAGGAGAAATCTTCCACCTTATTTGTGTTGTTATTGGCCTTTAAACATGCTCTTGAGTATCTTTACTTTATCTGGGACATTTCAATCTGTGAATGGACAATGGGCAATTTTTTTTGGTTCATTTTGTACACATATTAGTTATAAAAATGTACAGTGGGATTTGGATTTCTTATTTAGTTTTTGAGTGAACTAGATCTGACTGTGCCTACAAATTCAAATGTTGCCTCATTTTTTGACCTAAAGCAACAAATCAGGCATCAATAAAAACATGGGGCGGCAGTAGCACAGTAGGTAGAGTGGGTGCCTTCTGATCCGAAGGTCGGCGGTTCGAATCCCACTCCAGACATGGAGTAGTTGAGTGGTCAGATCCTCTGACCCGCAGGTTGGTGGTGCGATTTCAGCTCCTTCAGATGAATAATGCCGTTGTGTCCTTGGGCAGGACACTTAACCCACCTTGCCCCCAGTGTCTGCGTACACTGGTGTATGAATGTGTGAGTGGATGGGTGACTGGTTCCTTGATGTAAAGCGCTTTGAGTGCCTTAAAAAAGGTAGAAAAGCGCTATATAAATGTGACCATTTACCATTTACATGTAAATGGTCACATATACCATGTTTTGTCAAAATCTTAAGTCCCAGATAGTACAGTTTGGTGTAGGAGCTGCTTTAAGGCTGATCTTATGTCTCTGTGAGAAAAATGCATTTTAAGAAAACCAACCCAACCTAATGAGACACAAATCTATGGATGAAGTGGAGTAAATGAAGAAATAAAACATTTTTAAGTGCAGATTGGACAAATGTGTTGTTTCCACATGAAATTTTATATGTTGAGAGTGCAAAGTGCCTGTAGTGTCTCGCCTCAAAGTGTGTTAATTACAACTTAATCACTTTAATAGCTATTTTTCTTTGTTTTTTCATGGTTCATTGCCACAGCTGTCGTCTTAACCCCAACCCTGCTCTCCGAGCAGAAAGAACACACTGGATGCAAAATATGTATGTTTTGTGTACATAGACATTATTTTAAGATCTAAAACATGAGTTGCCAAAGCAGAAGTACTGAAACGCATGTTTAATGGCTAATAACAGTATAAATAATGCATAATATGTGCTCCGTTTTGTTCACATTTTCTCCTTCAGTCCATGTTTAAAACTACTGTGGCCATATAGTCCAGTTTCAGACCTGTTTAGCCCTCGTTTAGACCTAAAATAGTCCTGTTATAGACCTGGTTCAGATCTAAAGTCCGCATATTTTCTTAGGTGGTAATTGGTGTGAAAAGCTTGAGAAGCAGGGATATACACAATAATCTGCTTATGCTCATAAATGAGGTTATGTCACAGCTCTCTCCCGGCTTAGCGTAAATACATGCCAGGGATGTCTCTTGCAGTCTGAGTGCTTCTGCTGCTCACAGTCTGTTTGGGGGCTTGGCTACAGCTGACCGCGCAGCTCATTACCAGCAGGAGACCGGGCTGGGAAGAGGTACAACTAAGCCAGAATCCTGCACAAACAGATCCTAAATGCTCGCCATATTCCTGCTTGAATGGCGTCCCGGTGTGCACGACCCCTGCTCCTCCACAGTCTGTCCTGGTGGAAGACTTTGAAGCGCTCGTGCAGTTTGAGAATACAGTCCTATTCCAGTCCCGATTGCATAATGTCACAAAGTGGAATGGGATTGTAAGCAGGAATGTGAGGTGACAGAAAAGCCATTAAAGGAAAAGCCATTTTATTGACTCTAGATTAATTCTCTTCATCACACATTGTTTGATAGAAGCTTCATGGAAAGACACTGGGTTTGTTATGTATAATCTGAGCATATTAAATAATGTAAAGACAGGAGGAGTTTCTTAACCAGGGGTGAATATACAAATGTAACTGAGGTTGGTGTGTTTTGAAAGTCTAGGCAAACAGAAATAAAATATTTAAAAGTGCACTGTGCAGCTTCTTATGGTGGAGGGTTTGTCTGGAGATGTTATTGCTCCGCCCTTTCTCCAGAAAAACATACATAATGAACATTTTTGTAATTCCATTTACGTAGCTATTGTGTGTTTTTGTTGTCAAAATACGTAAAATAAGTACGTCTGTGAAAACGTACACATTTTACATTTTTAGAAATGATGCTGCATGAGTACGTCAACGGAAAACGGACATTTGCAAATGATGTTACATAAGAATGTCAATCAAAAACGTACATGTTACAGTTGATCAATAATAAACCCTAACGCAGACTCTAATACTAATTTACAAAACATAAAATGTGTATGTTTTCCACAAACCTACTTGTTTTGATAACAAAAACGCACAATAGCTACGTAAAAGCAAAAATGTATTTTTCTGGAGCCTCGGTTGCAGTGCTTTACCTCTAGTTCCACAGTTGGACATTAAAGCCCCACCATGGAATTTTTTTTTCTAACAAAAACAAAAAGGACTGAAATAAAGCTGTAAAGTTATATGAAGTTATTTAAAAGTTATTTTAAAATGTGTTTTTAAAGCATTAAAACGTATAAAAATGCGCCCTCACTGTGTGCAGGCTTGCATCTCCACAAACCTGACTTGTACTTGGCCTGTAAGAGGAGCCTCTGCTTGTTTCCATGGAAATGTTGTTCCTGGCTAAAATATTCCACAGTATGGCATACAACATATCTATCTCATGAAACATTTTCAGAAGTTTGACTTTAACTTTCCATTTCCATTTCCATGGAGACAAGCAGCTGACGCAAGCAGACAAAGTTACAGGTCAGATCTGTGGAGAGGCGAGCCCGCTCACAGAATTAATGCCTGTTTTTCATGGTATTTGTAGCAACAAAAAATGAATAGAAGATAAATGATGTTTAATGCCATACCAGGGAATGATCCAGGCAGCATCATCTCCATGAAGACATGACTCTCGAAACAGTCATATAGTTTATTTGAAAAGTAATAAAAACACTGAAATGTCATCAGACCCAGTTGCATAGTGGTCGGCACGCTCGTGTCACAAGAGCATCATGCCTTTGTTTCCAGGTCCAGGCTGGTCTTGATTATTACCGCTGGGTGCTCCAGTTTCCCTCATCACCAAAAGCTCTGAGGCCAGGACTCACCTTAATCCGATTTTCAAACCGTGAAAAGAGCAAGTATCTAACTCATTCCTCGCTCTCGTGCCCTTTAGCACACTGCCAGTATTCTCGTGCATGGATCTTTGCTTAGCTTTCTAACACGTGTAGCTGTGTGGACCTGCAGTAAAGGGAGGCGGACCACCAAACCTCAGTCAATCCACTCTCACACTTTCCGGTTTGCAATTGATTGAGTACTTAAACGTTTTATAATAAGCATGCAGAGGTTTGATTTAGTCACGAAGCTTCTTTTCCATTGGGGTATACTACAAAACCAGCCACAGTGTCCAATAAGCAAAACACTATCAGCTGCTTCATATTCCGTCGGATCTTTCAGCATCCTACTGTAAAAAGCCCCATTATGACCCTGAATGGACACACTGGAGATTCCTGCCCCTGAGCTGTTCATTTTGACTCAATTTAGAGGACACGAGATGGTGGGAAGATCCAATCCTTAAAACCGCCGTCAGAAAGGGCTCTTGAGCTTTTTCTTTGCTGAAATGCTGCAGTCGACAGATGCAGAGTCTATCACAGCCTCAAGGGAGCGCACTGTACAGGGATCTGCACTCACTAAATCATTTTCACTTTACCCCGGGAGAAAGAGAGAGAAGGAAAGGGAAAGAGAGGGAGAGGAGCGAGACAGTCTGACAGTAATAAAGTACAGCAGGTCTAAGAGTTCATAAATCCAGATGTGTAACTGTAATATTTCTCCTTTTTGACTTTGCATAAAACTTCCCGACAGTATAAATCACAGCACCTCAGCAGACACACACAGGCTGCTTCTGCGTCCCGGGCTTTTAGCAGGACTGACCGGGACTTGAGCCAGGACCAGGTCTGAGGATCAATGTTCAGTCTTCTTTACTTTGCATTCTACCATTGTGTCTTTGGGCATGACACTTTTGTAACCCCTTCCCGTGTGAATGTGATTTGGTGAGTCAGAAATCACCTTCACCCAATTACTATGTGAAGTTTCAAATTCATATCGTCACCCAAAACTGGTATCATCATGGCTCTTACAGCTTTATTTAAAGGGCCTGTACCTGATTTTTATTGACTCTAGTTAAGATAAATTCTCTTTACATCACAAATTGTTTGATAGAAGCAACTTCATGGAAATACATTGGATTTGTAATGTATAATCTGTGCTTATTATAAACACACTTTGTTAGGAAAGAACTAGTGCAGAAGCATTTACCAGGGTCACCTCTTTTCATCCAATCAGACACATTGTACACTATGAATCATGGGAAAATAACTGCTTGACACTGTCCCAGACTGTGATTCTTTGTCAGGGTCAGTTTCAAAAGTGCTAAAAGCTAATTCTAAGGAGAGTTAGAGGAACTATATGGAAACAAATGCATCAAACTATTTCAGATGGGGGCGGGGCTAATGGTTCAAACAAAAACATATTCCTCCCTCATGGTTCAAAATCAGGTAAAGGTCCTGTAATCTACCCAATTTGTGTTGTTTACAAAATGTGCCAGACAAATGCTTAAAAATGTTACAGATTCCTCATATCATATTCAAAAGTTTAAAAAGTTTCATGTTTAACTTTTTTACTTTCAGATGGACAGATGGAAAATGTTTTGTTTCCTATGAAATTTGAGTGTTTTCACCCACACCAGACCATTCACTCATAGCTATATTCTCTATAGGCCATTATTCAGAGATTATGTCATTTTTAGTGCTGTTCGAATGTCCAGCAGGTGAAAAAGTGCAAGTGCGTGAAAAGATTAGGAATAAACCACTCTTAATGGAGTGAGCTTTTAACCACAGTATGATTGGTTATAATTGGTTGTCATTACACCACACCAAGTTGTATTCAGAGTGATTCATGCATGTTTGAGTAATCTTTATTCTCCTGCGGACAAGACGTGTTTGCTGCGTCAGTCCAAGTTTCAGTGCTCCCCCTGCTGATATTTACTTACTTCGTTCAGTGATTTTATTTTGGTAAACGGGGAAATACGTGGGTTTCGGCAGCATCGCGCATCTGTCTTTATTAAAATAATTCCTCTGTTCAGCCTTATAAACTGCAGCTCTTCTCAGGGCGACATAACGTAAAGGGGCAGAAGAAAGCGGACTTGTTTTTGATGTTGTTGTAGATCAATATTGCGATTTAAAATGTACAAAATATATAAACAAAAAGTCCATGGGTGTCGTAGATAAGAACTACACAGAAGACAAAAGCATAAAAAGCCGTAAACATTTGCCCTAATTATTAATAAACCACTCTAAACCATAATGTTACGGTGTAAAGTTGCCAATGTTAGCCGCTTACCTCAGCTTTAGCTGTAAAAAGATCGATAGTTTCCCATCTCAGCAAAAAGTTTAATAATCCAGTCTGTTTTGATGTTAATGTGATATCTTTCTTGACTAAAAGTTGTATGGCTACTATTAGTCCATAAATACGTGTATGCCAGATATATGTGATCGATATTTATTACAGATATCCGTTTTTAGTTGGAGTTTCAGACCCCTGTGACCAGTGAACGACAGAGGTCAGTGTCAAACATGCATGTTTTCTTGACAATGACTGAAATACCGCACGTATCGTATCACATTCGTATCACAGTTAATCACAGTTTGCACGTTCATAGCACGTTATCCTTTTGCAGTGTGCCTCATGATGCTTTCTGGACCACTTTATTTGAGATTTTGACACTTTTTTTCAACCTTCACTTGGGCAAACTGTGACGGATGATTGTCCTGAAGATGCTGGATCATGTTAGATGTGTTAGCACAGGCATGTCCAAACTCAGGCCCGGGGGCCAAATGCAGCCCTTAGGCTTCCTGGTGAACTGGCCCACTCTGTCCTGATAAGTACTTTTTACAGCACCTTTCAGATTTTCTACAGTTCCAACCTAAATAACTAACATTTTGGTGCAACACAGACCTGATATTAAGGCAATGAGACTGAATGTAGATGTGGTGGTGCTTAAAACATCAGATAAATGCAGCTTTTTTTAACGTTTCGCGATTGATTTGTGGCCCTCGATGGAAAAAGTTTGGACACCCCTGTGTTAGCACCTTTAGCTGCGACCTTTCGACGACAGGTTTTGCGAATTGGATATATCCGTCTGCTTTTACAACGCCCTCGTCATCTTTACGATCCCCAAAATAATCCCCCACTGCAGACTTGACTCGCTTTTGGGTGGATGCATCAGGAGTGCTGCCGTTCCTTCTGCCGTCTTTCAGTTGAGGTGAGCCGGTCACACTCTGACTGCGTTCACCGCCGCACAAAGCCACACAAGTCCGAGTCACACTGTACTTGGCGCGAGACATTTCTGCGGAACAGCGTGGCTTCTAAAACTCCCATGAAAAACCTACCGAGGCCGCAAATAATCACGATTATTGAAAAAACGGTTAATCTTGACATCCCTAGTCAACACCGATCTGCATGTGCTATCAGCTGCAAAGTTCCACATCACTCCCATATTGGACAAACAGCCTAACTGCCTCATACAACGCAAACAAACACCACTCTTCACGTCGTCACACTCATATCATTTACAGCACACCCACAGCTTGGTCAGATATCTCCTACAATCCCTTTACCATTGACGAGTGTGTTTTACAATCAGTTGCGAAGCACATCTTTATTCACATCCCGCGTCTGTAACACAAATGAAATCCCACACACTTGTATGGGCTCCTTGAATCGATGCAGACGACATTAGCCTGGATCATCTTCACTCCTCACTCCAGCTCCGTCTGGTCTCGGTGAGGGCCCTGGAGTCTCGTATCCTGGCACAAATACACACTATCGATCCTCTTTTGTATTAAACCTGTGGCCTGTGCTTTAAATTACAGTTATTGTTTTGGAGAGTCGATCGCGAAATGAATAGCCAAATGTATGCACTACACAAAGAAATGGAAGCAATTGAGGACCTTAATCTTGAATACATAATTGTATACATATTTGCTATTTGTCTGCCTCCAAGTGTGACGGTTTGGTAGTGTTTGATTGGGTTTCAGGTTTGGTTTGATGTCGAGTTTACTTGGGGTGTCAGTCAGCTATCCGTCTTGATATGGGATAATACATATATTATTACTGACTGTAGTAGTAGTGGTCCTTTTAGTTTGACAGACTCACATGAGGATACAGACTTCAAGGTGCATATCCTCCCCAATAATAGTAATAATAGTTTTCAACCTGTATTGTGGTATTAAAACACTGTGTCCACAGAATTAATGTCCATAAACCAAACAAAACAACTGCACTGGAGCATGAAACACAGTGTCATTCAGGGCAAGACAAACAGTTACACAATGTCCGCAGCGTTTGTTACAAGTCAGTCTGATGTAAAGACATTCGACGTGTCACGCTCCGAAGTAGATGCTCTCGCTGTACTGCGATTCTGGCATTTTTTTGTGAGTGGGACTCATGTCTGCTGCCCGCTCGTGCCTGAGACCACGCCACTCCCACCCACTGCAGGCCTGTCAGGGCCTATGGGGCCGAGGTACGGACGGGGCGCGGCGCAACTCCTCTACAGCTTAACAACAGCTTGGCCCACAGCGGCCCACTTACCCATCGGCCCACCAGGAAAATCCTCAGTATCCCCATGTGCCAGTACACCCTTGCAGTCCACTCCAAAGTGAACCCGTGGAAACAAGTCTAAAGACGAAATTTGTGTACCCAACCCCAGACACAAACAGCAGTTCAATATTCCATGGTAAATAGCCCATGAATATATAGGCCCAAATTGTCACCTTTTCCACTGACCCGCTCTGAGTGTGTGTTTTACCTGGGCAGGGCAGCGTACAGGGCTCCTTCAGGCTGATCTTCTTGTCCCCGTCCACCTCCAGGTCCAGCCCACTGCAGAGCTCCTCCTCCACCTGTGCCCCAGGGTCCTCCGCCGAGCCGTCAGACACCCAGCACGTGAGGTTACGGAAGCGTAGCCCGGCCCCACAAACCACGTTCTGACAAAGAAGAGAGAGAAGTTTATCTGAATTTAGTTTATACTTTCTGTTTGAACTTAGTTTAGACCTGATGGAGATTTGAGATGGTCTTGTTCTAGTCTTGGTTTAGTTTAGTTTTTACTTGGTTCCAATTTCAGCCCCAGTTTACAATTTTATTCAATTCAATTTATAGGAGAAAGTGCACAGCCCTGGGGAGGTCCTGTGTTGATGGTGAGATTGCCAGAGACATTCTTCCCAGCTAATGGGCTGGTGTGGAGCTGAGAGAGCTTGTCCTGGAGCAGAGCAGGAGGATGGTGTTGAGCAGAGACGGCTGGTGGTATATTGTTTTGGGGGTGCACCATTATAAAATTTGTATTCAATAGTTTGTCTGTACGCACAAAAGAAGCTGAAGTGTGAAGCTGAAATAGATATCACTGTCTGTAGTAAGATGTGCCAGAGCAGAGTCTGTGACTAAAGGCGGGTCAGAGCTGCATGTGGATCACAACAGGCCCTGTCGTCAGGTGCACTTCTGTCTGTCCACGAGGGAGGGACTTTACGGCTATGATGTAAACTAATGCACAGAAGCACCGGAGTGGTGTCACATTTTCTCAAAAGTTCAGGTTCTCACACCCATTCAGAGCCACATTCCCAGGGAATGCAAAGGCAAACAAATGAACAAAATAATGCAACAAGACAATGCTGAACATTATTAAAACATACTATGTAGAAAGACCCAATCTATTAAACACAAAGCCAAATAAATTATGATTTTATGTAATTTGTTTGTCTGGGTCAAGTCAGGGGAGGGACAAGACAAAGAGGCCGTCCAGGACACTCCCAAATACATGAACTACATTTGAATAAATCCTCCATCTCTAATAACATCATCTAAACTCTGAAGTTCCATTCTAACACTGCTGTAAACTTTTCATTACGTCTAATTCAAAGTCTTCACATAAAAGACCTCATTGGTTTTTCTTCTCATTACAATTTGATTTTCACTGCAGGGAAGAAGATTTAATTTGAAGATTAACATAATTTTATTGATTTATAAAACTGGCTGAGTGAGCGTGTCAGGACAGATTGCATCATGTACTGGATAATCACTGGGGACTGGACAATCAGATAAGAAGTAAAATGAATAATAATGAATGATAAATAAATGGACAAGATGGCAAAGTCAAAACAAATTCCATTAAAAGTAAATAGCCTCTGAGGATGAGAGTAAAGTGAAGATGGTGGACAAAGTTTGATAATAACAATAATAACACATTGCATTTGTAGCACTTTTTGGACTCTCAAAGTTAATGTCTTGCCCAAGGACACAACCTCCCAATTAAAGGTGCACTATGTAATTCTCCCTGCTGGTTTTCCTGGAGATGTGGGTGCTTTGTGATATGAATGAGGATGATATGACATTTGTAATACTGTGATATAATTGTGTACATTGCAGTAGAGATTGTGGCTAATTGCTATTGCTAAAGTCTGCCACTTAAAAAAAAAAAAAGATTGTTGGGGCTTTTCAGCGGATAAAAACTGATAATGAAAGAGTTATAGTCCGGCAGCAGCCCCCTCCTACAGAAGTATTTTGCTATCTCTTTCTTACTGGCGACTGAACTTGCCTCACAATTACACTGATCTTGCTTTACATTTGTGTTCACCGACAATATCTCACAAAATGAATTCATATTGTCTAAAATTACATTGTATGAAAAGAATAAAATATTATAGTTTGCCACAATCAGCCTAAAGTCTGTGACTAAAGGAACATGTACTTTTCTGCCAGATCAGATTTGACCACACCCCCAATTTAACCCCCCAAAGTCCAGACATGAAAAAGTGACGAGACTAATAATATTTAGTGTATCAACATCAACTGGGCCAAGTTTGAAGCAAATTCACAAAGTTTAAGTTGAATCATTTTTCTTTCCCATAAAATGGTCCTGGATTTCTATTCACTCTTGAAAAAAAGAGGCTTCGATCTCAATTGGTTCTTACCTGGTTAAATAAAGGTTAATAAATATTCATTAATTCATTCATTCATTCATTTTCTACCGCTTATTCCCATTAGGGGTCGCGGGTGACTGGATAAATAAATAATAAATAAAGATGGACAAATGAATGATAACTCTATGTATCCGTTTGAGAAGATTGAATATTATCTCTGCTATAACAGGTGAACCACTTGAGATAGACTTTTTCATTTTTTAACTAATTAGAACCTAATACATTGGGGAAGTTTTCTATTTCCATATGGAACTGTAAGGCCATGCCGTGGAGTCACAGTGTAACTGTTTGTGAAGAGGATTTGCCCATGAGAAGGACATTTCTTGATATTTCTTTCAGCATATTGTTTTATAATTGGAAACTGATGCAGAAACCCTTCTAATGTTATATTGCTGTAGTCCTCACCGTGTCCAAATGTCATGCCTAGTCTGTGTGTGACTGCAGCATCAGTGTTCACTCAATCACAAAATTCCGTCAGAGTCTTGGTTCATAAGACAGGTTTAGGGCATCCTGGGACCAAACGGGGCCAACATAAAACAATAGACTTGAACTCATAATGGCCCGTGGTGAACACTAATGAAAAATAATAGTAAGAAAAAGGTAGTAAAGAAATTGTAGGAGGGGGCTGGGTCCTGGACTAATAAGTCGTGAGGAGAGAAAACGTATAACTTTCATTTAACACGTCTGAAACAAGTAAGCACGAATATTATAAAAGCCACTATTTAGTCACCTATTGTCAATTATATTCTTAATTAACAGTGCACCTTTAGCAGAGGACCACCTTGCCTTCGGTACAACACAGCATACGCACAACACAACACAACATGGATGGCTGCACAAGATCGTTTTAAAGAAGTATCTCTAACGGAAAAGATTTCATTTTTAAGATACATTATGCTGCAGTAATAGGACAAGTTTGCTCCTTAGAAACAAAATTAAAACTATCCATTACACTGAATAGAATCTTTTTTGTGTGCTTTTATTTAATTTCTGTTTTTGGTGTATGGGAGAATGTTACAAAAGACGACTGAATTCTGTCTAACACTAACACACACTATAGTTGTTTACAGTCAGGAGTATCTGCTGTTTGTTAAGTCCGCATTCATTTTATTACATTTTTTTGACTCAGGTGACAGTCAATATGTTACTGAACCTAGACCTGACCAACTGCAGCAGCCCCAGATCATAGCCCCGCCCCCACAGACAGGCACAGAAGGCACAAGGCATGATGGGAGAAACACTTCACGTGCCTCTGACCACAGTTCTTCCTCCAAGACCATGGTTCCTCACTATCCTTCTCGTTTTTAATAATGCATTTGACAGATCTTTTGCCAGTTGTAGTAGTTTCTGCATCTCCTTGATGTTTTCTGTTTTTCTTGCCAGTGATTTGACCCATCACAAACACTGATGGGTCAAATCATTGTCAAGATCTGAGCTGGGTCCAAACACAGAGACAGAGAATGCAGCAGCTTCAGGCTCCTTCAAACGAATGCTTTGGGTAAAAATCAGACACTACTGCAGCCGCCACAAGCTTTACTTTGACTTAACCTTCATCATCAAGAGTTAACACGCTAAAATACTGAAGAAAATATCTTAAAAAGTGTCTTATCTCTAACATATACCTTTTTACCACTTGATTGAACCTAACATATTCTTAATTATTCAATATGAGGCCCATAATTCAGTTGATTATGTTTTAGTTCTATTAGCTGTATGCTTTTTTACTTAAAGCTGGGGTACCTGATTTTCACACAGAATGAGAAGTAGGTTTTTAACTCGAACTCGTCCCTCGCTCTCACAAACCCTTTGGTACATTGTTCACATTTAAAAGCATTCATTTTCGGTCTCTGCACAGCTTTTTTCAGACAACAAAGTGAAACTGGGGAGGACCACCCAAGCACAGCCAATCAGAGCGCTGCTTTCAGCTCTTACTTCGAGACAAAATACTTACTAACCCTAACCCTATTATTAGATGCAGACAGTGCACGGAGGTCTCATTTTTGTGCTGCTTTTACAAGATACGGTGAGCAACACAAAATGTACAAATTTACACCCACAAAAATCAGGTATCCCAGCTTTAAGATGGTTTACTTTTTATACTTTTACTTAAGTAGTGGAGTTTCAGTTGTACTTTTACCAGTCATTTTCATACAAGTAATTGTACTTTTACTTAGTGAACTTCAGTACTATCACCACCTCTGATTATAGATATTAAAGAATGTATTTAACCTGTGTGAAGGCCTGGAATACAATACAGACTGATGACGTCACAAGGTGGAAAGTAGTTCACATTGGATCCTTAAAAAGTATTCTAATCTCAGATAGATGAGTCAAACTTTAGAGTCTGAACTGTCAGACTTTTTCAAACCATCAGAACCAACTGCAGACTCCTGAATCATATCTTAAGATGCAAATGTGCCTGCACCGTCCCAGCCAAAGCTCAGACAGAAGATTGGCTCAAACTGTGAAGACTATTGGAGGTTATTAAGATTGATCTAACTCTGTGTCAGTGCAGGGTTACTTTTAAAAGTGTTTTATTCTGCGCAGTAAGTCTGGGCTTTATGCTCTTCTCGTCTCGTACTTTGAGGCGTATTGATTGGCTTCGTCAAGCTGTTGTTTCTGGAGCTGGACACAGGTCGATAGAGTGCTTAATAATGTAAGTGTTGGATCATGTCTGGGCTTTAGAGGAGTCACAATGACAGATTTTAGAGTTATTATTGTGAGAAATGATTGTAATGATTATTGACGGTGTGAATAAATAAATAATAACAATTCAGACTTCAGACTAGAGTAGATATGGTCCATGTTCACACTTTGTTGTGTGTGAACGCTCGATCGAACCAGATTTCACCCCAAACGAGCACACATCTGGTCCATTTGATATCAGAGGTCTCAGTGCAGTTCACTTCCAGCATCAAAGTTCTCCTGGTGCAAACCTGAATGCACAAAGATCAAACTAAAGACTTACACGGGAAATGTCAAATAAAGGGTTCATTCATTTACAAACACAGATAGAACAGTTCTGCAGCGTTTGCAGAACAAGGGATGGAATAATGTTTGTACAGCACTAAAATACTTCTAGCTGTGTCAGTGTCAGTTGTAAGTATCTGTTTATTTTTTTGTTGCCAATGAAGTCTTCAAATATGTATAAGAGCAAAGAAAGAAATGTGTGAAAGAAATCAGAGAAATGCATTTAAGTGTGCTTTGGTGCATTGGTAACTTTGGTGCTAAACATATCACCAAAGTTACCTGTCAATTTGATTTTAATCTATTTCCAGTGTCCTGCTTTGTATTAAATATGAAAAAAAAAATAAAAAATCAACCATAATTTCTTCAGTTATTCTTCTATCCGACAGGCTGACACACTGCTCTGTCGCTGGTTACTTAGTTCTGCTTTAATCTATTTCCAGTGCCCTGCTTTGTATTTTTCAGATTTCATTAAATAATTAATTAAAAAAATCTGCCATAATTTCTTCAGTTTTCTTATGTCTGACAGGCCCACGCACGGCTCTCTACTGCACGCACTACCTTCTCCTGGTGAGGGGTGGTACTACGCTCTCAGACAGCTGAATTAGTTTGACAAATGTGAATATGAACCAGACCAATGACGCTGAGGGCACTTTTCTTCCACAGCACACCTTAGATTAGTCCACCTGCTTCGATGAATTATCTGCTAATCACACATTGGCCATAATGTGATTTCATTGGAGAAATTGGGATTAACCTCAGAATATCACAAAATATGAAAAATTAAGATGGATTTGGCGAATGAAAACCACTCATGCATGTGAATAATGTCAGACTCTGCTTTAAACACATTTTACATTGTTAATTAATTGTTTATTTAATTTGACGTTTTGACAAACACTTTTGACATTTTTGATGATGGTTTTACTGGACAAAACCTGACAGAAATGTTGAGCTCACAATAGTTCCTCTTGTATCTACAATTAGCTTACACACATTACCACAAATTGCACTTTTTATGGTGTTAAAATACACTTTTTGGGCAAAAAAATAATAGCCTATTGTTCATCTTGTTTCAGTTTCAATGGAAAGATTAAATAGTTGCTTATGTTTTGTCATAAAGACTTAAAGACTTAAAAGCGTTAGCATTTTGATCTAATGTCAGTTCGTTTTTGTAGTTTTTGTGATGTCAATTCGTTTTTATGGTTCACTTCATTTTGCCTCCCGTCACCCTACTGCATCATCCCCATAAACAGTAAAATCTCAAACTGTGGACATGTTAATCCTGCAGACGTACCTCCACTCTGCACTCGGACCACTGGCTGTACCTCCAGGAGTAGCAGGGTCTGACGGGACAGGGCTTCCACTGCTGCATGTGGGCAGGACAGGGCCGACCGTCCCCCTGAGAGGCCTGGACCACCCAGCGACTGCGCCACATCCGCCCTGCACACCACACACACTCACAGGGTTAGAGGGGCCGGCAACAAAACTGTGCAGTCAGAGATGACATGAGCTAAAGAATACATATCCTATATTAAAATGTCAGCAAAAAACACTTTAGATGAACTACACCTTAACCAGCCTTAATAAAGCATGAAAAAAGACGCTGTAACTACTTAATTAAGTAGTTAAACCTGAATCATTCCTAACAATCTTCTTGTTCATTATTAGTAGTTATGAAGTGTAATCACAATAAAGTAGTCTTGAGTGATTGATGTTGGTGTTTGTTCACTCATGAAATGTTTTGACACAGTTAATTCTCATTTGATTTTAGTGGCTAGCTCTCGCCTCACAGCGAGAAGGACCTGTGACTCCCAGGGCCTTTCTGTGTGTGTCTGGATGGGTTCACTCCAGTTAAACCCATCATGCAAAACATGCACCACAGGTAAAATCCTGACCAAGACTGGACCAAGGTCTGGAGTTAGGCCCCCCACACTTAACCTCAAGTAAAACTAAGTTTGAACATTTCAACAAGAAGCTTGTGTAAAGCCTGTACAGACATGAAAGGAGTTACAGTACACAGTCTGTTTCTTCTGAATCTTTAAACTCAGTCAAAGTGTCCTGGTTTAATTAGCCTTAGATCTGTGCAGCCATTAATTATGCAGAAGTCTAATTCAGCGCCTGCCAATACACTGAAGAGTCAGATCTTCTCTGAGAGCAGACAGCGGCTGGACTGAACACATGAGGAAATGAAAGCCTGGTTTATGTGAGCATCAATGTGATGACCTCAACTGCCCTGCCTTCTGCAAGTACTGTATGTTGTGTGTAAAGACAACATACAGGGTGGACCAAGGGTCAAACAGCAACTCATTTTCTTAATACGGTTGATTTGTTGCTTCAACTTCACACAAGAAAGCTCCACACAAAAAATGAGGATTCTGGTCCAGGACAGTTTCCTTAGCCATTCAAACACTTACAAAACGACCACAACTGAGCCATTTCAAGCTCTTGTAAAATTCAGTAAGTGCAAGAACGTACAGCACACAAACAGCTGTGAACGGCCATTTTAATCATAAATCAGTCTCAGGTTTGTTCTCTTCATTAGGAGCGGCCATCTTGTGGCTGCAGGAGCAGATGTAAACAGCAGGTGTTTCATCAGCTCCATGTGTCAGCCGTCCTCCCCTGTGTGTCCAGAGCTCAGGACAGGAGCACAACCAGACGGGAAATATCCAACTGCAGCGGTAACATCGTGGTCATGGAAAGACTTACTTAAAGGAGAAGTAACATTTTACCTTATTACACGTCTTTGCCAGTCCCTGAGATGGTTAAATATTTTGAAATGTTTGAAGCGTTCGTTTTCGTTCCCTACTGTATCTGGGAGGAAAAGTGGCCTTGCAACATGGCTGACTCTGTCCTGAAGAGAACTCTCCTTGGAAACCCTGGGTCTGTCTTATCTCTTATGTTAGGCAACATGAAGTGTTTTTGTATGTGATAAGCCTCATTTCAAGAAAAAGGTTTGTTCACTGACAGTGTATTTTCACAAGGGAGCTGCAGGGGGAACTCTATTGCTAAAGTTACTTAGTTCTGCTTTAAACTGCAGGCAAAAAACAAAGATATTGTTGTTCATATATTCTTTTTTTCTTTTTCATAATTTCCATAATTTTCATAATGTTTATGTTTTCACGTTTTGGTTCTCACACTGATTATCCAATCACAGAGCCAATTTCTGCTGCGAGATTCTACTATTAAAGGACCCATAATATGCGTTATTTGTATATTTGTTGGCCTTTAGACATGCTCTTACCTTTGCTTTGGAATCTCACGTCTTAGAACTTAAAACAGTGAATCTACTGAAAGCACACATTGGCACACTGGAAGCAGAGGGAATTACCACAGGGAGATAAACAAACGCCAGCGTGTCCCGACATGCTAATGCAGGCGCGCAGTTGTAATGAACGTGATTTGAGGCAGAAATTTTGGTGACTTAAAAACAGCACAGGAAACCTCTGTACATTTGACGTCACAAATCGGGGAAATTTGAAAGTGTTTTTGTGAGGCTTAGAGAAGGAGCAGAGAAGGCAAGCTTGTAAACAGGATTAATGAAACAGAGTGAATGAAGCTAATTAAATACAACTCCAGCTATGTTTCAACATGTTTAAAACTCAAAAAGTACATTTTGCATATGTGACCTTTAAAACTAGTTTGACAAATCCAAAGGACTCGCTGAGCTAAATGTCCTCCACCAAAATTGCTCAATCATGCATTCTGTAAAAGAATCCAAATAATGTAAATAAAGCCTCCACTCCAGAAAAAAGTGATTCTTCTTCAGAACTCCAGGCAGGGTCTGGATCATAGGGACGAGCTGAAGGCTTAGATCCTGTGCTTGTGTCACGCTGACGAGAGAAACCAACATTGTGACACCTTGAGTTCAACGTAACAGTGCGTACCTTCTAGTCCACAGGTCTGGGAGCACTGGGACCAGGGGGACCACTCTGACAGCTGACAGTTGACTGGACACTCCACTGTGCAGGACATGTTCATCTGCCAGCGCTTCTCCAGGTTCATCTAAATCACACACAAAAACAGACAGGCATGAAACATTTGACACGTGAAAATATAAAACACAAAGAAGAAAAATCGAATTTATAATCCACAAATGTGTCACTCAGACTGAGCCAGGACTAAAACAGAATTCAGTGAAGACTAAACCAGTAGTAAAGGTTTAACTCAGAGCTAAAGGATGGCATGTCTACAGATCTCAAGACAGAACTAAACCATGTTTTCACCCATTCAAGCACAAAGCTGGGACTGAACCAAGTCAAATAAATGTGGCATATTAAACCAATACTGACAAGGCTAAATCTGGGACTAAATCAACGGGCTCTGAGCACAACAGTGCCAGGCTAACTCAGTGTTGGGACCACAACTTCCTGTCCAAGTATTAAAGTAATATCAAGTGATATTCTGGCAGATCAGGCAGTGAACAGTGAGCTGCAGGTTGATGAAACTGACAATGTTAAAGACTTTACAAATAAAGTAAATACTTCATTGCTGGACATCTTGGTGCTTAGAAGTTTAGAAGCAAGTGTTTTTATACCTCAATACAAATCCTCAATAAGAAAAGCCATCACTGTGCGCTGTCTGGATCTATTAATAAAGTATTTGATAAATCTCAAACTCATTATAAGAGTCATAAGCTGCACTTTGATTGGCTGTGCTTTGGGGGTCTCCCCAGCTTCACATCAGGGTCTGAAAAGGAATGGATGTGAAAATTACCTCTAGAACAAGTTAGATTTAAATACATGCTTCCTCTTTTTGCTATTTGAAAATCTGGGAATACAGCTTTAAAGGAGAAATATATTATCATATTATTATATTGATCTAAAACAGCTTAATAATAGAAACAGATCCAGTGACTTCCTGTTCAAGACAGCAGAACTGATAAGCCCCGCCCTTCATAGTGACGTTTTACTGTAACAAGCAGCACATTATTTTTATTTTTGAAAAGTGACAATGTGACATTTTAGAACTCTGTATGTGTCACATTGTGTCTGTATGTGTCACCCGCACATACAGAGTTTTTCAAATAATCACAACTAACTACAGGATGTGGGCGGGGATAGGGGGTAGGTGGAAACAGTAATTCTCTGAGCACTGGAGCTTCAGTTGCAAGACAATACAGGATTAACTCAAACATGCAGGAATCAAACAAAACACAACTTTTGGTAAAATAATGATGAGGTTAAAAGATAATAAAAGTAGATTTTCTTGTTTTATGGAACTACATCTCCAAACAAAGTGCAGTGCACCCTGGGCACCAGCAGGAGCAGCCCACACACCAGTGTTTGACTGCCACTGCACCACAGAGTCATGCTCCTAATCTGCAGCGAGACTCCCTTTCCCAGAGGCCTTTGCAGCCTGAGGACGGAGGACTGGAGAGAGTGATGTGGCTGTTAAAGTCAATGTGGCGTAATATGATTTTGTGAATGGTTTGTGTGATGGAGGGGCCCGGGCAGAGCGCTGTGGGGCCCGCCTCTGGTCACTGTTCAAACACACACAGACGTTTAGAATGATTAGAGAAGCAGCCTGGAGCTCCACTACGGCAGCAGCACTGGGACATTTCACTGTGGACCGGGAAAATGAAACTCCATAATGTGTCAGAAGAAATAACAAAAAGGCAGTTAGAATGTATTATAATGGGAGAGAAAGAGGAACAGGCAGAGGCAGAGCAGGGCTTTGTGGGTGAGATCAGTGAAATAATGTTTAAATGCTTAAAAGTGGACCATTTTAATGCGAGCTCATCACTGCTGCTTTCGCTTTTACACATAACAGAACCAAGAACAACCGGGTCATCTTTGAGGCCACAACATCTCCATTTCAAACAAGGCAAAAAGCTTTGATGTTTCCCAAGAGACTTAAAATTGAAGTGCCATGTCGAAGAAAATTTTTGTATTAAAGCTGCATTGTCCAACTTTTCTGAGTACATATGGTTTTCCAAAAGCAGAAACTTGATGATAAAATCAGAATGGTAGATGCTGTCTTTGTCAAATGGTTATCATTTTATCACTTGGAAACTTGTAAGAAAAAGTTGCTACATGATGTTTTGGGCTAACTGGCTGTGCAAGGGTGGTCCACCCTGCTTCAATTTCTGTCTGAGAAGGCTGTTCTAAAGCTGTGCTAGTGGTAAAAATAAAAAAAAACAACAACCACAAAACAAAACAATGTATGTTTGTGAATATCAGCGATGGGCCAAACCGCTAGAAACAAGTTAGATAGATAAATACCTACTTCCTCCTTTCAGTCTGAAAACCTTTAGCTTTAAAACAAAGTAAAAACCAAAAAGTAACAAACTTCTATAAGGCCTGTTTTAGATCTCTAGAGTATTGATTAGTGCTAATCTGTGGCGCAGGAAAGACTTGGATGAACTGTCTTGAAAGCCTTTAATGGCAATGCAGCCAGGCATCGGTGTATGAAAATGCTCATATGACGATTTCTGTGAAATATACGCTACTGTAACCTAATTATTTCATTTCATTTTTCTGTTTTAGAGCATACAGTGTAGACAATTTTACTTGTGTTTATTTGAGCTCATGCAATATCAATAATCAGTAATAAACAATTAACAAGTTCTTCTGCAAACAATGTGCAGTATTAATGAACAAAACAGTTAAAGCCAGAAGGAAGACTTATGCACTCCCACCCCCAGTTCATTCAGTCCATATGGATGCATTTAGCATTAAGCATTGTAGTATCTTGGTTGAGTAAACATTCCTTTTAGGCATAAGTAAACACACACATATAGATAGATACATTTCTAGTGAAAAGAAATATAAAATAATAATTAAGTAAATAAGGTCTGTGACACAATGTCTAACCCAATCACATCTCAAGTTTTACTAGTGACAAGATCATTTCAAGGTACAGGGAAAAGGATCCTCTCCTTTTCCCTGTACCTTGATAGTACCATTTCTCTGTATTTTTCTTGAACTGATAAATTGCACTGTTTGAGTTGTTCCCCAATCCAAATCCACAAAATGAAAAGGTAACATCAGCCCTTTGTAGGACTCACCTCCTCACAGAAGCACAGGTCCTCTTTAGATAACACCGGCCTCGTGTAGGACTCACCTCCTCACAGAAGCACAGGTCCTCGGCCTCGTGCAGGACTCACCTCCTCACAGAAGCACAGGTCCTCTTTAGATAACACCGGCCTCGTGTAGGACTCACCTCCTCACAGAAGCACAGGTCCTCTTTAGATAACACCAGCCCCTCGTGCAGGACTCACCTCCTCACAGAAGCACAGGTCCTCTTTAGATAACACCAGCCCCTCGTGCAGGACTCTCCTCCTCTCAGAAGCGCAGGTCCTCTTTAGATAACACCAGCCCCTCGTGCAGGACTCACCTCCTCTCAGAAGCACAGGTCCTCTTTAGATAACACCAGCCCCTCGTGCAGGACTCTCCTCCTCTCAGAAGCGCAGGTCCTCTTTAGATAACACCAGCCCCTCGTGCAGGACTCACCTCCTCACAGAAGCGCAGGTCCTCTTTAGATAACACAAGCCTCGTGCAGGACTCACCTCCTCACAGAAGCACAGCTCCTCTTTAGATAACACCAGCCCCTCGTGCAGGACTCACCTCCTCACAGAAGCACAGCTCCTCTTTAGGTAACACCGGCCTCGTGCAGGACTCACCTCCTCACAGAAGCACAGGTCCTCTTTAGATAACACCGGCCTCGTGCAGGACTCACCTCCTCACAGAAGCGCAGGTCCTCTTTAGGTAACACCGGCCTCGTGCAGGACTCACCTCCTCACAGAAGCACAGGTCCTCTTTAGATAACACTGGCCTCGTGTAGGACTCACCTCCTCACAGAAGCACAGGTCCTCTTTAGATAACACCGGTCTCGTGCAGGACTCACCTCCTCACAGAAGCACAGGTCCTCTTTAGATAACACTGGCCTCGTGTAGGACTCACCTCCTCACAGAAGCACAGGTCCTCTTTAGATAACACCGGTCTCGTGCAGGACTCACCTCCTCACAGAAGCACAGGTCCTCTTTAGATAACACCAGCCTCGTGTAGGACTCACCTCCTCACAGAAGCGCAGGTCCTCTTTAGATAACACCAGCCTCGTGTAGGACTCACCTCCTCACAGAAGCGCAGGTCCACAGATTTGCCGTCGCTGCGCACACAGTCCAACATCCTGGTCTTCAGTCCGGGTCCACAGACTGCGCTGGGGCTGAGCTGACACGTGCTCCACTCTGCACACAGCATCAGCACAAGCAACATCAATGGCATGTAGGATAACGAATATACACATGTATGGAAAAATATAATACACAGATGTTTGTTATATTGCGGTGTGTGCATGTGTGAGCGACAGTGCAGGTGAGTGGGTGGAGCCTGGAGTATTACATTCTTTTTACTAAAAAAATCAGTTATGTTATGATTTTGCAAAAACAAAGAACAATGTTGTCCCTGTTTAGCCATGTTTTTTAGATTTGCAATTGTACTTCCTGGTTATACATCATGACATCACATACACTAGGCCCAAACTCCTCCAGTGCACACAGAGATTATTATTTGACAAATAAAATATATGAAAACAGCTTTATTTTGTTGGATCAACACTTTAATTGGTCTGAAAATGTGTTTCTTGCATCTAAATTGTGCCAATTTTTTTGGATAAATGCTGACTATCAATAATGTGATGTCATCAAATAGTTTTAGAGCTCTGAACTTCCTGTGTACTTTTACACTGATTTATCAACTTTTCTTCACAAACTGACACTTGATTGGTGCAAACTATAATTTACATTTACAACAGATACTATCCCACCACACACACTCAAATTTAGAAAATCATAAAAACTTAACTTTACTTGAATTCACAGAACTTGCCATAGATTTTTAAAAGTATTTATGTCAGCCAACATCAGCAAATATTAGATCTCAGCCACAACAGCATAGACAAATATTGAACATTAATATTGACTGAAAAAATGAAATTCCTATTAGCTTTAGCCAGAAACTTGTCCTGATGCGTGGCTTGTGGTCGCCCGAGGAAGCCGTCTGTAACGTCAATAGTTCTGCAGAATGTACACACAGGGCCGCATGGATTTTAATAAAGACGTAATGAAACTAACTTTTAATCTATACATGTTTATGAGCCAAGAGACGGCAGCCCACAGACTGCTCAATACTCCCCGGGTTACACAAGTAAACAATGTTTTATTACCGACAGAGCATGAGGACGAGGTGGACACGTGTCTTACTGGCACAGGTTTTTTTTAACTCATAATTATTGATGTAAGAATATTGTCATTGGGATATTTTTTGTTCCTTGACATCCAAAGAATATTACAGTCAATATACATACATTTGCATGAGATGTGGGATTTCAGTTACTTTTAGGCCTGTAGACAAAAGAAATCCTTGGTCGACAAAGACCTGCTTTTTTTGACCAATTAGTTGACAGTATATATCTCAACTATGCTGAGATATATACTGGATTGGGTATTGTCAGGAGTGGAAAGTAAAGAAGGACAAATCTGTGCTTTCTGCTCCACCACATTTTTGCACTGAAAAGTAGTTTTCATCCACTTTGAGGGGTTTAAGCACATTCATAATTATATCCAGATATGAGGTTCAAGCCCAAGCTTTGAGCAGAAAAAAAAGACCCAAATGACTCGAGCACAAGTCTTTATCAAACTAACTCAGTTTTACGCTTAATAACCACCACTGTGTATCGTTGGTTCAGTCAATATAGATACAGTCGGCCCCCAAGGTTACGCCTACAAATGGACCTCACTGCAGGAAACAATCCATTCATCTTAATGTAGAAAAGCTGCTGTATCTACCACTGTTCACAAGCCCAAACACAGACTTTATTTTATATAGTGTACCAAAAACAATCACAAAAACATAAAGAATCAAGCGCTCCAACTACAGCCCAAAAATGTTTAAATATTCAAGAATGCTAAAGGTAACAGTGGGTAAAATGCTAGTACCGCCTCTATTTTAATCTACAGAACAATCAATTTACTTTTCTGAGGTAACACCAGTTCAACAACATCTGCTATGAAGAGCTAGGTGTGCTTAAAACACACATTTTCCAGGAAACATCTTACAAGAGGGAAAAAGGTTGCTATCACACACCAGACTATGACACGTTGCCGACTGTATCTAACCGGGTTGTATCTTTCATTGGTTGTAAAATGTAAGACTTGATGTTGGCCCAGAATGTCTCATAGTGTTTGAACTTGTAATATAAAGTTGTTCAGTTACTTTCAGGATAAATCCGTTAGCAAAACTCCATTTGGTGGTAAGTTAACTGTTGTTGTCCTTACACCGATAATGGTTCAAAATGGGTATTGGCAGATCCTCAAAGCTAAAGTATCGATATCGGTTTTGGAACTAAAAAAAACGGTGCCTTTAAGCTGGGGTACCTGATTTTTTTTGTAAATTTGTATTATTTTTTTTCTGCGAAGAGTTATAAAAGCAGAGTCTTATAAAGCAGCACTAAAATGAGACCTTTGTGCGCTGTCTGCATCTAATAAAATAGTGTTTTCTGTCTCATAAACTGGTAAGTAAGAGCTGAAGGCAGTGCTCTGATTGGCTGTGCTTGAGGTGGTAGCAGCAGTTTCACTTTGCCGACTGAAAAAAGCCTGGCGCCCTAAAATGAATGCTCGTGGATATAAACAAAGTAGAGCAGCAAATGCAATGATTATTCTGGTAATCGATTCGTCTTCTTTCGATTTATCGGTTAGTTGTTTAGACCACAAAAGGCCAGTGAGTCTAATATTTTTTTACAATGTTTAACTGAGAAGAAGCAAAAGATTAACTTGTTTCAGCCCTAAAACAAAAAGCCAAAGGATTTGTGAGAGCGCGGAACTAGTTAGACGCATTTAAATACCTACTTCAGGTTTAACTGTGAGAAAATGAGGTCCCTTGAGAACATCTAACCTCCACACAGGGCTGGGGGGATATGGCAAAAATTATTATCATGATTTTCTTGGGGCCAGATCATGATTTCAATTTGATCTCGATTCGTGTTCACTTTGTATTTTTGTATCGCCTGTAAGAGCTGCACCATTTAGGAAAAATATCTAATTGTGATTTTTTTGACCAGTGCGATTGTGATTAGATTTGGAATTTATGTTTTAATAATATTCACTTCAATCAAATTCACATTTTAAACTAAATTTTGTCGCTTTTAGTTGCGTTCTGTTGTGTTTGTCATATCAGAAAGCATCTTTATCATTTTTAGTCGCGTCTTTGTCATTTTTGGTCGCGTTTTAGTTGTGTTTTTGAGCATTGAGTTGCGTTTGTTGTTTGTAGGCGTGTTTTTTGTCATTTTTAAGCACATTTTTATTGCTTCTGGTCTGGCGTTTTTGTTGCTTGTTTCAGAACAGGTTTGTACAAATCCAAACTATAGTGTCAGCATTTTTCATTCAAATCAAAGCAAGGCATTTTATTGTTTGTGGAAGAAATGATTGCACGTTAAAAAGTGCAGCGATTCCGATTTGCATCCATTAAAATTGCGATTTCATGTCGATTTGAGGCGTCAGAGGCTAAACAACAGGAGAAAAAGTGTGTTTGAACAGACAGCTGCATTAAAGACACAAACAGTCAATCACGATACAACGATTTCATGAAAATAGCAGACTGTCACAGGGACGAGCTCACAATTGGATTTTAATCACCGTATGGCCCGGCCCTCCCTCCACACAGGCCTCACATCGTCCTGAAGCAGACGCCATCCCACTGAGCCACCGTGCAACCCACATGCAACAAGTGACTGTGATTCCAAAGCTCCATCTCTATTGGCATACAGTGTAAGTGATAAACATCGACAGTGACCCTGGGGTAATTTATAAGTCATAATATGAACATTAGTTTGATGCATTTGTTTTTATGTAGGCTGCCTGCATATTGAGTTTGCTGGAGAGGAAGAGCGAGAGGGAGAGAGGAAGGGGACAGGGCAGGGAGAGTTCAACCCATTCATCGCCGAGTGCGTGAGAGCTGACATCCATGCACCATGTTTGCTTTGTGGGGACCTTTTTTTTTAATTGTATTTTAACAAGACAGTTTCTTTAATATTAGATCAGTGACATGGTTTAAATGTACATGTTTCCTGTGTTTCTTGTGTCATTCCTGATCTGTCTAATCAAACCTTTGTTTTGGAGTCTGTGTATAGACCATTATTTGATTAGTTGACAACCATTTCTATAATCAATTAGTTGCGATTAATCGATTAACTTGTTTCAGCCCTAAGATAGAGTAACAATCTTTTTGAAGTTTGCAGAGAATTTTAATAACACACATTACACGACTACAACACTCCTGATTATTCACAGCTATATTCATTATTAAACTAGTCAAATATGTTACTTACTATTTATTAACCTTCATTTAGCCAAGTAAGAACCCACTGAGATCAAAACCTCTTTTTCAAGGTGGGGCAAAGTGAAAAATATAACGACAACACAAATTACAGAAACATATTTACATTTAAAGAGAATTTTAAAGAAATTAGGACAAACTCTACATTTAAAGGCAATGATAATTTTTGAAGGATTCACACTCTTTGTTTTTCAAACTTAACTTAACACCTAACTGAGACCAATTGATGTAACCTCCGCTCCAGTTGGAGGGAATTCCAGGCTGTGGGAGCAGCATAAGCCCTCTTCCCCAGTCAGTTCTTACACGAGGGACAGACAGGCTAAACATATGACGTGACCCTCCACTCTCTGCACAACGGCACACAAGCAGAAGGTAAGAACACTTTATCCACCAACAACATCTGATGTGTGAGCCTCCTGCACCCAGAGGCCCTGCAGAGCTCACAGCGGCTGAGCCACAGCCTGTTCTAAATCCCAAAGCACAGTGATATGTGAGTGGAAGAACTGGATGGATCATGTTTAAGTATTAATGGGTAATAATAACAATAGTTCTACAGATGGTAAAATGTACGATGATGCTTCATGACTAAATGTGTAATCTTTTAGAGCCGTATAGACCCTTTAAAAGTTTGTGAACAAATACATCTGATTTCCAGAATGGAGGCAAAATTGAAGAGCAACATAGTGTAATTTCACTGAGAAACTGGGATTTAACCTCAGAATTTCAAAAAAGATGAATAATGTAGATGTTTTGTCAAAGTAAAAGCCTCAGACACATGTGAGTGACATCAGAGCTGCTGCAGAACACATTTATTACTGTATTTTACATTATGTCTTAGGAAATTATGATAAACTCTTTGCATTTTGATAAGAACAATCCAGATTTGCCCGTTTTTCTGGTCAAATACTCACACAAATGTTGATGCCACAGTTTTGAGGCTTGAAAACAGTATTTTTTCAACCCTGTGTAATAGAATAGCAAACTAACTGACATTTCTGCCTTGGGAATTCATGTTGCTTTTTTCCCCAACACAAACATTTAAAATCGGTAGAATTTAGATCTAATGTGAGCTAAGCACTGGTGCTTGAATGGAACGACTTCCCGTCTCCTCTGCACTGGCACTAACAGCTCAACATGTTTATGGAGTGATAACATTAATGCCTCTTGTGGGATGCACTTGTTTTTCATGTTTAATCTGCTGTTTTTATAATGATGACAGACAGTAAAATAACATGTGGGTGCTTTGCCAAATCATTTAAATTTGACTGTGTGGGTGAGATTGATAAGGTTCACCTGAAAAAATACTGGAACGCGAAGCTATTAGTTGGTGGTACATTTCAAAACATTCCAAAAATGAATATCCATTTTCAATTTTTTTATCAATATATAGGTAATACTCACTAATGGGGGAAAAATCTCTGTCTTATTATAAATCTAACTTTCCAATGCCGCAATTAAAGTACAAATACAATATGTCACAGAGCTTTGAAGGGTGTAATACAACCCAAACTATTGGTGCTATTTTTAAATAATTATATAGCATGAATCCCAGTCTGGGGGCCTACACAGCAGTCATATCATTTCCTTTGTTCTGGTGCATTTTAGATGTTATACATCAGTAACTTATAGACCCTTCATAAACACAAACGTTCGAAATTCTGAAACAGAGGAAAAGTGAAATGGAACATAATGTGATTTCATTGCAGAAACTGGGATTAAAATAAGAAAAATCTAGGTATTTTTGTCAAAGTAAAAGCACTCAGACACACATGCGTGACATCAGAGCTGCTCCAAACACATTTATTTTACATTATGTCTTAGGTAATTACGATAAACTCTTTTTTCATAAAGGAACAATCCAGATTTATAGGTTTTACTGGACAAATACTTACAAAAATGTTAAGCCCACAATAGTTTTTAATTTTATCTAGTGATATATTAGATCATGTACCATAAGTTAGATTTTTTTTTTTAAGATAAAATACAATTTTAATGCTAGAAAATTGTATTTTGTCCATTGTTTGTTATAGAGAAGCAAACTGACTGATATTTCTACCCTGGAAATTCAAATGTGTTGCTTTTCTCTCAACACAAAAACTTAAAACCAGTCAAATTTAGATCTAATGTGAATTAAATTTTGCCTCCAATAGCTGGAATTTTGATACATTTGAAAAGGTCTATTGTCCAGTTTATTGTGAGGTCCCTGCTCCGCCCCTGCTCCAGTGATCAAAATGAGCTCTTCTGCTCCTCGTCTGCTGGACAGAGGCAACAGAAAACACTACAGGCAGCAGACTATTTGTCGGGCGTCTCATCGGACACTTCCTGTTACATTTATAAAAACAACGCATTGCACGCTTTGCTCGTCCCTCGTGCTCATCATCACATGCATTCATTTTTGGTCCTGTGCACAGCTTTAAAACAGCTTTTTTCAGACGACAAAGTGAAACTGGGGAGGGCCACCCGAGCACAGCCAATCAGCTTTTAGCTCTTACTTCAAGACAAAGTACTTTATTCTTAGACACAGACAGCATGCAAAGGTCTTAGTTTTGTCACAAAGTGCTGCTTATACAAGACACTCTTTGTAATTTACACCCAAAAAAGTCAGGTACTCCAGCTTTACTTCCAAAAGCAGCAGCTGCAGCCAACATTATGTCATTGAGTACAAACAGCCTGCTGCACCTCGGAGCACTTTACAAATTCTAGAACATGAAAGCAAAAAAAAAATACATTTGATAGCTAAAGGACTTTTCATATCTGTATTGGTAAATGTTATGGGCCCCATGGCAAAGGACTCACTTTCATAAAAAAAAAAGTGAAACCATTTTGTCGGTGTAAAAGTGAAGATTCTAAAAGACACCCTTGTAGCGTGAGCAGCACAGCAGATGAAGACAATAGCAGAAGACGAGGTGCCAGCAGCAGAAGGGGAGACTAAAATACTCTTCCATTCAGACTGAAATAGCCAAACCAAGCTGTTCTCTCCACAAGGCAAAAGCTGTGAAGACCGAGCTCTGTGTGTGTGAGGCTGTGGCAACAACAAAGCGTCTAAGGCGAAGTCAGGAGAAGCGAGACAAAAGTAACATACGACCTCCTCAGCATATTCTATTCATCGGTTTCAGTCGTTTCACTTTTCCCTCGTGCCACTTTGAGAACTTTTGACCGTTCAAGAGACAGAATATTTTGTTTTGGAGTGTAGCGTAGATCCCAAATTCTCATTTCCTGCTACCGTGGTTTTGATCTTCCGGTACATTCTCACGTCCGGGAACAGTTTTGTTGCTGCTACATTTGAACAGCATAAAAAATAGCTAATAGCTATTCCACATTCTGCATTTGTTGTTTCAGGGATCGTTTGTCTGTTAATCCCACCTTCAAAATTCAGACCAAGTGAAACCACCTCAGCCCATGTTCTAAAATCATGGATGTATTAAATGAACTGGATAAGCCACGCCCCCTCTGTCCGTGTCCCAGATTGATTAGTGGCCGTGCGAGGTACTGCAGCCTCTTGGAACCAGCCTTTTTCTATGATTTCACATTATAATTGCAAACAGTACTTAATTATTATCGGTATTTAAATAAAATAGAAGGAAATGTTCTTTTCTACCGTTTCTAAAATCACAGAAATGATGTTTTTATATTAAGTGACGTCACCGCAAACATGTGTGAGTCACGTGAACGAGCGTCGGACGATACAAACAGAAGCACGTGACATGGCTTGACTAGAGACACCTGTAAGTTATATTTTATTTCATTTCAGACACTTTCACGTGTGTCTAACATGAAGAATACAATCACAATCACACAAGCTAACGTTGACACAAAAACTTATAAGTTGTGTGGTCGCTCACGTCGCTCAAAGCATCATGGGGGGTATCATGAAGTAACACAGAAGTAAGGAACTTTTTTGGGGTCATGCGCCAATGAGCACACCCCATAGGGATAAACAGGGCGCCATTTTGGATTCATCTTCCAGTTTTAATTCTAGTTCTATGTCTAAAATCAACATGATGCAGTTAAAATAGCTACTAGCATAAAAGTTGGTGCATAAACTGAATTAGCAGTTTGAGCCTTCAATATGTGTGAAAAGTAAAAGTACAGTACTTGTACTGAGAGGCCTGTGACAGATCAGACGACACATTTCACTAAAATGTAGTCAACATAATTATATCTAAGATTTTGCCAGTAATCTTACCCTTACCTTTACTCTTACCCGTTCTCCTTCATTTGACAATTTTGGTGCAGTTCATAATTCCTGGTTGGACATATCCAACCAAGGAACAACAACCTACTATCTATAAGGCCTACATCGGCTCTCGATTAGAGTACTGTTCAGAGTATTAGAGTACTGTTCAAAGTATCAGAGTACTGTTCAGAGTATTAGAGTACTGTTCAGAGTATTAGAGTACTGTTCAGAGTATTAGAGTACTCTTCAGTGCTGATCTGTGCTGCTGGAACGACTCTGATGGACTGTCTTGAAAGCCTCCATCGGCGATGCATGTGCTTTATTCTCCACATGCCTCATCATGTCAGATAGAGCAGGAGCATTATAGAGTGCTCTGTCATGTTTTGCCTTTAAGATGTGTCGTGGGCCCTCCCCGGCAGCCCTAGAGCAATATCAACCCACACAGAAAGTCATGCCCTACAGAGTGCGTGGAGCCTGATGGGACCCTATGCTGCTGTTTTGCAGAGGTCATGCCTCATTTAGTCACCAAAATGCTTAATATGCTGGACCCAAACTGTAGCACACACAGAACAATGGGCGAGTTCAAAGAGGACCTGGTGACAAAGCTCATGGACAAATTTGTAATGGAAAGTTAAAAGCTGTTTCCAACGGTCACTGGACCATGGGATTGGAATTTTATATTTGTCTTTTGTCTTTTTTTTTTTTTTTAAGTCGGTTTATGTATATCTAATAAAAGAGGAAAAAAACAAACAAAACTGTTAACTAGCAACCACACTGCAAAGGGCTAAAGCTCGTCTAATTTACACAGTAGTTAATATTTGACGAATAAATATAAACAATGACTCCTTTATTTTGGTAAAAGAATGTTTAAACTGTCAGAAAAATGTTTTCTGACAAACAGCTAACCACTATTCATGTACTTTTTTCCCACAAACCAACACTTCTTGACTGGTGAACTGTGATTCATATTCATCACAGATACTACCCGACCAAACCAACAATTAGAAAAAATAAAAACGTGTATTTCTCAAGGGATGGCAGAAGCTAACGTAGCCTAGCAGTTCCAGTGATCATAGATGGCAGAAATGCCCAGAACGAGTCTGGGGAGGATTTAAGGACTTGAAAAACAGCAGAAGATTTTCCGATAAGTGACGTCAGTTATTGGAAAAATGTCAATCATTAGAGGAGTTCAGCAGGAAGTCTTTTTGACAGTCGCAGGGAGAATATTTTCAGTCTAGATTGAATTAAACTAAATACAACTCCAGGTATGTTTTGGATGACGGAACATTGTTAGCTCAAAAAAGTCACTGTGGCGCACTATGTTCCCTTTAAACACGTAGCCATTAGCTTACACCAATTGCTTGGCTAAAGTAAAACGATAACAGTGAGTGTCTTTTCTTTCCACGCTCTGGTGTGGTGAGTCTGGGTGGTTGTCAGTCCCTAAAACAGTCTTGAATATTCATCAATTCAAATGATTCCTCCATCAAAATAAAAGACATGTTCAATCTGACATCTTCTTCCAGACTTTTGAAGGCAGTCTAACGTTTTTATTAACACAATTTTAGTCAAACGGATTCAAATAGGCCGTGACACTTGCAGACGGCTGTTGATGGCTGGTGATTATTTTGCCGGTGCTGGGTCAGAGGAGGTTTAAAACTCACTCACTTCAATCCAATAAACTGCCTGTCATCACAATCCCCAGCTCCACACATGATATGATATTTTGTTTCTGAAAAATAACTGTCACCCCAAAGGACCCCAAAACACATACACACTCCGCCAACCTGGCAACCTTTAAAAATAGGACTTAGAAGAGAAAACTTTTGGAGTGTAAAATAGTGTTGCAATGGAAACGTGGGATATTACTCATAATTCGAGCCTCAGTGGACATATAGAAAGAATGTTTTTTTTTTTTCTCTCTCTTTTGGGGACTTTGGGAGGAGCACATCCTTGAGATCCAAAGTGTTGTGGTACTCTGGAGAGCGGGGACTGAAATAAAGAAGAAACGGTAAAGTGCTCGGCACGCTTGTACCTACGGAAAAACAAGGCTTAACCCAAATTACTATTGCAGCAAATATAAGATATAATATGTTTTGGATGAGCTCAGGGTGGGTTAAGTGTCTTGGGGGGTATACAAGTATAAGAAGCAGAAGCCACGTTTCCACTGGTTCACTTTGGAGCAGAAATGGGCCCTGAGAAGTCTGGCTTCCAAAGCAGTCAGGCTCTTTCAGTTCCCGAAACGTTTTAGATCGAGATGATTGCACAAGAGAGAACCGAATGCAGACTCAGGGGAAAATACAACTCCCTAAGGCCGAGAGAAACAGTAAATAATGATTTCTCACCAAACACAGACTGGATCTTGTGATAAACCCCAATATTTTCACTGATGATAAGTTATATGTTGAGCATAGTCCGTAAAACAGTGGACTATTGGACCCTGCTAGCCGCTGTGTTCCAAATAGGAAGTATCCATGGAGGCGGTCCTGGCGCCATCAAGCCGAGCTGCCATTCACTTTCTATTGGGACACTGGTGCCCTTTACTCTGTAACTGCTTCTGTCAAACTCACCATCTGGAACTAAAATGTCTGTTTTGACACACTCTACATGATCCTAGTGTTTTTTTCTCGTTTGGTTATTCATAAATCAATAACTGACCAATCAGGTGCTTCCTTTTCCAGGGGCCAGTTTCGCTCATTTTAGCAACAGGTTTGATTGACAGCTAGCGCCGCATGTTGCCGCCGTCTCCTCCCACCATTAACAAACTCGCTCCTGATTAGTCCATGTGGTTGCCACGATACGCACTTGGATTTCCAAATATGGAGTCTAACTCCACTTTAGTCAGTATAACTGCTAGCCGCTTCATTTAGCTGGAGCCAAACGCTACGGGTGACGTCACATTGCCACAGTCCATCATTTTACGATGATGTTGAGCCCACATGCTTAGCCATACCTGCTTGCTAATTTCAATCCCGTCAGATCTTGGAAGTTAAGCAGGCCAGGGCCTGGGCAGTGCTCGGATTGGAGACCACTGGAACATCAGGAGCTACAGGGGGCGACTGGAGGAGGAAATGTCATTGTGTCCTTAGGCAACACACTTCACCCACATATGAGTGGTGTGTGTGAATATTTGGTGGTGGTTGGAGGAGCCGATGGTGCAAACTGGCGGCCTCGCTTCCATCAGTCTGCCCCAGGGCAGCTGTGGCTACAATAGTTGCTTATCATCACTGTGTGGAGTGAATGAATAATGCAATGTGTCTTTGAGTGTCATGAAAAGCACTATATAAGTCTAATACATTATTATTATTATTATTAGCAAAACAACGATGCACATTAGAATCTGTTTCCTACTTACTGACGAACAACACTGTCAATAATGAAAATATTATATTTCCAGTGCAAAATGCATCTAACACAGAGTTTATGCAGGTTTCAACATATCACATGTAATGGTTTTTAATGCCATTATCAACGTCAAAACAAGACGATTTATGCTTTTATCATGTCAAAACTACTGGCTTAACCATTCCACTGGACAGCAGAATGACCAGAATACAGTATAATAAACTACGTTATATTAAAAAAGCAAATTTACATGAAACTTTTACCTCGCTCATGTATGTGTTGAACCCTTTACTTTTACTTTTTAGATGATTTGATAAACTTTTAGCATCTAGATTCAATAAATCCAGTACACATCTAAAATTTTGCTCTTATTTTTACTATGTTTATATTTATTCTTCTGATCGATAAATCTTTTTATCCATTTGGTTTTTAGATCTTAATGCATTTTAATGCCATATTTTGTGCCAAAATCAATTTAATGACTTTAATGACCCTGTAACATTATCCCGATCCAATGCATTACATAAACAGAGATTAAATTCACGGTGCAGAGACTTTGCAGAAAAGTGAAATAAATTCAGAAATAAACTGAGGAGAAACCTGAACTGGTGAATTGCTGAGATCGGCCTCATAATTAAAAAGGATAATTCAAGCACAATTTATATTTTATTTATTAAGAAAACATTAGTTATGTTTGGGAACTTATAACATATGGGGGCAGCATCAGCAGGGTTACTACTCCTTGTTTAGTCAATTTTTTTTTTTTTTTATCCATTTCATAGTTTTATTGAAACTTTATAATGACTCCATCTTAGTCCAGGAGATGTTTAGGTTTAAGGTTTGACTCATGCAGCAGTTACATTTACGTTCTCTGCATACGCAAATTATAGTGCGAGAATATTGGAAAACCACATCATTTATTTTCATTGATATACGTGTCATTTTTATTACACTTATTTCTATCAATAAAAGTCTCAGGCATTTAATCAATGCAAGCGAGACGATGATTCCTCAGTATCAATAGTGTATAGTGTTGTATATGTGCACAGAAAAGATTTTACAACTCAAAAAAGTGTTTACAAGTACTTTGACTGACTTTTGACATTGCAGAAGTACTTTGTGATGTTGTAGAAGTATTTTGACTGACCTGTGATGTTGCAGAAGTACTTTGTGACATTGTAGAAGTATTTTGACTGACCTGTGATGTTGTAGAAGTACTTTGTGATGTTGTAGAAGTACTTTGTGACATTGTAGAAGTATTTTGACTGACCTGTGATGTTGTAGAAGTACTTTGTGACATTGTAGAAGTATTTTGACTGACCTGTGATGCTGTAGAAGTACTTTGTGATGTTGTAGAAGTACTTTGTGACGTTGCAGAAGTATTTTGACTGACCCGTGATGTTGTAGAAGTACTTTGTGACGTTGTAGAAGTATTTTGACTGACCCGTGATGTTGTACTAGTACTTTGTGACGTTGTAGAAGTATTTTGACTGACCTGTGATGATGTAGTAGTACTTTGTGACGTTGTAGAAGTATTTTGACTGACCAGTGATGATGTAGTAGTACTTTGTGACGTTGTAGAAGTATTTTGACTGACCTGTGATGTTATAGAAGTACTTTGTGACGTTTTAGAAGTATTTTGACTGACCTGTGATGTTGTAGAAGTACTTTGTGACGTTGTAGAAGTATTTTGACTGACCTGTGATGTTGTAGTAGTACTTTGTGACGTTGTAGAAGTATTTTGACTGACCAGTGATGATGTAGTAGTACTTTGTGACGTTGTAGAAGTATTTTGACTGACCTGTAATGTTGTAGAAGTACTTTGGGATGTTGTAGAAGTATTTTGACTGACCTGTGATGTTGTAGAAGTACTTTGTGACGTTGTAGAAGTATTTTGACTGACCTGTGATGTTGCAGAAGTACTTTGTGATGTTGCAGTAGTACTTTGTGACGTTGTAGAAGTATTTTGACTGACCTGTGATGTTGTAGAAGTATTTTGACTGACCTGTGATGTTGTAGAAGTACTTTGTGATGTTGCAGAAGTACTTTGTGACGTTGTAGATATATTTTGACTGACCTGTGATGTTGTAGTAGTACTTTGTGATGTTGTAGAAGTATTTTGACTGACCTGTGATGTTGTAGAAGTACTTTGTGACGTTGTACATTTATTTTGACTGACCTGTGATGTTGTAGTAGTACTTTGTGATGTTGTAGAAGTATTTTGACTGACCTGTGATGTTGTAGAAGTACGTTGTGACGTTGTAGAAGTATTTTGACTGACCTGTGATGTTGTAGAAGTACTTTGTGACGTTTTACATTTATTTTGACTGACCTGTGATGTTGTAGTAGTACTTTGTGATGTTGTAGAAGTATTTTGACTGACCTGTGATGTTGTAGAAGTACTTTGTGACGTTGTAGATTTATTTTGACTGACCTGTGATGTTGCAGAAGTACTTTGTGACGTTGTAGAAGTATTTTTACTGACCTGTGATGTTGCAGAAGTACTTTGTGACGTTGTAGATATATTTTGACTGACCTGTGATGTTGTGGTAGTACTTTGTGATGTTGTAGAAGTATTTTGACAGACCTGTGATGTTGCAGAAATACTTTGTGACGTTGTAGATATATTTTGACTGACCTGTGATGTTGCAGAAGTACTTTGTGACGTTGTAGATATATTTTGACTGACCTGTGATGTTGTAGTAGTACTTTGTGATGTTGTAGAAGTATTTTGACAGACCTGTGATGTTGCAGAAGTACTTTGTGACGTCGTAGAAGTATTTTGACTGACCTGTGATGTTGTAGAAGTACTTTGTGACGTCGTAGAAGTATTTTGACTGACCTGTGATGTTGCAGAAGTACTTTGTGACGTTGTAGAAGTATTTTGACTGACCTGTGATGTTGTAGAAGTACTTTGTGACGTTTTAGAAGTATTTTGACAGACCTGTGATGTTGTAGAAGTAGTTGAAGCAGTTGAGGTTGAGGCTGCAGGGCTCTCTGTCTGTGGTGTTGGGACACTGGCGCCCCACGCTGGGAGAGCGGAGAACATACGCCGTCCGCTCACGGAAGCGGGTCCGGGTGCACGGCTGAAACACACAAGAGCAACACACATACAGTGAACTGAAAGCAGGCCACACGTGAGATCTTACACTTCCAGCAGTGCTAATAGCTTTCATTTCTTTGGACCAGACTATGATGCTGGATCCAGACGTTTGTCCAAAACTTGAGAAGCCCTGGACTATATATGAAACAGCGCCGCCGCTCCGAATGTGCAAAATGAACAGTGTGTAAGTGCTCCAGCAGGCAGCAGCTTGATCATGCGGTTTTTATTGAATGACATGGCAGCAGCTGTAACAGGGTGAATATAGTAGGCCTACTTTGTCTTTCGTACATTATCGTTTAAAAACTAAGTAGGCCTCGAGTCTGTGTTTGCTCTCAAGCTTGACCTGAAGCCACTGCCCTGTCTGACATGGGAGACAATATGGTTATTATGACACAACCACATCATTAGTGATCCACTGAGGGTCCCACTGTAGGAGCCACATTTAAACAAGCAGAAAAAGACATGGGGACACAATCAGGGCCAGTTTTGACTTCACGTATGTATTCTTCAAACCACGAGGAGCAGTCTTTAGTTCATGTAAACAGCACAAGAGCTCACTGTGGGACGGCCTTAGTGACATGAGAAAAGAGTTGCTAATAATTTTACATCTAAAATGCATAAGCACACAGGAAATATTTATGGAGGACTTCCAAAAATGTTGTGTTTTACACTTTCAAGGGGGGTTAGGCCATGAGAACTGCTTATAACTTTTTCTATGAGATCAAAAAGAAGTACATTTTCTAAATATAACTGCCTAAAACAATCAGAGTAAGAGGAACTACTACCTTGTTCCACTATCATAGCTCAAAATTGTTGACAAGACCGCAAAGGAATGACTGAAAGCAGCTATCGGTGTGGGTGTATTGGCCCCGTGCAGCACCCTTACTCACTGTGACACTGCTAAAGAAACTCCACCTGAACGCTGCTGACTCCTGGTGTTAGCAGTATGTAAAACTTCCTGGGTTAGGCTGCTCTGCTAAGTGGACACGGATTTGAAGTCAGCACATTTTCCACACGTTTGGTCGCAGGCAATTTCTCTACTTAGTGTTTTTCCTCTCGTCGGTTCCCAGGATCCCCTCTGCTCATCTGCGTACAGCCCCAGCACTGGTGAGCAGCCCGGGGGAGAGCACTGTCCTATGAATAAGTCTATCAGGCTCATCCATTAAACATGTGCCCTCCCACACACACAGGAGCAGACCCCAGCGGAGAGGGGGATTGTGGGAAGGCGGCGTGTGGAGGGAGCGAACAGGATGGGATTAGCTGTAACTGTAGACAAGCGTTTTGAAAAAAATATTGATTCTCGTGCACAAATACTGACTTGTAATATTTCTTTAAAAATATGATTTTATCTGCACAAATATTTAACTTTTAAATAGGCTGAAGCAGAAGTGGTGCGAGGATAACAATAGTCTCCAAACGCCAAGGTTCAATTCTTTACAGAGGGACAGCTTTAATGCATTTCAATTAGGTCTAAACCAGCTCTAAATCAATAACAAGATATACAATATTTTCTATATTTTTGGAAGATGGGTTTGGGGCCCCTGGGCCTTAAGATGTATAGTAATGTTTTCAAAAGCAAAATGTATTGTACTGCTATCAAAATATTATTCCATCCCTCCTTAAATCGAATAGCCAATAACCCTAACACTAACCATTTTGCTTATTTCTTACTTTACTATTTGAAGGTATTACGTGGAATCAGCAGTCGTTAGGCATGTTTTGGTAGGACTGGAGCTGTGTTGATCTGGTGGTGGTGCACGATTAGATTTGTGCTGGACTTGCTCCCGCTCTGATGTCACGAGTACATCACGATTGCATCAGTAACAAAACGCTCATGAGGCACAAACGGGACCAGCCCGCTGCTGCTTGGCCCCGTGTACGACACACAGGTGACTGGTCTGAGTTCTGTTGTGATCGGAAATGTGCTCAACCCACGTGTGACAACGGGTCCGGCTTGACGTGAGCAGTTTTACCACGTCCTCTGTCGGACTGTCTCTGATCATCCAGGCCAGGCACAGTTCATCACAAACAAGGTGTGACCTCACTGCTACTAAATACGTTTTATATTCGTTAAGATGTTTTCAGGTGTATTATTGCATTTAATCCCCTTCATCCATAGATTTTTCTGCCATATTGTAACTTCAAAGCCCGTTTTCTCCAAATACATTTTATTAAAGTAGCTCCTACTCACACCAAACTTTACAATTTTGACAGAACAAACAGAAGGAAATTTTAATTCTTAGGCCAATTTTCAGTCAGATCTATTACTCAAAAATGTAAAAAGAAACAAAAATGCAATCCCCTCTGTAAAGTTTTTTTTGTAACTAATATGTTACAAAATGAACCAAAAAAATTAAACCTGGTTCTGTCCATTTTTCTGATTGAAATGTCTGAAATGTCTGCAATTCTAGCTGTTTTTCCACATAAAATGCCTTATTTCTACATGAAAACATTACATAATGAAAAACATACTTTATGTGAGTAAACTACAGGTGAAGCTCTTTAAATTCAATGTTTTTCTCTGTTCACCTGGAGTGTCTCACCTTCACTAAACAACCGAAGTTTTAGCATTGTTTTGGAAGGGAGTTATTATTGAACTTAAATAATTGAAATGAACTTGCACTTACATTAGCATGTGGTAAAATGATTATATTTGATAAATCACCACACGTCCGGCTTTGATCGTGTTGCTCAGAAAAGTGGCTGCAGTAGAATTACAGTCTGAACAAACATAAACAACCATGTCTAAATTCCTATATTTATTATTTTACGGCCTTGCTGAATGAATGGGACAGAGCGTTTATCTCTGCACCAGGCTGTGAGCTCACTCCCTAAACACTTCACTGCTGGAGCCGCTTGTTAAGTAGAATGATTACTCCTGTACAGTACATTAAATAACCTATACCAGAGTGACCTTGTCTGCTGCATCACATCACATCAGGAGAGATTGTTCCTGTGGCCATATTTCTGTCACATTAGGATAACTCCATATTTCCAGTGGGTTTATGAGCTTCTGAAACGCTCACACAGCAGTTGTAATTTTTCTGAATGGTACTCGCTGCTCTGTGTGTGCTGAGCTTTAATGCATACACAGAGGAGGGTTAGTTTTGACCTGACAATCTTTGCAATCAATTGTACCAATGTAATATTTATGATAGTTTTCACAAGTTTTGCACTGGATTCAAACAATAAGTTTAGCTTCCAAAGTGTTTGATTAAAAAAAAGGATTAAGGTCAGTGAGTTACACATTTTGAGAAGCCATAGTTCCAAAAAACAGTTCTACAGTTACAGCAAAAAATATAAGGTAAAGTGAAATAAAATTGGAAAGTGAGGCCAAAATTGTGAACGGATCTGACCCAGTCTTGTTTCTCGTCTTGGAATTGATTCCGTCGACAACGCGTCTTAGTGGGAGGCGTGGTCTAACGGGGTGAGACTGTTGATTCAATAGGAAATGCCACTTTATCTCTCTTTTAAGACGTTTTCTGGCAGATTTTGCAGAGTCTTAATAGAGGTTATTGACATGGCGTTACCTGCAGATGAAAAAAATACAGTGGTCGGTGCTAGCATAGCTGTAGCATTTAGCACCTAGCGACTGTTAGCATTCATTGATGCTTGATGCACAAATGTGGGCACTTTATTCTTCTCTGTTCTTTGTGTGTGGATTTGGCACAATAAAACTCTGAAAGTGTCCATTTGCACAGTGGGAGACAGAGCAGCTCTTCAACATTAAAATGAATGCTTCCCACAGAGGTACGTTTGTGGGTGTTCCCTCAGATGCTGACTTTAGCTATTATGTCGTGTCCCGCCCCTAATAATGGTTAACTTTTCATTAGTCAAAATTTAGAAGTGTTGTCAATCGATGAAAAAAATGTATCACATAAATCAAACTTTTGAACTTTTTAAAACATCATTATTTAAATGTCTATTTTGAAGTATTTTCTCACAATTGTTTAAACTGGCTGTAATTTAAACGACAAATATTATGCATTATTTGTTGTGTTATTAGCCTTTAAACCTGCTCTTGAGTGTCTTCAGTTTGACGTCTCATGTTTTAGAACGAAAAATAAAATGCTTTCACAAAGAAAAATATAACTTCATCACTGCGTTGGGAGATGCCATATTGACTAAGCTGTGGCTCCATCTACTGGCTGTAGAGGCAATTACACAAATGTAAATGAATACCCACAATGCTTTGCTGTAAAGAGTGGATCTGAAGAAATTGTAGTTATCGTGATTAGACGGAAGAAATGTTCAGAGCGATCAGGCCATGATTTAAGGACTTAAAACAGCAAAGGATTCTGGGATAAATGACATCAGCATCATCTACGTCAGGGGTGTCCAAACTTTTTCCACCGAGGGCCACATACTGAAATTTAGACCAAGCGGAGGGCCACAATTAAATCGTGAAACGTTCAAAAAAGTTGCATTAATTTGATTTTTAAAGCGCCACCACACCTACATTCAGTCTCAATGCTTTAATATCAGGCTTGTATCGCACCAAAATGTTAGTTATTTAGGTTATAATAGTAGAAAATCTGAAATTAGGACAATGTGGGCCAATTCACCAGGAAGCTTGAGGGCCAAGAAAAATTGGTCTGCGTGCCGCTTTTGGCCCCCGGGCCTTAGTTTGGACATGCCTGATCTACGTCATACATCAAAGGAGTTCAGAACACAGTGTTGGAGAGAGAGGATTTTAGATTTTCAAACAAGTATTCATCAAACAAAGGTGAATCAAGCTGAATGTTACACCAGTTTTTGATGACAGAACACTGATAGATCGTGGTTAAAAGCTCAACAAAGTCAATTTTGCATTATATTTGTCCTTTACGTTTAGACATTGTATATAATGAATGTGTGTGGTCACATGTTTCAGGTAAAGGCAACATGACCAAATACAGTGTTAGTGGGTTCAAGGCTCTTTATTATTAAATGTGTACCTTTTCTGGTGCATAGTGTGCCCCCTGCTTGTCTCCCGACATATGTTACTGCTTTATTGTCTTTAGAATCCACGAAAACAAACCAGGCCAAGTTATGGGTCATTTTCTTTTCACTTTGCCCCAGGCCATCTATGAAAAAGAGGTCTCAATCTCAATGGGTTCTCAAGGTTTTTTAAAGTCTATATGACAGGTCAGACTACACATCTCACTAAAATGTAGTGAGAATGATTATATTTAAGATTTTACTATGGGCAGATTTTAACATTCTGCCCATTTGCCCTCAGTTTGACAGTTTTTGTAATGTGTATAATGTTACTTCCTGTTTGAACATGGTCTACAAATATGACATAATTAGAGGTAATGCCACAACTGTTACCTAGCAACCGTATTGAAAACAAGGACCACAATGCATCTAAATCACACAAAAGTTATCATTTGGAAAATAATAATACCTGATAACCACTTTTATTCGGTTTAAATTGTCTCAGTTGTGTGTAAATTGTCTCTTTATTTACAATGGCACGTCTCTTTTTGATGACATCACAGAGGGATTCCGTTTCAGAACTCAGCACTACTTCCTGTATTTTTAAACTTTTATTTTTCAAAATGTCTTCACAAACTGCAACTTCACAGATGTAAAACTAAAATAAATAAATACTACACTTGCCCTCCCACCAAACTAAGTCAGACTTAGAACATTTTGATATCCTGGCATGTAGACTTTAAGGTTTGAGCGTTTGAGCAATACAAGCACCTGTTTAGACGCAAGGTAGATGTTTTATGCCATACAAAGCAATCCCATCTCCATAGAGATGACAAGCAGGTACTTGAACCCACCACCAGAAAAGTTGTACTGTACACCTTTAATTTTGTTTGTTGGTTCTATCATGTTTAATATGGAGCAAAAGTGGTGAATGAAGTTGAATTGTGTCTACTCTTCGTCAAGACTAATATTCCACACGCAGCGGAGTGTGTTTTGTAGTTTCCCCTCATGGTGCATTTGATGTTTTCACTCAATCTCCTCAGACGCAGCGCCGTGAAGTCTCAGGCTGAGCAGAACACTGATGACAGGAGAAAGACATCGCCGAGGGATCTCCGAGGGATGGCTGAAGGATCGGTGAAGCGTGGAGAGACAGGCTCGTGTTCCCTCACAGAGCAGATGGGAAGAGGGGAGTTTGTGGTCAAAACACAGGGCCGGTGCTAGCCTTAAGGGGGCCCGGTGCAGGCGGAACTTATACAACCATACAACCATTCATACGACCAAAAAGTGGGCGTGGCAAAAGCTCTCAAAACTATTATGTACAGTATGTCGATGTATCTGACCCTGCACTTAAAAGACTACAACTGCACGGGGGTTCATGGGGAAAAAAAGCTGATTAAAGATTAGGAAGCTATACAGTTCTATATGAACACTGAGTAAACTCGCAAATCATGAGTTTGATCTGGCTATTTTACAAATACATAACAAAAAATACCAAACCTTTAACTAATTTACTCCATAGTATCTCTTTTCTGTTGTTGTCCCATATACATTCTTATAATTTAAATAAAGGGACTAAAAGGACTAAAGGCCAATTCATACCTCATAAGAAGTACGAACTTTGTTCGTGCGCCTCAGGCTGTAAGAACAAGAACAAACTTCGTTTCGGCTCTGGCATTCATACTTCAGCTCAAGCGCCGCAGCGGAACTCATTCAGACCCCGCCCCCCGTGATCCCAACAACTGTTTCCACGCTGTTTCTATGGAGATTACCATCGCTGACAGCTCAGTTGATATCGTTTTACTTTTAGCAATGGCAGATGTAGTTTTTGAGTGGATGAGAGAGGAGGAGGAAGAAGAGAGGATGATGTTTGAAGATGAAGAGGATGACGACCTGCTTCTCTTACATGCGCTGGCCGAGGAGACAGAACGAAATGAGTGAAGATGGCATGTCCGGCCGCTAAATGCGACGCGGGTCGTACAGGGCGAATACAGTCTGCTCGTTCAACAAATGCGGGAGATAGATGAGGAGAGGCACTTTTCGTACTTCCGGATGTCAGCCCGTCGGTTTGACCACCTTGTCCTTAGGATAACACTATTTCTCCAACATGCGCCCAAGGAAATTTACCCCGCCCCTTTTGAAAAACTGGCCAATCAGAGCCTAGTTGACGCACAGCTCTGCCGAACAAAGTTCTGCTCAGCCGAAGTGCCAAGAACAGGCTGCGAGAACTGCCGAACAGAGGCTGTAAGAACAAAATGACGTAATTTTGTTCTTACAGCCCGAGGCGCACGAACAAAGTTCGTACTTCTTATGAAGTATGAATTAGCCTTAAGACTCTATCGACCAATTAATAAACTAAACAACTAAAAGCCTTGTAAGTTTAATGATTATTTGTAGAAAAACACGTATTGAGAATTGTTCAAAAGAATCGTAAAAAATAATACAAAATAGTAAACTAATATGACAAGGATTTTCACACATTAAAGCTGTAGAAGCCAACATTTTATTCTCTACAAATTTTTCTTTATTTAATAACTAAAAATCTTTTCAATCTTGTAAGATAGAGCCATGTGACTATATGAGGTTTTGGGATGAGAGCTGATTGGCTGAGCTGGGATAATACCCCTGATTCACTTTAGTGCCTGAAAAAGCTGTTCTAAAGCTGTGCTAATGGCCCAAAACTCCATGTATGTGAAAAGTAGTGACGATCCAAAGCTATGAGTTTGAAATACCTACTTCCTTATTTCACTGTTTGAAAATGATGTACCCCAGCTTTAATTCCATGTCCTGTTTAGTAAAACAAGCCATCTACCCCTCCTGGCTCGTGTGGGCCATACTTTGGGGACTTATTTTAGCTCCTGCAGGTACTTTTGGGGACAACAATGACTTTGTTTTCTGACTTAAACAAACCTTTTTTATCCACAAGAGAAATTATTTGGACGCAGTATTTCCAAAAATACAATTACTACTTAATTTTTTTTAAGTAATAAATACAATTCTGGATAAACATGAAGAGTTGTTTTTTGTTAAAGAGCCTGCACCCGTCCTTTCCCATGTAGTTGAGCACAATTTGTTGATACGGTATGTAGACCACTGAGTGTGCTCTGCATCTAATAATGGAGCGCTTGATTGGGGACTTAGTTGTTGCAAGGTTATGTGAGGAAAAACGCGTGGCCACAGTCCTTAGTTCTTAATCGTGAAAACATGTTCCTCTATCGTGTCAGAACCCCTAATGTAATCATTCTGGCAATTTGCAAATAGTTTGAGAGTGTTGGATTATCAAAAATGATTACAGTTTCCATTTAATGTGCTAATTTTCACCAACAACTTTCAAAATGAACTATTAACCTCATGTTATCCTAAAAAAAGAAAGAGGAAAGAGGGAGTAAATGTCAGTGTCAGGGCTCCCTCACCAGGCTGCAGCGGCTCCAGGGGCCCCAGTCGTTGAGCACACAGTCTTCAGGACAGGGCAGCCTGCTCTCTCGGGCCCCCAGCGGCATCTCCTCGGGGTCGCACAGGTAATCGTCCACTGCCTCAGAGGGGCCGTCGATGGTGTTCAGCATGCACCTGAGAGAGAGGGTCACCAGGTTCAGGAGAAAGGTCTGGCTCTAGTGTTTAAGACGATACAGTATATACCAGGACCAGAAACATGCAGGACTGAACCAGGAGTGAACCAGGACTGAACCAGGACTGAACCAGGACTAAACCAGGAGTGAACCAGGACTGAACCAGGACTGAACCAGGTCTAAACTAGGTCTGAACCAGATCTAAACCAGAACTAAACCAGGACTGAACCAGGTCTAAACTAGGTCTGAACCAGGGCTGAACCAGGTCTAAACTAGGACTGAACCAGGGCTGAAACCAGGACTAAACCAGGTCCAACAAACCAGGATTAAACCAGGTCTGAACCAGATCTAAACCAGAACTAAACCAGGACTGAACCAGGTCTAAACTAGGTCTGAACCAGGTCTGAACCAGGGCTGAACCAGGACTGAACCAGGTCTAAACTAGGACTGAACCAGGGCCGAAACAGGACTAAACCAGGTCCAACAAACCAGGATTAAACCAGGTCTGAACCAGATCTAAACCAGGTCTAAACCAAGTCTAAACCAGGACTAAACCAGGACTAAACCAGGATTAAACCAGGACTCAACAGGACCAAATGAGGACTAAACCAGGTCTAAACCGCTAACAGGAGATAAAATAGTAATCATGTCCCTCTGAGGGCCTGATTTGGCCCTTGGGCCTTCAGTTGAATAGCCCTGGTATATACACTCATGTGGATGTTTATTAACAACATTTAACAAAACTGTCCCATTTGCACTAAAAGATTCATAAAGATCAGCCTTAAAGCAGCTCCTACACCCAACTTCAAACTACAATCTTGGACTGACCACATTTTTGATGGACGAACTGAAGGATTTGGTGAAGCCTGATTTATTCAAGCAAACTGAATTTTTACACCAATTTTCAGAAAGATCTTAACAGTAAGATTACTTAATACTAAATAAGAAATCCCAAATCTCTCCTGTAATCTAAAATGTCCAGAAAATTAAGCAAGAAATTTAAACCTGGCTTGTATAATCTTTTTTAGATTCACGTCTCAACTACGACTCTGACTATTTTTACACATAAATGCCTTATCTTGATATGAAAACATAGCATGATGAAATTTTTTGTCATATTTTCACAAGTAAACTACGTAGATGTTTCAAATCTATAAAACGTAAGCTTTTTACCTATTCACCTTACCTTAAAATGAGTCTTTCTTGAATCTCTTTTGTACTTGAGAGTGAAACTGACAGACTTGTAAACAAGCCCAGGGCAAGTTTCTGTTAAACTGCTCAAACCATGTCCTTCCAATTTACAACAGAAGTTGAAATGTCTTGATTAGTTCTTTGATTTCAATGGTTCCACACTTTCAAAAACAGAGGTACATTAGGACAGTGGTTCTTAAACTAGGGGTCGCGACCCCAAGTGGGGTCGCCAAAAGCTTTTGTGGGGTCGCCAAATTATTTTTCCAGTCGGGAATTAACGTGCTATTTTGTGAGGTGAAACTATGAAAAAATATATATATACAAATTCACAGCTGCTGTTTTCGCATAGGCGCTGTGTGTGCCGCTTAGAGCTTAAATTCTTGTCCCGAGCCGGAGCCGGCCCGAAAGCGACCCGTCCGCTCCGCTGTCGGGCTGAGTCGGGCGGCCCGGGGGGCAGAGGCGCGCACGTGCGTAACATGCGCTCCACGCCGAAAGAGCGCGTGTGCAGCCAGTGCTGTGTTCTTTTCCTCCTCATCCTCGGATAAAGGGGTCAAGCAACCTTACTGGAAGAGCACGGCTCTATACGGAGCGGAGGAGAGAGAAAAAGAGAGCGCAACAGAGGAGAAACAGCAGGAGAAGAGAGAGGTCAGAGCGGGGCTCGTGCAGTCAGCGGGGCTCGTGCGGTCAGCGGGGCTCGTGCGGTCAGCGGGGCTCGTGCGGTCAGCGGGGCTCGTGCGGTCCGTGAGCGGGGCTCGTGCGGTCCGTGAGCGGGGCTCGTGCGCTCCGTGAGCGGGGCTCATGCGCTCCGTGAGCGGGGCTCATGCGCTCCGTGAACGGCGCGGTTCGTCATTCAAACCTGCTTCTGCGCTTCAGGTCTTCCGCTCCTCGCAGCGCCTTTTGCGTGCGCTCCATGTCCACATCCTCCAGACAGTTTCACTCAGATGATGGAGAAAAGTCCCACCTGAGGCTGGGCCTCATGGCTCCTGTCGGTCCACGCCTTTAACTCTCTCTCTCTTCACAAAATTACAGAGGGCTCTGGCTCACTGCCTTGACGAGAAGAGCTCAATCTCTAATTCATCCTAACTAACTCGTCCCAGACAAGGACCGAGATGTGTCCAATACTAATTTTCTGTATAACCTGAGCAGCCTGACCTGCAACTCCAGTTTTATGTACATTTCTAAGCATATTACTTCATGTACAATTTTAAGTGTTTTAGTTTATATACATTGTAAGTGTATAGTTGACATTGAAATCTGTCAGATATAAGGCCATCAGTGAAGTGCAAGTGAAAGTTAGTTTTACTGCGGTTGTATAAGTTATTCTTTAGGGACTGTCAACAAATTACTGCACAGTGAGGTAAAGAAAATAAAATCCCACAGTACTTTTTTTTGTAGGGCATTTGACCCAGTGACCCCTGTATTTTATAGACATAAATACAACATTATTTAGTGTATTATTTAATATCATAATTATTCAGTGTTTATTTGTTCACTTTGTTCGCTTTGTTCCACTTCTTGTGAAATAAATTCTTGTAGTTCTTACATTGCCAGTTGGTTTTTAGTTGATTTAGTTTGACGGAATGACAAAAACCTTTTGAGGGAGTGTCAATAACTATAGGTCTGCCCAAAATCGGCGTGGGAGTAATGTGGGGTCGCCAGACCTCACAAGATTTTTTTGTGGGGTCCCCAGACAAAAAGTTTAAGAACCACTGCATTAGGAGACCATCTTTGTACAAGTCTAGATCACTGTAACCCCGTGGACAATTATTGGACGTTTAAGATACATATTTGAACTGCTGGATGGTAAAAGGGTACAATCCAGGTTTTCAAAAGTACCCCAGGGTTTCAGATTGAAGCACAGAGGGTACAGTCATGTTGCCTAATGGTTCATTTAGAGGTACAAATTGTGGAACTACTTTAATACAAGATCTATAATTATATCCCACAGTGACAAGCGACTGTGCCACCAGGAGAACAAAAGCACTTTTTTTTTCTGGGAGTGAAAGATCAAACCTTTAGAACCTTTCCTACCATTGACCAAATGGAAATTACATGGACAAATAATATATATGACAGCACCATTACTTTGTAAATTAAAGCTGAAACGACCAAAAATGTGTTCCTTGCACGTAAATTGACCCTACATTTCGTATCGAATTTTATGTACTGATGACATACGTCCAGGGATTCCTTTTTAGAACGTTGTGTTACTTCCTTTTCCTCACTAACTAGTGTAAAACTATCACAGATACTACACCACCAAATGAAGTCATAATTACATGATATGACATGACATCATATGCACTTTAACTTACCATTCTGGCCTATTTTTCCTAAAACATCTGAATAAAATGAGCCCCAATTCAAACTGAAGCTGTTTCTGAACCCTTTAGAGCACAAACTAGGGTCTGCACTCTTTGAGAAGCTGAGACTCTGTAATTTTTTGGACTCTGATGTCTGATTTTCAAATTGAAATTCCGTCTAGATTTTCTTTGTTAAATATAGGAATGAGTAAAGCTGGTGTCTGTAGCAGGGCCTGACTGACACTAGTTTGGGCATTTATTGGGTTTTGACAATTCCTCTTTCAAAGCTGAAGCTAATTTGACAAAAAATGTAACAAAGTTTAAAAAAAAAAGTCCAGGTGTAATCCATTTAAAAGTCCTATTTAATTTTTCTGAATGTTAGTGTATTTTTTAATTTTTCATTTTTGTTCTTTTGGAGTACAGACTGACTCTAATTCATCCCAGAATGGTCGATTTAACTGTAAATAAGAGGGTTACAGCCTTCTTTTACTGTATACAGCAGCTTGAGTGTTTTTTTTTTTTTTTATCAGATGGTGGATAAAAAGGATTGAAGTAAGAAAAAGTCCAACGTCCCCCCAGTGGGACATCCGCATGCTAAGAGGTTAAATAGATTTGAACCTTGACCCTTTTATTTTGTAGCCCATAAAACCCTGGAGTTCCACACATATCTTGGCACTGGTGGACATACCGGACTTTCCTGGTCTGGACTCCCTCTCCACAGTTCTCCTTCAGGTCCACATTGCTGACCTTCCACACACTCCAGGGCTCGGCCACCCACACGTACTGACTGCAGTCGCTCTGACAGGGCACCATCTCGTACACCTGAGGAGGAGGCCGGGGTCAGACCACAAACGTCTACTTCTTATCAACTTTATCACTCTGTGCCGCTCTTACCTGAGCCTGGGGTCACAGGACGTCCAGGAAGCATTTAAGGAGAGCAGGAAGGAAAAAAACATACGGTGAGACAATGCAGGTAAGAAATTTAGAATTATACATTTATTAAACTTTTCTGTGGATTAGTAACTTAATATAAAGAAAAACATAGATTGGATTGCAAGTATACAGTGCTGCATATATACATATACTACAACCTTGTGGTGTGTAGTGATTCATTGTGATTCAGATATTAATTTCTTGTATTTTTTGGGGGCGTTGCGCAATAAATCTATTGCACAGAGCAGTGAAAGTTGCAAGCTCAGTTTCCTCTATCGTTAACATTTCAAATACAGCTAAAACAGACAAACACCAACACCAATCTGCACACACTTAAAGAGTTCATTTGCAAGAACAGATATGTGCCATTTTAAAAAGTCATGAAAGTCAAGCCACACTTACGTTCTTCTTAAAGACTATAACTTAGGAAATGGTATTTTGATGAACTATATATGTGTGGATGATGCTGACAAAAATATAAATACTTTTTGACAATTTTTCAAAATGGAGATGTCTGTTTTTGCACTTGAACTCTGAAATACTGCTTTTAATTACTGCAATAGCAATATTCATATTTTATAATACTCACATATTTATTCAAATGTAAAATGTAATAAAACTTTTCAACAAAATAATTTCCGACATGTGTAAACTAAAATGTGCATCTTGTCAAAACAAAAGCTTGACATTGAGAACATGAAGATTAAATCAAGGCAAATTTCCATTTCTTGGACTATTTAGAAAAATAATAAATACAATCTGCCTTTTTTTCATTTAAAACTCCATCTCCATCTCCATCTGCCTTTTGTCTCAATGAGTCAACACAAGGCAAACAGAGATTATCACACGTACTGTATTTAAACAAATACTGCCAAAAAAAGGACTTCTGGAGAGTCAGGTTTGTACCCACGAGTGATGTATGTGTAAGTGTGTGTCTGAGAAGAGTGTGTGTGTGTGCAGGATGATGCTGATCTAAGGGTGAGATCAATAGTTTGATTAAATTAAATATGTAACTGCAACATGTACAACGACATGGTCAAGTATCCGTCTATTTAGGTTTAGTTTTTCTGCACTGAACACCGGCCCAGGGACGACAGACGGACATGAGCCTCTATTGGTATAACCTGGTACAAGGCATCTGTCCTTTTTACTGTACACTGTCTCTGTACAAATCTATTTATATAATACCAGTAAAAAAACCAACAACTAGTTTCTAGAAAAATATGTACATAATTTACATTTGTGGTAAACGTACAGATGTTAGTTTTTGTAAATTAGGGTTAGAGTTGGGGGTAGGGTTTATTATTGATAAACTGTAACATGTACATTTTTGATTGACATTCTTATATAAAATAATTTGCAAAGTGTCAAATATGTCCATTTTCCGCTGACGTACTCATGCAGCATCATTTCTAAAAATACAAAATGTGTACGTTTTCACAGACGTATTTATTTTACGTATTTTAACAACAAAAATGTACAATAGCTACATAAATGGAATTACAAAAACATAAATTATGTACGTATTTTTCTAGAGACTGGGCTAAAAATAACAGTAAATCAGGTGGCAAACCTCTGTGTTATTACAAGATATGTACTTTCTTGCATTAGCTCGATAGATAGATAGAACTTTTGTTGATCATGAAGGAAATTTCAGTATGATTATTGGATTAGCCAATACTGCAATATCAATACTTTACTTTTGCAATATACTATGAAGCCTTAATTGTGAGTTATTTATGACTTAATGTTTTCCGATGAGAATAAAGCAAAAGTGAGGTAAACATGTTAAAAAACACACAGGTTTCCAGATTATAAATATAAATATCGTACATAAAGTGTTACCACAAGTGTTGACAAAGTTATGTTTTTCTTCTACTTCTTTTTATATAATTAATAAAACTTGGAATAAAATACGAACAAATCCAGTTTATTCATTACTTTTTTTTAGAATTCCCATTATTTATTATGAGTTCTTTTAGTCCAATTATTAGAGTCGAGATTTGACTGTTTCCAATTTTCCAATTCTACATTTAGTTACAAGAAAAAGAGCACAAAAACAACTTAATAGCCAAAAGTATAAACAGAAAAGTGGAGATAATGAGCACGAGATTAAAGCAATGCTGAACAAGGAAGAAATATCTGTAGTTGTCATGGATACTGAAGGAAGAGCTTTGCGATGTTTTGGACTATTGTTTAAGCATTTATTATTCATTTGTTTAATAATTAAAAAGATAAGATATACATTTTGTTTGGAATTACAGACACGAAATGAAGCAGAGTCACACAGTGCTTTGTGTGGAGGAAATAAAAGGAACAGGAACTATGAACTAAGCTGCTGTTCATGATGAAGGTGTGCGGCCTTTACAAAACCTGCTTTTGTTCAAGTAGGTCACAGAAAAAACAGCTGCAATCACGGAAAACTCAAATTACATTGTTTGACTTTCTCTGACAAGGCAAGTTTATTTGTAGAACACAATAGACCCTTTAACAGTCTGTAAACAAAAACATTTCATATACCGGAATGGAATAAGTGGAAAGTGAAGTGGAACATGATGTGATTTCACTGGAGAAACTGGGATTAACTTCAGAATATCACAAAATATGACACATTTTGATGAAATGAGGAAATGAAAAGCCTCAGACACATGTGAGTGACATCAGAGCTGCTGCACAACACATTTATTATTGTATTTTACATTATGTTTGAGGAAATTATGATCAACTCTTCATTTTTGATGAAGGAAGAATCCAGATTTATGCATTTTGCTGGAAAAATACTCACAGAAATGTTGAGCCACCAATCATTTTTCATTTTATCTAGAGATATATTACAGATATACTATAGACATTACCATAAATTAGAGTCTTCTGAAGTTAGAAGGCTAGAAACTGTTATTTTGTCCATCGTTTGTTATAGAAAAACAAATTAACTGACATTTCTACCCTGGAAATTCATATGTCGCTTTTTTTTTCCAACACAAACACTTAAAACCAGTAGAATTTGGATCTAATGTGAGATACTCCCTGAAACATTTACAGTCAGCTTCATTTTGCCTCCAGTCGCCTCCATCACATTTTAAAGGGTCTATTTGTACGTCTTTCACAAACGTCGGGTTTTGAAGGGATTCCTCTCAGAGCATGAACTTTTCAAAATTTGTTCTATAAGATTCATCCTAACTTGGCTTTCAGCTCGTGATATCTCGGCTCTAGCCTTCGTGATGCTGATTGGTCAAAACTGTCGTCACACAGTGGGCGGAGCTAGCTTGTACTGAGGAAGTGATGTGGAAGAAAAAAATTAAAATGTCATGTAAATGAGCAGGGACGTAGCAACAAATTCTGGGCCCGAGGTACAAACCTTCTCGGTGGGCCCCTTATACATAATTTTGCATGATTTAATTATACTTTGGTTATTATTGTTATTTTTTCATTCACTATTGCTAGAATATACACTGCATGGTTTCTACATCTTGGGGGTACAACTTTCTAACATCTAACTTTTCTAAAACTTTGGATATAATCAGAGTTCACTAATAGAAGCAGGACCCATTTGGACATGAATTATGCTGAGTGTTCAATAGACTGAAGTAACGACAGATACTGCTGACTGTAAACAACTCTGGGCCGTGTTAGTTTCTGTATAGTCAGTTCCTCCCTTCAGACAGATATAAGGCAGTGACGCTCTGTCAAAGGAACCGAAGAAGCTCCTTGGATGAGTGTCAGAATGTCTTCGCTCTTGAAACAGTCGCACTATAAACAGACTCATGTCTCTTTTCTCCAGTGTCTAAAGCCCACATGTGGTGCAGTCATACCTGGTTGATGTGGTCCAGTTTGGGGCAGGGCCTCCCCCCGTTGTAGGGCTTCTCTCGGAGCCACTTGGAGCGCACTTTGACCCCGCTGCCACAGGACTTACTGCAGCGCGACCAGTTGGACCACTCACTGAGCTTACAGTCGGAGGGGCAGGGGATGATGCACGCCTCCTCGATGTACCCTGCAACACAACAACCTCCTTTGAGTTCAAGATCCCATAATGCATTTATTTAGACATTGTTAACTACTAATTTACTCAAATCTTAGCGTAGGTATTTGTGTGTGTGGTGTTTCCGTGTTTGGGGCCAGGCTTTGCTTCGTGGGGATGACATAACAAAGGTTTTCTTAATAAATAATGTCCAACTCTAAATAAAATAAAATCTTCATATCTAAATAATACTTTTTAATCATAAGGCCGATCTCTACCATTCATTTTTTTTTAAATCCAAGTTTGTGGCGCTGAGAGACGTGGCTAAAGCTAGAGTATTGTTGTTTTAACCTGGAAATGTAATATTTTGAATCTTGACGAAGCGCCATGCGTCGATAAACAGGAGACAGTATCAGCATCAACGGAAATACGGCATTTATCACAAGAACAAGTCAGCGCTCTGTTTCTATCTGCCTTTTACCATCTTGTTTTGTCTTGTGTTCTCTCTTATCCAATCATCTCGCTCTGGTGTGTAGCTCCTCCTGAGCTAAAATGTGCCAGGAGCCAAAGTGAGCCAGACTGCTTTGGATGCTAGACCTCTTAGACTCCCCTTTGAATCACTTAAATGGACAAATACCGTTCACTTATGACTTAAAGTGAACCAGTGGAAACATGCTATTCTGTGACCCCTGGTGTATGTGCTTTTAAATGTTAAATTATCTATTTATTTTTTTATACTGTGTTTGTTCTTTAGTGTAGGGGGTTATTGTCTAGGGCCCACAATTTTATGTTTTATATTCAACATCCAAATACAGCTTGCAATACTACTGTAGAAATCAACTGTTTCCCTGAAATAAAATAAAAGCATAACAACAACATTGTTCTGTCACAAAAACAGGGCTAAAGCAGCACAGAGCAAAGACAACCCCAGTGTCAATCAATAGCCAGACTTGAACTGGAGAAGATCACACAGTGAACCAGATTAGGCCAAAAAATCTGAAGCCAGGCCAAATTGTTCGTAATTCACTAATTAGGTAACAGCGTGTTTACCTGGCTTCATAGCCTGTTTTACCATGATGGGCCGGACCATATTGCTGGGCGGGCAGGATTTGAACCGCGGGCCATCAACTGAATAGCCCTGTGTGAAGTGTGTAAAATGTTTTTTTATGTGTATTAATCTTGCACATAGGCCCAGGTCCCAACTCAGTGGGTAAATAGGGTTTGTACACCTTTTCGAAGATAAAGTTCAAGCACTTTTCAAGCTGTTTTAAGGTTTAAGCAGCACCTTCTCCTTTTAAGCCCCTTCTACTTAAAAGCGTGACTAAAAGAAACAAAAACACGACAAGAAGCGACAAATACGACACTGAAAGACACAAAAAATGTAACAAAAACATTCTCAAACACACGGTTCTTTTATGGTAGACAGAAGATTCCAAGCATTTTCAAGTACTTTTTCCCAAATTCAAGCCCTTTCCAAAACATGAAAACAATGCAGTAAAATTCAAGCATTTTCAAGAACTTCAAGCACCCTGTAAACACATCAAATGAAGGTAAATAAATAAATAAATCATTGTGAGTGTGAAGAAGCTTAACTGAGGCTAAAAACAGCTGGTGGCAAAAGCTGATTACAGGAAATGCATCTTAATGAAGGCAATTCAAAACCCTTCAGAGAAACTGAAAAATGTCTTGGCACAAAATTCTCTTAAAAGTACATTTCATTCAGAAAGTTAGCTTTATTGGTTGATGCCTTGACACCACCATGACAAACGCGATCTTATTTATGCAGTCGAGCGCTTTAAAAACACATCTCCACACATTTCTTTACTGTTATTTATCACTATAATTTTTCCTCAAACCTTGTTCAGTTGAAAAGAGGCGGCTACAGTGTTAGTCTGAGTGCAGTATCCCTGGAGCTCAGTTGTAAATGTCAGCTGCAGTGAGAGAGTGCTGTGCTGGAGGACACAACATTAGTGCCACTGACAGAGCCGTCCCACTGTATGGATTTACTGACAACAGGCACTCGCTCTGCTACTCTTTGTGTTTTCTGTAAGGCTCCAGAGCTTAAGCTGTTGGCTTTGTGCTTCAAAAGACACAAAGTTAACTTCTCTACGGTTTTATGGTTGTGTTTTATTTGACTTCACAAAGTGCATGGTTAAAGAGTGAGATGTGCTTCGCAGGATTAGCCATTTTAGCATGAAATAAGGTAGAAAGATCTGCCCTATTGATTACCATAGTTCCACCAGATTTTTTTTTTTTTTTTGTATTTATACACTGCAAAATGTGACTAAAAGTAACAAAAACATAACTAGAAGTGACAAAAACATGACTAGAAACGACAAAAAGTTGACTAAAAGTGACAAAAACACAACTATAGGTGACAAAATTGTGACTAGAAGCAACAAAAACATGACTAGAAGCAACAAAAATGTGACTAAAAGTGACAAAAACACAACTAGAAGAGACAAAAATGTGACTAGAAGCGACAAAAATGTGACTATAAGTGACAAAACGTGACTAGGAGCCACAAAACCGCAACTAGAAGCAACAAAAATGTGACTAAAAGTGACAAAAACACAACTATAGGTGACAAAATTGTGACTAGAAGCAACAAAAACATGACTAGAAGCAACAAAAATGTGACTATGAGTGACAAAATGTGACTAGGAGCGACAAAACCGCAACTAGAAGCAACAAAAATGTGATTAAAAGTGACAAAAACACAACTATAAGTGACAAAAACATGAATTGAAGCAACAAAATCGTGACTAGAAGCAACAAAATGTGACTAAAAGTGACAAACACACGACTAGAAGTTTTTTTTTGCATTCATACACCACAGGGGTGTCAGACTGGGGGGATAAAGCGGATTGGTTTCCCTGGCGCCCAGAGCAGGGAGGGGCCTTCAAAAGCTAAGTTATGTTTTTTTTTTCCCCCTCAGCTGCATTTCTCTACTCTTTAATCTGTTTTGTTTTAATAAAATACAACTTGTTTGAGTAAAGTCCTTGAGAGACTAAATACAGTTATGCATGAGATCAGGGGCCCCATCAAACCTTTAACAAAAGGGAAAATCAATGCTCACTTACGAACTTAAAATAGTGATTATAATTTGAAGTGAATGTATTTTCTTATAATAATAATAAGTTTCGAGATCAGAGAACAGTACCGTATAATAATGTGGGCCTGTAGTTATACAAGTGTGTATAAATTAGCGAGTTATTGTAGAAACCATAGGGTGTATATTCTTATAATAGGGAATAAAAAACAATAATAAATAAATCATGTACAAAATACCGAGAGGGTTTGTACCCGGGGATCAGAATTTGGTGCTACACCCCTCGATGTAGGTTTATGTTAAACAATAATTACTCTTAAAATGTTGAAAAGGGTAATTTTTAGATGCATAAATTGAGCACACAAGCATTTTGTGTTTGCCTGTCTTGATCACGCAAAACGTATGTGTTAAAAAGGCCAGGTTATTTGTATTGCAGGAGTTTAGCTCCCCCTAGTGGACACTTTATTACGTTGATTTGTACTTTTATTTTGGCATGTTCGCGGCCACCTAGTAATTCCTCTAGGACCCACGTTTCTAGAAAAGAGAAGAAAATGGCCTCATGTTCAGAAATGCATAAAATGATATCTGTGCGTGCATTAGCAAGTAAGTCCTTTGATTTTAGGATATACATTTCTGTTTATTGGTTGTGTATATGCGTATATATTAAAGCTAGCATTAATGATGTTGAACTTTACACGTTATTATTTATGCTAGTTAGCATTGCTAAATGAAGCACCGTGGAATTAATAATCTTGCCCATTCAGTTTATTTATGTTATCTGTATTTGTACTTTACAGAAACCACAGATTAAACATTATGGAAAATGACAAGTTGGCCTGATTCTTTCGCAAGTGGACAAACACCTATGTTCTAACTGGACATACTGCAGCGGTTATCATCCCCAAATAATATTTCAATCAGCTAAATTCTTAACAGTATGTACTTATGTGCAATGGGATGACATATGATTGGATTGATTGAAACTAAATCAACTTTCACAACTTTCACTTTCAAAAATAAACTTTGACTTTCACCATTGAAGCCTTTTCTACGACTTTCCTCAACATTATAAATCTCTCAAAACTGGAAAAGTTGGACAGTATTTCCCCAGCTTTAGTGAGGGTAATGTCAGAGCACAATCACAATAGAACGTATGAACACAGAAAAGCACTTCCCAAACAACCTGACGACATCACAAGGAGGATGAGAGCGTTTCTGAACTCTTAACAAAGTGCCTAAATACGCAGGATTATTCAAATGTGCAAATGAATCCAAAACAACTTAATACTATATTTGCAAGAACAAAAAGTCGATTATGATAATTAGAAGAGTCAGTGTAGCACGCATCCTATATGTGTAAATGATAGCGAGATCGATGAGGTGAATGAGGCGCTTAAGTGTCCTGTCTGCTGTGTTAATCACCTCCCACTGCACTCCTGTCCTTTAGAGGCAGCGCAGTGTGATGGATGAGCACGCAAGAAAACACTTTTACAATGACACAACAAGCTGCTGGCCACGGATCAAGAAAACCAGAGGAATATTTACAGGAAGTTTCACTGGCACCGCTTTGAGAAGTACAAGCCAAAAACACATGCTTCTGTGAATGAGAACGAACTGAACTGAAAGAGGCGTGGGCTGGATGGGAGCATGTGTTTAAAGGGCACATAATAGACTGCTTTGAACTTTAAATCATGTCATAAACGCATCACAAAAAGGCTTATGGAGTTGTGTTTGTATTTGTATTTGGCTTCATTCACGCTTGTTTAATTCATCATGTTTACAAGGTAGTTTTCGCTGAGCCTCGGAAAGCACTCCATTTTAATTTCAAGTCCATAAACCATTACCGTACTCTAGTGATGTCAGCTTTGTCTCTGACCTGTTCTGCCCGACCTGATTTGAAATCCAACCCACCGGATCTGAACCTAAAAATAAAACTAGCTTGTGCACCACTGCAGTTAGTCGTCAAATCTATGGTGTAAATGTGGTAAAACAAGGCTTCATTTTACAGTTTAGACCCAAATGCACTGATTAGGACCCGTTTGAAATCGCTAACACATTAGGCTGGATACGGTGATAGAAAACTGAATGGTGAGCTGACCCTTTTCTCTCCAAGGCCATGATCTGTGACTTGCTTTGTTCACGCTGGAGTTCAACTTGTGGAGCTTAGACGAAGAAATAAATGCACATCTTTTTCTTTTTCATTTTGTGTTTTTGGGATGAAGTTACTCTCTAAGCAAAGTGAAATGCATTCAATTACAAAGCACATGTGCCATGTTTTTCAACTATTTTAGAGAAAAACTACGTAACTACGGTGGCCCCGAAGCACCCAACTTAGAAAACACGCACCCAACTTAGAAAACACACAGCCAAATTTAAAACACGCACCCAACTTAGAAAACCGGGTGTGTATTTTGAATTTGGGTGTGTGTTTTCTAAGTTGGGTGTGTGTTTTCTAAGTTGGGTGTGTGTTTTCTTAGTTGGGTGTGTTTTTTCTAAGTTGAGAGCATGTTTTCTAAGTTGAGTGCATGTTTTCTAAGTTGGGTGTGTTTTTTCTAAGTTGAGAGCATGTTTTCTAAGTTGAGAGCATGTTTTCTAAGTTGAGTGCATGTTTTCTAAGTTGGGTGTGTGTTTTCTAAGTTGGGTTCGTGTTTTCTTAGTTGGGTGTGTTTTTTCTAAGTTGGGTGCATGTTTTCTAAGTTGAGTGCATGTTTTCTAAGTTGGGTGTGTGTTTTCTAAGTTGGGTTCGTGTTTTCTTAGTTGGGTGTGTTTTTTCTAAGTTGGGTGCATGTTTTCTAAGTTGAGTGCATGTTTTCTAAGTTGGGTGTGTTTTTTCTTAGTTGTGTGCATATTTCATTGGGTTTTGCCCTTCGGGGCCACCGTTACTAACCCCACTTTTTGCCTTGAAAAATGTCCCATACTTAAGTCTAAGTAAAGGATTGAAACTATTAAAATAAATGACCAGATTTCTCTAACTATTCCATCCAGTCGACTATATGATGGGTGGGACCACACAGTCTCAAGATTTAAATGGCAAGGTAAAAAAGGCAAAAAAAAAACTTGTAGCAAAAGACAAAGATGGTTGGGGTCGATCTTGTAGGGCTGTTGTCCTTTAGTTGATTGTCAACCAAGATTTTTATTAGTCGACTAATCATTTTATTTATATAAAATTATTATTATTCTTACAAGTGGTCGAAATGAGCTTCCTCTGCCAAGTGGCTGGGCGCTCCCTTAGAGACAGAGAGGAGCTCAGTCACACGGGAGGAGCTCGGAGTACAATTCCACATTTTTGCTATACTCATGTTATTTCCTTTGTGTATTAAAACAAAACAGAGGGAAAAAAGCAAATTTGACATAATCTCACACAGAACTCCAAAAATGGGCAATGGACAACATTATTGGCACCCTTAACTTAATAATTGGTTGCACACCCTTTTGAAATAATAACTGAAATGACTATAAACATGAAAGCCTTGTGGCTAAATGGCTTTAAAGTTTTTTTTTGCTGTCAGCAGAGGGAGCTCTAACTGTGATTAAACCTTATACAAACGTCTAACCCTTGACACAAACGTAAAGGTGATCAAAAGCATGTTTATCAAGACACGGAAAGTCGACAAGGCAAAATGTAAGTGATATTTCTGTACTTTTGTGTTTTACTTGAAATCTAATCTGGGGTGGAAAAGAAGCACTGCACTTAAGACATGCTGAAACGTGTCAAAACTAAGAGAAATACCTAGAAATATCTTGAAATACATTTACAATATTCTTCCGGTGAAACATGCCACATGCTAAAGTTATTATTTAATTTAATACTGTACTTTTGACAGTGAAGTGACTCATGCATTTCCTAAACTTTTCCACATTTCCCGTCTTCTTGCAGGAGGACTTAGGCTGGTGTGAGTAAGCAGCAGACTGTCACCACTCAGAGGATTGCTCCAATAAGTGGATCACATAAATCTGCTTATTTTAGTCCTGAGCTTTAAGTCTGCATTACTTTATCCTGGTGAGTCATTGATCACAGAACGCACTCTCTCTGTACAAACTACTTCTCCGCAGTCGGCCCATCCTTCAGCCACAGGGCCAGCCGTCAGGAGCAGAGTTTGTGCAGCGGGCGGGGGAGCACCTGGCCGGAGGACCTGACCGTTGCACATGTTTTGGGCCCTACTCTCATGGCAGCTGAAAACGTACCATTCACGCCAAATCTGCATTTAGATGTAAACGATGAGGCATGAAGAACATCGATTGTAGGTGTGAAAACTGCAGTACGGGCATTTGTTCACCAAACAAACTGAACCAAAGGAAAATACCAATCCCTTCTGGCCTGAGGTGGTGCACATGGCCAGAAGAAGTGTAGAAAACAACAACAAGAAAATGAATTTGCCCATTGGCCAGTCAAGTCTCTACCTAATTTGTTACTTGTGAACAAATGTTGAGCTGCATCAGATTTAGCCTGTTTAGATCAAAAAGTGGAAGTTGGATCAAATCAAGGCTACCGTTCACATCACAAACCAACCACTCTGGAATCTGCTTGGAAACACACTGAGACCAGCGTGCAGTTCTTCACTCCTGACCAAAACTAATGTGTGTGTTTTCACAGCGGCCCAAATACACCGGATTGCAGGTGTTCTGAGCTTGAAGCGTACTAAATACTATTAAATTCCATCCACAGGGACAATTGCAGGTTGCTTGCTATAAATCAGAACATATCATCATGTTCTGTCCCAAATCCCCCCTTCCCTCCACACAGAACTTCACTCTAACTGCAGACGGAACCACAGTCACATCTCAGACCCCACCCTCTCCTTCAAAGTGACTAAGTGTTTCATCTCTGTATTATTGCCTGCTCCGATTAAAAGGAGTTTGGTTATTCTGCTGCAATCTCCACCTAAAGATGGACATCAATTGAACCCACTGCTATCAAACGTAATACTTTGGGATCGATTCATACATCCTCACTTGGCAGAATTCATTCATCTCTCAGTTTTCATTTAAAGGTGGTCAGATGTTTCGGTAAAAAGACAAAACTAAGCCAATGGGGAGAGGCATCTTCCTCAAGCACACAACAAATGAATAATAATACAGTCAATGAATTAGGAAACTAGAGCTTTACACCCTGTTTAAAAGCGCTCAAGCATCACAAACACACCTGAGCTGCATTTTGCTTCCTTCATGCTTTTGTGACGTCAGAGGTAGAGATCCGGAGGTCTCCTGTGCTGCTTTTAAGTCCATGAACCATCACCAGACTCTTTCTGAGCATTTCTGCTTCAAATTATGTTCATTACAGCTGCGTGCTTACAATAGCATGTCAGGAAAGCTAGATTTTGTCATTTCCCCATGGTCATTCCCTCTGCTGTAGATAATGGAGGGAATGCCTGACTGAGAGAAAGTAATGTGTGGTTTTCAATAGCTTCCAATACGTTCTAAAACATGAGATACCAAAGTACAGGTACAAGAGCAGGTTTTAAGGAGAGTAACATTACAAATAATCCAGAATATTGGTCCTTTAATGTAATTTCTGAATTAAAATATATCTTAAAAAAACTGAATTACAACAAGAAACCAGTATAGACCCCCTTCTGACAGGTCGGGAATCACTGTAGCTACATGTAAGTCAACTACACTGCTCCTTCGAGGGCTGCTGTTGTTTGAAGAAATGCATGCATCGAGTTCAAATAAATCTCGAAATGTCAGAAGTGTCGCTAGAAATGATAATGTAATCCTCCCCCCGTACTGTCCTGAGCTTCACGGCCATGTCCAGGGGCTTGGAGAAATGCACAGAACGTTCACATTTCCACAGCACAGTTCACATGTGGGTCAGGACACTGCTGCAGGTCACACGGTCATGAGTTCTCGCTCACCTCTGACACAAGCCCCGCCCCCCTCTCCTCAGGCCGGCTCCTTATACGGCCGGTGAGGATGTGAGGTCGTCATAAGGGTCAAGATTTTACCATTCATACAGGAAACATATATATTTATAGGCAAAACAAAACAAAAACTGCCCAGATACTGTTCTTCAAATATAGTATAGTATTTATCCTGTCCACAAAAGAAGGGCAACATCACGGCTCCAGGATAATATTTAAACCAATGGGTTAAAGAGGGATACATACAGAAGGAATATTATTTTTAAATGAACTATTAATAAAAATATACTGTCATGCAGAGTTAGAATGTTTGGTTGCATTATAAGAGTAATATTTAGGACTGCAAAGCAAATGAATCCACTATAGAAAATAACTGTGGTTGTATTTGGATGATCTTAATCTTTATCTGTATTCTATTCTCCTTATTGTGGAAGTTGCCGTGGGCGCTGCCATCTTTTTTCCAGTTGTATTAGTTTACATGGGCCGGGCGAGCTCAACAGACAATGAGTTCAACTCGGGTTAAAAAGCTGTTTTCAGGCCCCAGGAAATCGGTTTTAGTGGTGAGACTTTTCCTTTGTTTACCGCTAGTGTGAACCGAGTTCCCGCCAAACCAAAAGTGGATCTGTGGCAAAAAGAGGCAAAAGTGGGCGGAGTGGACTAAGGGGAATACATACTCCTTTAGACCTTTTATAACAAATACAGTGGCATAATCAAATAAAAATGTTAAAAGAATGAACAATTTCAGATTTTTATCAATAATACACTATTGTAGTGGTAGTAGAGCGGAAATAGTAACACAGTACATTAAGTATTAACCACAGTTCAACCTTTATTTAGTTGATAATGTATTTAAAAAGTCACAATGTGCGATAGAAATCATCCTTTGACTAATCGACTCTTTGTTGTCAAAATTTCTGTTCTAAGGATTTGGACACCACTTTATAATAATACTTTATAGTAATAACTACACCTTAATTCGCCTTAACAAAGCATGAACAAAGACTTAATTCATTATAAACATATAGTTTATAAAGCATGATTCAGGCCCAGTAGCTACTTAATTAAGGTTAAGGTTAGGGCAAGGAATTAGGCTTAGAGTATTAGTTAAATAGTTACTGAATCATTCTTAATAAACTATTTCTTCATTATGAATTAAAGTCTATTTGACAGGTTAGACAATATAATATAAGTAACAATAACAATAATATAAGATTTTACTAAACATTTTGATTATTTGTCCCCAGTTTGATAGTTTTATGTTACTTCCCGGTGCAGCACTGTGTGCAGCGCCGTGTGCAGCGCCGTGTGCAGCGCGGGGCAGACACTTCAGACTCCTCTGTCTTCAGCCCCAGTGAAGAAGCAGGGCCCAATCAGAGCCAACGTCACAGTGGATCTACAAAGTTTAGCACTTCGGACAGATTTCACGGGTTATTTAAATGCACATTATCATAAAATCTATCTGCTGTTGAGGGGACGATGATATACATATATTATTCTTATTATTCATTCTACCTAAACCAAATTATAGCTGATTACTCTGTGCGTTTTATACTGCAAGCTCTTGTTATACCTGTTACCAACATGTGATAGTACCGGTAAAAGAATAAAACTACTTTCTGCCCCATTGATTTAATCTTTACACAAAACCTCATAACCATAATCTATTCTAGATCTATTCAATGTGAACCTCCAAAAACGTCTAAATTCGCTTCTTAACAACGACTCCCTTTCCATTTCGCCCGCTCCGTTCTCTCAATCGCTTCTTCTCGATCAAAACAAGCTCACGTTTTACAGCACTATTCAATCCGTTGTTAGAATCTGGTCTCAGTTTTTCCACTCTCTTATCTTCACACGACTGGCGCTCCTCAACCTCAGACTCATTAGAGCAGGGCAGTCAAGCACAGCCGCGCCATTTCCTCTCATTAAGTCCAGCGCTTCCACAATCAGGCGGCAGACTTTCAGATCAGGATTCTCCGGCTGTAAAGTGGTTCAGATGTTGATAGATGGACTGCACGGGGAGGTCGCAGAGTGGCAACGGTTTGATGCTCATTTTAGCTGAAAACTGTGCGGCTGGAGCAGGAACAAGTCTATGAATGTTATGAATATGTTCGGATTACGCTTGACAGAGTGAGACAGAGCTGGAAGCTAATACAGATGTGGAGATAACGTGTACACTACAGAAGATAAACGACAGCAGAACGCAACTATGGGCGCTGTCTGTGCAATGAATCTGGTTTGATAGTAGACATGTTCTCTTTATCGTACTGGAAAAAAGTTGAATTAGAAATGGGAATATTTGTAGCATTTTACGGTGGTTCAGGCGGTAGAGTGATGCTGGTTCAAATGACGCACTTCAAATGTGGAAATGTGAAGTGATGGGAGTGTCAGCTCTGCCTGATACGATGCACTTGCTGTGATTCGATTGATTTAAGATGCATTTCTCAAAACCAAAGATGCGATTCGGTTCGAACTAACCCTGGATCACGACGCATCACGATAAACACAACATTGTTTTTTTTTTGGCTCACAATATAATATTTATATATATTATTAGTTTGTAATCTCCAACACAGGTCTCAATCCGACACGAATCTTCTGGTAACACTTTGTAATAACTACACTTATTCATGACTTAATAAAGCATGAACAAAGACTTAATTAATAATGAACAAATAGTTTATTAAGAATGATTCAGGCTTAGTAACTATTTAACAAATATGCTAACTCTAATTTCTAACCCTAATCCTGACCTTAACCTTAATTAAATAGTTACTAATCATGAATCATGTTTAATAAACTATATATTCATTATTAATTGAGTCTTTGTTAATGCTTTATTAAGGTAAAATAAGATGTAGTTATTATAAAGTGGTACCAATCTTCTTATTTTTTTCCTGCTTTTTTTAACAACACGGTTTAGTCTGATACTGCGTCTGTTCAGATTCATGTTTGCAAAGCTGAATTTGGAGTAAATTATTACCTGTATGTAACAGGTCTTCTTAAAACAGCCTAATTGTTTGTTACGATGATGTGAAATACTATTTAAGCTCCTCTATGTATTTCCACATTTTATGGATGTTTGAGGTCTGTTAAAAGACGAGAAGCCTGGGAGTAACACATGGTACTTAATCTGCAGTAAACAAAGGTGCACATCAGCCCTGATCCACTGCCGACTGGACCGAAGTTTGGATTGAACTTTTAAGGCTCAGTGAAGACCACGAGGGGGTAAAACAAAAACTATGTCTGTCAATAATAATGTTTTAGCTGCGTAGAGCCTCCTCCTGAGCGTTTCAGTCCATGTTTCAGATGCTCTGGTGCTTAACGATTGCCTTAGCAGCATCAGCTTTGTGTTCATCTGGATTAAACGAGAACTCTGCACTGTACCCTCGTCCCTTCAGTTGCATCAACGTGTCACTTTTCTACCAACCCACTAGCATTACACGTTTGACCGTTTTGACCTTGCAGGTTTTGACCCGGCACAGTTCACTTAAAGTGAAATGACAGGTTTTCATTCATTCATTCATTTTCTACTGCTTGTTTGCTTCTGGGTGACTGGAGCCGATCCCAGTGACTTCGGTGGACTTTGATGTAGTAATATCTGTTGTAAATATACATTTTAGTTTTACACCAAATTACAGAAAGTAAATAAACTGATGACATCACACTGGGGAGACAAAAGTTTAGTACAATTTACACAAAATAAACTACTTTTTTATCCTTTATACATGAATTCAACAAAATAAAGGTGTTCACATGTATTTTTATTTGTAAAACTTTAAAAAATCTGTGTCTTTAGATTTTTAGCCCAGCGTACAGACTCTCTCTCTCTCTCTCTCTCTCTCTCTCTCCTAACATAATATAAGACATAACAGATTACATTAGTACAGTATTTTAGCAATATTTTAAACATATTTATTTTAACTGCATTTTAGTCAAATGAGTTCTGCAACCTGTCAAAAGCACTTTAAGACAGTAGGGACGGTTTTGTATCAATCCGCTCAAAAGTGAACCAGTGGAAACAAACTATATCTTCCTGATCAAGTTGTGGGTCCAATCTGTGGAGAGGTGACCCCACTCAGAGTAGAATCCAAGCTTTCAAATAGTTTATTAGCAAGGACAATCCCTCGAACTGAATGGACACGCGGTGAGTAAACATTCTGGGCCAAGCATTTACATAGTGCACCTTTAATGTGGCACTTTGAGAAACTTGTTAAACTTGTCAAGCACAGTACAAAGCTCCGGTATAAATAGCATTTGCATGTTACGTAAAACACACTGTTACGATTTCTGAAGAGTATAAACCACATTTGGACCAGCACAGCGCGCCTGGATCAGAGGATAAAGACTTAATCATTATCTTTAGATCTGCCTGTATCGTGCCAAGCCTCTGGGGATGTTCTCCGCTCCACACCTAAAGCAACATTTGTTTTCCGGCACTCGGCGACGCTTGGAGACAAAACAAAGACATCCCAAAACATCCTCTCTCCCTCCTCTTCCCCCCGCTCTCCCCCCTGTCACACCCACATGCGATTAGCCCCGATCTGGAGCTCGCAAACTCCATCATCCCTGCCTCCGCCGCCTTCCATTTCACAGCCATTTCACCCGGCACGGATCTTCTGCTCCGTGTGTTTTGGACGGGAGATGAGAGACAGGCGCTGGTGACAAGGAGAGGGACGGCGTATGAAGACGTCTCCTTAAAACACCGACACGAGCGTCAGATGAATATTTAACGTGGCGTTCGATGCGAAAGTTGGTGCATGAAATGTCCTCAGTGGCGATGCTTTTGGAGTTTCGAGATCGCCGGTGGAACTTCACCTTTCTACAGGACCTGACTGCCTGAAATGTGTTGCTTTACGTTGAGGAACCGTTCGCACATGTACGCACCGATGTACGCACCGATGTATGCACCGATGTATGCACCGATGTACGCAAACATTACTTGAAAGGAGGGAGAAGCGTCTTGCCCGAGGACACAAGAGCACTGTGTTGTACCCAGCGGCTGCACAATTAATCAGAATCAAATCAAAATGTCCAGTTTTATTCTGCATAAAAACTGCTAACCCTGTAGTTTAGATGTAGTTGTTGTTAGTTTAGATGTAGCAACAACAAAAAGTATAAAAGCAACAAAAATGAGCCTTAAAGAGTAAAAAATGTGAAAAGCAACTACAGGGACAAAAACAACTCTAAAAGAAGAAAAAAACGCTGTTAAAAGTGGCAAAAATTTGACAAAAAGCGATGAAAATGTTCCGAAGCATGTGATACAGTTCATATTTCAGTCTTTTTTCAGTTCTCCTGGTTGTGTTCAAAACTAATTGCAATCACAAAACTGGTCAGAAAAATCACAATTTTATATTATTTCCAAATCGTGCAGCTCCACAGGGAACCATTTTCAGATCTTGAGCCTAGATTGGGTTTATCTTTATCTTTATTAGGTCTAACCTTATCTGTATCAGGAAAAAACAAAAAACAACAAAAAAAAAAAAAAAAACACAAGGACATGCGACACATGAAGGTACTGTGTCTAAAGCACATCAGAACTAGTGGCTCTAGCAGTGACACTAACTCACTCCAGATTAGTGACATGGACATTAAAAATCTGGACAGATGTGAAGAAGTTTGACATGTTTCCTCTGGAATTGATCTGAGGAAAAACTGCCGTTTGGATCATTTACATGAGACAGATGCTAGCACTGGTGCAAGCGAAGAATGCAGATGTTACAAACAAATTAGGAAAGTGAAGACTGAGTTTGGACAGCAGCTGAATTTCACTTACTCCATTAATTTCTTGGAGTAGGTTGCACAGAGGAGAGGCGTTTCAGGCGAGCTCCAGCCCCTTAGTGAGCTGCAGTTTCACCAATACAGAGGAGTTTCATTTGCAGAGCTCAGTGTTTTGGAAAATGACATTTTAAAAATTTAATAGAATGTGTTTTTGTAAACACACTGTTCCCTCTCCGGGGAAAGGAGCAGTTTGTGTACGGGCACATATTCTCTCAGCACACAGGACGCCGTGCGCTGAATGTGTCTGCAGCGGCTCAGTCAGGAGAGAAGAGAGATAAGAATGGATAATGGATGGAGCCAAAACATAACAATAAAGTCAATAGCAAATACAGTTTCTGTATGTTGATTTTTAGGGACACAGCAGGAGTCAAAAGGGGAGGAAAAGTTTGAATGTATTGTATTTGTTCTTTCTTAGTTTTGTTCCTGCTCAACTTGTGCTGCCCAGTAGTTGAGTGGTCTGAGCTGCAAGTGTCAGGGTCTCTGCAAAAGTAAAGCCATCAGGCCAAGCAAGCCTGACGAAAAAAATTAAATAAAATAAAAATAATAATATTAATAGTTTAATTAAATAATAGTAAAATTAAACATCCTCAAAAACAGGAATCAATAGAAAGAGCCGACCCAGCAGAGCACGTAGAACATGCTGCACCAGACCACACAACAATGGACGAACCCATGCAGCTTTTTCAAATATTCATATCTTCTTATTCATAGCTTTGAGAATCTGTCAATACATATTTGTACAGCAAGTGCAGTAATTGGAGTATCAGCTCAGTATGCAAAGATAATGTCTGGAAACAAAAGTTGCTTGAACAGTTTGCATGTTTGAAGCTTGTACCTATGTTTCTTTTTTATTATAGTTTAGATCTTAAACGTAAAACGGGGTTGAAGAGAAGGGAGAGACATTTAGTGAGCTGGGAAAATGCTGATGCTAACACAGAGCCTGGGGTATGTGCTGTAGTCAAGACCTCTGCAGAATGTGATCCAGAACAGGAAGCACTAAATGGTCAAACTCTCCTAAATACTTCATTCATGTTTAGTGCCGCAAGATTACTAAGATTTCTCTTATGTTTGACGTAATTATGATGAATATTTTTTACATTACGCGCTGCAACAAAGCCATCTTATGCCATTTTAAGATTCATATTTTCCATTTTCCACTCTTTGGTTGTATTTTGGGACATTTTGCCATCAGCCCCATTTTCAGCCTCAAAATACAGTATTAAGTTGCTGTCAGAGAATCCACCCAGACTGATCTCTGATTGGCTGAGACCCCAACACATCTCTCTGTGTGCCATTTTCTTAACTCCTGGAGGCTTTTTCCACTGGACTCATTTCTGACTTGTACTGGTCTATTTTTGTTCCAAACAAAACGGAAAAATCCACCAAAGAGCGTTTTGGATTATATAAAGAACAGGAATATAATACGTGGCTAATGCAACTTTTTCCTTGGATTTCCTGATTCTTCTCCGGCTGGTACAAAGCCCTTGGATGAAGCAGCTGAACAAGCCATGGCTCTTTTGAAAGCTTGAAGGGCCAAGATTCAGGGTCAGCAAAGGGTTTTACTGTTCTGAAAATATGAAGTGTTATGAGGTGCTGGTGACACGGCCGACACTGATCAGTGTAGAGCGCCTACGACAGGTTGGACCACACATTTAACTAAATTGCAGGCAAGATTAATATATCTAAAATGTACAAATAGAATCTATGTTTAGCATTTTACATTTTTAAAAAAATAATATAACTGCCTGGTTGTAAAATTGTGACATCACACTAGGAAATTACCTTGTAACTCATTTATTGTCACAAATTGTTGTTGTTGAATTAAAGGGCGTATGACGGGTTTTTATGATTTTCTAATTTTGACTTTATTCAGTGCATTAATACTTTGTGTAAATACAAATTATAGTTTTACACCATCAATAAACTGATGACATCACGCTGGGGAGACAAAGGTTACGCATAATTTACACAAAAGAAACTACTTTTTTGACCCTTTAAACTTTGATTCAACAAAATAAAGGTGTTCTCATGTGTTTTTCTTTGTCAAATGGGTTAGTGACATTAGATGAGTTTTGGCCCAGTGTACAGCGTGGTTGCTATGGTAATTTCCTAGCGTGATGTCATACTTTACAAACTGGAGTAAAATTTAAAACCTAAAAAAACAGCTAAACTGGGGTTAAATTTGTAAAGATTTTAGTAGAAATTTGAATATATTTATCTTAACTGCATTTTAGTTAAATGTGTATTTTAGTGTAAATGTGTAAATGTCAGAGGCCCTTTAATGCTTACAGGGCAAAAAAGTGTTAATTCTGTGTAAGTTATGCATAACTTTTGGATAGAAGGAGTGTCCCTAGTGTGATGACATTTTTTTTATTTTACTCCCCATAATTTTTTTTTTTACAGATTTTTCAACTTTTCTTCTCAAACTGCTCTAAAACTATAATGTATATTTACAACAGGCATTACTACACCAAATAAAGTCAAAATTAGAAAATCATAAAACCCTGTCATACGCACTTTAATTACACATAACTCTGAGGTCTTATCGGAAAAAGTAAAGTCTCACGTTTACAGTAAAACACCCAAAACAAAGACCAGTTTTACAATTTTAGATCCAACGTGACATTTGTGAACTTTTCCAAATCCGACCCTTACCGTGACTGTTGCAGCGGGACGTCTCCACCAGCCGGTTGTCCTGGTCGTAGCACACCATGGCCTGGTAGCGGTAGCCCTGGCCACACTCCTTCACCTCCGGCTGACCTTTCACACCTGGCCCCGCCGTGACCTCCAGCTGACCCCTGCCTCCCGACCCCCCCGCCGGGCCGTTGGGCAGGATGCAGTCGGACCAGTTCCCCACGGGCTGGGCGTTGTACTTGTCGCAGGGGCAGTACTGCGTCTCACTCAGCGGGTACATCTGCGTGTTCTTGCACTTGTCCTTCTTCTTACTCCGACCTAAACAAAGGAGAAAGTCTGATCATGTATTCCTTTTGTGTCTGAGACGTTGAGATGTTCTGGTAGTTGACTGATGTTAGTTTTAGTCAAGGTTGAACTCAAACTGAAACCATTCTTTTCACTTTTAGTCTGGTTTTCATGGTCAGTGCTGATTCAGTCGACTAAAGCCGTAATAGTTTTAGTTGTCCAGAAAGTATATTTTTCTGTTTTAATTCAGTGAAATGTATTGCACTGCATCATGGGACATGTTCACACGTGTTCTTTGGATGTAGAGTTTGTTTGCAGACTGGTTTGGAGCTCAGGGATTGTTCTTTTCATTCTTTATATTTCGTTTTTATTGTTAGCCGGAAACATCTACTTTTAGTTTTAGTCGACGAAAATGTATGGAATTTTAGTCATCTCTTTAGCCATTATGATTTTTGTTTTGTTTTGTTTAGTTTTTAGCAAAAATATGACATTGACGAAAACTACGACAAAATAATTGAGTCGACGAAATTAAAACTGGTTTATAGAATTTGTAGACTGTAGAATAGAAAGTCTTATTTATGCTTAAACAGTCATAGACGCAAAATTCTTGATCTGTTCCTATTGACAAGTTTGATTACGTGGACGATCGTTCCACCACATATAAACAAATGGTGAAGCACTACATTATAGTATTTAATAGGGGTGTGCCAAAATATGAATATATTTATCAATTGTGATACTAAATTTGGTGATACAGCATACTGTATCGTTATATTGCCAGTATTTTTTGGTGTAATTTACTACTTTATTTTGTGACAGAGCTACAATTCTGTTGCTCATTAAGAAAAAGTAAACTTGTTTATCCAGAACATTTGACATATTCAGTGTTTTAGTGATAAAAATAGGCATATTTTCTTTTACATTTGTGCTTAAACAAAGAAAAAAAGTTATTAAAATGTCTTTGGCGCTCAAAAAATAGTGATATATCGTAGAATATCATGAGCATTCATCACAATATTGTGACAGTATCATGAGCAGTGTATATTGTATCGAATCGTGAGGGACCCTGGTTATTTCAGGAAATGTACAGAATTTCTTTGCTCTCCTCACTAGTGACATGTAAAAGAGGATGTTTAGCGTCAACTAATGACAACATCAAAAATCTACATTTAAATTAGTTATCCTTTATCTCAGATAAAGCCTGTTTTATGCTCTAATTATCATCAAATATAAATTACCCAAAAGCTCAGACACTCAAGAGTAACTCTTAACAAGGCTGTGACCTAAATGTGCTGGATGGGTTGGTACCAGCCCAAACCCTCTTGATTATTCCTCACTTATCTTTTTAGCAGCACTGTAGGCCACGTCTACAAATTCACATTACTATATTTACACTTGCATCCGTTTTTACAGTCCAGAAACCACCAGAGGGCGCTCAAATTTGGTTCGAGAATTGACAAAATAGACCGACAACAAAACAGACATTTGTTCAAAAAGAGCCAATAAAACGAGGTAAGAGAAGCATGTATTTGTTATGCAGCTTGTTCTAGTCTCTTTTAAAAGATTGAGCTGCCACTGCTGTGTTCACTACTGCCCCTAGTGGTCGACAAATTGCATTGAGTGTAAATGAGGGATCAAATAGTGTCTTGCAAAAGCTGACAGTGATACAGTCCAAAGATTTAGAGATTGCCCAGTAACTACAGGCTCAGTGGTTTGAACCTTGCTCAAGCACACACTGTTGTATCTAGTAAGCCTTTTCCTAAGACCTATGAGCCACAGAAATCCTGCCCTCCGTACACAGACTCATGAAGAGGATGTGCTCAGGAAATAATACTCTCATTATAATCAGCATAATTATGTCTGTTTTTCACAAGAGAAGCAAGAGAGAGAAATGGTGTACCTTTGTCCAACTGAAAAAAGATAACAAAACACTCTTTTTACACACACTTTTTTTTTTTTTAATCAGTTTCAGACACAGGACCTACCGGACTTTGGCTGTATCATTTTTTGACAATTTTTGTGTTGTTTTCAGCCGACATTTTCACACTAGGCTTCAATTAGCCTCACGCCTGGTTCACTGCTGGTTTAGTCCTGGTATAGTCCTGGTTTAGCTTTGGTTTAGTCCTGGTATAGACCTGGTTTAGCTTTAGTTTAGTCCTGGTATAGTCCTGGTTTAGCTATGGTTTAGTTGTGGTATAGACCTGGTTTAGCTTTGGTTTAGTCCTGGTATAGTCCTGGTTTAGCTTTGGTTTAGTCCTGGTATAGACCTGGTTTAGCTTTGGTTTAGTCCTGGTATAGTCCTGGTTTAGCTATGGTTTAGTTGTGGTATAGACCTGGTTTAGCTTTGGTTTAGTCCTGGTATAGTCCTGGTTTAGCTTTGGTTTAGTCCTGGTATAGTCCTGGTTTAGCTTTGGTGTAGTCCTGGTATAGTCCTGGTTTAGCTTTGGTTTAGTCCTGGTATAGTCCTGGTTTAGCTTTGGTTTAGTCCTGGTATAGTCCTGGTTTAGCTTTGGTGTAGTCCTGGTATAGTCCTGGTTTAGCTTTGGTTTAGTTGTGGTATAGACCTGGTTTAGCTTTGGTTTAGCCCTGGTATAGTCAGAAACACTGACAAGATCAAGTGATCAGCAGCATGTGTCCTACAGGTGAACTCAACTGTGCCACAAGTTTTCTTATGATAAACAAAGCCTCCATTTGAATCTTGGGCAGAAGTCGCCTGCAATCATAACGTATGATTAAAGGTGCACTATGGAACTTTTGTGTGGAGGTTCTGCCATTAGCTTATTGCAAGATCATAAAATGTATCACTGTAACATTTGAGTTTGTTGATCTAAAACACCTCAAATCCCAGGATATTACATCCATTTTGTTGAAAATCTTCTGGGGGAGGACCCCCAGACCCCCCAGCTTTCAAAGTTACCTGCTATAAGTTACATTCAGAATTCTATCCAGGGATGCTTCATTAATGGATGAAGGCCAACAAAGTCTTGTGAAAAGTGCCCAAAAAAGACTGTTACGGCGCTGATCTCAGGTTTAGAACAATTGTGACCCCGATGTGGCCCCAGAGCGTCTGATGTCGCTCACATGGTCCAAGGCACTGCTCAGGGAGCTTTTGTGTTTGCTCAGACTAATGAAAAATTAGAGGCAACATTGGTCCTGGTATAGTCCTGGTTTAGCTTTGGTTTAGTCGTGGTATAGTCCTGGTTTAGCTTTGGTTTAGTCGTGGTATAGTCCTGGTTTAGCTTTGGTTTAGTCCTGGTATAGTCCTGGTTTAGCTTTGGTTTAGTCCTGGTATAGTCCTGGTTTAGCTTTGGTTTAGTCCTGGTATAGTCCTGGTCAATCCAAAAGCTTCACTCCACTTTGGGTTTAGTTTAATAAGTAAATGTTTAACAATTTTCCAATGGTCTAGACCTGCTTTAGCTCTTACTTGTTTTATAACCTAGTCCTGGTCTAGACCTGCTTTAGTGCTAGATTAGATCAAGTTTAGTCCTGGTTTAGTCCTCTAGTGTAGAACAGCTTTTGTCCTGCTTTAGCCCTCGTTCAGACCTGGTGTAGACCTGAGGCTGGATTAGAGGGTTGCCAGGTAACTTTGGAGTTAAACCTGGTTCAGCGGTGCTACAGAACCGGATGACTTTCTACCTGAGCAGATCTCTGTGGCAACAGGCTGTGAACTCATAACCCACTCCAGGCCAGGTTAAGCTGCAGAATAAGATGAGGGGTCGACTCTTTGACCAATCACAGACAAGAATCTTTCTTCTGTGAACAAAATCAGAAAGTAAATGTATCTGCACACATGGGCTTTACGTGCTGCTTGGCACAAACATCAGTGATGTTCATTCAGTCCATGACACTGTGTCACGTGCCATTCATGTCACTCATGACTTTAGCATTTTAGTGCTTTAGTCCAGTGATTCTTAACCATAGGGCCGGGGCCCAAAGTAGGGCCGCGAGCACCTCTTTGAGGGCCGCACAATCACTAAAATATAATACCTTTAATATGAGATTGGGCCGCAATTTACTTTAGACAGAAAAAGTCGGGTCTCAAGGTAAAAAAGGTTAAGAACCCCTGCTTTAGTCTGTTTTATCCATGAAAGTTATTCAAATTAACTTTCTCTGTGGTGTTACTCTGGTGGCTGTGATTGGTCACTAAGTGTCGACTTCACATGAACAACCTTGTTAAGTAAGAGACTTATCCAGTACCCTAACCCTAACCCTAAGTCCAGCGTTCGAAGCAGGACTCTAGTTTCATTCTGTTTTAACCTTGGATAATCGGAATCGGAATTACTTTTATTCTTTATGGAGCTTCTGTAACAGGCAGCACTTGACTTGACGCAATATTCCTGTCTTGATCTTTTTTTTTTTTTTTTTAAGAATCGTTTTAGATTTACTTTATTCCTAGTTTAGACCTGGTTTAGTTTTCTAGTGTAGAACAGCTTATGTCCTGCAATAGTCCAACTTTAAGACTGGTGTTAGCCGAGTATTGATTTAGATTTGTCAGATTCATTGTTTCATCTTGTTTAGACCGACTTTACTTCTGGATTAGACCTGGATTCGGCCTATTTTAGACCTGGTTTAGACCTACTTTAGTTGTATTTTAGACCTAGTTTAGACCTGGTTTAGAGCAAGCCATGATTTACATCTCGCTTGGTCCTGATTTAATTCTGCTTTATTAGTTTGGTCCTGGTTTAGTCTTGGCAACCCCACACTCTTCTCCCATCCAAAATCACACAGACGTTTGGTCAGTAAAAGGTCCACTTGTGCTCCGCTTCCTCCTGCAGGGCGCTCACCTATCAAAGCCCTCTTTCTGGAGCGCACCCCCACGCAGTCGGCCGTGCAGGGGGAGAACTTGGACCAGGGGCTGAGCTGGCAGTCGTCCTGGCAGGGCAGCAGGCAGCGCTGGGTGGAGGGGGGCATGGAGCGCGCCCACCTCAGGCACTGGCCCACGTCCGCCTGGGTGCCGTCCAGCTGCCGGCACGACACCGCTGCACGGGGACGAGGGGGGGACGGAGCGGGGGAGAAGAAGGGCAGGGAGGGAGAATAAAATGTGTGAAAATGAGAATGAAACACGCATTTAATTACATTTCTGTTGGCCTGAAAATAACTCTTAGTTGAGTAGAAGTTCAACGCTCCTTTTGACTTAAAGGACATATATCCTGCATAATTAGTTTTGTTATCGTCCTTTGGTGTTCTTCTTCTTCCTTCTTACAGTTTGTATTTTAGAACTTAAAATAAAGATTTTTTTGAAAAAGACACAGTGCTTGCTAACAGTCAGGTGTTCCCGCATTAGAATTTGTGTTAGAACTCCATCTAATGGCAGCAGAGGGGATTACCATGGGGAAACAAACAAAAGCTAGCCTGCCCCGACGTGCTAATGTAAGCACGCTGTAGTGATGAATTTGATTTGACGCCAGAAAAGCTCAGAACGAGTCTGGTGATGATTTATGGAGCCCTCCAAATTTCTACTTATGACAAACGACAAAGTTGGGAAATTTGAAACATTTGAAACATTTTCTGAGTTTCAAGGAGAGAGGATCTCATAAACATTATTGAAAACCAGCTCCAGGTATGTTTTTACCAAACTAAAAAAAAGTCAATTATTTTCATTTCTTTCAGTATGTGTCCTATAAAGGTGCACATGACTTTTCTAGAGCAGTCACTTTTAAAACTGTTGTTGAATACAGCATTTTCCCCCCCATTTGTGCCAGAATGACGTTGCCGAATCCTACATGTATCACAGATGAAGAAAAAAACAACAAACAAAAGCCAATGTCCAGAGCAATGGGAAATAACGCACATTTTTGGTGACAGGGGGAAAAAGATTTCTCAAACATGCAAGAATCATTTTAGATACAACTTTGAGTGGGTAAATGGATAAATGGATAAAATCTCTTAAAAGTAGTTGATTTTGAACAATATATGTCCTTTAATGAACATCTGAATTAAAAAACTATACACCACACATATCAGTGACAGTAATACGATTGGGGTGTGGCTGCACTATGATGCGTCCTGTAAAACCCCACTTTGTTTCTACTTCTTTAAACAGCAGAGCACACACAGCACACAGGAGATCTGCAGAAGCCAGACTTGAGTTCAGACATAAGCCTCTCCTGATCCTGGCTTTGTCCTTTCAATAAAACCCCATCACTGCTCCTCCTCCCTCTGCTGCTGTCAGACTTCAGAACACTGCAGATGAGACAGATCAATGTGCACTTCCGCTGTGCTGCCCCCGGTGGTGGCCGGGCGTTTGTTTGGACCGGGATGTGATGGTGCAGCTGTGGATGAAGAATGGCCCTGCTGCTGGCTCAGTGTGTGGAGGTGTTAGTGTTACCCCGGAGATCTGACCGAGGACAACAAAAGGAGCGGGCACGAAGCCATGTTATCCTTTTGGTCATTTATTATACAAGTATTAGTGAATATTTAAGCTTTCTAATTTTTAGATCAATGGACTTTATTGATCTCGAAGGAAATTCAGTTCCACAACAAACGAAAGGACGGCTTTTCTCTGGTGTTACATCATTTTGTGTGTAACTCTGTTCATTTTAGATGTTTTAACTTCAGTGTGTCGCAGTGTGTCATTAGTCTCGATTACTATTCTTTTTCATTGTGGACCATCACGAGTTTGAGATCTTTTGTTTGAACTTGGTCACGTTCTGACCTCTTTTTGAACCAAGCCTCTGAGAAAATGTTGTAATTGAGTCTAAAGTGGTGCTATAGTAACGTACAGTGTCACACAGTCATGAAACTTGAACTAAATAAAACTTAATGATTACAACAATGTAACATTATGGGGGTTTATCCATATCAGTGCCAAAATCATAAAAAGTTGCATTCTCAATGGCAAATCCTCTTCATAAACAGTTACATTATGACCTCATGACATTACTGTTCCATATGAAAATAAAAATCTCTCCCAATTTATTTGTTTCAAATTAAGCCCAAGATGAGCTGTGTATCTCAAACCTGCCGTAACAGAATAATATTCCATACTCCCAAAGCGATTCTCATTCATTTGTCCATAGAAAGCCTATGGGACCATTCCACAGAAATGTTGCAGATTTAAAGAAAAAATGACCTTAACCTTCAGGTATTTGATTCAAACTTTGCACAGTTGATGTTGATACCAAATGTTATCTGAGTGAAGTGTTAGTCCTGTATCTTTTACCCGGGTGAGATTTGTGGGGTTTAAAATGTTAGCAAGTGAAGTTTATTTGTATAGCACCTTTCACAGACAACAAAGTCACAAAGTGCTTCACATCAAAAAGTTAAAATACAGAAAAATAAAACACAACAGGTAATACACACAACAATATTTTACAATATATTATAAAATCAGATAAAAAAGAAAGTTTTGAGTTTGCTTTTGAAAGAGTCAACAGTCTACTGAGTGCAGAGAGAGAGGAGGATCCTTCAGAGTCTGGGAGCCACAAAATCTGATCTGCAGAAAATGGAACCACTTTAGCCACAGACTTTGGACTGTTTTTATGATAAATGTGATCTTTTATTACTATACAATACTAAATATACTTTTATACAATGCCAAATCTGAAATGAAAAAGTAAATGAATTACTTTGTAAGATATAGTCGGCGTGACATGAAAATAAAGCAACAAAATGGCCAAAAAGACATTTGGAATATGAATCTGAAAAATGGACAGATTCAGGTTGAAATCCGATTCATTTCATTCATATATTAAATACGAAAAGCAAAGAGGAGATTTTATTGATCTTATTTAGTATTTGAAAGAACAATATCTTACTGAAAACTGTTGTAAAAAGTATAAAGTTTAGCCTTAAAACTTGAACAAATCAGGTTTACAAAAACAAATCCTTGATCTGAAAAAATCCTGTAAAGTTTGACATTAGCAGGTGCTACTTTAAGGCTGACCTTCATGTCTCTGATGGAGAAAAATACATTTGAAGAAAACGGCCTTTGAAGATACAATGTCCCAGAGAAATCTAAGGCTGAAGTGCCCAAAATAAAATAATAGTTACAATCATTAGGTGCTGATTTAACAATATAGCTGTGTCCAGGATAAAAGGGTTGTTCCTGGACAGTGCGGGAGAGACTGGCCCCTCTGCGTTTGGGGCCGGGTCTTGGTTGAGTAATACTAAAGAGCGATGGAGATAGGTTCATGAATAAATGTATTTCGTGACTATTATTGTGCGGCGGTGAAGAGAAAGGCAAATAAGAGCGCTCTTAATGTCTGCCTATAGGAGCCCGTAATGAAATGATCAGACGCCGTGGCCTTTCGAAATTGGATTTTTTTATAAAGCTGCTCACCACTTCCACTCACCGTAAAAAATCTACACATAAGACGAGCAGAAGTGCGGCCGCAATGTCTTTTTGACATTTAAATATGAACGTGCTGTTGATATAGTCTCAAAATAAGATCCAATAAGCAGCTGTCGGCTCGTTTTTCTTTCATTAAAAAAAACCAGAAACCTAATGCTGTCAATGTGTGAGTGCAGCTAGTGAACGAGCATTATTATTATTGACTGTTTCAATAGATCCTAAACCACATAAAGGTTGAAATATGACGACTGAAGGCTTTTATATAGAGCATATTTATGAATAAAATTGTTTTTTTTAATTTAATTTCATTTTATATTTTTGAATTTGGGTGCATATTTTCCAATGTGGGTTTGTGTTTTGCCCTTCGAGGCCACCATACATTTGGTAGAAATTTGCTGGCTGAGGTAGAGCTGCACGGTTTGGGGAAAATATCAGTATTGCCATTGTGATTAGATTTGTGATTTATGTTTTAATGCTAGGATTCTGTTCAGAGTTCACATTTTAATACTAATCATGCATTCGACTTATACAGTGCTTTTCATGACACTCAAAGACTCTTCACATTGCATTATTCATTCACTTCACACTCAGAGGTGGTAAGATACTATTGTAGCCACAGCTGCCCTGGGGCAGACTGATGAATGCTCCCAGTGTGTGCCATCGGCCCCTCCCACCACCAACCATTCACACACCACTCTCATACTAGGCAATGAGGTTTAAGTGTCTTTCCTAAGGACACGGTGATTCCCTCCTCCAGCGCCCCCCTGTGGCCCCTGGTGTTCCAGCGGTCCCCCATCCAAGCACTGACCAGGGCTCGGCCTGCTTAGCTTCCAAGATCTGATGGGATCTGGGCGCTGGCAGCAGGTATGGCCTATTAGTGTGATATTTTAAATGTGTCCAAGAGACTTGACAAAAGATAAAATGAATAGGCCTTTAAACTGACAACCTATTAAAAAAAAAATCACATCACAATTCAGAACATGTTGGTACAAATTTAAACCTCACTGTTGGCAAATTTTATACAGAATAAAACAGGATATTTTGTTGTTTGTGGAGGACATTATTGCACTTAAAAAACTGCTGCCTTTGCGATTGGCTAATTGCGCTAATTAATAGTGCAGCCCTAGACTAGAAAGCTTCTAGAATATTTACAAATGCCATTCTTTATTTCAAAAGGTCCTTTCATATGTGTTTTAAACTCTGCCCAGACAGCGATTATCAAACTATAGATCTTTTTTTTTGTTTTTTTGGTCATGATTAGTTAATCAATCATTGCCGCCCTAACATCCAAAATCTCATTGACAAAGCTTGGCTGCTCCTGGAAACGTGGAATTCTTACTTAAAGTGTACGGACAAAACACAAACTTGCTCACGTTTCCTTTCCCTGAGCTCACGTGTCCTTCTTCCTCGTCTCGGAAAGTCCTGATGCTCAAAGTTCAGAGTTTTTTTGGACTTGAGCGCTCATTTTCACGTCATACTGTACAGTACATACGCACGCTTCAGCTGCTTAACCGAGATGGACAAGTTTACTGCCATACTGTGGAGCATTTCAAGCAAGGCACTAATATCTCCATGGAGACAAGCATGTGGTTACAGTTAGCATCACTGAAATATAAGAAAATGGATCAAATTGATACGACTAAAGTTGTGTTTCAGCCTGAACAGACTGTAACCCCATTGAATATTACTGTTAGGGCTGAGCAATTATCAAAATCAAATTGAAATTGTAATTTGAAAGTACACAATAAAGGAACTGCAAAGGCTGCAAGTACCATAATTTCCACCAAAAACTAAAAATATCCTGTTCAACTGGGCGTACAAACTGCCCAGTTTAGACCTGCACAAACATGTCCTGAACTCATCTGCTTCTTTTATGAGTTCGTCAGTTCATAAACACATTTCAGTCTCTTTGTCAATTCTCCTTGATGCGTTTAAATTATAAACTTTGAACAGAATACTATTATTAAATATAAATCACAAATCTAACTGCAAAAATGGGAAGAAAATTTGCAATGAGATATTTATCCCAAATCATCATATATCGACTTATCGTTCAGTGAATCAAAGCTGGAACGATATTTTTTGGGGCTCAATATTCATCGTGGGTGCACTTTTTTGCACTAGTGGGACATTTTGGACACTAACAAATGACTGAAATGTTCAGTTTTTGTGGCTTTGTGTTTGATGAAGCTCATGTGTTTGAAAGATATTGTACATTTGGAAAAGCGTTCATTGGAATTCTGCGTCTTAAGAGTTAGAGAGTGTCAGTGGTGTAATGTAGTTTAGCGTGATATTTTGATGTAGCAATGTATCGTACTTCAGAATGTATTATTGTGACAGGCCTGTCGTGCAGCTCGAATTACTGTAGCCAGTGAGTTTGTGGAGCCACGTCCTGACAAAAGACAATGGAGTACAACATGTCTGCATATTTAACATGTTTATATTATTTATTATTATTTTAGATGTTTGTATGTATTTGTGCCTCTTCTTTCAAAACTAACCTTTGCTGCAGTCCTCCAAGTGAAATTTACCAAACTTTATAAAGGCAACCCAGCATATTGAGTAAATAACTTCATTTGCCTTGTTTGCAGTTTGTTACAATGTTTTATTAAAATATTGGTAACTACATTAGTCTTTAGGCGAGTTTTTCCATTTTTTGTTTTTTTAATCAGTTTGCTCTCTCAACATATCGGCTTTCATGTGGAAACAACAAACGTGTCCAATCTGCTCCTAAAGATGTTTTATTCTTCCTTTGAATCCACTTCATCCATAGATTTCTCTGGGACATTGGAACTTCAAAAGCTGCTTTCTTAAAATGCATTTTCCCCCTCGAGACATAAAGATCTTAAAGGTCTTAAAGTAGATCCCACACCAAACTGTACAATCTGGACTCAACAAGATTTTGACGAAATGTACAGAAGGATTTGTTGATATCTAATTCTAAAACTGATTTATTGGAGTTTTAAGTTAAAAAAACAAACAAAAACTAGGCGATATTTTAATTTTTAGGACAATTTTCAGGCCAATCTAATTTACTTAAAAACTAAATAAGAAATTCAAAATCCCCTCTGTACATTTTTGTAACTAATATGTGTCCAAAAGAACCAAGAAATTTAAACCTGGTTCTGTCCATGTTTCAGGTTTATATGCAGGTTTACTTAATACACTAACCCCTTCATTAAATAGTTACTAAGCCTAAATCATTCTCTATAAACCCTTTCTTCATTGTTAAGTCTTTAATAATGCTTTATTAAGGCTAATTACGGTGCGGTTATGATTGTTTTTCCGTTCCGTTTCTCCTTCGTTTTACAAAAAAATAAGTAACTCTGAAGAATGTCTTGCCCAGGGACACAACAGTATGCTCTTTTTAGCAAGCATTGAACCAGTAACCCCCCAGTTCCCACGTTTAATGTGTCCACAAAGATAACACGACTAAAACTTCAGTATGCTCTTATGTATTCAGCGGCTGTTCCGCCTCGCCGGCTCCTCCTGCTGGTTATGATTACACTTAATTTCTACAAACTTCAAAAATTAATCTCTTCTGAGTGGACTCCGTGGGAATCGTAGGTCTTGCTGAATATTCCAGGCATGGTGCGCTATCTTGCCCAAACTCTAACAGCTAAGATATAATTAAAATTGCATGGCCCATGGTGAAAAGTGCCACAGTGAACGAGCACACTGTGAGACCGCTGGAGTTATGAGCATGAATGTGGAAAAATACAAATGTTCACCTCTTCAAGGGTAGAGTGGACTATCAGTGCAGTGTGACCAAATGTGACGCTGAGGTCAAGACGCAAAACACTTACATCTACTTCAATAACTTTTTGATTTGTGTTTCAAGAGTAGTTTCCCGTCCCAATATTGTTCCTCTTACTTGAGTAATAGAGTCTCAGTCAAAAGGTTAACACCAGTTAATGGCAATAAACGACAAAAATCACATTGTGCATGGTTGGATCTTAACAAGCAAAAAGATTGAGTAAACATTTTATTGAAAACAACAATTAAACTGAAATAGTCTGTTCTGCTGCTGATCAAAAGTTTAGGACCACATGCCTTTAAAATCTGTGCAAGAATGTAGATTCAGTGTCATTTTCTGTCAGGTGTTCACCTGTCATGACGTTCTGATAGCAAAGGCAAAAAAAAGTTTTCATTTTGAAGGTGGTGGGGCTGTTGAGCTGCAGAAGCAGGGCCTCTCCAGCTTCTGAGGAGGGACGGACGACAAGGGAAGTTTACACAAATGGAGCACAGTTCAGAGAGAAGTCCTTCATGAGGCCGTCTGCTCCACTGGGAGAAATGTTCTCACCTCCTGGAAACACTGGCATCAAGCACCGCTACCAGTGTTTGAAGTGATCAACAATAACAGTGAGCTACACATTACCAAGTTCATGTTTGAGACGTTGATTCTGTTTTGAGGGGGTTTTGGTTTGTTTTCTGAGGTGTGGTGCTTAACTTTAGATCAGCTGCAGAACAGACTATTTCAGTTTAACTGTTGTTTTTAATCAAATGTTTACTCAACTTTTTTTGTCTCATTCCCATTTCTTGTTGTTTATTGAAGCTCTACTTGGAACCTTGTTAAAATCTAACCAGGAAAATGTGACTTTTGCCATTTATTCAACTGGTCTTAAACTCTTGATCGGGGCTGTATATTGTAGGTATGAAACAACCATTTAATCACAACAAACCGATTATATAAATAGTATATAAACTATTTCAGCAATCAAATAATCGTTATCTAGATTATACACAGACTGCAAAACATGTCATGAGCCGAGAGAAGAGCTTTTATGACTCAGTCAAAGCAGGAATCACACAAAAATGACACGAAAAGGAGTACATTTTGAATATTTGA